>LR746274.1:4281702-5510036 GCA_902729315.2 Spirodela intermedia | reverse complement strand
GTGATCCGTTACAGCTGAAACCTGTATACAATCAGCAGCAAGAAAACATTAGCCAACAACGACACACTGAGGGGATAACAATAAATAAAGGTGGGGTTTGGGGGTCAAAGGGTGAATCCCCCACTTTAATGACGCGGCCTGCGATTTCCAACTTCCCATTCAAACTCTGAGCTGCTTTCGCGTGTTCTAGCTGAGCAAACTGTAAAATGAAGGAAGACCATTAGCACCATATCCCCAAAAACAACTTCGAATCCACTGCAATCGGCACTCACTTGTACAAACCCAAAACCTTTGCACTGGCCAGTCTCCAAATCTAGAGGGAGTTGCACAAGCTCCACAGGGCCAAAGGGCTCAAAAACCTACAGAGGATACATGTTTCCATTAATGTCAGTAACAAAGATTTCTTTGAATGTCTAAGAATGAACTGAGCAGTGGCAGATATCAGGTAAAACAAGAATAGACTTCACAAAAGAAATAAGGCGGAGAAATATCTTAAAATGCACCACGATGAAAGTGGTTATAAGGATTCCCTGATACGAGAATCAAAACTAGGGAATGGCATTTCACAAGCCTGGCCTAACAGGTAGACACATGAATTTTTTTTTGACACCTAGTTCACTTTTATCTCATGATAACTTGGTATTTTCACAACATTCAAAAGCTCTGGAGCACGATACTCTAGATTTTCCTTCCACAACTTGGATGTATTTTGTTATTTGGACAATTGAAAATCCGACAGATGATTATCCGCTCTATCTCCAGAGCCTCTGGAAACAGTTTACAACAAGGGGCTCCTTCAAAATAGCTATTGAACAGGGGGAGCTCTCCTCTATCACGTTTCCAGCAACACATTGTCCACATATGACGACAACCATTTGAAATCCTGATATATCCTCAGGTCAGAAGAAAGGACTTATCAGAGCTTCAACGGAAGTCTTTATAAACAGTTACAAATGTCAAAGTAAATTCGTTGGCACTGCTTTAAATAGGATCAACCAGCCTCCAGATGCTGGTTTGTTTTTCAACCAGTCAGCCGGCTGACTCACATCCTTAATAGTGGCACTCCATCCTAGGTAAAATCCTGTTCCCTCAAACTCAAACTTTGGTTAAACTCATCTTCAACTGTGAACTTCAATCTATCCTATTTCATTATTACTCAGATGAGCCATGCACCATATTTAAAATAAATGCTTCTAGTGATGACAGAGACCAACTGGGACAGAGGACCCCCCCACTTTCGAATCCTCAGCATGATCTCTCATGTCTTATTGTCAAGGAAAAACTCATTGTGAGGCGCACCCTTTAATCCAATGATAGCTGCTTGCTTATCATCTACGATTTTCCCCCAAGACCCATTACAATCTATTTTTATCACCTTTTTCATCGACAAAGCACCCATTTTGAAGCATAAACATCAACCACATACCAGGCAAACATAAATATAGAGTTAAGTGCTTTCCGAAGAAAGGCTTCTTATCTGTATTCCACAACAATGGATATGATGCTTATTTTAGATTGCTCTAAAACTATTGATGTTCAAATAGAAGTAATTCTGCAAAGGTGAAGAGTGACCTTCCACAATAAATACCTCAGATTTCACATTATCTGAATGGTATTTTTATCAAAACTTTACTGCTTTCTCAAACCGTCATATTCGAACAATAGGTGTCGTTGACATTCCTTGAAGAGATGATGGTAAAACCATATTACATAAATTCTGACGCCATTCCCCTCGTCCTTACAGTCTGCTTCCCCATCTATCAACGTTTTGATTCTGGTTAGCATCTTTGTGAATGACAGAATGAAATAATGCTGCATTTCCTTTCCTTAAAGAAAATCATATAAGCTTTCAATTATTGGTTAATTTAGCTCTCCTTGAGAAGCTCTTTCATATTCCTCCAATTTATTCTGGATGCCATTGGCTTTCTTGGTCATACTCTATTGTTATTCTAAACTTTCAATGTTAACCAATAAATCCACTTCAAAAAAAAATTCGACTGCAAACACCATAATATGGAAGCTCCAACCCCGAATGTTTGCTTTCGGTTTCAATTGTTTCCATCAACATAAGCTTCCAGATGACGGCAATAAGGCATATTTTTTCAGCGAAAAAGCACAATTTCAAATGCTCTACGGGATTGTAAACATATTCCAATGTACACCATGACATTTCAAAGATGACAATTCTAGCCTCTCGAATTTAAGTTGGCACTGACAGAAGAACTGGAATGTTGATTTCTATACATTAGTTTTAGATCCTAGATGTTGATTTCTGTACTATGTCTACAGAAGAATTTCACTTAATTAAAGCAATGGATGCAAGAACCGTGTGTTGGACAGTGTGAATCAACGATTTAGGGCATGATTCTTTCGACAATTTGTAAAGGTTCAACAAACTTATTTTGAAAAATATTTTTCTTATGCATAAAACACAATTATCCAATTTATACGTTCTCCACTTAACAATCAATGTTGGATAATACGGATTGACAAAACAAGGTTTCTAGATGAAGAACTGTATCTTCGTATCTCCCTTGTTATGCCAGATTGCTTAAATCTAACACGGCAATGCCTGCAAAGAGTGATTCAAAAGTTTCTAAAAAAGGCTTAAACTTTCCTAATCCTGTCATATCTCCAAAAGCACTATCTGACTGTCCCCTGCTACTGCCCAGCTTATCCACAAGCTTTCTGTTGAGACTAAGCTAAAATCAATAGGTCATTTAGAATAGGATGGTTGATTTCATCCAAATTCATGGTGAATGTCATAATACCATTGCAATGCTTTTATTGACCACGATCCTAAAAACGCATTGGAAGTAGCATTAAAAACTTATGTCTTCTTAAGGGGATGCTTCAGTTAAATTGACAAATACTAAAATATCATCATACATATTTTCAAGCTTTTTATTATACCAAATTCCAGTAAAATCTCTTCATTATTTTAAAATCTTTCCTCAAATGCAGACGCGCAGGTTGACAAAAGAAAAGGAAGTACATGGACCAGAACGATGGGGGAGAGGATTTCAAATCATTTAAAGCAAGGAAACTAAAATTTAGATCCATAGGACGAAAAAAAATGAATGCTTCATCTAAACTTTTATCTGCTAGGAGTAAAAATCCCATGCATACAGTGTCTTCTGGGAAATCCGACATGCCTCACATTCATGCATCATAAACACATATGTAAATATATACTATAGTTACGAATATTTATGTATCAATCAAACTTTTGTTCAATATAAAACAAAGCAAGTTTTCAGTTAAATCACCTGACGGAGTAGCTCCTCACTCATGTTAAAGTGTAAATTACCGACATACAACTTTCTCGAAAGTGCTGATCCAGCAGAAACATTTGACTGAGCAAGATTCTTCTCTGCCTCAGAAGGCTTGACCATTACAGGTTGACCAAAAAGCAATTGACCAGATAGAGCTATAGCATTTGGTACTGACAGAACATCATAAAACTCAACATAACTGTACCAACAAGACATGCATTAGAAAAAAACATATCAAGAAATCAGTAAAAATAAAGAGCCATGATAGGAAGCTCAAGAACCGATAAGAAAAGATACACACCCACAGGGAGAGGTGACCTCGAAGCGATAAATCACATTAGTTACACAGATTACCCAACATATCTAGGATAGGGAGTGTATTCCACATCAATGCAAAGGCTTTTCCATGAATTAGAAGTATTCCTGTTGTTTCATTCCTATATTAAATGTTACTGGAATTTTCCAAATTTTTCGAGGCCAAAACAACCTAACATTAATCTTCTACTATTTTATGAGAAGGAGAGAGAAAGAGAGAGAGAGAGAGAGAGAGAGAGAGAGAGAGAGATCAACAATAAAAGTAAAGGATATCTGACCAGTGATGATTAACAGGAAAGAAAAAATGATTTGATAAATTGATGAAGACATTACTAGCTTCAAAGGAAACAAGATAAGAAATGTGTGAATAGAGCGACAAAGAGAAATGGGAACAGGCAGAAGAAAATAGAGAAATCCAGAGAAATTTCAGAACAGTTCGGGAATTTTTCATGAGACGGCAGCCAATTTCAGTGTTCTATATTTAAATGGTAAATTTCCATCATAGCAGCCAGCGCTCATTGTTCCAAGTGACAAACTAAAGGATCCAAACACATACCCAACTCCTTTAGATCGCCTTGAATTGCGATCCATAATCAGGCGCACATCTCTCACCTGAAAATATGGCTAACAGCTTATCAGCATATATGCTTATGCAAAGGGTTAGATGAAAAGGGTTATCAACTAGTGTTATAACATATTATACCACCCATGGAGGCTGCTTAATTTTATCACTATTCAATTCATGCATGCTCACACTCACCAAATAAAAAGCATGTTGAGCCACAAAAAAGTCATTATAATACCCCTCATTGAAGGCAGGAGAGCATTGACTGCAATAAGAAGCAAATATAGCTCAATGATATGCATCAATAGTATTCTGAAAGTTGCCTTATAGAAGAATAACGATAGTTTCTCTGTGGTAGAGAGCAGAAGTTCAAAGTTCTAGATAATAGAAGTCATCAATGGAGGTATGGTGCAGGACAGCAACACAGAGTACCATACCTGTGATTGCATGATACAGAATATGAGTATATGCAGAACTACCTAAAGTGGAATGACAGACTACCTAAAGAGGAAGAATCGACAACATAACCAACCTTGCCTGCTTTAGAGAAGAACTCGTAAACGTCTCGCTCAGTCGCCCTCAAAGGCATCTGCCATGTTAAAATGTGGCACATTTGTAAAAACAGAAATATTAAATTCTCAGATGTGAAATAAAAAACAGAGATTAAACAGTCTTTGTACAGACATAAGTAGATACCACATAAGGTTCACTACCTGATAAGCAAACACAGTCCGTAGATCCCTTTCTGGATCAACTTCAGCCTCCACAACTTCCTTTTTCTCCCTAACTCTCCTGTGTGGATAAACCTGTGTTAGAGGCTCTCTCAAAGTTTCCATTATTATCTCAGTTATTGGGGTGGTTGGGTAGAGATTCCACCAATTTGGTTACCCACCACGCAATACAAAGTCAAATAGAAAAACCAACGGAGCAAAAAAAAAATGAAGTGTAGACTTCTCTAGACTTTGACCAGCATGAAGAAAACTTAAGAAGCGTCTGCCTTGAATATAGTTAGGGAACAAAGCACAGTACATCCTTAGGAATAGAAAAAGTAGGCAATATTTTACCACTAGCTGTCCACCAGACCCCGATCTTCATGAATCATGCCAAGTATGAGACCAAGACAGGCTTACATGAGATGTCCACTGACACCAGGGGGCAGTTAAGCTCATATGAAGGAGTAACCTTCAAATATTCCAAATGACTTCGGGAAGACCCTGAAGAATAGTTTGAAGCTCATATACACATCGCTAGAAGAGACATAATGCTGGAAAGGGAAGAATAAAATAAGGAAAATATATGATTCATGTCAACAAGTGCCAAAATTAGACACAAGTAAAACATGCCACCACTTTTCTCAGGGTTGCATACACAGCAGACTTCTTATGCGAAAAATAACAACCATGTCTCGTCAAATTTCAGAGGCTAACAATGGCATAAACTTTTGAGAAATCAACTGCCAACCCCTTTATCAACTGTATTTATGTCAGTATTGTCCAAGAATAAATTAGAAAACAAAAAAAATCAGGGCTTTGCGGAAAAGATGAGAAAAATAATGAGAAGCTAAAAGAAATTTAGCCTCCAGAATTGAGTTTATTAATGCCCAATACACAGTTACTGGTTGTCTATGCAGAAGAATTTCTTGATGACACTGCTCACAAACCCTATATGAGCTTCTCTCGTCATTCAATAACTCAACTAAATGCAGCATCTCACACAAGATCCTTTATTTACAGACTATTTGAGCCATGTGGCAGCTCTGCAACCACTCTTAGAGTGTAGGCAGAGTTTTCTCTGGTAGACGCTTAGAAATGAGATGAAAGCAGTTGTATAAGCCCAAAAACTTCTCATTTTGGCATCTTTATCACGTATAAATTATAACTCAAGACTTGAAGTAAACGAACAATACCTATTTTCCTTCTCCTTTGGTCCTCTCTCAATTTCTTTTTCTCTTGCAGCCCTCTCCTTGCTTCTCCCTCTTTCCCTCTCTCTCTCAGCCTTCTCTCTCTCAAACTTCTCTCTCTTCCTCGCGGCCTCCTCCCTCTCGTGCCGTCCTGACCTACTTGAACTCCGCCTCGACCACTCTCTCTCTCTCTCTCTTCCTCCATCTGTCTCACTCTCCCGCTCCTTCTCCCTTCCTCTATCTTTCTCACCTTCTCTCTCCCTGTGTTCCCTGTCTCGGCGGCCATGGTGAGCACCCATCCTCTCCCTCTCCTGCTCCCTCTCGCCGCGCCTGGCTTCCCGATGGTGATCCCTCTCCCGCCGCTCTGACCGAGACGACCGCTCCGCGCCATCCCGATCCTTCCCCTTCCCGTTCTGCACCTCGCCCTTAGATCTGCCGGCCGACTTCTTCCCGTCTCTCCCGTCGCCGCCATCCTCGTCTTCCCTCTCCCGGTCGCGCCGCGAGCTCTTCCCTTCCTCCTCCCCGCCGTCCTCGGGGGACTCCACGGCCTTCTCCAGGTAGTCGTACTCATCGAAATCCATCCCTCCGCTAGCTCCCCCCGTCGCAGAGAGCTCCCTCAAGCCCTAGACCTGCGACTCAACCACCGAGGGCTTCAACAAGCAGGAAGCGGATTGGGGCAGCGGCGACCCGAAGAAGATGATCTGGGGTCCGTCCGATCTTCTTCGTAGATGATCGATCTGTGGTGTTAATACGCGCCGACTATCATCTCTCGTAGTAAATCTCTCTCTCTCTCTCTCTCTCTCTCTCTCTTCCCGTTGGGGCGTTACTAAAATAATTGGGCGGGGCCCATTAGCAGGCCCATTACTTGGGCGGAACTAATAATTAACCCTACAGAAATTGAGAAAATAATTAAATCCTAAAATCTCTCGTCTTCTTCTTCTTCTTCATCATCAGACCGCTTCTGAGTGAAATAGATAGAACTCGGGAGAACGTCTCCTACTGCGGTGGGTACACGCCGGACTCTGGCCAATAAGATAAGGGAAACTCCATCCCGCCGCCGCAGCCTGAGCCCTCCGGCGCCGGAACACGACCCGCAGGCGTAGCTCTCTCCATGGGATGAGGGAGAGGGAGCGAGGAAGAAGAAGAGGAGGAGGATGAAGAAGAAGAAGAGAACAAGAGTTGGTCCAAGAGACTGAGCGGACGCCTCTGAAAGTTGGACGGAGATGGTGGTGGAGGAGCCACTGGGTCCGGTGGCCGGAGACGGACGTTCTCGGGGAAGTTGAGCTTCGCGCGGCTCCCTCGGAAGCGGAGCGCTGCCTGGTCGTAGGCGCGGGCGGCGCCATCCGCCGTCTCGAAGGTCCCCAGCCAGACGCGAGCGGCCTTGTGGGGATCCCTTATCTCCGCCGCCCACTTCCCCCACGGCCTCTGCCGGACCCCCCGGTACCTTCTACGAGCGCTCGCTGGTTCGTGGTAGGAGGAAGATGTCTCCTCCGGCGAGGCCATGGCCGCCCGAGTTGAGCAAAGAAACTGGCTCGCTTCTCCTTCTCCGTTTCCGCTCTTTCCGGCCACCACAAGCGCCAGCGCTGAGACCATGGCCGCCGTCTCCTGCTCCAGGCGGTGGCCGGAGAGCAGCGCCGGCGCCACCAACTCCGTCGTGGAAGAACCTGCCGTCGGGAAGAGGAGAGAGTCGTCGGAATCTGCACCGCCTGCTGCTGAGTTCGCCACCATGAAGCGCATTCACCGGACGGTCAGCGCCGCTGCTGCTCTTTCGATTTTGTAGATGGCGGCCTCTTCGTGCCGGGGACTTTCCGGCGAATCAAAGCGGGAGGCTTGTTGACCGGAGAACCGCCTTTCACACTGCGGGAAGAGAAAACCACATACGCACAGCGTAGCTCCCCCATGTCGGCGGGGGGCGGCGGACAGCGATGGAGGATTTTGAATTGTCTTTTTCTCTCTCTGGAGGGTTACCGACATAGTTTTTACAAGTAAACCCGGAAGATGCCGGTGGAATAATGAGATTGCGATCGAACCGGAATTTGTGATTGGTCTGAAAGAAGTTTTCAGCGCTGATCTTTTTGATTGGGGCCGGTGCCGCCTCCTTCGTCAGCGCCATAAGTGTAGTGAAACCAGTGCCCGTCTTCTCCGCAGCCCTTCTCTCGCTTCCAAGGTCAGAGTATTAGAAACCAATCAAGAACCCGGTCAACGGCTACCGTCTCACTCAGTTTACCATCTTGTTGCCCTTCCATGGCCTGTTCTCTCTTATCTAGAGGTACCGAGTTATTGTATCATTTTTTAGGGGGGTTGACTTTAGATGTCAGAGTCAGGGTCAGAAGTTACTGACCCAATTATGATGAGATTATAATCCTTCCTTAGTAAAACAGGGTCGAGTTTGTCAATGGAATATAATGAGATGATTTTGATCGAATCGGGCTAGAATCGGATTAACTGAACCCGATATCTTGATCCCGATCAAGATCTAGAGTTGACTCTTCCTAGGCAGATTCCCCGGTCTTTGGCCTTCCTGGTCAGGCCTCAATCCCTAATCAACATCTAATTGAACGAGGATCGGACGTGCTCCACACATGTGAGTAGATGGCTGAATTCGACTCCACTGTTGGGTCAAAATCGGGTCTGTCGGTCAAAGGATTCCTACCGAGTGGGTCGCAAACTTGATGTAATCCAGTCAACGACCAGAAGGTTGGATGATTAGGTTCGATCAAATGAGGTGATGCCGACAAAGAGTCGGGTGGGTTTCTCTCTCCGTGGACCATTTTTTTGCCGACTGGCGCAGAATGGTTGGCGAGGTATTGAGTTATCTCTGAAGTTGATGGTTTGGCTCGGAGGAGCTGTCCCTGGTCAATGGCGTGAAAAGGAAGGAATGGGAAGAGATAGAGATAGAAAGGGTGTGGTAGATAGGAAGATATAAATACATGAGAGAGAGAGAGAGAGAGAGGGAGATCATTCCCAGCCGACAGCGCCCGACGGCAATATAGCGCGCAAAGTTTTACTACTGCAGATCTAACTCTATGCACTTGGGAGGAGAGAGATATGCCTATAGAGAGGGAGAGAGGGAGAGAAGAGGGGAAGAGAGGGGGAGAGGTAAGGGAAGGGTGGGGGAGGGCAGGTAAAGAGAGGTTCGGGGAGGGGGAGAGGGAGGGAAACAGTTGGATGTGGGGGCGGGGGGGGGAGAGAGGGAGAGGGAGAGGGAGGAGAACAGTTGTATGTGGGGGCGGGGGAAGGGAGAGGGAGAGAGGAAGAGAGGGAGAGGGAGAGTGAGAGGAAGAGAGGAAGAGAGGGAGAGGGAGAGAGAGAGAGAAAGGAGAGAGAGAGAGCGAGAGAGAGAGAGGAGAGAGAGAGGAGAGTCATCTATCTTCAGAATATAGAGTGGGGGATATCTTTGATCAATCCTGCCTATTCTTTAAGGAAAAAGTCAACTGTTCTCGGGGTGGTAGGGACCACAACATTTTTGGGCTGAAAACATGGCTAAAGTGAGATAAATGGACGCACATCCAATCATTGGACCCAGTTAGGGGGCGTTTACTTTTGATATGGCAAGAGAGCTATAATGTGTAACCATCAATGGAGGCAGGTCAGTTGACTTTTATATTGCAGAATTGAAAGCATCCTAATAATTTTCAACTTCGTGTATTAGTCCACGCTTAAATTTCCTCATTGACTAGTTCGTATGCCATAAATAGTGGATAGAAGTTAGTTGAGAAGCCCCAAAAATCAAATGTATAAATTCTCCCAACATACAAGGGGGGTTAATAAAAAAATACTATTTTAAAACAAGCAAAGCTGTTTCCAAGGGTCAAAGGCTGACATAATTCATAATAGACTGCAATTTTGGTAAGTTATAGCTAGAAAATTGAACCTTGAAATTTCTTGTTGACTTTTGAGATCCAATGTTTGACTTTTGAGAAGATGTAGCACAGCTAGCTTCATCAAGTCTTTGACTTTTTAACTTTAAATATAACACTTATTAGCCTAAAAAAATACGCTATCTAAAATGTCCCCAGAGTTGACTTAGGAATGATTCCAAAACCATCTTTGAGTGATGTCCAAAGCACGTCACCACCCTTAGGGAAGTCTTATAAATTTAAAGTGAATTTCCAATGTAAAAGTAGGACATTATCTATGGGAAAATATTTGATTTTGGTGATATGACTTTATAACTATGGAGAAAACGTTGATAATAAATAATTCACCAGATATACCTACCTAAATACTAACATCCTTTTCTTGATACAACACCAACTTCTATTGTGATTGATGAATAAATCTTCAAAAAATTGAGAACACTTATGTGTAAGTCACATTTAAATTGATACATCAAATAAATATAAAGTTGAAATGTGTTGAGTTGATTACTAATATAGCACAGAAACATGCTTTCTTGATGTGTGTGATGAAGATCTAGAGATTGACTTCAGGGCTTTGCCAGATCGGAGACATTATTTCTATAATTAGTTTTATTTTATTAGCCCTATCTGTCAAAGGATCCTTAAAAGGAAGACAAGGCACTCTAAAATAGGGGTTACGACTGGGCTAGGCTCTAAAGGGAGACCAACTCGGCTCGATTTCCCCGGCCCGACTTCTGTGCTCGCTAGGCTGCCCACTTCCTTCCTCTCGTGATCTGTAATGGCCTGTTGCACCCTCCATCTCTTCCCTCTTCCATTGGCCTTGACATCTCTTTCTTCGTATTCGTTCTCCTACCGCCCCCTGCCAGGTCTTCCTCTATCCTTCTCTTCTCCCTTGCGCAGCCTCTCCCCTCTTCCATTTCTCCTTTCTCTCTTCTTCCGCCAGTCACCTCCTCCCACTCTCTGTCCCTCTCCTCATCGTCCTCACCTCTGTAATGAGATACCCCCTTGCAATGAAAGAACGAAACAAAGGAGGAGCGAAAATAGGGATTCTGGGTCCAGTACCATAAAATGAGATCAGGCTTCGCACTCTTCCACTGGCCCTTCTCCCTCCGCCGTTCTCATCCTGCACTGTCTTCCCCTCTCCTCCTCTTTGTCGTCGCTTTGTGCCACCCCTCCTACATTTCTCCTTCTCTACTCCCGCCGTAGTCCCCGTCTGCTTCCATCCTAGTCTTCCTCCAACCCCCCTTGTCTTCTGTGTCCGTCGTCTTCCTCCGATAAGCCTCTACTCACTAGAGGATCCTTTCCCTTACGATTCGGTTTTCGTCACCAGTTGCTCTCTCTCTCTCTCTCTCACACACACACACACACACACGCACACACACACACACACACACACACACACCCACACAATATCTGTATTCATCACATAACCCGCTCTCCCAGCCTAGAACGCCTGTTTTCTCTCGTGTGAATGCAATCTTCAATGATAAATGAAAGGGGTCCGTGATATTAATGTTCTTCTGTATATTCTCCGGTAGACTGACATTAATGCTCTTCTATACATGGCTGTCTTCTGGGTATTACTCCTGTGTGCTCGGCTGTTTTAGACCTCTCTGTCTCTCATCTCCACCTTTTAAGACCAGCAAAACCTCTCGTCTTCTCTTCTTCCAGCTTACACGCTACCCTTTCCGTCCTTAAGACCTATTCTCCATCTCACTTCTCTCTATGTCCCGAGAAGAGGGAGGGGAGGGAAACACCCAGCAGGATTCCGAGATCTGCGGAATGTCCAACCACGAAATATCGTGTGACGAATCCTCCGAAAACCGACCTGGATCGGGCTTGAAAAGCCAGACGGTTTTGGCGGCGCCGGCCAGTTCGGACAAACACCCGCAAGAAGGGGACCAGCCAGCCGTCGACGCCGTCCAGGGGAGCCATGGCATCACGAACAACCTACCTGTATGGTCGGAGGAGGAGAGGAGGAAGAAGATCAACGATCTCTTTACAAACCTACACTCCGTTCTGCCTCATCTTTCGGCTGATGTAAGGAAACTGACCGCAGCAACAGGCCTGCATTTAGGGTTTCCTTTCTACTTCCCTCTCTGCCAGATTTGATCCTTGTCGTTTGTTTTCTATCCTGATTAAGTATGAATTAATCTCGACTTTTCCCTTCTATCTCGTCTGCAGGATGAATTTCTGACTGTCATTGAAGAATTCACAATATTTAGTAGATCTCTCGAGGGCACTCTTGGGAGGCTCGAAAGGGATAAGGAGAGAATGGGAAAAACCGTCGTCAACGAGGGATATGCGATGGATTCTAAGGAAGCCTTGCTATCTGGTCGGAGGAAGCAATTTTCCGCGGCCAACTTCCCGCCGGAGATTTTCAGTGCCCCGCTCATGCAGGACTATAAATTTTGTTGGGCATCGCCTAACGCCGTTTTGAGCGTGGCTGGCGACCACGCCCATATCAGCATCTGTTCCGACAAGAGCCCTGGTCTTCTTTTCGGCATAGCCAAGGTGCTAGAGGTGCACAACCTCGCCGTGGTCTCCCAGTACGTTTCGTCCGATCCGTTCAAGGACGTTATCATGATCCACATCAAAGTAAGCCATGCCTCCTCTTTGTCCTGCTCTCATGTGCGAAGAACTTGGTTTGATGGAAACCTCTGGCATAATTGAACAGGCAAACATGGATTACGGACAGTTGGTCGACACCCAAATCACCGAACGAGTGTTCAAATTGGCGATGGACGATATAATGCAATGGATTTCATGACAATATTCCCCACACCTTCATTATGCTTGTGAATAATAAAGGGAACTTTGAATTCTCCATTTTCTCATTTAACAATGTTGGAAGTTTTTGTTCACTTTGATCACCATCATCAAGCCTTTTTTAATGACACATCAAACAGTTTTTTATTTGATGTAATATCTTTATAATTTATTTGGTTAAGCTGATTAACTTACACCAGTCATTTAATCTTGCTCTAATATTACATAAATCTTTGTCTCATCATGAAGTGTAATCCATTGTTGCACTCAAATTATATTATCAAACTTTGACCCAAACCATGGAACACATAGTATTAATTTTTATGAAACCTTATCGTAGTGATGAATTAGGCAATTGCAATGACCTACCTTCATATGCCTTTTTATTCTTAGTTTAAGGCAACTCATTTTTATGACATTATATGAAATCTAAACTTCTTCATATTTTATTTGATTAATTACCATGTAAATATTAGGAACCCACATGAATAGCGGCTAATGTGCCAATTTCTAAAGCTACATTAGAAACAAAATAGACTAATTATTGCTTCCCCAAGAAGTACCAAAATTTAACTACAAAATTCTATGCAGATCCCATCAATCTTCTCCATCTCTGAGCATTTCATATGATTCTAGATGCCATCCTTATCTAATAGTGACTGGAGTCTCTGGAGCTTTTTGGATTCCAATTACATAACCTAAGCAATCTTATGATAGCCCATGTTTCAGCCTCTATCTCGTAAATGACAATAGTTGGATCCTCTTGTACATGAGCAAATTTCTATAAAAATATGACCACGTTGTGTTCATACTTTTGAGAAAATTTATTGTTTCAATTTCATTTACTCTTGACATCTTATTTTTGGTTGAAGGGCAAAGTTCCTTGACAAAGATTTTAAGTATCATATGTATTTGAAAGTTTTATTAAGATTTTGGCATGATAAATTATATATGGATAAATTGAATATATTAATATTCTCAAATATCAATTAACTTTCATGATCTTAATCTTATTTATCTTTGCCCCACATATTAGAACACAAAAATACTCTCTATCTCTCTTGTTTAAAATGAAACATGTCCACATTGACAAGATGAACCATGGAAGTTGTGAGGATTTGGATGGTAAAAACAAAGCATGGTCTTGAAATTTTGATGATTACAGCAAAATCCTAAATGATAAATGATTTATAACTCTACCCCCTATCTATCATGTAATAGCTTTTCTAGGGAAACAAAATTAGGAAGTAGATGTAACAGAGTTGTTAATATTGGCCTACCTTACTCACTCCACTAGTCCCAGCCTTGGTTGTCCTCTCTTATTTCCTAAGCACTTTTCTTACTCAAAGGGCCGTGTCTTCATATAGCACATGATTACATTAAAGAAGGGAGGATAATTGGTTCAACAAGGCCACTAGTACTTCATAGTTATAATGGATAGCCCCCATGGTTTTTCTTTATTTCACCCTAGGATCATCTCGCTTGAACATTTGATGAGATGGCTTCATACTTTGAAGCATGACAATTGACAATGCAACCAAGTGTCTGATGGAGTATTGCACCAATTTCTCTTATAGAATGGTTAAATGATTCAGGTTTCTAAGGTGAGACCCTCCACTACCTCTTTGCTATGAGGTTAATGTGTATATTATGTTAACTTCATTTTCCCTCTACTGTGTACCACGTTCCCATGTTGCATTGTCTATCTACAAGCAATACCTCTTCGTGCAGCACGACACTGCCCAATGCTGCACACCTCTGTGAACATCTCTCTCTCTCTCTCTCTCTCTCTCTCTCTCTCTCTCTCTCTCTCTCTTCCCTTGTGGATGATGCCACCATCTCTAGTCAACTATTTTTCCCTAACCACTTTTCACAACATCAAAAGAAAGACATCATGGTTGAAAAGCCCGATCTTTACAGCATCATCGAGCAATAGGGACAAGCACCCATGGACTGGGAGCACTTGGGATGGCCATAGTGATTCTAATGGTGAGATAGACTAGTCTTTGGAGATAGACTTATAGAAACGCTATTGAACCTTTTCCTTGAGAAAATATCACATTGTGAACAGCTTCTCACGAAGAATGATAGGGCGATTGTGAGAAAATGGTCCAACAATCTCTCTTTCTCTCTCTTACCTCAAGGTCCAAAGTCTTATTATATAAAAGATCCCAAAGATGCTTGTAATTCACTTATAATAAGATAGATATACATATATACTCTCTCACTCTTCTCTTTTATCATTCATGATATCAAAGCCGTTCTACTCAAATATCATGTCAAGATATGAATATATCCTTTAATGCTATGCATTTTTTTCCTCTAAAGTTATCATAGGACAACTATGTCCTATAAAGTTATCCCCTTTCTCAAGAGCTATGGCTATATGTGTCCATAGGTGATGCCTTTACTTTACCACCCACAAAGGTTCAAACTGATGAGGAAGCAACAAAGGACTTCATTAGTAGGGAAAGAACTAATCAAATATTTTTTGAATTATATTTTTCCTAAACCAAGATTATTCTCCCATTAGTAAGAGGTAACCACACATCAAAAGATATATGAAATGCTTTAGTTAGAGCTTTTGCACCATGCTCTAAGTCTAATATTTGATAGCTACACACTAAACTACATACTTTATGTTGTAGGACGTCATCTATTAATGAGTACATACAATCCATTAAGATAATCATTGATCATTAGATGACCAAATTTTTATTATGATTGTTTTTGGCTAATATTATAACAAAGTTATGAAACTTTTATTTCCAAGATTACCACTCATCTCAAGTCACTCATTCTAGAAGATGTTCTTCAACATCTTGTTATGGATGACAATCATAGCAAAATTATGTTCCTTCCTGGAAGTTTAAGGATATCCCTTCAGCTAATTTTGCCACTAAAGCCTTAATGGGAGTACATATCATGGTGGTGCTGGAAATTGTGCATATGATCATACCAAGCAACGTGCATCACATTGCCAAATTTATTCTTCAATTTGGACATCATGATTCTAAATATGAAAAATACTTCAACAAAAATTTACATTGAGGATTCTCATTACACTAGTGGCAGAACTTATTATCTAAAAAACTACATAATATTCACAAAAATCTTACCTCTACAACTCATCTTATGTCTTATGCAACTACTTGTGGTATCTATCCATATCACATATAAAAACATCATGGTATTTGGACTAATGGTGCATTTCATAATCTTACAAGTATATAAGTTTTCACAAACTACATGTCTGAAATAGTCAAGGTCTTCTCATTTTTTTTCTTTTCAATTTGCAACCCTTGATTCTTCTTCATGTTCTTTCCAAGTAAATAATATTTTCGTGTTCCTTGCATTAATTTACTCTCCATTCATAAACTTGTGATAAAAGTATTTTTGTTAAATTTAATTCATCTCATTACCTTGTGAAGAATCAAACATTGGGTTTCTTTTATGAAGACACCTTAAAAACAAGTCTTTACTATTTTCTTCCATCAAAGTAAGCACCTCTCACATTTCTTGGTAAACATGCAATTCCTTCCATATGACACATTCAACTAGGTCACCCAACCTTTCAAATTCTCCTCACTATATCAATAAAATTTGAGTTGCCAATGACTCATCACCTTACTAAGACTATTTTTTAGGCTTTGTCAAAAAGTCAAAAATTATTATTTTATTCTATCTTCTTCTACATCAAAAACACATTTTTAATTTATCTAATACGCTTTGTGCGAACTTACTCTTACATCTTTCATTGTGAGTCTTCCTACTACATTATTTTTGTTGATGACTTTAGTAAATTTTTTACTTTTCTTTATCATGTATATTTTCTCTTATATACTTTTCTTTTTTTTAATCATTATGTTGAACATTTCTTTGGTTGCGACATCATTACTTTCTAACCATTCAACATCATCTTTAACAATATCATTTTCAACACGATTTATCACCCACATGCACCCAAATAAAATTAAAACAATACATAAACATCATTACATTATTCAAATCATTATCATTCTTCTATTTACTACTTTCATGCTACATCAATTTTGGAACAAGCTCAATCTCAACTGTTGTTTACTTGATCAATAATCTTTCTACACCCATTCTTAAGTCCATATCCATTTTTGAGTGCTTATTTAACAAACCTCCAAAATATTCCTTTATTCACACTTTCAAGTGTGTATGCTACACATAAACTTACTCATTGATTGAACCATTGTCTTTTCTTAGATATAACAATATAAATCTTAACTATCATTGTTTCTTCCTATTTGTTATGTGCTTTCATATTTCTTAACATTTGTTTTCTATGAATCTATATTTCTACTTACATATAAATCAAAAGACATTGTTCCACATACCTTTATAATGTCCTCAACTGAACCAAATATTATTAGACTAATTATGAATTGGTTTGTAAGACCTATTGAAATGATAATACTGTCACTAACTTCTAACTTTACCTCTACTAATGTAACTTTGCTTGTTGACATATTAGACTATATTTAGGAAGCCACTATTGTGCATATGTATTATCTAAAAGTATAGACATCTTTTATTTAAGATAAGTCTGCCTCTCCAAAAATGTACAATTGTCATTTTGTGGACATTTATGATACTATTTCAACAATTACATCTCACAAATCGTTGGCACAATGTTACCCTTTGTTAGCACATCTCACTACAATTGTTTCCTCTAACAAACCTACCTAGTTTACTTATGCATCAAATGATCCTATATGAGAAGCAACTATTTCTAATAAATTTGATGCACATTTACATAATGACACTTGGTCTCTTGTGCCCTAATACCCTATCATGAGAAGCAACTGATGGATCTATTGTGCAACATAAAATACAACTTGTGGCTAAAGGTTTTCAACAATAATCAAATATTGACTTTCATGAAACTTTTACTTAATCACCAAAATCATTATTCTATATTTTTAGCTTTACAATTGTTATCAACTATGGTGGTCTATATGACAATTGGATATATCCAATGTCTTCTTCCATAACAATTGTTTTTATTGATTAATCCTTATATTTTCTCTCATCTTCAAATTTTTTTTTATGACCTCTATAAAACTCTTAAGAGTCTGGTTCACATGACAAAGTTTATAAATTTAAAAGGCTTAATTTCTCTAGAACAAAGTCATGTCTAATTTTTTTCTATGTTTTCACTCAAGTAACTCATAACATTTTATTTTAACTGATGTGGATGATATTTGTATAATAGGCTAGAATACATAGAGTGTTAATACATAAGACTCAAATATCATATCACTAAGTGTTGAATTTACAATTTGTAATCTTGACAATGCTCACTATTTCTTGGGAATCAAGTTGGGAAATCATCTTAATAATTGTATTCTTTCTTAACCTAAGTATATTAATCAAATACTACAACGTGCCAAAGAGATAGTTCCAAACCAATTCGGCACTTATTAGTGCTTAATCAATACATATTACTACATGTATTACTTCATGTGGATTCTTTTCTCTACTAGAGTTTTATGTGTGCTCTTCAATACTTGATGGCACTAATAGAAAACCTTATGAGGGCTCTCATACCATGTGGATAGAGAAAATAATGATATTAAAATGAAAAGAAGGGTGGAACCCCTATACATCTAAGGGTGAGGAGGAAAGAGAGAAAGTGGGCTAGCTTCATAAACATAAAAAAGATAAAAAATATATATATCTCTATAAATTTGATATAATATTATTGAATATTTATATGAGAATTCATTGGACATACTTCTCATCAATAATGTTGAATGTATATATTTATTACTTTCATCATATGAAATTATCATGTTGCATATTATTATGGAAAGCATCAATATTTATAAAATATGTCATAGTGAGAAAGTAATGATAAACACATAAGAATCAATGAGATAACAAGTAAATTCTGAGTACGAAAACTTATACAATCTATTGTGTACTAGTTATATTAAATCATGACTTTTGAGTGATTTTGATATTATTTAAATCGATTGAATTTAAATTACTTATTTAGTAAAATATGATTTTCTAGATATTAAAGAATATAATTTATAAAGTCATTTTAGATATTCTTAATTACTAAATTCATGATTATAAACACAGATTACGATTCAAGATATAATTTAACAATCTTGTTTTATTTGAAGTGATTAAAATAGGATTTTATTGCTAAATAATCATCTTACCAAAATATATATTATCAACCTTGTTTTAATGATATCGGATCATCAAGTATTCAAATGATATGATTCAAATATTTATAATATGTTATGAAAGAATCACATATTTATTTCTCTTAATGATATCTAAACTTATAAGGGTGTACTATATTAATTTCCAACCATTTAAATTTCTAATCATTTTTGGAAATATTATCATTATGAGATAATCAAAAATATGAAGAAATTTTGAATTTGGTCTCTCTATAAATATAACTTCTTTCTAATGGATAACTAGACTTGAGCATTTATCTTTAACCCTTCCACAACCTCAAGACTTGTATTGAGTTTATATGTAGAAGTATCTAAGAGACATCATGAGATATTTGTTGGCTGGCCAAATTATATTAAGACATCAAGTTGAAGATCATTACTCAAATATTAGCAACCATCTTCAACCAATTTAAAAAGGCAATACCTTCCATCTTCAGCCAAGATTATTGCAAGAAGAAGACAATAAATATTAGGCCTTGATCATTATCTTCTTCATTAACATTTCAGACACACTCTAAGTTGACATCATCTTCTAAAAATCTTTTTACCATGATATATTTATTATTTTTATGAGATAAATGTGAGGTTAAACTCATATTTATCATAAGTGAGAGCTCTCCCTATTAACAACAATGTGACATCTTGAGTCATAAATCTAGAAATAAATTTTAGGGTTAAATTTTATGGAAGTTGAGTCATGTAATCAATAGTGTGGCACCATAGAGCTATAAATCTAGAAGATAGATTATGGGTGAATCTTCAAGGGAGTTGAGTCTGTTAATCAACAATTGTGGGTGGACAGTCGTAAGTAGTGAAACCCAAGAAAGTTTTGTGCTTGAAGAGTGGATATAAATAGTTGGCTGAACCACTAAGATATCTACCTATCCATCATTTTAAAAGAAAAGTGAAAATTAAGAGACACTTAGGAACGAAATAAGAAAATAGTATATCAATTCAACCCCCTCTTTTTTATCTTAGTATGGGTCAAAACCCAACAAACCTAACTCTTGTGGTGAGCTTGACAATAACAAGAACTTATCTGGTAAGCTCAAGTCCTTCTCAAGCACTTGTGGTATGATGAAGATAGTGTGAGACATGTGGTGCACTCACATCTATGTAAAGATTATTAGAATCCCCTTGTAAGTATCAAAGAGAGTTGAGATCAAAAGTCATATGTAATTGTTGGGTATGATTAGTAAAAACCTAAGGTAAGACAAACTTAAGAATTGGACATAGGCGTTGCAAGTTGACCACTCTAAAAACTTTATGTTGAATAAGAAACTCTCTTCATTTTCATCTAAGGAAAAAAGAAACTAAGAAATATAAAAACCTAATAATTAACAAAAATTAGAAATTAATTCACTCCCTATCTTGGTTCACCTAATTACTAAGGACTAATACATTGATAATTATAAATTAATAGTTACATCTATACATTAATAGACTATATGTAGATGCTAATTAATGGGTAGAGAAAGTAATTATACATTTGTTACTAACTCATTATGACATTCATAATGTTTTATCATTTAAGTCTATACATATTATTTTGTTTATTTTATTTATATTATGAGACTAACCCCACTTGTCTTTTATGAAGTCAAGTGATAATTCTCTCATATTTTCTTGATAATTATTTGATTACAAATACTTAGATTAACTCTTATTATGAGTTGAAAGTAATAAAAGATATCTAAGTCTTCAATCAAAAGAAAAATTTAAGTCTTACAGAGAGGGCCAACCTTATATGTTCATGGGCCCAAGAGAGAAAGTCACCTTGGCCTAATCTATTTGGACTTAAAAGGGCTATCAAAAGATGAAATTTAAGCTGCCCATCTTATAACATCTAAGATAAGATTAAGAGGATGATTAGAGTGCTACTCTCATAGAAGAATTTGGGCCATCCACCAAGAGAGTCGATTATTAATTATAGCCATCTATTGGAGGGGCCTAATTCTCTAAAAGTTAAAGACATCTGCCCCCCCTCTTAAAGGGTACTTTTTGATTCTCTTTCTAGTAGTGACTAGCCAAAAGAAAAAGAAGAGAAATCAAGGTCCGATCAATAGTATCTCATGCTCAAGATCATCATAGAGAAGAGATTATTTGGAACATATCAAGATCGTTGTGGATCAAGCATCACTCAGCCTAGGATTGACACACAACGAGATTCGTATAAGATTTAGATCTAAGGCATCCTTATAATCTTCTTCATAGATAGATTAACTCTTAGTTTGAATTAGTTTTACCATTTATTCTATCATTCTATTATGTTAAATTTATTTTTTTCTTTTACCACACTTTCTATTTCTTTTGTCTTCACTCTTTTTAGATTTAATTTCGTCATTTACAATCTCAAGTATATATACATAAATAATTAAAATTCTTACTCTCATTACCTATGCTCTTTAAAGATCAACATTTACTTATCATAAATTGAAGAGTGAGGTTTTATAAATATTATTTACATGAACTTGATTGAAAACACGACAATATATTTAACTTCTAAATTGATTACACGTTTCACAGGCAAAAAAACATCTTGAGGCCATTAATTTCTCATTTATCTTGTACGTTACTCTTTTCTCTTTTTCTTTTTCTCTTAATTTGAGGGCCTCCAAAACTTCTATAAAAGGAGACCTCCATAACATGTATATGCATCTCTCTCTCTCTCCCTGTCTCTCCCTCCCTCTCTATCTCTATCTCTCTCTCTCTCACTCTCTCTCTCCCTCTCTTCCTCCCTCTCTATCTCTATCTCTCTCTCTCTCCCCCCCCCCATCTCTCCCTCCCTCTCTATCTCTATCTCTCTCACACACACTCTCTCACTCTCTCTCTCTCTCGCTCTCCATCTCTCTTCCTCCCTCTCTATATCTATCTATCTCTCTCTCTCTCTCTCTCACTCTCTCTCTCTCTCTCTCCATCTCTCTCTCTCTCTCTCTCCATCTCTCTCTATCTCTATCTCTATCTCTCTCTCTCTCTCTCCCTCTCTCTCTCGCTCTCCATCTCTCTCTCTCTCTCTCTCTCTCTCTCTCTCTCTCTCTCTCTCTCTCTCTCTCTCTCTCTCTCTCTCTCTCTCTCTCTCTCTCTCTCTCTCTCTCTCGCTCTCTCCCTCCTCTCTCTCTCTCTCTCTCTCTCTCTCTCTCTCTCTCTCTCTCTCTCTCTCTCTCTCTCTCTCTCGCTCTCTCTTTCCCCTTTCCTCTTCTCTCATTCTGTTTCAACTTGTTTGCAACTGAAATATCCACAGTGATTACCCTCATATTTGCATCAAGGTGAGTAAGAACATCGTAACGGAGAGTGAAAGAAACCCAACCTTCAACCGATGATTTCCCTGCACCCCTTCTGTCCTATAGAGACGATTTTCTGGGGATTCAAGACGTGTCATTCCTTTCTTGATTATTACCTCAGATTTTTTTACGTTGTGTTTTGGAAAGGTTATATCTCTTAGTGGACATGTATGACAGAAGTTTAATCTTTGCTCTCCTCTTTTGCCCTCCTTGGCAGATGGGCGAGTTGAAAGTCGTAGAGGAAGCTCTACAGTAAATCATATCTATCTGGGACGCTGGTCAGAAGCTGGAGATGGAAAATGTGGAGACATCAACGAGCCTCCAACCGCGGAGCGCCTTCTGGGGGTCAGAAAGCTGGAGCAGAGCCTCCAACCTCGGACGTCCTCCCTGGGATCCCTCCGGTCTTGAAGACATGGGGTTCCCCAAACGGCATCAACAACATAGATTGTGACGAGGCGCATAAAAACATCTATACAGCCAAGAGCCCTGCCTGCTTCTATCCATTGCAGAGGCTCTGGGGAAGAATAATCCGAGGATGATATCCTCTGATGGTCTCTGTGCAAGTAAGCTTTCTGTAACGCTCATTCCCGACCCATTCTCCCTCCATCAGATTAGTCCAACATTAATTGAGACATTCGAGTTCTTCGTTTTGTCCGTGGGTTGCATACACATAATTTTGTTCATCTGCATGACACAATTTACATCTGAGGGATTTATTATCTTGCAATCAAAATATATACTACGATTTAGTCACAGTGAATTAGTTTTGACCTAGATACCCTCATTATTTCAGACCCATTACAATCACGTTGCACCTATATTCCACCCTTCTTCGATTCTTTATTTTCTTTGCCGCGGTGCTCATCTCATAAATTTTCTGGTGTTCTGGACTAATGTCAGCAGACCTAAAAAATTGGAAGTGAAAAAGATGTGACCACAAGACGTTGCATCTTCCACTAGCATATCATTGTGCTTCATTTCAAATATATTAGGAACCTTTTTACCACCTACATCACCTTAGGTTGATGGCATGAGGTCCGTATTTTAAAAGATTCGGATTAGCGTGTTTCATGTTCTCCAGCTAGTTCTTTCCAATTTTAGGCTTTCATTGATTTCTCTCATTATAGCCGACATTCCGTTACCACCCACGTTGTAGCAAGAAAGTGACCTTGGTTGTATATGCATGGCATAAATGTAACCCTCTTCCCCTCCGCTGACTGTTGCGTCCCGCTGCCATTCTCCACATCTCGAACCGGCCGTATGTCTCCGGATGAGCTGTGTTCCTCTCACTCGAGATCTCCCTTCTTGCTTGTCTCTGGGGGTAGATTATGGACATACGCCTCAAAATTCTATCATGGCAGGCGGATCGCATTAAGCTGGAAAAAACGAATGATATTTATGTTCTCCACATCTTTAATTATATTATAATTTTTCAATTAGTGTCAGTCAATATGTGTCGTTAAGTATGTTGTGACAAATATCACGTCCATTGAGAGTTATTTATCCTAGAAAACAATTAACGTACATTTCTAGATGACTCTCTCTCTCTCTCTCTCTCTCTCTCTCTCTCTCTCTCTCTCATGCATCGTGCCCATCTTTAGTATTTTCATCGTCATGTTATATAGATTAAAGTGCGATGGATATAAAGACGATGAGAAGTAGCGGATACTCTTGAACCGGAGTTTGGATGGATCTTCAACTATAATGACATCTTTGCTCCGTCCCCTGTGGGTATATGACAACTTGGCGGAGGACCTGGAATTGAAGAGCTGGGTGGCATGCGTTCGCCGTGCTATAGGGCGGCCGTTACTCGGAGAATTCAATCCGTTCTTAGCTCGAATGCTTAATTGCCGTCTTTTCTTCCTCTCTCTCTCTCTTTATCTCTCTCTCTCTCTCTCTCTCTCTCTCCCCTTCTCTCCGAACAATACCCCGTCAACCCTCTTATTTTCTCGTTTTCTCCTCTAGCAGCCAACCTCCTAATCTTTAGAGTTTTTCTGCACTGTCATTTCGCTCAATGTCCCGCGAAGCCGGAGCTCATGGGAACACCATGTGGGAGGCCATATCGCGGATGTTGTCTGGCTCTGAAAGGTCGAACAGCAGCGGCTTCTCCGAAAGCCTGATCTCTGTGGCGACGCCAACTCGTCCCGAACAGCCGGTGAACAGGGATGAGCAACCCACGGAGAGCGGCGAGGGGCACCGGAACACCTGGATCGGCAGCGAGTCCGTCCACGAGACAGATTGGTGGTCGGAGCGAGACTTAATATTTAATCTCCAAGCTTTTCTTCCTCATCTCCCCCCCAAGGTGAGAGAGAAACTACAAGGCAAGAAATGACCTAGGAGCCGCGGCGCGGATTTCGTAGGAAAATAATTATATATTCAGCCTATGAAAATATATTCTGGGAAGGCTCATCAGTTGTTCATCTGTTGCCAAGTTACTACTTGAACGAGCACTTTTGGCAGATGCCTTTCTTTTTCATATACAATCCATATTAATTGGCAGATATCTATGCGGTTCTGTTCTCTCCGATTCTTGGCTTACCGTTTTTTCCCTTTTCTTCCGAAGTAATCGAAAACTATTTTGCGTCTGATGCACTCGTATTCCATTGGCGGAAAGCGTTAAAGTCGATTTTTTGCTTCGACTTTCCGTCTCCTTGTCAGGCTGAAGACTGGGAAATCGAAGAGGGAGCTGTAGAGTATATCAAATCTCTCCGGGACGCTATTCAGAAGCTAGAGATGGAAAATAAGGAGACATCAACGAGAACCCCGGCGAGCAACCAGTCTTTGGAGATACCAAAGCAGGAGCAGACACCTTCTGCCGCGGTCCTTCCCGTCTTGAAGACTTGGGCTTCTCCTAACGTCATCGTTAACATAGCTGGGCGCGACGCCCACATAAACATCTGCACCTTAAAGAGGACCGGCCTTCTGCCTGCCATCGCGGATATCCTGGAGAAGAGGAATCTGAAGATGGTCTCTCTGCACGTCTCCTCTAGCGCTCTCACAACCATCCTGATGATCCACGCGCAAGTAAGCTTCGGCGACACCTGTACCCCACTCATATCCCCCCCTCTCTAATAGATTACCAGTCCATTAGATGGACGACGAATGCGGCCAATAGAGATGTTATTGTTTCACTGATATATAGTCGTATTCTCCGAGAATATCATCTGTTTTCAGAGTTCGTGTTCCTGCATGTGGTGCCCACACCCAATTTATATTGTTAGCATGATATATCTTGGAAGAATTGGTGCGTCGATGGGTGGGCATTTGAGAATCATTAAAAGTTGATTGAGACGATAAAATCTCGCCAGTAACCTTTTCATTTTGGGACGGATTTTCATTTGGCATTTCACCCTCATGTTAACCCTTCAAGACTTTATTTCATAATTTCTCATCACCTATGACTATATGATTTTTAATATATATATATATATATATATATATATAGATTTCATTGAATTTTTCGGTGCAACTAACAGGCAAACAGAGGTTCCGATGAGATTCCAGAGACACGAATGGTTGAAGAAGCTTTCAAATCGGCAGCAAAGGAGATTAATCAATGGATAGCTCAACATGATGCTACAGCTTCAACAAGCATCTAACAAATCGGGCACACAGCTAGTCACAGCCTTTTGGTGCATTAGCATAATGGATGGCCTTAGTGCTTGTCAAGCATAAATGAACAATATTTTCTTTGAATTTTCCTTCCGTCTTCTACCGTAGATTTCCTTTTGTTGAATCTCATTATCCTCACCACATAATCAAACAGGATGCCTTAAGTGTCAATTGAGGAATAATTTCTTGTTGGACATGCTCTTCTCTCTTCCACATGCTGAAACCACAACTCAGGAGATTATTATGAGTCCTGGTGGCTGTAAATCTAGGACAATGCCTGATAATCCATCTGCCAAGAATATGATCGTAGGCATTCTATCAATGAATATCCTTCTTGGGAACTCATTATAATAACTACAACGCCATACATAAAGTGTAAGGTGATTGTGTGATAATTTTTTCACTTTCCTAAGTATTGTCTTAACAACCACAAATATGACTTTTAGAGACTATGTAATGGTGAAGGTGAAAAAAATCATGAATAGAAATATAATGGTATTATCAAATAATAAATCGGAAAGTCATAAAAGAGGATAAGGATCGGAATGCATTAAGTTGTCCTTTTTCTCGTAGAGAAAGGAGTCAGCCAAGGAGTTGGCTCACCTTTTATAAACTAAACGGGGATAGAAACGTCGAGACTGCCTCACTCTCTCACTCTCATTCTCATCTAGAATCTTCTCGCCAATAGGACAGCTCTATCTCGAAACGACGCAAATGGGAACAAGAAGCGGATTTTACGGATCAAATGGCACAGTAATTATTATTCCCTCTGGCGGGGTGATGAAAGAAGAAGGAATGCCATATCTCCACCGCGACGAGAACGCATCGAGAAGACGCGATGAGTAGTGTCTGTCTGGAGCTGCGCTCAAGCGGATAGAGTCGCACAGTGGAATCTGTTCATCGACTCAGGAGAATAAAAAACCATGAGATTCTCGAGATCAATTACGAATGCAATCCCGAAGAATAAAAGAGAGAAGTACGCAATATTATCTCCTTACACAGGTCATCTTCTATATATTCCTCTTGGCCCTCAAAGACCACGGTTATATTGCGGGCCTTCTTCCGCCGTCCTTGGCTGTTGTAAACCTATATCTCCATCCCTGCCCCCTTCTTCTTCTCTCTCTCTCTCTCTCTCTCACTCTCACTCACTCTCAGTATATATATACACCTTCCTGCCTATCGATCTATATAAATACCTTCCTCTCTCAACCCACCAACATCCATCGTGGAGACACCAAAACTTGGTCATGTCCAATCACAGTTTCTCAGATGATAGCGCTTCCCGGGGTGACAAATACAGCGAGAACCAAATAAAATATAGTTCCAAAGCCCTGATCGCCTTGGGGGTACAAACCGGTCCAGAGCCACCGCAAAATACGAAAAGTCATTCTGTCGTCGCCGACGAGGGGAGGGGCGGCGCAAGGGCACTACTAGAGTCTGAACACGAGGTACGTTCCCAGTCTGAGAGGTCGAAGAAGATCAGAGATCTGTTCACAGAACTTCACTCCTTTCTGCCTCATGTTTCTGGCGAGGTGAGCAAAACAATTCCAGAACGAGACTGTTCCTTCCCTCCCGCCACGATGATCTTCAAGAGTACTCTCTCTTTCTGTCTCTCTCGTCGGCAGGATGAATATGTAGCAATCGTAGACGAGGCGATAAACTTCAGCAGATCTCTTGAGGAGACTCTCAAGGGTGTCGAGGAGGCATCACAAGAGGAGGATGCTCCGATGGAGCCGAGGGAAGCTTCCATGACTGTAGAGGTGAAGGGGCTCACTGATGAGATATATAATCCCCGTCCCCAGCAGGAGTATGAGATCTGCTGGGCGTCACCTAACGCCGTCGTGAGCGTCACCGGCGACCACGCCCAGATCAGCATCTGCTCCGCGAGGAGGCCTGGCCTCCTCCTCACCGTTGCACATGTGCTGGAGAAGCACAACCTTGCGGTGGTCTCCCAGCATGTCTCGTCCGATCAGTTCAAAGACCTTATCTTGATGCACGTACAGGTAAACGCTCGACAAAACCTGCTCTCCCCCTTTGTTTCGCGACCAAACACAGATGGTCGATTCAATATTTTTTTTTTTGCTAAAATTGAACAGGTGGGCAGAGCTTCCGGACAGTTACTCGAGACGCAAACGGCTAAAGAGGTCTTCAAATCCGCCGTGGATGAAATAATTCAATGGATATCGTGACATGATTTCACACACCTTCGCCGGCATGCGTGCAATGGAAATACGAAGATTGATTGGCAGATTCTCCTCAGATTCAGATCTTGTTGACTATGAGCTTGTATGCGCCCATATGTTCTCCTTTAGCACGTCTGATGAATGGCCTCTTTTAGTCTTTCACTTGTTCTCCCAATAATGTTGACTTATTGTTGGTCATATTGTAGTCGGATTCAAATTTTAGCCGCATAATTAGTGTTCACATCAATAATTTTAGACGGTACCCACCACATGGATATCTATCAATGTTGAAGTGCCAATGGGAAAGACTTTATGACTCTTTGCCTCAGCAAATATTAGGGTTTTCTTCAAATTAAATGTGCTTTGAGAAGCAAAAAACAAAGAAAATAATAATTGATAAAGGCTACTCGCAAATAAATAGTCATTAGATGTAATATACCAATTAGGCATCCTAACTTAGGGCCTAATCTGTGTAAATCACTACCACAATGCCTGATTTAAAACAGATTCTTACTACAAATTTCCACGATCAACATGGAAGGTCAAACATTTGTCCTCCTTGTCAAACATTTATTATTATTTTTCCTTGATGTAACATAGGTTTTTCTTGCTATTATTATTATATTTCCCTCATGTAACATATACCTCCCTTTATGTCCTTCTCAATGTATGTCGTTAATGGTAAGCCCATACCTCTTGATAGCATTTGTTATATGTCCATCAGAGCATCCACTAAGCTCATGACAAAATAAAAATATAGAATTGAAGGAAATACTACAGATATAAAAAATTGTGTTTACCTATGAAGATTGGCCTCACCCCTTGTAAAACTAATTTTAAACCCAATATTATTCGACAATTTCGAGATTTTCCGAAATAATTTCAAAGATTATTAATTTAAACCACACCGAGTTGACCATGGATGCCTCATGCCACAACTTAATGCTATTTTCTGTAAATCCCCTGTCACAATGTTCAATAAAATCATGTTGAAGGTTGTTTGTTTTGTTTCATATTATATATGTATAGATACACATCTTCTATTCACATAAGTCTTAATCACGGCCCACCAGGCAATGAGGGATTTGAACCATGAGCCATCTTAAATCCTCCTTGTTAACGGCAACACTCCATTAATGTTTTGCCATAAACCATAGTAATTTATATTCTTATGTTGAGAAAGTGTTAGGAGATTGATACACAGTTTTTTATTTGTCAAGTTAATGTAAAACGTTATAACGTAAAAATTGGGCTTTACCCTCCTAGTCGATGTTTTCTTCCAATTTAGTGTGTTCCTAGATACTCGAGACGAAATTTAGAAAACTAGTACTTCGCCCACATGGAAAACCAGAGAGAGTTTCTTTAGGCCCAGGCCGAGTGCCATGATCGGCGCAGTTTTCTTTGGGTCCGGCCCGATTCTTTAGTCAACGGAAGGCTGCCGCCGCGGTGGCGGCTTGACCGTGCGCGTCTCCTGGAATTCATCAGGGTCAGCCCACGCGTCAGGCATTGGTGCCCCCAGCTCCCAGCAGTGTCTTCCCCCCCCCCCCCCCAAAATTTTATAACATTTAGATCTTTAAAAAAATTCAGAGATCAATGTTAAAAAAAAAGAGAAGAAGGTGAATCCTTCGTCGTTGTGCCTATAAAGAACACGTCAGTAGCCGGTACTGCTATCCAGTCGCTGTAGATAGCTCAATGGCCGCCTCTAAACCGCTCCACTTCCGAGAGACGATGCCGGTGAAGAACACACTCTGGAGGGCCGCGGATCTCCTGATCCTCTCTCTCCTCACCGCCCTCCTCTGTTGCCGCCTAATCTCGACGCGCCGCCGTGAAGCTCTGTGGATCGTAGCTTTTCTGTGCGAGGCCTGGTTCACCTTTGTCTGGCTTCTGCACATTAACTCCAAATGGAACCCCGTGAGGCAGATAACCTACCCAGAGCGCCTCTCCAAGAGGTAATCCGCCATAGACCCTCTTCTCTTCTTGCTCCCCCCTCGGGAAATTTAGGGTTTCGAGGGAATTCCAGGTGGGAGGACCTGCCGGCTGTGGACATGTTCCTCACCACGGCGAACCCCGAGCTCGAGCCGCCCATGATCACCGTGAACACGGTGCTGTCACTGCTGGCGGTAGACTACCCGCCTCACAAGCTCGCCTGCTACGTCTCCGACGACGGCTTCTCGGCCGCCACCTACCGCGCTATGGTGGAGGCTTCGGAGTTCGCTAGGTCGTGGGTTCCCTTCTGCAAGAAGTACGCCGTCCAAGTTCGAGCTCCCCTCCACTACTTCTTCGGCGAGCCGGAGCCCTCCCCGTCGATCTCTCCCGATTTCCTCCATGACTGGGAAGCAATGAAGGTAAGCTCCGATCATCCCCCAAATCCTCCTGGGGAGAACTCATCGTCCGCAGCTCTGATCTCAACCTCCAGCGCATGTACCGAGAACTGGAGAGAAGAGTAGAGGAAGCTCATCTGAGAGGCGACACTGAGCCGATCTTCTCCCAATTCGACCGGGAGAACCATCCCAGCGTGATTAAGGTCAGAATTGTGTTCAATTTACATTAAAGTATGTAGATGCACACCCTAATTGTGCTCAGATCTACGTTTGGAGCAGGCCATATGGGAGAACAAGGGCGATCCGGCAGATGGCGTCCCTCATCTGTTCTATGTGGCGAGGGAAAAAAATCCAAACCATCACCATCACTTCAAGGGTGGAGCTATGAACGTCCTGGTAAGGTTCCCCTTTGAAGAGTGGAGCCATGAATATCTGACTCTGTAGGATTGATGGTCTGGATGGGAACCGCCCAGCTCGGGCCCTGGTTTCTCAAGCCCAGCCTCGAGTTCGTTGATTCCCTCTGCAAGGTGTGAACTTGATCTGTTCCCGGTAGAGAAACTCGGAAAGTAGGTTGTGGGTCGGACCTGTAAGAAACTCTAGCCATTATTCCTAACCACTCACCCTCTAGAGAGAGAGAGAGAGAGAGAGAGAGAGCGATAAAGTTCATGAGATAGTCAACAGCTAGAAGAAACACGTTTAGAACTTCTGGGTTTCGGGATCGGATGCAATTGAAATCTTGATTGTTTTTCATGCAATATTTGACACATTGTTCACGCATCAGGGAGTTATGTGGGGCAAGAACTCTTTTTATGGAGTCAATTACGTTATTACTGGCACATTTTTTGCAAAACTAGTTAGTTTGAAAATTGGCGTAGATTCTTTGAAGTTTTGACTGTATTTACCATTTTCGTCAAAATGTTTCTGTCGTTGACTTACCATGAATTGGATTTTGGAAAAAATATATTACAAACTCTGTTATCTTTAATTAAATTCATTTAGTTATTTTGGAAATTTCTTCAAAATTTGTAAAATTAAACTTTTTTTTAGTAAGGCTACTTTGAAGAAAGATTCCTAAATACTATTTTTTGCCTCTGTACTTTCCTATAAAAAAAAACTAATTTTGGAGCTACACTTTTGTTAACAATACCATTAAATTAATTAATGAAAATGCCCCAATTTTTCTTCTTCCTCACTCATTGTGTATGTATGACTTCCCGAACCCAGACCAGGGTCTCCGGAGTGATAACCAACGCGCCCTTCATGGTCAACGTTGACTGTGACATGTTTGTCAACAACCCGGCCGTCATCCTCCACGCGATGTGCCTCCTCCTCGGCTTTGACATGGACAAGATGAGCGGCTTTGTCCAGTGCCCCCAGCGCTTCCACAGCCCCCCCAAGGACGACCCCTTCGGCAACCAGATGACCGTCCTCAATCACGTACGCCGCCCCCTCCTCCTTCCTCCTCCTCCTCCCTCCTCCTCCTTCTCCTTCTTCTTCCTCTCCTTCTCCTCTTCCACCACCACCACCACCATCTCCTCCTCCGCCCGTGGGAACACTAAACCTCAATCTCGGCGCTTCCATGTTTCTCGTCTCGCAGTTCTTGGGGAGGGGGATGGAAGGGCTCCAGGGACCTTTCTATTACGGAACGGGCTGCTTTCACCGGCGGAACGCCATCTACGGCGAGGCCCCAGACGACCCTCCGCCGGCGAAGCCCTCGTCGGCAGACCTCCGCGGAAGATTCGGCCGCTCGCGGCGGCTTCAGTCATCCGCGGCGGACATCATCTCCGGCCTCCGCAAGACCTCCCTCGCCATCGACGACCTCGCCGCCTCCATGCACGCCGCAGTGGACGTCTCCAGCTGCTCTTATGAGCTCCATTCTCTGTGGGGCGACGAGGTGAATTCCCACGTGCTAACCACCCCCCCCTCCACACGTGCAGTCCTCATCCTCTTAATGGGATGCAGGTCGGGTGGGCCTACGGGTCCGCCACTGAAGACATCCAGACCGGTCTCCGGATCCACGCCAAGGGCTGGCGGTCCGTCACACTGAACCCACAGCCTCCGGCATTCTTGGGGATCGCGCCGTCAGGTGGGCCCGCCACCCTTACCCAGATAAAACGCTGGGCCACCGGTGTCCTCGAGAACCTCGTGGGTCAACACAGCCCGTTGCTCGCGGCGGTCAATGGGAAGCTGGGCCGCCGCCAGTGCCTGGCCTACCTGCTGCTCAACCTCTGGGCCGCACGCTCCCTCCCCGAGCTCTGCTATGCCCTGTTGACTCCCTTCTCCGTCGTGGCGAACACCTCCTTCCTCCCCGCCGTAAGTAAGAGATTGAGATAGGAGCGTTGACCTTAAGGTGAAGAGTTGACCGGCGGCGGTTTTGTGCCATGTAGGGACTGGCGGGGGTGGTTCCAGCGGCCATCTTCGCCATTTACAACGTGTACACGGTGGCGGAGTACCTCGCAGTCGGAGAGTCACTGAGGTCGTGGTGGAACAACCAACGGATGAGGCGGATCACGGCGGCAACGGCATATCTCTTCGGGCTGCTGAGTGTGGTGGCAAAGCTCGTTGGCTTGTCAGAAGCCGCCTTCGAGATCACAAAGAAGGAGGTCAACGCACCGGCTGCGGCCGTCAACACGGGAGGGTTTACCTTCGACGCCTCCCCGCTGTTTGTCCCCGCCACCGCTGTCGCGCTTCTGAACTCAGCGGCACTGGCGGCGGGCACGTGGAGGATGCTCTGGGCCGCACCCGACGGAGGTGGGCCAGGATTGGGGGAGTTGGCGTGTGCCACGTGGGCTGTCCTCAGCTACTCCCCCTTCATTGTGGGTCTCTTCCGTAGGGCCCAATATGGGCTTCCTAGGCCCACGGTCGTGAAGGCTTCAGTTTTGAGCTTTCTCTTTGTGCTTTTAAGCAAATTGGCATCCTCCTAGACCCACATAGACATTGGGCCATTTTGTTAATGAATCTAAATGAAGTATATAGTTTTGAGTACCATTGTCTAGATGGATATTGGAGTCTAAGAATAGACTTATATAATTTACAAAAATAATTTGGCCTTGACAAATGACAACATCCCTCTTTTCTATGATAGTCCAAAGATAAGTATGTGTACACTTCTTCTACTTAGTTATCATTATTAACATCTAACTATATAAGATGTTAATAATTATGCATGGCTACAAGAGTGAATGTGAATTTAATGATTTGATTTGATATTTGATTTTATAAATATAGTGAGAATTAATCATATGATTTTCTGCTAGTTAAAAGACAAGTGACCAAGTGTTAATAGATTATATAATATTTAGATGATATAAAATTGCTTAATGATTGAATTAAATTTCATAATTAGATGAAATAGTCATAAAGAACTATGTTTGTGAAGGTGAGAGAGAAGTGTTCTAAAGTAAGTCTAATATAAGATAATAAATCTTATGAATAATAATTAGCTAATGTAGTAGGATATTAAAATGGAAGTCTTAAAGATAAGAAGGTGGTTTATGAAGGTGACTAAAATAATATGGAAGGAATGATACTAAAATGGAGGAGTTTATGTAAAGAAGAACCAACTATGGGTACTTTAAAGAATTTTTTACAATGGTTAAAATCACGAGATCCAAAAATAGATTCAATAGTATATTATCATTTCTAAATATAATGGAAAGAAATATATTTCTATGAAAAGTAGAGCTGTTTACTTTCAATGTCATAAAGTTTATATATTTTCACACTATGAGTGTTAGCTTACAACAACATAGGCTCTTACATGTGAATGAAATTTATATCATTTTGCTTAAAGAGCGGACACAAATGTTTATATCATTTTACTATATAGTTTTCTTATTCATAATGGAAGGTGGGGATCAATTGATAAGAAAATTGATAGTGAGAAAATAATATGTCCAACATTAGAGTGAAATACATTATTGGAAAAATAAAGTTCTAACAAAGTTCGATAAGTGTTGAAATTTATATTTCACAATAAATTATACTGAGTCCTATCAACAAATCAATATTGATGTGGTCTTCATCAGGAAAGCACAGGTAAAATGACTCATCAACAATGATTGTGAAAAAGTATGCATAACTACAATGAGTAATGATAAGAAAAAATCCCCACATGTCATAGAGTACTAAGTTAAATAATTTTTCAAAAAGATGATTATGGCAAACAAAAAGTAAGCTTCATTACTTTACCAAAAGACAAATGTAACATGTTTGTGTTTCATTACATGATAGAGTAACAATAAACTAATTATTGTCTAATATGTCTTAAAACCATGGGAGACACATCCAAACCTATTTGTGTTATGTGCAAATGAAGACATTATAAACAAAAGTAGGCAATCTTTAAACATTGAAAAGTGTTATGTAGCAAAATAACAAGGTTGCCGATACGATCACCCTTGTCTGTCACTGTCTTCCAATATGGATCTTAAATCTCTAGATGATCAAAAGAGAAGCAAAGGTTTTAACATGAGAATGAGATGTTAGTATACATAATGTCTTTGAGAATTATCAAACATATAATATGTCTATGAGAATAAGGCATGAATTAAATGTCACATCACTAGTTAAATTAACAACAATAGTGGTGCCATCACAATGTAAATCATAATGTATATATCACAATGAAATAAATCATTTACATCACAATGTATATATATATATATATATTGAGGCATGAAAATCAACTATTCAAACCTTTATGAAGGAAGAATTAGAATTCAAAGTAATTGAGAGATATGTACTTGTAGTATAATATGTTTTTGACATGTCTTATTATTAGCTTATGCTAGCAGATGAAGTCAGATGTGTCAACGTTATAATCACAAATTATTGATACTGATTTGGGATAAGATCCTTTGAAAATAATCAACTATACTTGCACATTATTCAGTTTGACTTATAACTCCAAACTAATAGGAAGCTTGATTAATAGACATTTATTAAAAAATATGCATTGACTTGTAGCCTACTCCTCAGCCTCTTGGCTCCAAGCGACCTCCCTTTTGACCCCCTTCTGTATCATGGTGAACACCTTCATCTCCCCACCATAAGTAAGTGAGAGAGAGAGATACTTTAGAGAGAATAAGTGGCGTTGACCGCCGCCACTGCCGCTGAAGCAGGGAAGTTTTCACCTTTGATATCTCCCCCCTGTTTCTATCGGCCGCCGCTGTCATGCTGCTGGCGGTGGCCATGTGGAGGGCTCTGTAGGCTGAGCCCAAAGTGGTGGGCTGGGATTGGGGGAGTTGGCATGGGCTATATGGGCCGACGTCAACTACTTCCCCTTCATCAGGGGGGCTCTTCGACAAGGCCTGATATTGGGTTCCCTGGCCCACTATCGTGAAGGCTTCTGTTTTGGGCTATCTTCGTCTTTTCTCTAAATGGGCCTCTTCCAAAGGGCATTGGGCCCGACATGATATTGGGCCGTTCTGCTGTACCTGCTGTCCAAAGTAATCTCACTTTCGGCCTAAGACCATTAAAAGGCCCACTTGGAGAAAAACTCATGTTGGCCCCATAATAGCCCAAATTAGTCATTGCCGACCTTGTGGGCCTTGGTGGGCTCCACGATGGGCCCATCTGTTGGGCCTTGTTTCAACCGTTGTTATCAATCGTGGTCCACCCTCGGACTGGGCGAGGGGGACCAACGGTCAATTGGAAGGCGGTCGGTCGACGGGAGCCTTCGCGCGTGCAAGAGATGCGAGGATCACATGCTCTCTCTCTCTAAGTTCGGTCGGTCAACGACCAAATTTACAATTCTGGGCCATAAGAAACTGAGAGTTTGCCTCCTACCCCCGAAAAATCTCGATTTGTTTCACAAGGGTCCTCAAGAATAAAAGATAGTTAAGATTTAATTATTTTTCCGATTAATCCAGCATAGTAGTTGGAATTAATTAATAATTAAAAAAATGCATACTACTAGGGACTAATATTCGTCTTTTATAATGATAAAAAAAGCATAAGGATATATATACAATTTACTAAGTTTGTAAGGTATGCAATCGGGGATAAGAGCCGGTTCTAGGACAAGTGGCAAGTGGGACCCACCCCCCACCCCGCGGTCTTCCTCTTCGTGTTGGGCCTGGTCTGTACCTTCTTTGCGTGGAGGAAAGGTGGAGGCTTTATTCCCCGGCCACATGGACGGAAGGGTGATCCTCCCCGGAAAAGGAGGCCGCCCACCTCTCTCCAGTCAAACTCCCACCCACCTCACATGATTCTTCCCCTGTGTCTAGAGAGAGAGAGAGAGAATGTGCCTGGCAACGACGCAAGAGAGAGGTAGAGGAACGATGGGAGGAGGTGCTTCTCTGTTGCGCCGCCATGGAGGTCAAGATAGAGACAGACAGAGGAGAAAATGCTCCCAACGAGAGAGGATAGGGCGACGAACATGGCGAAATATGATAGTTTTAGAGAGAGAGAGAGAGCTCTACCTTCTCCCTGGAAATACAGGAACAGAGAAGTTCGCAGAGATGGGAAACAGGGGTGGGGAGGACGTCAATTAATCTGGAATAGACGTGTCGTATTGAGGGGGGAGAACAAATCTGCCCTCTGCCCTCTGCCCTCTGCTAGCAGAGAAAGGATGCGGTGGGCACGGCGCCGGCGGAGGGATGAACCTGGAAGTCGTCGGAAATGGCGAGGGAGTCGCCGGCCGGCCAGGCCGCTCGCAGGAGCTTCAGCAGCAGTTGCGCCTTCCTCTTTGCTCGCTCCGAGCAGTCGCTCTGCACCATCAGCAGTAGCCGCGTGAGGACCCCTCCGGCCACCGCCTCCCGCTGCAGCGCCTCCGACGCCCCACACAGTGCCGCCAGCGTCCCCGCCGCGTGCTCCGCTGCCCGGTCGGAGACCTTCACGGCCAGCACCTTCACCAGCGCGGCCACCACCCCGCCGTGGGCCGCCAGCGCCTCGCGGGCCCGGTCCACCCGGCAAAGCAGCTCCACTGTGGCGAGCGCGCGCTCCATGTCACCGCGGTCCAGCTCGCCGGAGGCCACCCTGTCGACCAGGTACTTGGCGGCGCCGAGCGGCGCCGCTCGCTCCCTGTTCTGCTTTACCAGGCAGAGCGAGAAGAGAGCTCTGATGGCTGCCTTGATCGCCCTCTTGGTACTGCGACGGTCTCTGCCCAGCATCCGAACCAGGCCTTCCATCATCCCCCCGGCGCTGCCAATGGTGGCGCGCAGCTCCGGCGACTTCGTCCCGGCGGAGACGGCCTCCACCACGGCGGCAGCGTCGGCCCGAGTCTCCGCCGAGGGGTGGAACGAGAGCAGCGCCGACAGCCAAGACAACCGCTCGGCGCTGCCGGCCACGGAAGCGCTGTCCTGCTCCGAGAGCGGCAGCATCGCCACCACCGAGAGGGCCTCCACCGCCACGGCGGACCCGCCGGCGGGGCAGCTCGACGGCGGGGCTCCCCGGAAGGAGAGGGACAACAGGGAGGCCCGATTCTCCGGCGTGGAAATCACCGCGCGGTTGCCATCGGAGTCGCCGGCCAGGGAGCGGAGGCGGCGGAGGGCGGCGACCCGGGCGGGCTCGGCGGAGGACGGCGACTCCGCCTGCGAGAGGAGGCAGCGGACGGCGGCGGGCTCGGCGGGCTGCTTCGGGGTGGGGATCCGCTCCACGCCGAGGGAGCGGTGGGCGACGCACCAGTCTTGGATGAGGCGGCGGAGGGTGTGGTTGGGGATGAGGGAGAGCTCCGGCAAGGGGGAGCGAGTGACGGGGCAGGTGGAGTTGCCGGCGGCGATCCAGGACTCGATGCTCATCCGGTCGTAGGTCTGTCCGGTGGCGACGGTGACGGGGTCCCTCATCAGCTCCAGCGAGATGGGGCACCGGAAGTGCCACGGCACCTGCACCGCCGCCATGTCCAGCGGCGCCACCCTCTCCGGCATCTCTATCGAGCTCTGATGGCCTCGCCGGAAGGGGAGTGGGGGGGGGGGTGGGGGCGGTTATGGGGTGGCTGCACGTGTGGGCGGCGGCGGTGGCACCTGGGAGAATCGTCGTGGAGGCGGATTGGTGGTGGTCGGACAGCTAGCGGCTGGGCGGCGCTGCCTTGGAGACCGCGCTAATCTGGCAGACCACCGTTGAATGCCGGATACCCCGGGAGTATTTACTTTCTCTGGCCAGAGACTGGCCCCTCTCTTCAAAGCCACCCCCACCCCCGTCCTCTCCTATTTTAAAAAATAAAAAAATAAAAATTCTAGAAACCCCCTCTCTTCGCGAGAAGAACCGCGATCGGGACCGTCCACCCGCCATCGGATGGACTTCTTTCTCTCTCTCTCTCTAAAGGTGGAGGAAACGACATAGGAGGGTGACCGACATCTGCCTTTCGCATCCGGTTAGGCGAAGGGGGAATCTCTGGTGGTGGGCACGCGCTGTCTGCGAGGTTGGGCCATCGTAAAACTCCGCCTGTCCCCGGTCAACCGGACAGGCCAGCGGATCGGCGACGGGTATCCCCGTCGGTCGGGGGATTCTGCCGTCCTCGCCCTGCCCACGTGTCGATCAGCCGCACGTGGATGACGGGGACGGCGCAGCGTCAATATCAATCTGCCAATCAGAGTTGATCATCATACGAGGATCCCGGGCCCACCCGGTCAACGAAACCCCCTCCCCCCAACATAAAGATTAATTTTTTATTAACATGATAGCCACAACCCTCTCTCTCTCTCTTTCTCTCTCTATCTCTAGATGGAGACGCAGAGATCGTTCAGCTGGACCCAGCCGAAGGCGCAGCGGTCCCGGATCTTCTGGACGGTAGAGAGGGCCGAGGCGCTGAGAAGGCGGGCCTGGGCGAGCTCCTTCTCGACCTGGGCCCCACCGCGGTGACCCAGCTGCGACCCGAACACAACGAAGAGGGTGAGCGAGGGCCATCCATCACATCCCATCGAATGAACAAAGAGAATCCAACAGCTGCAAAGAGAGAGAGAGAGAGAGAGAGAGAGAGAGAGAGATGGAGAGAGAGAGGGGTCAACCTTTTCGAGGCATCTTGCGGCGTCCAGAACGTAGCAAAAGTAACTCAGCTGCCTGTACAAGTCCGCCTCCGTGTACTGAAACGACCAAGATTTCAGTCTTCCGACAGTCAAATAATGTAGAGAGAGAGAGATGACGAGAGAGATAATGGGCGGGGGAGAGTTGGAACCTGTCTGACGAGACGGCCGTTGCAGCGAGGGTAGTTGGGGCAGATGGTTCCCCTCTCCGAGTCCCCAAGCACTCGGAGGTTCAGGCCGCGCGTCGTGTACTTGCACATCTCATCGTCACACTGCCAGCACCATCAACGAGTGATCGGAGAAGATGGCCATGAAAGAAGAAGAAGACGAAGAAGAAGAATACCGTCATTGAGGCCCTGTAGTAGGTGGACTGAAACCTCTCCACCTGCCGCTTAACCTACAGAGAAGAGAGAGGGGCAATCCTCAGCTAGGCCATCCACAGACTAGGGACTAGGCGCCGCCGTCGTCGTTACCTGGTTAGCCAGCGTAGCAGGGGACAGCCTGCTGGGATCGCTGCCCTCGGGACACCGCGTGCAGGCCATCCTCCGCCAGAAATTCTGCTCCTCCGGCGGCTCGCCGGAAAGCAGGCTGGAAACGGGGGGGCACTCGAACGAGCAGGAGCAGGCAGGGCACGACAGCTGCAACGACTCACAGCCGTGGTACCTGTGAACGAAACAGGAGCAAGGGCGGCGTTTTAGAGAGAGAGTGGGCGGCGCCGCCGCTCCAGTCGAGGGCCGGAAACCTGGTTACCTCTCCTCGTCGTCCATAGCGGAGAGGAGCGCAGTCGATGGGTCCCCGCTGGAGGATTCGGCCGTCCTCTGCTGGAACTGTAGAGAGAGAGAGAGTGGGGAAGATGTGACGTCAGAGGAGCAGCAACAGAGTGACGTCAGGAGTAAGAACCTCAGGGACCCACCTTCGCAGAATCGAGACCAAGGCAGTCCGCCAGGCGAGCAGGGCTGGTGCCCTGGATGGAAGCGCAGAGCCTTGAAACCACCGGATGAATCTGCGGGAACAACCCAGAGGTTTAGGAGGAGAGAGAAGCGGACGGGCCGCCGAAGAAAACAAGCTATAAAGGACCTGCTGGGAGAGGTAGTAGTCGATGTCAACCATCCACCCGCCGCTGTCCCTCTTCAGCTCGTCGGGGTGCCTGGCCCTCCCGGCCACCCCCGCCGACGAGCCAGAACCCGCATTCTGGTGAAAGGATCAAGAGTCGTCACCGAGTCTGCACAACCCACATAGGCCCTCGGTTGCTTTCTCGCGGGGCTCTCAAGTCTCACTTACCTCCTGGCAGCAGATGATGTAAGGGATCGTATCGCCGGCGGAGCAGCCCGTCGCGTAGCCGTTCTGCTTCAGTCTCAGCGCCACCTGTCAAGTGCCCAAGCTCCGGTAAGATGAGGCGACCCACACCAGCAGATAGTCATAAAAAGAGATCCCACCTGCACATGAGGTTGATTTCTGGCGTCTGGGTACTCTTCAGGGGGCTTCGTTAGGGTTTTAGTAATGATGTATTTCTCAAGCATCACCTCCCCGTTCCGAATTTCCTCCTGGACCTGTTGCAGGGACGAAGTGTGCCTTTACATCGCCGAATCGCTGAGAGATATTTCTAGGGTTTCTGACAGTTACCTTCATGAGAGAGCTGTGAATCGCCTCCACCACATCTTCGCAGGACCTGCGCCGGGCCACACATTGATTGAGCTATGTATAGTTCGCAGAGATCTTAAAGGGTGTTTGAGTGAATGTGGGGGGAAAGAGAAATACCCTCCGGATAGTATCTGGGTGAGGCAGAAGTCGCCCATTTCCTTCGACAGGAGACTCCAATCGCGCCGCACCATGTCGAGTCCCTTGCGTTCGATGACCTGGTTCATGAATGGCTGGGGATGTCAGCGATGTCGATCTCAGGCGCGAGAGCCGGAGGGTCGGCAGAGACTGCGAGGAAGAACCTCGTAAGGCGTCCCGTCCTTGAACAGGACCTTCACCGCAGCGTACTTCTTCTTCTTCAGAAGCAGCATTCTCTTGTACAAACCGTCGAGATCAATCTCCAGGCAGCGGTATTTCTTGTTGACCTGAGAGAAGAGGTAGTGAGAGAGGTGCGAGAATCTTCCAAGCTAGACGACCAGCATGCGGTCTGGGCGGACCGGGATATCTCGAGCAAGCTTACCTCTTGGATGACCTTTCCAGCCATGGCTTTGGCTTTGGCTATGTCGTCGAGGCCGCTGTACACCATAATTGAGTCGGTATCACCGTAGATCACCTGTCAGCGAACAACCACATTCGTGGAAAATAAAGAAATTAAATGGGCAGCTTGCGACAGAAATAAACGTCGGGTGTTGATGAACAGATGAGCGCAGGAGAAATCATAAGAAATGAAAGCAAATAAATAAATAAATTATCTCCATCAACACCAAATGGGCAGAGTCTTATGATTGCATTAGCAGATATTTTATTTCCGTATGAATTTGTTAAGCAGGAAAAATACCCTTGAACTCTTATTATTATTTTTATAAAAAGATGAAAAGAAAGGGTATTGAATAATACTCCCAACTATCCGGTAGCTTAAGTTTAGAATCATGGAGGTCTCATAAATAGAGGAATATATGACCCTCCACCTAAGTGGCATAGACGGATGTATTTTCGTTTCAAAATAGAAGAGGAGTGAAGCCCGCGATACAGAGGGCTGTCATGTGATTTTTCCGAATAAAAAAAAAAACTTCAGCATAACAACGCATCTCAAAGAGGGAAATACCTCCAAATTTAGGTTATTCTGAACAAGATCGACAGTACTTTGCAGGATTTCCCTTCCCTGTAGAGGAGATGGATTAGTTGTTACACCAAAGGATATTTTAATTTAATGAATTCAAGTTTAGATCCAGGAAATTCTTACTTGTAGTGTTATAAGCTCTGCAAGAGGCTTTGCATAAAATCTTGAATGAGAAAAACCTAAGCAACCATACATGCTGATGATGGGGAAAAAAAAAAAAAACTGACATCAGAATAACTGCATGTCCTGAGATTTAACGGGTTAAGATCGAAGGATTTCAACCTGTTTGCAGTCAGCTTTAACGCTTGCTGTTGAATGTCAAGCTGCTGAACCTTGAGACCAGAAGCATTCTTGAGCCAGGATTTAACCATTCTCCTCCTCTCAACCAAATTCCTCAGTAACTAAGAAGTAAAAGTGGAAGAAAACTAAGTATTATGAAAAAGAAAAAAGTAAGGTGCTGAACTATAATAAGCAATGCACAGCAAAAGGATCGCTGTATTCCAGAAAATTTATTAGAATACATAGCGGCCATCCTTCAGGACCAAGAAATTATTTGATCAGCATGCCATCTCAAAGTTTGAAGTGAGAAACAGTGCATTCTAGAAGAATATACTAGCATAGAACCTGTGCTGTGAGAAAACTAGGGAGCTAAATATACGACAAAAAGAAGGAACAGCAACATGAGATTAGGAAGAGTTCGTCATAATTCATGGTAAGAATCAGGTAGACACCTCAGGTAGAACTCCTCTCGCCTTGGAAGAAGGTAGATTAGGAACGAGTCCATCAGGAGATCTTTCGACGGTTGTGAAACATATGTTATATTCCTGCAGAAGTACTTAAACACGGTGTGAGTGGGAAACGTGATAACTGCACCATTTCTGCATGGTGCAACGGAATAAGCAAGAAATTATTTATGAGAATTAACTTTCACATAAGATAGAAAGTATTTGTAAACAATGATACCTGAATTATTGAAGGATAGAGACTGTTGAAATCCAAAAGTAATATGTACTTGTCATATAATCCTCTTTTAGGTTCAAGAACCAAACCCCCAGCATATGCAGGACCCTTTTTGCCTCTTCCTTGATCAGAAGGGTGGACATCATTCTCGAGAGACCCATCATTTAGACCAGCATCTTCACTGCCAACGCCTTCACTTATTTTCCTCTTTGACGCACTCACCTCTCGGCCCCGTGCACTATTCTTATCTGGGACAATGTATTTTTTGGCATGAAAGGCATGGAGTAAGAGATATTCGACTCGTTGAGCTCTAGCACCCTGCAAATAAAAAGAAGGTGATATGAATTTTCAGACAACAGTTAGGAATTGGAAAGGAAATAATATGGTCAAGGAATTTTCTAAAATAAGTCGGCAGAAGAAAGAGCAAATGTATAACTTACTTGCATAGTCTTTCCCCAGACATTTCCACTTATATTTGTTAACTGCCGTGTGAGTGGCAGAATGCTTAAATGAAACATAAGTTCAAGAGATAGCCAGGCATCAGTTTCTCCACATTCAACCTAGGTATAAGCGTTAAAATCACCATTCAGCTCCAACAATGGACAATGTTCCACATGAAATTGCCTGATAACAATAAAAGAGGCATCTAATATCCAGAATAAGCACTTACAAGTTCCATGAGTGATGCTGTTGTTTGGAACATAGATGGAATATCTTGTGCAGAAATTTCTCTCCTCTCTTTATTCAGCTGAGTCTTGGCGAGTTGCGTCAATGAATAGCTTACCTATTAATGGGCATTAAGAAAGTTCAAGAGGTCTGAGATAAGTAAACTAATAAAAATCTCAGGGATACATTACTATACCTCCCTCAGAAGATCACGCGAGCACATGTATGTATCACATAATAACCGGCCCGCTATGCAAGACATGATACCAAGACTGGCCCCAGAGCCGAAGATGGTGCTTCCTTTTGTGAGCTTAGGCATCACAGATCGCTTGAGACGACCGATTTTTGACCACATGCCACTTGGTACCTTGCAGACCTGAATGGTAAAGCAGCTAACATTATTCAAGAAGCCAATGTAAACAACTGGGTTCAATCCGTCTTTTCAGATGTAGACCAAAAATCATCCACCTTAGCCGATGGGGAGCCATCAGATTCCTAAAGTAAACATTTTTTTGCAGGCTCCAAACAAGAATCCTACCAAAAATCTACCAAATCATGTGCGCGTCCTCATCACCACATATTCATTATCAATGGTCACGTGATGGCGTAGTAAGCAACAATGATGGCCAAAGGTTCCAGCTAATTCATATTCTTAAACAACAGATCCATGGCATATCCTCTCGCTTCACTGATAAAATCGGCAGTTCTAATTTGTGACCAGACTACAAACTTTAAACATGGTTTCAAATCACAGTTGCGCATGAAGCTCAGCAATTTATCAAACCTGGGCTCTATGTAGAAGGACATCCAGATCGAATCCAGAGATATTATGCCCAACGAGAATGTCGCTATCCAATTTGTGCAGCTCAATCATTAAACGATTGAGCAATGCCCTTTCACTGCCAGGAAGTCCAGTAAACTTGGATTAATAGACTTAAACATAAAATCTAACACTTACTAAAAACGAAGCAAAAGGAAACTCTAGTGAGACTGCAGCAAATAAAAGATACCTGCTTTCAAATGCTAGAATGTTTGAACCAGCCTTGGTATTTCTATCAGCCACTTCTTTAGAGAAACCCATTGGAAATATTCCGCCTTCGAGTTTTCGAACAACAGTAACATGGGTAAGTATTCCTGGTCTCTTCCACTCTGACGCTATCATAGGGCCATCTATCTGAGGAGTTCAGGTTCGAAAAAGTTCAGAAAGAGAGGACATAATTGATCGAAACAAAAAAACAAATAATTTTTATATTTGTACATATCGACTTGGGACGGACATATTCTATTAAGTACAGGAGCGGGTAAGGGTCTGTATGTAGTTTATCAAAACGAAATAATCTACTCGTCACAGCACATACAATCAGTTACGAGTGGATATTAAAAAAGAAGAAGAATATTTTGATATAAAGGAAATAACTCTGGAAAGTTCCAGGACAAACATACCTTTGCCTTGTGGCAGCAAATTACAGATGCAGAGATTATTTCATTTGCATTATGCTTTTCACTACTAATTGTTTTCAAATTTATTGCTGTAACAATAACAGGAGGTATCTCCTGGTGGGTCTTTGAAGTAGAATTGCATACATCCTTTGGTGATTCAACGGTGACTTCAAATTTGCACCAGCTCACCTGTTTATCATTACTCTTATCAAACAATGAAGAAATGCAAAAGCTCCCACCCCAAGAAAATAAACGTGATCAATGCCACCTGACAAAGACTTGGAAATAACTAACTATACAGTAGAGGCAAACAAAATCCCGCTAAATTTTTGCATGTCACTGGATTGTAGAAAGAAGAAAGGGAATTTCTGGGAAACTACACCCGCTGATGTACTGGACAGCTCGAAAATTTTGAAATTGATAACCAGGAAGGTCCCTTTATTTTTCTCTTCACCAAAAATAGCTCCAGAGCACTGCAAAATAATAACTAGATTTAAGTTATGATAAATAACAATAACATAGAGCCAAAACTGGGACACAAAACGAAAACCTTGCAATATGTCAAATGATTGCAGTAGGACGACATTTTAAAGTAGGGAATTAATTTCAAATGGCAAAGCAAAGAAAATTCTTCGATTGACACATTCGACAATTCTAAAAATCATCTAAATAGGAACTTGACAGTCAGTGACTAGAGGACAGTAAAGGTTTGTTTGAGCAGACTAGGATACCATATAATTTTCCAGCTAATATCTATCATATATCAGGATCCAATCAAGTGCTAGACCCTCAATTCACCTTTAGCCTCTAAAGTTGAAACAAGTGTCAGACTTCGCCCATGTTATTCTACTGTTATTCTTTAATTATAGTTCCATAAAAAATAAAGCAACCACCTAATGACTCTGTATATGAGATGTGGAATTGATGAGCAAAACCCCTGCAAGTCATCTCCAGCCGTCGTGTTGACGCTGGCATCAACTGATATGCTTCAAATATCGATGGTTCCCTCCTACAACAATATACATAAACCTATGACCAATGGGTCACAGGGGACCGATTGACGACCATTGATGAAGAAATGAAAGATGTGAAAATCCACAAGATAATTGTGAGTACTTGAATAGTAGATTGGGAAGTAAGAAACAACCAATACTGAATTCAGACTCAGTTCAGAGTCTCTCCGTATTTGTGGAGAAGAGGAAGAAATCCAGGAATAAATCAACCCAATAATTCATAAGTCACCAAGAAAAAGTGGAGCCAGACCTTCGAGAAGAAGTATGCTAAAATGAAAAACCAAGTGTGGATCATAGAAAGAATAATTTACGATTATTTTCTGGCCTACAAGTCACTGATTAAAACTGTGTTGGCACAATGTAAAGTGTTTTTGCGACTAAGAAAAATCCATTCAAAAGCGAATCGAACAATAGAGAATGAATTGACAAACTTGGCACCAGCGTCTACAAAAAATGATACTGAATATGCCTCAATAAACGGACAAAGCAGCAGTAAAAGCGTTCTATTTATAAGGAAAAGTAACATTTTCCTTTTTTTCCATAAAGAAAACATCCCGTGAGTAATGGCGGTAACCCAGATTTGTTCCTAATGTGGATGTTCGTCGAGTGCTAAGACTGACTGATATACCGTTTGATGGAATCAACAAAATCGTCTATTCACCGAAAACCAGAGAGACAAGTTAGATAAACCTAAGAGATGACAAACATGAACAATCGTGTATGGTCTTTTCGCATGTGAGGCATATAACAGATCACGCAATCAATAACAAAGTACATAGCATGCCTTACATGAAAACGATACAAGAAAAAACAATTCTTACTTGTAACTTGTTCCAACTAAAGTAGAAAATTGTTCTCCTTTCAGATCTAATGGAAGCGGTGGATCCTGTATTGATGAAACGCAGCCAGAGTAAGTGATCTAAAACAAAAAAATTACGAACCTATGGAAGTCACAAACAAAATACTCCGCCCCAGTGGTGATGAGGTGTTCTATGGAAGTAGAACTTTAAATTTTATTAAATTCTCATTAGCAATATGAAAGAAAATAAAGTGTTCTAGCATCGCATAAACTTTAAACGGTAACCCAGATTTGTTCCTAATTTCTTGGCCAGTAAAATTTTTCCATTTATTGTCAGAGTGGACATAACCTTCATAATTTAGAGAATGCCCACTTAAAACCATTTTCAAAAAAAAAATTAATGGTCTGTAGTGAAGCAATCATGCCCGTCCAAGTCGAAGCCGTGACTTTCACATCCAGATATCTTGGGGGATTAAATAATTCTGTTGTTGACAACTCATTTCAAAGTAAATGAACGGCATACGTCGCAAAAAATAATGAAAAAAAGGAAGACAGCTGGTGATTGAACTAGTTGCAACATTTATATCCCCAATAAAGAGTTAGGATCTCCCAAACCCTTTTGTGGGTGAGGAACCCCAGGGTTCCTGACAAGTACAACAATAAAGAAACTAAACCGGAGTAAACTTGATATGAAGTACAAAGAACAAGCCGATGAGGTTCTCCGATTTATAAGATCAACACTAAGCATAGCAATGACTTGAAGAAATAACAGCATACATGTCTGGTTTGCCATTTATTTTTTTTAGTACTGACAACATCTACTCACAAGATACTCCCATTATGTGAGAACATTTGGCTTGTGACTATTGTGAGTAAAAGGTTAGAACCAGTGGCAAAAAGAAAAACTCGACTTATTAAGATGAAATAAACAGGAACTAAACATCTAAAAAGAATGGTCTTGCAAGCTATTAATCAAACTGTAATACCTTAAATGGATAAGTGATCTTAAGAACGTATTGCTCTCCAGCATGGATGTCAAATCGTTCAAAGGCATAACCCCTCTGTAAAATGTCCAGTATAATAAATATATTCATAAATAAAAGAACACTTGATGATAACCGAAATAACAAGTCACATGGCTTGGATAAGAACCAAGCAGTAACTAAACCAAACTGACCTTAACTGGAGTCATACTGAACGACGATACATTATACTCAACCAATTTGCTCGAAAGTTCATTCTTTAAATTTGCAGCCATGTCCTAAAGAGCAAGAATGACATATCTTAAGCATAATCTGAAATCAATGAGCATCTTGGCAGAAGAAATAGAGTGATTATAATTACAAAAGAGTATAACCCCTGAACTTCAAGAAAGTGAGAAAATTTACTTGCAGTTTCACCCGAAAATCGACAGCTGAAAGTTTTGAGCTAGCAACTTTTTCCTCCAGATCTAGTATAACACTGCGTTGAAACACAGAGCTGTTTGGGATTGCATATACACATCTCTGTGCATTTTTTACAACTACACAACAGCTGTGATATGAATTCCCCGCTTTCACCTGAGAAAGAAAAATGCGTCGCCATGTAGAGTATTTACCATCCGGACTTGCAATAACAAAGGAAACACAAAACATGCAGAGATACAGCACTGGACGTTTTGACAACAGTGCTGCAGAAACTCATGATACGAAGACAGTGTAAAATATAAACCAATAAGAGAAAATATAAAAGTGAAGGCACTCCAATTATTGGCCGTCATATTTCAGAGTTATTGACGTTGTAATATCAAGAAAGGCTAAACAAAAAACAGTCCGAGTACCTTTCCAAAAAGATAAATTGTCCCCGCATTAGCGCCAAATGACTCCTCGTGTGCATCAATCAAGTAGAAATTAAGTGACCCATCTGAATCTAGCTCAAATTCAGACTTCTCCTCGACCTCTGTACCCTCAACAGCACCTGTTCTGCAGTCAACACTTCCATTATCTCCTTCACAAACTGCCTTCCACCCGGCAGTGGCACTTGGTGTATTACCATCTTTTTCCACCTGTATCTTTGCATTAAAAGCAAAGACTTTCTCACTCTTCACTTCAGGCTCCAATTTAACTTCAAGAATATTGGCCTTCCCCACGTTTGCATGCCCATTGCTTAATGGTTCAGACTCACACAGCATGATCTTCTCCTGTTTCGCTTCCCTTGGCTCGTCCTTCACATCGCGTAAATCGTCATTTTCTGGAAAATTCTTCGAAGTTGCCACAGTTGACGGCGTGGTTAGCTGTTGCATTGCTGATGGATTGTTCGCAGGAAAACACATTCGTGTATCGTTACTCATCGAGACCGGAGGAACCATGAAGCTCCGAGCTCCAGGTACGACAGCCGTAGGGCCCACCCGGCGCGACCTCCTCTCCTCACGGTCAGCCTCATCGGGGGCGCACTCTGCAATGAGATCATCCACAATGCTCTCAGACGACATACAAGGCCCCTTGCCCCTGTCATTTTTTCTAAAGGCGGATGAAGTGAACATCGCTGAGAGCTTCTGCTTTCCCATCAACGCTGCGGCAGCCGTCAAGGATGTGGGAGCAGGCCTCCTGGCTGCTGGATCCTTCTTCACCACCTTCTTCTTCCTGGACCTGTCGACCGCCCCATCGGATTCACCATCTTCATCGGACGAAGGTGGGAGGCCGACGTCAGCCCAGTCCACTTCCTGGCCCTCGTCGTTGTACCCCATCCCGTCGTCGTCCACTATGAATCCTTTGGCGGCTTCCCTGCGCTCGGCCACTATGCGCGCATAATCCTCCTCAGCAACAGTGTCGTAGATGGGCTCCTCGATCTTGATCTGGAAGCCAATGCCGGCACCTGATTCCGACCGGCGACCGCCCGCTCGTCGGAGCGTCTTCAGGCGCTCGAGGGCTTCCACACGGGCAGCGGCATCGGCAGATCTGCCGGACCTTCGACGATTGGAGACTGTCGAGTCCGCCATTCCTCCTCCTCCGCCGCCGCGGCCGCCGCCGCTCTCTCACTCTTCTCTGCTTCCCGACGGGGAATCCCTCTCCTCCTTCCCCTCCCTCTCTCTCTCTTCCCCCCGCCGCCTCCCGCTCCTTTGTCCCTCCCCCTTTGGGAGGAAGCCTGTTTTGGCGGGAAAATAGCTGAGAGGCGCCAACTCGGGTCGAGTTATTATATTCCCGACTCGGGCCGAGTCCGGGCCGTTCTCGACGATTCGACCCGACTCGAGTATTTGGCTCTGCCAAATCCATTCCCATGGGCTTGGAACCTTCACCCCCCTATAAATTCCTTATCTCTGGGCCGGCTATCTCAGTCCTACGAAATCTCCTTGACTCCGTCTCTCTTCGGCTGATCTCTCTGAGCGTCTATGGCCATGGCACGGCCGTGTTCTTCCCGATCTATGGCGTTCGATGTAAGGCACCGATCTCAGATTAACTCTCTGAATGTGTTCCCGTCTTTTTTTCTTGTTTCTATTCTGATTATTTCTAAGATGAACCACCGTGAGATCTGCAAGTACCTCTTCCATGGAGTGCTTAGGGTTAGAGAAGGGTGTTTTCCTCCGGCGCCATCTCTCCCTCTGCTGCTGTGACTTTCCACATACTCTCTCTGCTGCCGAACTTGCAGGTGATCAAGATGATGCAGAGCTTCTAGTCGATGGTACTTTGAAGATATCTTCGGGTGGATTCACGGCTGTCGGCATCTCACAAATGACACGATCGGAGACCTCCATACCTTTCCCGAGACTACCGTCGCAGGTCATTCCTCCCCCAATTATGAGCCGTAATCGGCCTGCTTTACTCCGATCTTAGATCTCGTGTCTTCTTCTGTTATGGATCTACTGACGATACCCCCCGTTTTGAAAGATTTTGCGGTGGATTTTTAGAAAGGACGTAAATGAGTCAAGTTATATGAAATTATGCAGACTTCGGGATGTAGATCGGTCTTTGGCCCATGGATCGTCATTGTCACACCCCTCGCTCGGTGGAACAAGGTTCTTCCGACTGAACCTCGGTTGCATGCTTGAGGGCGTGACGACGTGAGTGTGTCGGTGTGCTAGCGCGGCACGACACGCACAGGGCCGCAAATGCATGAGCGAGAGAGCGTGCAGTAGCGTGATGTCATATCAGGCCGGATTTTCTGGCGCAGAAGCCCATAGCCGATCGCCACTGCGGACCTCGGGTTCGATTACGTCAGCCACTGGGTCCCACAAATATGTTTGTGGGCTCCACCGTTTCCCCGAGTCCTGCGGGGCGGTCTCCTGAGGGGCAATTAAAATTATAAATAAATATATTATATTTTTTCAACTGTAGGCAAATAATAAAAAGTTACTATGCAAAGTATGACATTATTGCAACCGACAAATTCTATTTAAACAGAAGGCGACTCGAGTCTCGGCTCCTCGTAACGGGCCCCCGGGGGTTGGGGCGGCAATGCAGCTCGGGCTTATCTGCATGAAAACGAGGGAAAACGGCGAGCGACACGTGGCCCCCTAATAACTACAGCAGCATTATCTCTCTCTCTCTCTCTATCTCTCTCTCTCGCTCTAGGGATGTCATTCCCGGGGCTCGGGGGTTTTACTGAATCATCCGCATAAGGGTGCCGCCGCTCATTTCTCCGGTGTTTCTTTTCCCGGTAAAGCTAAGCCGGCGCGCACGCGGCTTTCTGAAAGGTGCATGCAGTCGGGAGAGAAAGAGATAGAGAGAGAGAGAGAGGGAGTCCTCGCCTTCTTCGTCCAGGTCAGTCGGCGTGATCTCGCTCTAGCCGTCGGGAGACAGATTGTACTTGTGGCAGGCAATGGATATTTAAAGTTGAGATAAATATTTAAAAAAGTACCCACCCTTCACCACGCAGGAGTAAGAAACTCTCTCTCTCTCTCTCTCTCTCTCTCTCTCTCTCTCTTTCTCTACTGGCCACTACGAGTGATAGAAGCTGAAAGATACACTGAGTTCAAAAAATTCACACCGACAGAGCGAGGTAAGAAACAGACCCGACTTCTGTTCTTCTCTCTCCTCTCTCTCTCTCTCTCTCTCTTCTGCAACTGGTCCTGTAGCTCGGGAAGAGCCACGGCGCTCTAGAGTCAGATGAAGCGAACATTCGAAGCTGGAGGGGAAGAAGACGAGAAAAATGAGGGAGAAGGTTGGGCAGGTGTGCGCGTGACCAGAAGAGGAGCCCATTCGCTGGATCGCCCTCCTTTGGACGGATTGGTCGAGCGAGGGTATAAAAACAAAGCTTCCTCAGCGTCGGCCATGGCCGCCGGCGCACGGAAGGGGGACAGGTAGAACGTTGGAATTCAAGTGTGGGACAGCCATTAATGATTCTCAGACGAAAGAGAGGAAGAGAGGGAGATCTCGTGAGGGAAGATTGTATCTTTCTCTCACTAGAAACCCCCGTAGATGACCACGAAGCAGGGCAAGATGGCCCTAGGGTTGAAGACGTAGAGCTCGTCCATGGTGGAGTAAGCTCCGGCGGCGCCGGCGATGGAGTCGTTCTCCTCCGCGGAGGCTTCCTGGTTCTTCTTCACTCTCCCGGCAATCACCCGGCATACCAGCATCGCCCTCGCGCCGCCGTCCGCCGCCTCCCCCGCCGGCGCATGGGCGGCGTCGTGCGCCCTCCCGCTGGTGGCCATGGTCGCGATCCCTTCTTCCCCGACGGCCCTGAAACCGTCTCTGATGATGCTGCAGACGCCGCAGGGGGGCACCGCCTGGCAGAGGCCGGCTCGGCCGCCGGCCCCCAGGGTGCAGACCAAGGAAGTGCAGTGGAACCTCAGGAGCTCGTTCCCGTCGGCGGCGCACCGGGGATGCTTCTTGGGGAGCTTCCCGGCCCTGGTCTTCACTGAATCTCTGTACTCCTCGAACCTGGAGATCGTCTTCTTCGTGTTGTTGACCTTGAGGATCCTCTCGATCTTGCAGACGGGGGTCTCCTTCTTCATCCAGCTCGACTGGAAGATGATCTCCACGATGTTCCTGCTGGTGTCGTCTGGGCCAAGCTCCATCACTGCGAGGGAAAGCATGCGGAGAGATCAGGAGGACGAATTCCTCAGAGCTTCGGAACCATGGCGGAAGAATTGCAGAAGAAAGCCCACCTGCGTGCCTCGCGGCCTGGTGGAGCTCCAGGCTCTCGGGCTTCAAGAACATCTCGCCGCAGTCCGGGCATGGCGAGATGGTTCTCAGAGAAGAGTCCCTCACTGCGCCATTGACGGGGTCGCCCGCCGTGTGGCACTCGTAGCAGCCGGAGAGCCTCCTCAGGTGGAGGACACGGAAGGACCCCCCGGCGGAGGAGGAGGAAGAAGACGGACCAGTCGTCAGAGAGGAAGAGGAGAGAGAAGAGTGTGAGGAAGATACAGCTCCGCTGGCGCCGGCACCGGCGCCGCCGCCGGTGAAGCATTTCTTCCTTGCCGGTGGGGAGGGCGTGGCAGGCCGGTGCATCACCCTCGAGGCGTCCTTGATCTTTCTCAGCGAGCCGGAGCAGCCGATTCTCCTGTTCCTCGCTCTCCCCGCCTCCGCATGGCGGCGCTTGCAGGTGAGGATGCCCCAGACAGCCCCCCACGACGGCGGTGGCGGCGGCGGCGGCGGCGGCGGCTTCACGGGCTTCTTCCTGTGGTCCTCCCTCCTGTGCGCCTTCCTGGAGCTCCTTCTTTCCGCCATTAGAGAGGACTCGGAAGCTCGTAAAGCGTTCACTCCGAGGTGGGGAAGACGAGGGGAAAGGCTGCGGAAGTGGTGCCTTTTATTCTTCGTGATCCCCTTCCGCCGGAGGAACGAGAATCCCACCCAGAGGTCCCCCTCCTCGCAGACGACTGGTCTAGCTCCTTTATATCCTTTTACCCCGTAATTAGGGCAGACGACTGGTGGAAGAACCAGACGCAGTGATTCACGTAATCACCCCGCGATGAAAGAAGGTGCCTTTAATGGCGGCAACACGGCCCCTTCAATGATGGGCAAAACATAGCCGTTCTCGGAAATTTGAAATGGCAATTTTTAGATCTACCCCCGTAATATTACCTATGTACCCTTGTAGTTACACGTTTTGTCAGTTTCACCCTTTCGCCCGCAATAATTCCGAGTACGAACGGCCCCACCGGCGCAAGAGGGCGGAGCGCTCCTCCGTACGCCCGGGCGGTGAAACCGAAGTGTGGTCACTTGCGGTAGGATTAGTTTATTTCACCGCAGGGGAGATTCTCTCCAGAGCGGCCATGAGGAAGGGGGGAGGGGTAGCTGGGAGGTCACTCCTCTACTCGCTGTCTCGGCGGCGATCTCCACACGGGAGATGAATTGTCATAACCATCCCAGCACGTGGAGGGAGCGTGCGGGAGCAGCGAGCGCATCTAGCACCAGCACGTGGCGGCTTGTAGGCCCCACGGCCGGCGAACAGATTGACCGCGGTGCGGCGGCCTCACTAACCGTTTGTTTCTTTTAAAAAAAATAAATATCACGAGTCATGTTTTTCATAAATTAAAATATTTCCCCGTTTTTTTCCTTTTAACGTTAATTAAAACTAAAATATTTAATTAATTTCGTGATAATTTAACATATTACATAAACCAATTATTCTTTCTAGAAATCAAATATTTTATTTTCCCACCGCAACGGGCCAGTGCAGGATGCCACGTGTTAGCATAGTCCCGCACTGCTTTATTTATAAAATAAATAAATAATGTCACTTATTCGCTCATAGTCAACTAGCTAATTGCTAGATACCCAATTATTTCTCACAATTTAGTACGGTCCCCGAGCCTACGTTGGGTATTTTATAAGCTCATTTAAATTGGTCTATGTAATAGGGCCCGATCTGCATCTCAATTTTTTGGGCCTTTCCCATAAATTTTGGGCCTCGTAAAGGAAGTCTGGCTTGGCCCAAGTTATAATTTAAACGGAATTTCCATAAGTTTCGGCCCGATAAACATACAAACGGGCTCAGCCCGAAGTTATTGGGCCTTTTAAGAAGAACCTAGGCCTTAGGAAAAGATAGCAAATAAATAAATAAATAATTTCACTAATTAGTTAAATATTTATTTAATTTATGCTCTAATCTCGATCCAGCTCATTCCGGGTACCTTCTTTGATCCTCTCCTTCTGAGACCGCCTTTGACTAGGGCCGAATCCTCCCACCTGCCAAATCTAGCAAAGCTATTGGATAACGTCACGTGCGCCGACGTGTCAACGGGAAGGAGGTGGGCCCCGACAAGACCCTGAATATCCTCCGCCCCGTTGACCGCACCTAGCAGAGAGTTCCACGTGTACTCGTCGTCCCCATGAGGCGTTTCGTCGAGTATTCTCTGGGCATCTCCGGCTCGCCCTGCTCTGCAGAGGATGTCCACCAAGCAACGGCGGTGCTCCGGCGACGGCGCCACCCGATGCTCCTCCTCCATGGCCCTGAAGAGATCGCAGGCTTCTCCGACCAGGCCTGCATGGCGGCAAGCAGAGAGGGCACCGAGGAAGGTGACCCCGTTGGGTTTCATCCCGAGCTCCGCCATCTCCCGCAGAAACCCTAAAGCTTCGTGGGGTCTCCCGTTAATGGCGCAGCCGACGATGGCCGCCGTCCAGCAGGCGGTGTCTCTGCAAATCGGAGCTCTGAAAATGGCGATGGCGTCGTCTACCTCGCCGCATTTGGAGTACATGTCGATGAGAGAGGTGGCGGTGGCGTCTTCGCCGGCGAACCCGAGTTTGATGGTGAAGGCGTGGACCTGCCGGCCGCCGGCGAGCTCCGCTTCGCCGGCGCAGGCTTTGAGGACGCTGGAGAGGATGAACTGGTCTGCTACCGCTTCTCCCTGTCCGCCCTTCATCTTCATCATCTTCTTGAACAGAGAAAACCCTAACTGGTTCGATCCTCGTCCGACACAGCCGGCGATGATCCCTCCCCAAGAGATGACATCCTTGCGAGGAAGATCATTGAACACCGTCAACGCCCTCCAGAGATCTCCGCAGCTGGTGTACAGCTCCACGAGGAGGGTCCCCATGACTGGATCCGACAGATGCCCATTAATGGCGATCAAGCCGTGGACTTGCAGCCCCGAGCGTGGATCCTGCGAGTCAGCGCAGGCCCTCGCCGCAGAAGAGAGAGTGTAGGCATCAAGAGCGAAGCCCCTGCGGTGGAGCTCGGAAACCAGGCGGAGAGCAGATCTGCAGAGCCCATTAGAAACGAAACCGGAGACCATGGCGTTGGAAAGTGCCAGGAGATCTCGAGCGCACCCTCCGTAGTCCGCATACTCTGCAAAAGATTTCATGGCTTCTTCCATCGCCGCGCAGCTCGAATACATGTGGATCAGAGATGACCCGCAGTGGGAGGATCGAAGGCCGGACTTGACCAGGCAGCCATGAATCTGTCTCCCCATTTCTGCAAATCCCAGACCTCCGCAGGCCTTCAGAGCGCAGGGGAAGGTGAACCCGTCGAAGCCATGGCCGTCTCTGTGCATGAGACAGAGGTACTCCAGAGCCTTGGGGCTCTCCTTCTGAGCAAAGCCGGCGATGACGGTGTTGAAGGAAACAGCATCAGGGTCCGGGAGGTCGAGGAAGATCGCCTCCGCTTCTTCTGATCGATCCACCTTGAAGTACCCACCGATCATTGTGTTCCAAGAAGCAGCGTTGGGGGAGGGAATCCCGTGGAACATCCTCCTGGCTTCTTGGAGCTCCCCGCAGTGGACGTAGAAATCGAGCAGAGAGTTCATCAGAACAGTGTCGGAGGAGGGTAGATGGGCTGCGGCGATTCTGCCGTGGATTTGCCGGCCGAGTCGAAGATCGCCCGCCATGGCGCAGGCCTTCAGGGCGGCGGAGAGGGTGAAGGAGTTGGGCGGCGCCTCCTCTGGTCCAGAGGCCAGCATGAGAGAGAAGGTGCCCAGAGCTCGAGAGGGATTTCCAGCGTCGCAGTGGGCGGCGATGGAGGCGGTCCAGGAGGCCACGTTCTTCTCGGGCATTTCATCGAACATAACTTGCGCGTCGTAGAAAGCTCCAAGATCGGCGTACATGGCGATGAGGCTGTTGGCCAGGAACGTGTTGCAGGAGAGCCCATTCTTCAGCAGCAGGCAGTGGAGCGATCTGCCGCCATTGGAGGCCCCCGATCGGCCGCAGCGGCGCAGAGCTCCGGCGATGGCGCTGAGGTCTGGAAGGCGATGGAGATCTCCAAAGGGTTCCCAGAACCGAGGATTTCGAAGCATCCTCGACGCTCCTCCCAGTCCACTCCGAAGATCATCGCCACCCAAGAAACCCTAAAAGAAGAAGAAGAAGATCTATCACGCTCCTTCACCCTCCTCTTCCTCTTCCTCCGTTGTATGATCTGGTTGACATGGTGAACCAAATCTAACAAACCGTTGACTCATTAATAACTTAGTATGGTTGATGGCCGGTGTACATAGCCAGAGTTTATAGCCTGAACTATTTGACGCTCATATTATGTATACTTTTTAATTATTAATATAAAAATTGTTTACACCTGAGTTATCACAATTTACGAGAGAATATTAGATTAAATTTTATTAGATGCAGTTAATATATAAAATGCATGTTTCAAGATTCAAATACTATCCTACAAATAGGTGTACATTTATTGTGGGGAAAATAGTAACATGTTTGATTAATGACATAAAGAGGATGGATTATCATACTGGACTTATGAAAGAAAAACCATGTAGAATACTGGAAAAACAACATAACAGAAATTGATGTTGGATTGTAGATTTATGATGACCTTTGTATCAATCATGATGGTGTCTAACCCATAATTTCAAATGAATTAAAAATAGTGATTGTATATTATTATTCCTTGCTTAAGAGCTTCAAGGGTCAACTATTCCATACTAAATTATGACAAATAAAGGTTACAAAAATTTATAATAATAATAATTATTATTATTATTTAGGTCACTAATTAGATGACAAGATTATCAATCAATGTGGTTACCACCTCAAGTTGCTTTGACGGGCTTCAATTATCTCAAATTCAACAATCTTGTGCCTCTAAATATCAGCAAATTCTCAAGTAGCTTGTGCATTATAATTTATGTAGTTTAGTCCTTGGGTTTTGATATCAAATATCTCCTAATCTATTTTCTTTAATTAAGACATAATTAACGATTGGAAATGAGCCAAGTGGGGTCCAGAATAATATCGTATTGGACAAGAGGAGAATAATTGAAATCCTTACTAATGTTCATCAACTGAATTGATTAATATTGTTGGTCGAAAACCTTTTTGCAGTTTAAATCAAGCCTATTTATAAACAGCATATTAAATATATCTAGTTGATCTATTTGACAATAGTAGATGAATACATAAAGCTGACTCACAAGAGACATCGACAAAGTTATGATAATCACTTCATTTAAATAGTACTTACACTGTCCATGCAATTTTTCAGCAGAGGTCTAGGTTCAGACCTAGTGAGAGCATTGAGGTCTCTCTCTTTTCATCTCCTTTTATTTCTCTCTCTTCATCTATGGCATCTTGCTTATTTTGTCTTTTGCAAACCTACATAAAAGGCATTCCTTTGGTCATACATATTTGAGTGGATGTGACCTTCTCACTGCAGTTACTTTCTTACATGTACTTAGTAACATTACATGTATTTTGAGGATAATATTGTATTAATTAAGATTGATATAGGTAAATGAATACAGTCAGATTATTTCTTTGGGTATATTACATTTCTATTACTAGATGAACTATGAAATTGTATCAAAGAACTGGTTGACTTCGTACACTAGATGGCATATCATACTATTTCAATGTGAATAAAAGACCCTCGATGTCCCTACCATACTAGGTGTCCCTACCAAGAGGTATTTATTTTTATGAATTCTACCTACTTATTTGCTATCTATTTTCTCTCCCCCCAGTGACAAGCACCCGAAAGGGGTTAACATGGTTCTTCCTTGATGTGGAAGCCTGCCAAGACACGGCGCGATAAGAGGGAACGCACCTGTAAGGAGTTCGTGCCCATGGAGAAGGTATCCAACATCCGCTTCCATTTGCTGGAAGATGATTTCCCTCCGCTCGAGGGCAGCAGTTCAGCGGGAGATCCAAGAGACGGACCTGATAGAGATCATCCACAGTCAGAGACACAAAATCAGCTATTTTGAAAAAGAGTACAACTTTGTAGAGAGAGAGAGAGAGAGAGAGGCCCGATTCTCCAAGTAGTCGCTGGTTTCTCCAGCGGGATTACGCAGCCCGATCACGTGGCACCTGTAGAGGAAGCAGAGTGAGACAGATGTTTCCTCTGGGCTGCGCTGTACTCTGAAGTCTAGGGGGTGAACGGTGTTGCATGACTGTAGGGTGTCCACAATATTTTCTTATTACAGAATTACTAAAATCAGAAAATTTGTAGGGGAGGCTGGTGGGCTGCCCCGTCTACAGAATAGCTGCGATAATAAGGCTCTCGGAGCGAAGAGATGAATGCTGCTATGACGATCAGTCATCAGGCCCATAGTCATCATCGGAGCCATTATCTAGAAATGAACCGAGGGATTTTCTGAGGATGCTGAAAGATCTGTCATCCTGCACGGAAGGAAAAACTATCAGAAAGAATTTAAAAATGGGATAGCTCCTCAACTTTGTCAGAGAGAAGAGATATACAGTAGATTTTTAAAAAAATACTGATTTCTTGGAGCTTTCGCACAGACTAACCCGGATATAACACAAAGAAAGCCCTTTATCTACTACGCAAGTACCCTTTGAGGGTTCGCTCACTGAAATATTACAAAAATAGTAATATTCGATCGTTATGTTTACGCCCACCTGTTTCTTCTTCTTGAGAGATTCCTCGGCTGCGGTAATCTTGCTGGTACAAGCCTTTTCAACTTCAGAGAGGGCAGCTTTTTCTCTTTTACCTAGAAGCGAAAGAAGATTCATACACATGCTACAGAAGTCGGGTAAGATTCTGTAAAAGCTAAGGTTTTTGTGGCTCACGCTGCTGTTCATAACGTACGAACAATTTTTCCTTTTCATCTTCAAATTTGGAAAATATTTCTGGAAAAAATTCAAAATCGATGATCAGTAATTAAAGAACAGAGAAGATGTTAAGAGCCACATGGATTTCAATGAGAACAATCGCGGTATGGTTGTGAGTATGTAGGACGATTACTGAATGAAAAAGAAACGATGCCCTCGCATACAATCACGTCACTCACTGCTGGCACGCTCATGGAATAAATCAAGTTTAAATTGGCGTTTTCTCTTGGAATCAGCGACTATATAGTGTCAGTGCATAGTCTTGCGATGGAAAAAAATCCCAATAAAGGCAGAGCAACCCGTTCACGACTTCACGTTTGAGATGCGACAATGTGATTGTAAGAGATAGAAAAATGATTCGAAATCCGATTCCAACATCCAAGCGGTGCCTTTGATATCTTCTCCAGGGCAGTATCATTCACGAATCCATCGGTGACAGTGACACAGATGCCCCTAAAATTCAATAACAATCTTTTCTTGGTCAAGTTCAGATCCTCTGCCTATTTCTTCATTGGGAAAAAAACAATAACTGTTTATTTTACTGCTGCCTTTCTTACGTTACTCATTGGTTTGAATAGGAAACTACCTCAAAGCTAGTCACTCCATTGTCAGAAAATAGATTTCAGCAATAGCTCATGGTTATTAAAGTTGCAGGTAAGGAATACCTAGAAAATTTTGCTTTCAAATCAATTGTAATTTACCTTTAAAAGCCTGTATAAAGTTTGCTTTGTCTTTGCAAAATTTCTCATGTGCTGCCTGGAACTTAGCGTATTCACTCCTAAGCAAACTTTCACACTACAAGGTAAAACAGTTACTGGGTTAATTGAATGTATACTTCAGACTCTGTCCTTTTAATAACAAGTAATTTATTTTACTTATATTTAAATAATCTTCACACCTCTTTGGAGTTTTTTGTGAGAGCCTTCGTAAAGGTCTGCCTGTAATTCAGGAAAAAAATGGTTAATAACAGAGATTGTCGAATAGAATATGCATATCAGTGAGATAAAACCTCCAAATATACTATCGTGTTCCAGCATCTTAACAGTAACCATACGATATTTTGGATTCATCCTTATAAATCGATACAGGTTAGTCCATCAAGGAGAAATCTGGGTTGCTACCTGTCTTTCTCGATTTTAGACTTTGTATCATCGAGCATTGCCCGAACTTCTGATGCCACACTGTAATGCAAGCATAATTAGATACATAGAAATCACCAATAAAAGACAGTAAGTATTCAACCAAAATACTTTCTTGATGAATCATCTCATCTAATTTCTTGTATGAATCTGTATTTTGAAAGAACCATAAGAACTAAAATATTAAGCACGAATAACAAAAAAACATTTCTCTGTTTTTCTAGCTCCTCGGTTTCATAGCAAGCAGATGGAAAATGCATTGTGATCAGCCATAAGTTTTGTACCGTCATATGAGCATAGAAAGATATGTGAATCCCCCAGAGTCAAACTGAAACTGATGACTAGATATTAGGAATGTTAAACTATTTATACTATGGCTACGAACAAGTTGCAAAATATCCAAATAACATACAAAAAGTCAAACTAACATAAAAGCAACAGAGTACGGCTCTCTTAGAGGGCATCACAATCACAAGGATGCCCTGGCATACAGCACACAGGTGCTTTCCTCTAATGTCGCATTCAAGAGCATTAACGAAGAGGATTTACCATCCAATTGTTTCCTCATTCTTCTTCTGTCCATCTTTCTGAGCCTTTTCTCTTATCTGTTGCAAAGCAGAGATGATCCCTTTGATGTCACTGGACATCTCAACAGTTTTGGCAAAACATGGAAGAATAAGATTTCTTAGAAATCCACAGAGAGTAACGTCAATTAAGAGCTGAGGAGATGCGCAAGGTTGCACCTGGATAGATCGAGCTCTGCATCCAGTTCTTCATCCACTCGCATTTTCTTCCCGGACATCAATGGATCGGTAGCCTTCCCTCTCCCCTTCCCGCTCCTCTTCGCTGCTGACATCTTCCGACGCAATTCCGTCGATCCTTGATTCTCACCTCAACAACGTGCTTCCGAACCCCACGGTCGCAGATCCACCGGCGAAGGTTCGGGGCGGGAGGAAGACGAGGTGGCGACAAGCTCTTCTCTCCGATATTGAATCTGGCGCCAAAACTATCCTGTTATATATAGATAATCACAAGTAGCTTGGTGACTGCCTCACAAGTATTTAATGTATCGAAGACTTCCAATATTACCCTCGATGTATAACTGAACACTTCTGTTGTAATAATTTACTCATAAAACCCAAGAAATCCATGTCCTACAGAAAACTCCCATCATTTTAAAATGTAGTTGTATTGACACTGTCTAAAACCGGAAAGTGTTGTGAGTTGACATTATGCATTTATACCTCACCAAACATCAGAATTATAACTGTATCCTTTTATCGGCATCCTAATTTTATAACATGTCAGTCCAATAAATTATAGTCTAATAAGATTTACCTCGTAAGAATGTTCTCTCTCTGTCTCTCTCTATAGGCCTGGGGCATTAAATGAATGAAGTTGAGGTTGAGAGAGAGAGTAAAGAATGGCCTCCGACATTAAATGAATGAGAATATGATTGTGAGGATAATTTAATATTCATATACACATATTTTCATATATTAAAAATAACACCTTTTCAATGTTTTTTTTTGTATATATAGACACTTTAAGGGCTTTTTAAGTCCGACAGAAAACTAGAAAGGTTCACTCGTAATTCAGTCGGCTTTATGCATGGTAAGAAGAAAATAATCGTAGAAGCAAGGAAATTGAGAAGGGTTATTTCGATTTCTCTACATTTTAAGGCCACAGGGACAATTTATAAACTAGTTAGTGTATTTATAAATTTCAAGATTTTGAACGAAGCTCACTGAAATTACTCAGAATAAGAATAAAAAATAATAAAATTTACGCGTTTAATACTGAATGACTAATTTGCCCCTGAGTAGATCGGTGTTGACTGTTCTCGTAGAGAGACGAAGCGGAGATTTCTGAGGTGCACCTGATCTTCTTCTCCATTGTGCCCCCGCCCAGTTTCTCCTCCGCAGCTGCCGCAGAGCCTGTACCTCACAAGGTCACCTCAGAGTTCCATTCCTCGTGGGGTTGTGGGGGTGCATCGGGAGCGGATCTCGAATCAGAGCGGTGAGGATTGGGTGTAGTCACTTCGTGCTACCTCTGGCTCTTCACTGGCGTCTGGGAGACGGAGTTTACAAACTGAGTTGAGGACTTATGCTGATGCCCTGTTCATACATTTGCTTCCATTTCTGTTGTCTTTCGCCTGGGATTTTTTCATTGATGCATGCAATGTTTCTGCCTTTTATCGCCCTTTTTTATCGAGAGATGGATTGTATCTTTGGCTCTCGCGTGGGGGAACTGAACTGACAATCCATATATCTTTCTGAGGAAATGCGTGCATACTTTGGCTGTTGAAGGACGAGCGGAAGAATTCTTAGCGACTTTTTTTCAGTGTCAAATGGGAAATGCACGAAGATGGGGTCGTCAGAAATTTGACGGGAGAGGCTTCGTTTCAGAATTTTGTCAGAACATCGTATATTGAAAATGGTGATAAAAATGACTCAATCGGGAAGATAAGATGCATGCATTATATAGAAGAAATTACACAAATTCTACTGGCTTTCCAAGAAAATGTTCTCTGGTTCAATTTTTCTTTGATGACTTAAGCCATTGAAAATTAATTTATTCTGAATTTCCCCGATAATTCTTTTCTGAAACCGTTTTTAGCGGTCATGTTTGTGCATTGAATCATTCATATATTTCCAAATAGTGCGGCCAACTATCTTCTGATAATCTTCGTTTAAAATTTGTGTTGAATTTGTCAGGTAAGCTGCGAGGAGGCATAAAAAATGAATCCATATTTTATTGGCCTCGTTGTTCCCGTTGTATTCACTTTCATGCTGCGGAAAAACAAGGATGCAAAAAGACGTGGATTGCCTGTTGATGTTGGTGGAGAACCAGGATATGCAATCCGGAACTATCGTTTTACTTCTCCAGTTGAAACTGCGTGGGAAGGAATTTCAACACTGGCTGAATTGTTTGAGAAATCATGTAAATTATATTCTAGCAGAAACCTACTGGGGTCCCGTGAGCTAATATCTAGGGAGACAGAAGTAACCACGGATGGAAGGTCTTTTGAGAAGCTTCATTTGGGAATCTACCAATGGGTTAGTTATGGCCAAACTTTCGAAGATGTTTCCAGTTTTGCCTCTGGTTTGGTGGGGCTTGGCCATGGGCATGGAGAACGTGCCGCAATATTTGCTGATACAAGGGCGGAATGGTTTATATCCTTACAGGTACTCAACCATTGGACTGGCATTCATCCATAGTATCTCTTGGATAAATGTTTCTTAGTATGTTGAAGATTTTATACCCAACTTTGGAGTTATTTGGTTCCATTCCAACTATTTGAAGAAAACCATGTAATGTAAACCTGATTTGTGATTCTATTTTTCTTACTCTTTAATATTCGGCTTACCATAGGTGAGGATTAGCAACTGGTTCTGGAGAAACTGTACCTTCAAAATCTTTTTGACAATTTATCGGAAAAGCTTGCTTTGATGTTTCCAGCATTCTAATCGTTTATATCCTATTTAATATGTGGTTATCTATTTCTTGCACGTTTTTATACGGTGTTCCTGGGCAATAGGACATCATTATAAGAGGGGAGGTGATGTGATGATAGCCTTGCTTGTCACCTCGAATATTGAGTTGTGAATATTGTTAGATAAACTTATAAAAATTCATATTATTACGAAGCTATATTATCCCAATGGGAGTTCTTAATCATGAACAATTAGATGTTCACAAGTGGAAAGGATATTGATAAATTTTTTAGCCAATGGACTCTTTAAGTAGACCAATGTTTGCCTATTGACTAGTTTTATCTGATTTTGGGGTTTAGTGACCTAGTGGTAAACTATCTAATACTTGATAAATATTAAGGCTTGCAACAACGAAATTATGAGGCATGCCTACAATGTTTGATCAACTAGTGTGATAACACTTGCATGAAGGCATCGATGTTATTTTCTCCAAACAAAAAATTATACAATTCGTGATTTCTATTATATGAAAAGTAAAGATGACATGTTTGATAAATTTTTAAAAAATATGGCTTATTCTATTTTCTATTTTTTTGTGTATGACTTTTTAATGAGTGTCATAAAATCAAATTCCTGTGATATTGATCGGCATCGAATGTAATGTAGATACGTGAATATTAATGCCTATGAGAATCTTAGCTCAAACCGAGCTTTATTAGGGCCATGACTTTTGGCATAAGTGGTGAGCTAGAAGAACAGCGTGCTGCATATTTTATTTAGCCTCCTCAACTGCTACAGATTCTTGTTAACTTTAAGAAAAATCTCTTTCATAGGATGGTTTTAGGATGTTACATTCGAGGGAGACTGTATAATTCAGATATTCTACCAGTATTTTGATTTGTTTCCTGCAGTTTGCTAATTTACATGTTTTTCTTGGATAGGCGTGCTTCAGGCGAAACATCACAGTTGTCACCATATATGCTTCCCTTGGCGAGGAAGCCCTTTGTCACTCACTAAATGAGGTTTCATGTCTCACACTATGTTTCTATTTAATTTTTTGAATTTTTAATTGTGATTTATGATTTAGTTCCTTATCAGGAGGGAGAAGGATAGAAAGAACAAGAACACCTTTAATTTTTTTAATTATTCACGTCTTGAAAAGAAACAGAGATAAACCATGATAGAAGTCTGTTATTTCTTAGTACCTCTATCTGTTGTGTGATTTTATGATACACAAACCAGAGAAGATTTGTCTTAGGTTAAAATTAGAATTTAATCTTTTTGACATGTTTATATTTGCCTCTAGTCATGGAAAAAGGGAAAAGTTCTCTCGTGTGAATGCTGAATTCTCTTTTGTGTTGTTGGTTCGATATTATCAACGTTAACCTTTCATATCTATTTTAAAGTCCATTCCGATTGGAGAACTGCGCCTCAATAAACTTTAATACTTATATTTTGAGTTTTCCTGAATAAGATACTGCGAGGATGTTTCTTCAATGAGAAAGTAGTTCCCGTGTAGTTCCACCTGCAAGTTTCTGAGAGGTCGAAAATCCAAAAGCTCAGATAACATTCCATGGGGGTCCTACAAATAAGTTTCTTTATTGTCTGTCATCCAGAAGCTCGGCTAAACATCCATGGCAGTGAACTGAAGATCCTTTCTGTTTCCAGCTGCCAAATAGCTCAGCTAAAAAAAAATGCTATTCGATGATAGATGTCTGTTCAAGTATGTTGGGCGGAGGAATTAATTGCTAGCTTAGTAATGAGACCATGGGCTTCTGTCTTCAACTTGAGACATTGGATAGAAAGAAATGCCAAAGATCAATATTCGGCGGAAAGAAGTCACCAACTCGACCTCTTCATTTTCATGAAGCATTATTGTCATACTTTGGCCAAAATGCTGGGTAAAAGTATTGTAATAATTATCTTTGATATAAGGTTCATTCTTGCTTTTGCTTGTTTACGTGTATAGAAATAGCTTAAAGCTACGTAAAATTGCATTTTCTTGTGCAACAACCACTTCACCGTCCATTGTTTTATATGGAAAGAATTTTTAGCTTTCTCCATTAGCCGAAGATAAATAGTTATATCTTGCCCCTAATATACAACGGATCTGTGCTGTCAATTTATTTTTGATTTTCATATGCATAAAGTTCTATTGGTCTTACTCTGATAGTCAACGTCCCCCATCCCTGATTTAAAATCGTCTCAGCGTTTCTGAAGCAAAAAAAATCCATGTTGCTAAAATTTTGTCTAGTCTTATATGCGGAGGAAACAGCAAAAAAACTTTCCTGTAGCCTCGTTTTCATCGGAAACAGCAGTCAGCACTCAATTTCGTTATTTCATTTTGGTCATTCCAGACTGAGGTTTCAACTGTGATTTGTGGAGGCAAGGAGTTCCAGAAATTGGTTCAGATTAGTGGGCAGCTTGATACTGTGAAACGTGTTGTCCATATAGAAGACGAAGGCATTTCTACAGACGTCTCACTGGCAGAGAGAAACACCAACTGGAAGGTCATATCATTTGCGGAAGTCAAGAGACTTGGCCGGGAAAACCCTGCCGCTGCACAATTGCCTGCCTCAGCTGACGTAGCAGTGATAATGTATACTAGTGGCAGCACTGGTTTGCCTAAGGTTTTCTCAACCACTGAAAATATTATGAATGTATCTCCTTTTGTACTACTGTCGTAAAAGATGCACTATTTAAAGTATTTGACATTATTTGAAATTGTCACGCAAAATTTTCGGTATTTTCATAAGTTGGAATGATGCTTTCCTCTTTCTAGTTCGTATTTCTCACTTAATTAAAAGTGGTAACGTTTTAGGGGAATTTACAACTTCAAATTAATTTGACTTCATGTTAGCAATCGAATTTATTTTAACTATGTACAGATTATCTGACACAGTTAATGTTGCAAGTAACTATTTAAAGGATATTTTTTTATGAAACCAAATTACTTTAGTAGAAATGCGTCATGCTATCAATCTCAATTTTTTTCTCTCATAAAAAAATATTGAAACTTTTATGCCGTCTTATGTACCGTGCCTAAAATGGCACATGCAATCTAGTGATGATATATGATTCCGGATTTAAATCATCATATAGACTATGCCAATAATTGCGCAAAAAATCTACTGATAGCATATTGTCTATCATTTTTGTTGTGGATAATTTGCATTTTCTTCTTTAACTTGAATTTTCTTCCCTGTTCCCCTGTTTTCCTTGTTTTGGACCGATTTCTGTTAAAATAAAGCCTCATTCTTACGTTTTCGTTGTTTTCTTTCAATGTCAATGATGGCTATAGATGCATCATATATACTAACAACCCTCACCATCAACTTACCTTGTTTTCGCTAATTTTAATGGTTTAGCTGCTAAAATACAGCCTACTACACAGTCTGTTTTCCAAGTTTAATTTTCAGTATGGCTACCAGTTACATACATGCAACAGATGCACGAGAACTATCTTGAATTATCGTTCCTCTTACTGGGTATCCATTCTGACATTCTCTTCCCATAGGGCGTGATGATGACACATGGAAATGTATTGGCTACTGTTTCTGCGGTCATGACTATTGTCCCTGGGCTTCGTAATGAAGATGTTTATCTGGCATATCTGCCCTTAGCTCATATTCTTGAACTAGCAGCTGAGGTATGGCTTCTTAGGCATTTGATTTTTTCCCTAATAAATTCCTTTTGTGATCCGGTAACCAACTGATTCCTTGGGATGGCAGGCTGTAATGGTCGCTGTTGGATGTGCTATAGGATATGGCTCCCCGCTGACTCTTACCGATACATCAAACAAAATAAAAAAAGGTACAAAAGGGGATTCTTCAGTTTTGGCCCCAACACTCATGACTGCAGTGCCGGCAATCCTTGATAGAGTCCGGGATGGTGTTAGGAAGAAGGTAATCCACTTTTCATGTGAAAACGTTGACATTTTATGTTTAATATCTCTTCAATGAGGTCTGGTGAGAGCCAAAGTTTGCTTGCTTTTCAGGTAGATACGAAGGGTGGGCTTTCGAAGAAGTTATTTGATATCGCTTACAATCGCAGATTGAGAGCAATCAATGGCAGCTGGCTTGGAGCATGGGGAACTGAAAGGGTTCTATGGGATTTTCTTGTCTTCAAGAAGGTACGGGCAATTCTGGGCGGTCAAATTCGGTTTCTTCTGTCTGGAGGGGCCCCACTTTCTGGAGACACGCAGAGATTCATTAACATTTGCCTCGGGTTTGTTCCTTCTCTCTGACTTTTTTTCCTTCATTGAGAAGCACGCTCCGTGGGTTCGTTTTTCTTCTTGAATTATTATCTCAATTCGGATCTTATTCTGCTAACAAATTTTATGGTCACAATGGCTGAAAGTCTCCAGGATTTTGACTAAAATTTGTGAAAAAATGGTGTGGATAGTAGAGATTCTGCAGAATTGTACGCAGATCCATTGATGATGTTTCTCTTGTTTTCAGATCCAAGTGGCAGATGTTTATGTGAAGATTTTTCTTTGTTCTTGAGGGTTGCATGGACCACAATAGGAAAAACATGAGAGAGACATTCTTTACCAAAAGTGTGTGGGGGCGGGGGGGGCTTCTTAAAGAGGAATTGATTCTTTGAAACCCGGGGAGAATCTCAAATTGAGGTTGAGCTACTTGCATAGACCTACAGAAGGATCTGAGCTAAGCCCCATGATGACTAATGTTCTGTGGATTCTTGCAGCCATGAACAAGGACAAAGGCATTAACTGCTCCTATGCTAATTTTACGTTTCCATACACATGCATGCAGTGTGAGGCAGAACTATCATGCCCTTTTGCGGGACAATGAATGCCGAGGGCACCATTTTTTTTCAGACCAGAGGTTCTAAATTTAGAAAATCGCCAATCTTTTCTACCAGTGCCTGGCTTTATGTTTCCTAGTCTCGTGTTTTCAGGGCTCCAATTGGGCAAGGATATGGCCTCACCGAGACCTGTGCTGGAGGAACCTTTTCTGAGTTTGATGACACATCTGTCGGTCGTGTTGGTTCTCCTCTCCCTTGCTCATTCATTAAGGTAATATACGAAGAATTGAGCTAATTCCACTTAGTTTAAGATCCTTGCTGATATCTCAGATAGTAAAATAAATAAAATAAATATATCTATATATATATATATATATTATCACTGTGGTATCTTGCCATTTTCTCATCTGATATGATCCGGTGCGAACTGCTTTTCATGTACATATACATTATGTTGCAGCTTGTTGATTGGCCCGAAGGTGGTTATCTCATCAATGATTCACCGATGCCTCGGGGAGAGATAGTTATCGGAGGCCCGAATGTCACTGCCGGATATTTCAAGAACGAGGAAAAGACTAAGGAGGTCTACAAGGTATAAACAGATGTTAATTTTAGGTTTCAAGACCGAGTTCCTTCTTTTCTATTAAAGAAAAATCATCAAATGTTTTAATCGGGCTTAAGGTGGATGAGAGAGGAATGCGGTGGTTCTACACTGGGGATGTAGGCCAGTTCCACTCAGATGGTTGCCTTGAGATCATTGACCGGAAGAAGGATATAGTGAAGCTTCAGCATGGTGAATATGTTTCCCTGGGAAAGGTACGGATGTCAAGCTCAATCTACCTTTATCGTATAATATTTGCTCTAAGTTCAGATGATTTCCTTATTCATTGACCTATCTCCGATTCATGCTAATGGATTAAAGCATGTAGTCTCCCCAGTATGGCTGCCCGTTTGTAGAACTGACCCAGGCCCAATTTGAGGCCCATTTTTTTGTACGTTGAATTTTTTTTCTGCAAGATTACATAAAGCAATGCATAGTTTTCAACGTTGTTGGGAGAAATATTTAATAATCTTAATCTAGAACCCCAAGTGTGTTATACTTTCTGATATATACATAGATATTATATCATATCATATCTCGGTAAATCTTTACAAAGGTGTATAATTTAATGCACGATGCTTTCAAACATTTGTATATATGGTGCAAAGAAAGGGAGTGACAATGGCACAAGATATATTATTTTAATGGGCCGAGTGAGCCCATGAGTCTCTCCATAGTGTATCTGTCCTCTCTCGTTTCTCTCTGTAACGTGTCTTGCATTGCATACGTTTCACTGCACAGGTGGAAGCTGTGCTTGTGGCGAGCCCTTACGTGGACAACGTCATGGTGCATGTTGACTCTTTCTACAGCTACTGCGTGGCACTTGTTGTTCCTTTACATCAGGCCTTGGAGGACTGGGCCAAGAAACAAGGCCTATCCTATTCTGACTTTTCAGATCTATGTCTGAAAGAGGAAGCTGTCAAGGAAGTCAAAGCGTCCTTGGGACAGGTTTGCATCAATTTTTCATCTTTTGCCAAACATTCATGTGCTTCTCGTTATATGAAAACCATGGTTTTTGAGGCATCACCTACGCAGCTTGAAAGTTTGCGGAACCTTTAATTAATTATTCACGTTGATAAACATACCATCATTCGATTTTGGTGAATTTAATTATTAAATTCACCAAAATCATTTAAATTAATTAAAGCTTAATTAATTCACAATCCATGAATTAAAGCTTGAAAGCTTAATTAATTATTGTTTGAATAATGCCCGAGGAATCATTTAAGCTTTCATTGCTGCCCATCTATATGCCAAGCATTTATATGAAGATCATGGTTTTTAAGGCATCTCCTATGCACCATGAAACCTTTCAAAGATCTTAATTTTATTTTTTAAATTGATAGCAAAAATTATTTATCCATAGTATTAATATCCTATGCATGCATATATATTATTTATATTTGAACAAGGCATAATTAATCAATGCATTTTTCACGATTTAATCCTTTTTTCATATTTTTATTGTTAATTTAACATTTATATTTAGATTAGTGCTTAAAAATTTCAAAATATATTTATAAAACTCATGGAGTCTAGTCCCCTCTCCCTGTTGATCAGGCATGAGGTAGTGGACCCCCCTCTGCTCGATTGCATTAAAGACCTGTTTAAGTTACCTTTGACTTGACTATTTTTGGTAAGTCAAACTTACATGCATTGAAGCTAGACAACAGCGGGGGCTATTTCAAATATAAAAAAGAAGGTTATTTTCTAGAGTTGAGATTTGTCTATCCGTCATGAACATTGTGGGTGGTAGAAGGACCCACACTTGTTCTTTTCATGAATGGAGTGTTTGCATCCGACAGGCTGCCAAACAAGGGCGCTTGGAGAAGTTTGAGATCCCTTTGAAGATTAAGATCCTTCCGGAGCCCTGGACCCCTGAATCAGGGCTGGTCACTGCAGCACTCAAGCTCAAGAGAGAAGTCATCAAGAAACAGTTTGCAGAGGACCTTGCCAAGCTCTACAGTTGAAAACTGTGGCAAACTTCTATGGACGAAAGTTTTGGGCCTCATGAGGTTAGTGCTGGATCTGCATTCTCCCTTCTGTCTTCCTCTCTCTCTCTCCCTATCTCTCCCTCTCTGCCTCTTGGCAATTCAGTCCATCCATGCTTTCTCTCCCTAGCTTTGGTGTTATTCAAGCGAGGAGGTTCTACTTGGAGTGTTGCAGAAGTAAAGTGATAGTAGAAGTTCTCAGTCTCTCTCTCTCTCTCTCTCTCTCTCTCTTTAATCCATCCTTATTTTCTCTTTCTAGTTTTGGTGTTATTCGAGCAAGAACAATCCACTTCAATTTTAGCTCAAACTAAGTGGTAGAAGAAGTTCATAGTTTTCTCTCACTCTTGGCTGTTAATTTCCCCTCTAGTTTTTGAATTATTCTTGCGAGAATAATCAATAGTTTGAGTGTACAAAAAACTAACTGGTAGAAGTTCTTAATCTGAAGATGGAGCCATGAATATAGGGACGAGGGTATTTAACAGGTCAAGGATGTTGGAGCCCAATACAGAGAATTGGCATAGCCTCACCCGGGTCGTGTGTACTTGCAAGAGAGAGAGAATACATCCATATTTGGGTATTTTCTTGTGGATGAAGGTACTTGGGATCGACAAAGCGACAATCGGGGTCAACACAAGTGAAAAGCCAAGTATGGTTTGAGACCCTCTATGACAGAATGGTATTAGAGTCAAACATTGAGATGGTATGGTAGGTGAGTGCGATAACTTCTTTTGGCTGAAGGTACGTGGGATCAACAAAGTGAAAATCAGGGTCAACGCAAGTGATGAAGGCCAAGTATGATTTGAGACCCTTTATGACAAAATGGTATTAGAGTCAAACTTTGAGATGGTATGTGAGTGTGAGATCCAAGGGTAGAAGATTAGTTGTCTAGATGAGATGTCCCAAGTCATGGTTGAGATTGATGAGGAAACCCATTTTCAAGATCATCATCAAAGAGGACCAGCATATCAAGATCCTTTATTTGGCACCACTCAACCTAATTGATGTCACATGTGAAACATAATTGCATATTGTATTGCAGCAAGGTCCAATAGACTTCACGGTTCTGTTGATAGATAGCTTTGGTGCTATTAGGGGGGTTGACTTTCTCATGAGAGCCCAAACATGAAGTTCTCTTTACAACCATACCCAGACCTTATAGCCATACTGATGATGATGCTTTCATTATACGTATGTGACAGTTGATGTAGATGTTGGATTTAAGGAGGCTTGTGATGTTCACTAGCATGGATTGATGAGGATCACATGAGGATGCCTTCTACAAGCTGGCATGGGTATGTGCACAAGAGATGTACACAATGGATATGTGTGGGAGCAATGTGCATGGCAATGTCAACCATTGCAATGAAGGAGATCCCTCAAGAAGGCCCTTCTAACTCAACTACCACTTTGGCTGGAGGTGGATCATAAGATTAAACTTTCATCGGGAACTCGTCCATTGTCGCATGCATCGCATATAAGATGTCACTTGTGTACCTCAAGTAACTATGCTAAAATCTTGACACATCAATCCTTTCAAGTCTCTATTTGGTGCCCTCATCCTTTTCCAAAAGAAGGATTGATCCACAATTATGTATGGATGGGGCAATATTGGACGAATTAATTGGGAAGAACATTTCTCTGATTGGTCCAATTTAAATGACCTTTATGGCTACTTGTGATGAGGATGGTATACTTCACTAGAAGATTTACAAGTCTTGAATCAAGAATGAGATGAGCAAGAGACAATGTGTATGACCAGGTGTAAGTTTTTCGAGTTCACGGTGATGGGTTTCATGGCCTCAACAACATCCCAATGATGTTCTTTACATTGATGAGGGGAACACAAAGCACAATTATTACGTGTGTTTACTTAATTAGTCAAGAGGGTTAATGTCATCTTAGATTAGTGAGAGGACAACAAAGTAGGACAATTGAAGACGAATTTCCACATCTACTTCATTTTCAAATAGACAGTAAAACTTGTAACTGAGTGAGTGAGAGAGGAGAGAGAGAGAGAGAGAGAGAGAGAGAGAGAGAGAGAGAGAGAGAGAGATTTTCCCTTCCGCATCAACCGGGCCGCTTCACACGGTAGATTCCCCACTTCGGAACGCTCAGGCCATCCGTCTCGACAGCCACCGCAGAAACCAATCAGAGTAGCGCGCAGTGGGCCGGCCGGACATTCAATCACACGTGCAGCTCTTAAAAGCAGAAAGCGACCTCTTTGAACGAGCCCAATCAGTTGTGTGGCTCCCAATCCCATGACGTCAGTAGTATGCCCCGACATACCCCCCTTATGGCCCAGATTGCACCCGTCAAATGGTGAAGACATACGATATCACCGGCATGAAAGGTGAAGTCATGAAGGATAATATATTTACGTAACTAGAATTCCCAGAGTAGTTCTGGTAGTCTTCATGGTTTTATTGGCCCAGCCACATGGGGGTAGAGAGAGAGAGGGAGATAAGATGTCTCTCTCTCTCTCTCTTCGGGGATTGCTAGGGGATGAGGGGGGAATATAACATCTCATCGACCTGTAAGATAAGAGTCGTGAAGAGTGTATATTTGCGTAACTAGAATTACCGGGGGAGTAGTTTTGGTCGTATGCATGGTTTTATTGGCCCAGCCACCCCAGCCACAAAGAGAGAGAGAGAGAGAGAGAGAGAGAGAGAGAGAGAGAGAGAGAGAGAGAGAGAGAGGGAGGGAGGGAGGGAGGGAGGGAGAGAGAGAGAGATAATATGTCCCTCGTCCGATCTTTTTGTACTCATTCGCTGGAGTCTCCCCCTCCCCCCAACATCCCATTCCTCTTCCTCGCCCATGAACTGCCTCGGAGCGGAGGACACCAGGGGCCTCTGCGAGGCCCACCCCCGCGAGGCGGTGGTGGGCGTCTGCGCCCTCTGCTTGAGGGAACGCCTCCTCCTCCTCCGGGCCTCTCGGCAGCGCCGCCTCCAATCGCCGGTGGCGGCGGCACCCTCCGCCGCCTTCCTCCATCCTCCGTCCACCAGGCCCCTCTTCGCTGGCCCAAAGCTCTTCTCTCTTGGCCCTCTCTGTCGCAACCCCGGCGATGTCTCCGATGGCAACTCCCTCGTTTGCCTCGATGGTAACATAATTCAAGATCCTCTCTCTCTCTCTCTCTAGACCTCCCTCCTCGATCTCGCAGTGGGTCACCAGCTGGTATTCACAGAGGCTAGATGTCACTCAGAGAGCCTACCCGAGCTCAGACGTCTGATATTCTTGCTCTCTCTCTCTCTCTCTCTCTCTCTAGATTCTTATATATATATATCCGTCTCATCTCTATATCTGATGTTTCTTGGCTGAGCAGACTCGTTCATATCGATCAAATTCGAGAAAGACGGGCGCGCGACGTGGGCGGCGGACCCCAAGCCCGTCTCGGCGGCGGCAGCGGAGGAGCACGCCAGGCCGCGGGACGCCCTCAGGCGTATAGGGCGGCTGCTCCAGTTCTCGCGGTGGCGACAGGCGAGCAAGGCCACGTGCCCGGGGCCGCCGCCGCCGCCGAGGGCCGTCAAATTGGCGGAGGGTAGCGGCGGCGCTGCAGACGACCTCCAGCGAGCCCATCAGCTTTCCAGGGCCGCATTCTTCTAGTTTTTTTTTTTTGGCAGATAACTAAGCTCTAAAAATTCACTTAAAACGATTTACATATATATACATGCACATAATATAAGATCTCCATCTGCCTGTCTACTGTGAGATTAAGGGGAAGGATTCATTGGAATGGCATCCCACTTAAATGATGATTTGACCGCTGTAATTCGAATATGGAAGAAGCCTGCTCTACTCTACTCGACGGGTCAACTCCTTTTCGAGGCACCGGGGAGTACACACAAGTTGACTTAAATTGGTATGATCGCATGAGTCAATCGTCGCAACTATTTGAAAACTAAATGCCCAGTAAAAAAAATAAAAAATAAAAAAAGAAAAAAAGAAAAAATGCCCATATCTCTTAAGTCTGAAACAATCTCCTCTTAATGGATATGGCTCCTATTTTCCACGAAGAATCAACACTTCACAACTTTGTTTGAAAACTCGTCAAAATTATCATTATGTATAAATAGTTAAAATCGTATAAACTTACTCAAATATAAAACTAGATGTCTAAATATATCTAAATTAGGCGGGTCTATCGAAAACAAGGTCCGGGTTAATCTGGGATTAGCCCGAGTTGGACCGATTCAGATCACAGCCGTCTTGTCTTGCCGTCGTAGACATTTTTGGTTTTGGGCTTCGCCTGGAGCCTGTTTCGTCGGGCTTTCCTAGGCCCATGATGACCAGGCCCAATAGAAGATGCCCAGATGTCTTTAAAATAATAGTAAAACAAACACAATCCAATCCACATGAAAGTCAACTACATTCCGATTAAAAAGGGCAGAAAAAGGAAGTAATCCAAGCACTAGAGGAGATCCAAAAGACATCTAATTTAAGTTCTAAAGGGAGGAGCAAAAACCTTAAAGAGCTAGCTAATCTGACTCGACATCAGCATCTGGCACTCTCTTGTTAAGCCTGTAACATGGGAACGAATTAAGTGAGAACAAACATGGGATTGGAGGATGATGTAAAGTGCTGAAGAACATGCATACTTTTGACCAAATGTGAACAATGAGGCATGGTTGATGTAGGACAAACTATGTAATGTTGAAGATTCTACACTGCTTGAGTTCATGGGTATGCTCGAATCTTTTAAGATGATCATGGATATAACCTATAAAACTTTTAAAGATGTATAATCTTGAGCCCATGGTCTTTTAAGATGAAAATGTTGAAGAACATGTCTACTTTTGACCAAATGTGAACAATGAGGCATGATTGATGTAGGGAAAACTATGTAATGTTGAAGATTCTACATTGCTTGAATTCATGGGTATTCTCTAATCTCTTAAGATGGTGATGGATATTCGTACAGACCATAAAACCTTAGGAAAACAGGAGCATTATTTATAAGGAAAGCATAAAGAATGGAACAATATATGGAGGAAAATAATTCTTGCCTTGTTCAAGTGGGCGATATCATTCATGGGCTTCAAGCAAAAGACTCTCCAGAGAGGTTCTTTTGGCCCTTCTCTTCCGTCTCCTGCTTCGGGTTGGGAGGAAAAAAATGGATGAGTTTGTTCTCGTGTGCACATTTTTCTTCCTTCTCCGATGATGATTCCCGGCCGCCTTCAGCAACGGGGGTGGGGACATCTACGCAGATGTCGTTCCCCATCAGCCGGATAGTGACGGTCTGATTCCCAGTCGGTGATGACCCCAATGAACTTTCTCCCTCGGGTGGTGCAGCAGAGAGGTGATCCCCATTAGGTCGGTAGTCAGAAGTACCAGATGAGATGAGATCATGCCTGACTCCCTGGATGCCATCATCAGGAAATACATCTTGCTGAGACGCGGAGGGGTTCCTCGCCGGCGCCACCACGGGGGACTTGTTCAGCTCACTGTTCATCGTCGCTCTGAACTTCGTGATAGGAGGCCGAGTGAGATCGCGGGGGCCGTGAATCTTCTCCATCTCCCAGGGGTTCACCATTTTTGAGTTGCGTTGGCCATCTTGTTCATCCCAGGTGACCTGATTTGGAGAGACGATAGACCGTAGGAGAAATGAGGACGAGCATGCGCTACCATCCAGATGAATATCCATACCAAAAAGAAAAGCTCGCCGAGGTTTTGAGAAATGAGTCTACGAATAGGAAGTGAAGAAAAGAGAGAGGAATTTAAAGGTAGAACCTCCAGCGTGCGCCACGGAGAACGGACGAATGGACGGGGATGCGTGATGATGTCAGTCACGGCCCCCTGGAAACACGGCATCCTGGTGGAGTCCTCTGTCCCCATCTGCGATTTCACCATGATCCCCGGGAACCACAGCTTGTTAAGAGCTTGATCAACCTGATTCCTTCTAAGTACGAACTCCGGGAAACCCCCGGTCGGGTAATATGTGACCTCGAAGGGACGGCCCATCGATGCTGCACGGACGGCCTCGAGGACAGACTGAGGCGTGACCCTGCCCCTGCGATTTCTCGAGAACAGTTGTCCGCTGGTAGAACATTCCCCGGTGGTCGCCAACATCACTGAGGGGCCTGCTCTCGGAAGACCTCGTGGGAAACCTGCGCTTGCTCCCGATCTTTCAGTTCGGCGCAGCCCCACGTAAATTTGGCCGGTCCTGTCCTTGATGAATATCACGGTGTCGCCGGCTATCAGCTTCTTGTTGTTGACGAAAGCGGCCCAGTACGTTGTGAGGAGGTGCCGGCGAGGTGTTCCCCTGTAGATGTGCTGAAATCTCAACTCGTTACCTTCCAGATCGCGAACGAACAGAGCCTGGGAGGGATTATCCTTGGTATAGTCCAGTGACGGGAAGACCCTGTCCGCGCAGAGCCTCGGCACCGAAAAGGCCCCGCCGTTGTTCGCGTCGCTAGGCGTCAGTACCTTCGCGACGAACACCAGTTTCTCCTCTTCCCGTTCGACGCCCTCAGACGAGACGCCTCCGGCGGAGGAGAACGGCTTCGGATACATAAAATCCCGTTCGAGTCTAATCTTGGCGAAAACCTCGTTGCTGCTCCGGCTTGCCAGATGCTGGACTCCGGTCACCCTACAGAAAAAGAAAGAGAGATCCTCGGCCTCCGACTCCCAGTCCACTTCGCCCAAGGCCTGCTCTGCGTGGCCCTGCGGGAAGTAGTAGACCGACGTTCCCACCGCCGGGATCGTCCCAGATCTCCCCGCACAGGCCTCCCAGATATCAGGATTCACACTAAAATCCTCAACGGCGACCGCAGCTGCTGAATCCGAAGCCATCTCTCTAAAAACGCACAACCAAGGGACAACGCTCTCCGGGCAAGGGTTTCAGGGAAAGTAGCGAACACAGCAGCGCCGTCTCCACTTCCCTCCCTCTCCATTTATCTCTCTCTCTCTCCCTCTCCCTCTCCTCTCCCCCTCTCTCTCTGTTGTGTCTGGTTCTTCTGTTAGAACGAGCGGGAAGCGGAGCCGTCCTAGATATTTGATAACAGAAGCCGAAATCGGCGGTCGTCCAGTAGGGAGTCATCCTTGCTGTTGGTTTTTAAAATTAAAAGGACAAAAATACCCTTCAATAAGTTGAAGTAGACTGGAACCAGCCTCGGAGCGTCCTGCATGCTGTTTTCAGGGGGGGGAGAAAAGGAGCGCTAGCGGAGGAAGAGGAGGGAGAGCATGGGGTTGGTCTCCGCGGTTTGCGGCGTTAGATAGAAGAGAAGCTCCGTCAAGCAGTTCCGGTTGACCAATGGAGGCGGGCTCGGCAGATAAGAGGTTAGGGACGAGAACTCGAATCGTCTCCTACCTTATCTCCGCCACGGTGACGATCGTCGCAACTGGTTCGCGGTGCTAGACAGCCTCAGATCAGATCCCCAAAATGAATCTTCTGGCTACATCTTCCTGATGATATCTCTCTGGATGAACGAACCGTGAGAGATGTGGCAGACTTCGTGTCGCTGTCAAATCTTTGAATTCGTTATCCTGATCTCTTACATGGGAGTTATCCTGCGTACGATACCGATTGCTGCCTTTTTTTTTAGTGTTTTCCTTGACCATTTCGGTTTATCGACTTCACGATATCTAGTTTTCAGTTTAAATTGCGCAGGAAAGCCTCGGCGGCATGGATCATGATTTCGATCCGCCGTTCATCGTCTGTTGCAGAAGGTAAAATTCTATGTGGGGCTGCTGCTTCTCCTCCTGGTTGATCTCCTTCCTGGGGAACTCCACCGTCCGGCGCAGGCGATACGCCCGCTTCTCCGCCGCCGCTGCGGACTGCCAGAACGAGAACTGGATCTCCGGCAACAGTCTGTATAAGAGACACCCTCATCTCCAGAGATTGGAAGCTTGCGACAACTCACCATGGCAGCTCTTCCCGGTCCTCACCTACATCATCGTGTCCGGCCTCTTCCAGAACCCCTTCGTGGCCAGTCGCGTGCTCCACATCTGCTGCAATGGCGACCCGCCGGACCTGAACTTCGCCACCGTGGTTTTCCGCCAGATACGGCGGCCCAACCTCTTCTCTTGGAACACAATCATCAAGGGCTTCGCCGAGTCAGAGGACCGCCGCTCCATCGCCTTCTCCTTCTACCGCCAGATGCTCGACAGGGGTATCCTTCCCGACAAGCACACATTCCCTTTCCTCCTCACTGGTTGCAGGCCTCCATCCACAGCCAAATCGGGAAAATTTCTGCACGCCCACTGCGTGGTTCTTGGATTTTCCATGGACACCTTCGTCCAGACAGCCCTGGTGAACATGTACCTGGGATGCGGGCATAAGACGGATGCACGGCACCTGTTCGACAAAATGACCAGCCGCGATATCGTCTCCTGGACTTGTCTGATCTCCGGCCTGATCGCCGGCGGTCACCATGAAGAAGCCCTGGAGGTCTTCAAAGCTCTGAGGAGCGACGAGGGCCAGTCCGCTGTCAAGGCGACGGTGGCGACGATGGTCTCGGCGATGGCGGCTTCCGCCTTCCTCGGCGCCCTGGATCATACTCGTGCCCTCCATGGGAACCTGGAGAAGACTGGCTACATGGCGGACACCTTCATCGGCAACTCTCTGATCAACGGCTACGCCAAATGTGGAAGCATCGGCTCCTCCTCCAAAATCTTCCAGCAGATGAAGGACAGAGACCTGCTCTCGTGGACGGCGATCATCTCCGGGTTTGCCGCAAATGGGATGGCCCAAGAGGCCCTCGGCGCGTTCGCGGGCATGAGGGCCGCCGGAATCGTTCCCGATCCGGTCGCCTTCCTCGCCGTCCTCTCCGCCTGCAGCCATGCGGGGCTGGTCGATGAAGGCGTGGAGAACTTCGAGCTGATGCAGAGGAGCTACAAGCTCTCCCCGGGGCTGAAGCACTACGGCTGCATGGTGGACCTCTTCGCAAGGGCGGGGCTCCTCCGCAGGGCCTGCGAGTTCATCTCGGCGATGCCCCTGCGGCCGTCAATGGCGGCGCTGGGCGCCCTGCTGAGTGCCTGCAGGGCCAAGGGCGAGCTGGAATTGGCGGAAGCTGTCGCTGGAGTGATCGTGTCGTCCGGCGAGAGCGCCAGCGGGGCCGGCGTGCTGCTGTCCAACATGTACGCCGACGAGAGCAGGTGGCAGGAAGCTTCCCTGGTCAGGAAGAAGGTAACGGGAGGAGGTCTGAGGAAGCCTCCCGGGCATAGCTGGATCGAGGTCGAGGGTGTCGTCTACAGGTTCATGGTTGAGAACGGGTCGGACCCTCACCTGAAGGAGATCATATCCGCCCTGGATGCCTTCGCAAAAGATGGACGCAGCTGAAGGAGAAGGTGTATCGATTCTTCGTCGGGAAAAGTACCTCAGATGCTTTGAGATTTACAGCCTTATATGATTGTGGCTTATATAGAGTTCCGGCCCATTTTTTGCTGCCACATTACTCTCTCTCTCTCTCTCTCTCAACGCATTTTCTCCTGTCACAATACCACTCAAAATCTCTATTCTTTTGATCCACTTCATCTTACAGCATTACTATTCTGTGTGTGTGTGTTAGGGTCAGCAGCAGCAGAGGGGTCCAGCCCAAAACTCTTCCACTCTCATTCATGATCTTTCTAAATGTTCAATCCATTCAAAGATTATAAAAAATCATATGGGCAACTTCACAGACACAAAATTCGATGTGATCAAGCTCCCAAAAGCACCTATTATCCTCATTTTCTCTCCTTTCTTGGGAATAAAAAATGCCACTTTGTAGCAAAAATTAAATTTTGATGCATAAGGAGTGATATTTACGTTTGCTACGAGCTTGCCTTATCTCTATTTCTTCTTGCTTTCCTGTTCGAAATGTGAGGAAAGGCACCGAGAATGTTGTGAGCCCTCAGATCCTGCCTCGTCAGGATCCCCACCAGCGGAGCCACCTGCGTGATGAAAAGCTCAATCAACGCCTGAGGGAAAAATCTCCATTCCATGGTTAGTCCACTCCTAAATTATCCATGCTTTTTCCTCTAAAATGATGTCCATTTTATGGTTCTCAATGGGCTGGACTCTCTCTCTCTCTCTCTCTCTCTCTCTATCTGTCTATCTATCTATCTCCGTATCTATCTATCGCTCTCCCCCTCTCTCTCTATATCTACCTTTCTTTCTTTCTATTTTTGGGAAGAGAGAGGGTTTGTTGACTTACCCCTGGACCTTGGTTCTTGGGCACGATCAGCAGGTGACGGAGGCCGATCTCCCGGAAGAGCACCACCGCCTTGGCCACCGACATGGTCTCCACCACCGTGTGGGGCGTCATGTTGGTGAACGGGTGCAGGTCCACAAACATCTCTTTCTCCTCCTCCGTGATCTCCAGATCGCCGACGCTCCGCCCCCGTTCCGCCAGGTCCTCGGAGGTGAATCTCTCCCTCGCCTCCCACTCCTCCGTCCTCCTCCTCTCCCCCAGGAACCACCTCTTCCGCAGCACGGCGATGATGTGGCTCCTCAGCACCAGCCCATGAAGCTCCGCCACCACCGCCTTGGGCCGGTGGTCGACGACGGGGAACCCGTTATGGGTGGTGGAGTTGAGCACCTCCAGGAGGCGGCCCACCCTCTCGACGCCGGAGAGGGAGACGACGGTGGGCTTGGCGGCGGCGAGCTCGCCTACGGTGAGGTTCCTCATCCATGGCTCTGGATTGGGCTCCAGAAATGGCAGCCCCTTGAGTTCCAGGATGATCTCGTAGATGCTGGGGTTGAACACGTCCCCTACGGTCTTAGCGATGAGGAGGACGATCATGGTGATGGGCAGCAGCAGCAGGTTGTTGGTGAGCTCGAGGAAGATGACGCAGAGCGAGACGGTCATCCTCATGGAGCCCGCCATGAGGGCGGCGGCGCCGAGCACGGCGTACAGGCCCTGGTCCAGTTGCGTGTAGGGTTTCATGGCGAGGCCGAGCAGGCGGCCGTAGCCGGAGCCCATGAGGATGATCGGGAGGAACAGGCCGGAGGGCACAGCAATGCCGAAGGTGAACAGCCCCAGCACGCAGTACAGCGCGAAGAAGACGAGAAGCGCGGCCGGGCTGTACTCGGCCGGCGCGGCAGTGGCGGAGAATATGTGCCGCACGGCGTCGTCGTTCGTGGATTGCAGCAGGCTGGCAAGGTCGTTGTAGTACCCGGCGGCGCAGTTGAACTGCTTGAACTTGCCGGTGCGGCTCGTCGTCGGGCACACGCCGGCCGGCAGCCCCGCGTCGCACGGCGTGCACCGCCCCAGAAATGGCAACGAGAAGACGCACAGAGAGGTGAAGATGGAGACCGACAGGCTCAAGATCAGCTTCGCTGCTCTCCCTTTCCTGCACAGACAGCTCCGTCAGAAGATGAAGAAGACGATGAAGGAAGAAGATATGGCGGAGAGGGAGAGGCCTTACTCGTTGATGAGGCTGTAGAAGCGGAGAACCTTGTGGAGGAGGAAGTTGTAGAGGCTGCCGAGGAGGCCACCGATGACGCCGATGGCGGCGACGGGGAGGAGATCGGCGGCGTGGTAGGTGACCTGGACGTCGCCGACGTCGAAAAGGATGAGGCCGCCGCGGCCGAAGAGGCCGCAGCTGCCGGAGTCGCAGAGCTCGGTGAAGCCCCTGAGTACCACCACCACCACGGCGGTGCTGAAGAAAGTCCGCCACAGGAGGGCGCTGCGCCACCAGGTGGCGACCTCCTCGAGGGCGAAGAGGACGCCACCGACCGGCGCCCGGAAGGCAGCGCAGACGCCGGAGGAGGCCCCCAGTGTGATGAGGTCCCGCCGGTCCCTATCGTTGTCGATGTACCGGAGCCACCTCCACCTCCGCCGCCCCCCGGCGGCGCCGCCGCCGCCTTGCCCCAGCAGAGCGGCGATGCAGGTGCCGATATGAACCAGCGGGCCTTCCTTCCCCAGGTCCAGCCCCGCCGCCACCGCCCCGATGCTTCCGACGATCTGCAGCATCACCACCACCATGGAGGAGGAAGAAGATCGTCAGGGAAAGGAAGACCATCTCCGCCATGGAAGGGGGAGGCCTTACCTTGACGAAGAGCGTCGACGCGCCGTACATGTTGGGGGTGTCGACGCCATTAAGGTAAGCTTTGATCTCGGGGATGCCGGGGCCGGCGGCAGTGGGAGCGATCCCCACGCAGAGCACGGCGGCGATGGCCGTCAGGGCCAGGTTGATGCCGGTCAGGTAGGCCACTCCGGCGAGGTACCTGCAAGAGGAGGATATGAGAATTTTGTCTCCGCCGTGGGGGAGGGGGGGAACATTATGGGCGGCGCCCCCGCCGTTCCCACCTCTGCTGGTTGACAAGGCGCGTGACGGCGATCATCTTCGCGCCGGCGATGTTCTCGACGGCGAGGTTGATGAGGGAGGCGATGGCGCCGGTGAGGAGACCCACGAGGAAGGCCAGTGTCCACTTGAGGAAGACATACTGCAGGACCTCCACCCTGGATCTGCTCCGCCAGTCGTGCTGGAACAGATCGTTCTCGATGATCCTGCATCGGATGGAGAAGAAGAAGACGGAAGAGAGAAACCCTAAGCTCGCCGCAGAAGAGGGGAGAACAGGTGGTAGGTGGCCAGCGGATGTACTCGTAGTCCAGGCTCTCCATGCGCGAGACCTTCGATCCCACCATGGCCAGATGGCTGGTCGTCAGCGAGGGGCTCCTCTTCAGCAGAGGCTCCTCCAGGTCTCTCTCTCCTCCTTCCTCTCGCTCTGCGTCCATGCCGACGCCGGCTTCCGCCATTGGAAGAGCAGAGCCCGCCGGAGAGGGAGAGAGAGAACAAGCGAGAGATAGTGAAGAGTACGCTATCCAGATGGCGGGGCTTTAATACCTCTGCGGGGCCCCAGGGAGGAGGAACAATTGGAAGGTGTTCGCCGGCAGAAGAAGACACAGCCGGCGCCCCCATGGATGGCGGAGGAGGCCCCGCCGTCAGCCCTCCGGTGAGAAGAAGGGGTAGTAGAACGGAAGAAGAATATTCTGCCAGGACGAACGACGATAGATTAGAATAGGCCCACCAGATCCCTGGTTTCACCGTGGACGGCCTCGCTGACGCCATTGACGTCCTCCTCTCTCTCTCTCTCTCTCTCTATAACCCTGTGAAGAGGAAGGAGCAGGAAGGAAGACGGAGTTCCTTACTCAGCGGGCCGGCGAGCCCATGGCAGCAGATAGGAGGCTGACCCTGCCTGATTTACGGCCGGAGGGGAGCTGTCGCCGCCGTCTACGTCGGTGGCGGGGCCCGGCGCCGGTGGGGAGCGGAAGGGGCACCGCCCGATCGGCTGCTCAAGGGTCGCCCTCGCCGCATCTATCTGGACCACCATTATTGGGGGGAGCTCTGGTTTCTCCAAGCTCGGCGCTGGCTCACTCCATCGGAACGTGGGCTCTCAGCTGGCTCAACATTTCGTGCTGACGATTTGTCAACATTTCGAAGATGAAATATCTCCCACCTAAATCTCTCCTACTGTTGACGTGGGTTAACTAGATGGTGCTTTACGAATCCTTCCGGTTGCTACTCAGCTGAGGTTTCAGGGCCCAACTGGTGAAAACTCGAACTCGTCACCACTTTAGAGAGACAGACAGACGGAGAGATCAGGATACCTATAAACAGTAAAGTACATCCAAGTTGAACAGAAGAGAATCCAACACCGCCGCCCAAATCTAGAGAGAGAGATCAGGAAGCCCATAAATACCAATGTACAACCCAGTTGAACACAAGAAAATCCAACATATAGAGAGGGAGAGATGTTTTTGGGGGGCGTGGGGAGCAGGAGGGACGGCGGCGTTTAGGCTTTGATGGTGACGGTGCAGAGGCATATCCCCGAGGGCTTGAGCGGCGACGTGCGCCATTCATCGCCGGGGGCAGCGGCGGGGTCGTACACCAGCGTCTGGTACCCGGCGTCCTCCACGGAGAAGAGCAGCAGCTTCCTGTCGAGTACCCCGAACCGGAACCCCACCGCGGCGGCGCCGCCGGTCACCGGCACGGGCACCGACGCCCACGAGCTATCCGCGGCAGTGAACACCGAGAGCCGCCGCTGGTTCTTCCACTCCATGCAGAACAGCTGCCCCCCCAGGGCGGCGTGGGCGGTGACCATCACGCAGCCCTGCTTTATCTGCCCCCACGCCCCCTTCTCCGAGTCGTAGACGTCCACCGAGCGCGAGTTTCCGATGGTGAAGCTCGAGCGGCCGCCCATCACGTAGAGCTTCCCGGCGAAGCCGCAGGCGAAGGCCCCCCATCGCGGCCGGCGGAGGCTCTCGATCAGCCGCCACCGCCCCGCAGCCGGCTCGTAGACCTCCGCGCTGGAGAGGCTCTCCCCGCCCGCCCCGTAGCCGCCCACCGCGTATACGGCGCCGTTGAGCTCCGCGCAGGCGAAGTCAAACCGGGCGACGTTCATCCTCGCCAGCGCCGTCCACCTGCAACACCCTCCTCCGTTCAGAAAATCTCGACCGCCGTGAGAAGAGAAGAACCCAGAACCAGTCAGCAACTGAATCGGACCCTCTTCACCTCCTGTGATGCGATCAAGGTCCGGGTTCGAGCAGAAATTTGTAGGAAATGAGATGGGTGATTAATAAAAGCATCGAATTCAGGATTCGCAGGAACTGGACTGCTAAAAAGAGATGATCAGAACGAGCTTAGAACCAACCTGTTGAGGCGGGAATCGTATTGATAGACCTCCGAAGAGACAGATTTTGCGCCGTCGTCAGAGGAATGATGACCGGCCATGACCAGGAGATTCCCGCCGAGGACGACGACTCCAAAGCCGGCCTTCACGGGCCCGGGCATGGGCGGAAGCAGCATCTTGCCTTCTCCCAGCCTGCTGCTGCTGCTGCTGAGGACCTCCCAATGGCTTCCCTTCCCATCTGCGTCCCCAGTCAACACATAAAGCCATTCCTCGAGCTTCCCGGCCTCCTTTCTAATGGTGAGGAACTCCCTGCTCTGGACGTAGGCCCTCCACCGCTTTGAGACGGCGCCTAGAACAGGAAGATGGCACCGAGGGATGAGAGCAAGGCAGTATTTTCCCACGTCATCTGGAAGCCCAGGTATGACCGGATCGTCAAAGTCAACTGGGCCTTGTCGGGTTGACTGTGAGACAGTTTTTGGAAGCCTCAGCGGCCGCTCCTGGGTTGCAGGAGAGAAGCACATCTCTGCCTAACCAGCCGCCTGCTGAGAAGAAGCTCCTCTGATGATCCAAGAATGGTGTATGACCTCGAACAGTATGATTCCCTCAGAGTAATCTAAAGATGCTAGGAAGCTGAACACAGATTTTCATGGTATCCATCGCCTAAAGGGATCTTGAGAGACCAAGGCTCAAAGGATGCAGCCGGGTAGACAATCTGAGACACCAAACTAGATGTTCTGTTAGCTCCAGCTAGCTTTGATTCAAATGCCATGCCAGAGTTGCTTCTCTTGATGTTTCTTCCAATGGTACCAACTATCTTACTGTGAGAAGCTTTCTTCCCCTCAAACATCGCCCCAGAACCTGCACAGCGCGAGGAAATGGAACGAAATTCAGCAAACCAACAATCTGCTGCAGCATTTTTTCATGGAGATGGTTAAGAAAAATAACAAAGAAATATAGCATATGAATACATCATATGATTTACAGCAAGTAAAATATCGCCACATACATGAATACGTCGAGATCATACCGATCAAGGCCATATAGATCGGAGACGAGACTTAGCCTCCACAAGCGTCCATCTCGTTAGGCAAAATAAGCTGCACCAGATCAGAGTAAAGATCACAACTGGTCCATTTCAAGAACATCCACAGGTTTGGCAGATCATCGAGACGGGCAGTGACAGAAATGGCAGAAGCATAACAAATGATGAATGAACTTGTGATTCGGGAAAGAAACATCGGTTTATCTCCTTTTTGATCTTTATCATGTATCTGTCTGCTTCTATGCTAACAGCCTCTCTGAAAGTGAATGGAGGAGGCTTGGCATAGAAGAGGAAAATGGAAATAATTGGCTCATCAAGCTCACAATCATAGAGCGCCATCCACAAACGCACAGACATAAACGGACATACAGTCGGTAGAGAGAGAGAGAAGAGGACCTTCGACTGGATCTGACTTATTCGAAATTACATAGAAAACGCAAGCCACAAGTTCGATGTCTCGGCGATGTCTGGTCAAGTGGGGACGGAAACATTTATCTTCAACAGGACGAAGATATCAGAGGATGCATCTGAGAGCGTCAGAGAGGGAGAAAAAGAAAAAGAAGAATAGTTGATGCGGAGAGATTCAGAAATAGATGGGGGGACGAGAATCGGTATCACAACCGAAATATAATCCGTACCTTAGAAAGGGGATGCAGAGAGCTCCGCCTGCAGAGGATCCGCAGGGTCGGTGAGACGATGGAGCGCGTGCTGGGAACAAGGGAGATGGAGGAATTTTATAATGGCGGAGAAAAGGGAAGATGGGGAGGAAGATGGGGTGCGGGATGACCGGAGGTAGACGAAGAACAAGATAGAGCCGCCAGCCCACGACCACCTTGGCACTTGTGGTCAAAACGTTTTCCAACGAACGGAAGTATTTACGCCATTTACATAAAATAAGGTGGTTTTTCATATACAAAACAGAAAATTCCCGACTCTTTTGCAAATAAATCCCTAATGGTATAATAACATCCATGCTCGGTCTGCACTGCACAACATATTACATTTAAGTCCTCAGGAATAAAAGAGGGCTTTGCGTTAAAATTTATTGTCTCCTTTTGGTCGCAGAACATTATCCGATGTCCTGAATACTTCACATAACTCCCATAAGACAGGATATTTGCTCAATAACAGAAGGACGTCGGACTTTTTAGAAAATATTCTAAAAATTACATTTAAGTCCGCATGAAATGTGTTATTGTCTCTTTCCTATCTCCGCATCAAATTCCTATGTGAACGTCGACAGCATAGAGAAAATATTGGTAGGGTCAAAAATTTAACACATCACTAAAATAGGATTTTTTGTTAAAAAATCCTAATCTCCTTGGAACCCACGCTCTGTGTCACGTTGCTCCTGCTTACGTGGACAAACGCCATTCAGAAGGGACAGAAAGTAGGGTTCTTAAAATCACTACGAAACTATAATTCATATTGTTACCATTAAACTTTTTAATACAGAAAATGTCCTAAAAAGCTGGGCAATCGCGCCTTATCAGAGGATATTTGTACAATTTTATCATCTAAAAGTATGGTTTAGACAATGTACGACCTTTTAGTAAATAAATAAATATAAATGATGGAGACACGTCATTCGGACGCTCGATATCGATGGGTCGGTGGCTGGCAGGCGCCATCAGCACGTGGTTCGGCGGAATCGAACGGTCCTAAGTGCTGGCCCATTCGGTAGACCTGAAATTTCGGGGGGCTGGCAATGTCGGAGGAATTGGTCATATTTGTCCCTCATTATCAACTTTTATAGCACATATATCCTAAACCGAGTAGTTAAATACAAAATATGAAAGGATAGTTCCATGGACGTTGGCGGGAAGGAGACGAGAGATTTGACGGTTCGAATGGATCACACGATCGGGGCCACACGATTGTAAAGGTCCATTGATTGTGCGGTCTGAGATCCCGTAAAAAGGAGCCTTTGTGCGAAGGATGGATGACATGGGCCGTCGTATATCTTCGTCGGGCCCATTTGTAGGGGATGAGATCGAGAGAGAGATGACAAAGATGTATGTATGGCCTTTCTTCTCCCACTAATCGATGATCACTTCTGCCCAAATAAAGAAAGTTATCCGATGATATCATCCTCTTTCCAACGTGAGGAAAGCTCTTCATACGAGAGAGAGAGAGAGAGAAAGGGGGAGGGAAGGAAAGATGGGTACCAGACAAGATTGCCTGCGACGAGAGCAGAGCGCAACCCAGGAAAAGTAATGGGCTGCCTTCTCATACACGTTAGAGAAAGAAAGAGAGAGGGAGAGAGACCCTTCCTGTGCGATGGCGATATCCCCCCCCCCCCATTCCGTCTCTTGTCTCTATCTTCTATGGCCACCCCCCTCCGCCCCAATAAATTCTCTCTCTCTCTCACGCTCCATCTCTCTCTCTCTCTTGCTTTCCATCCCTCTCTCTCTCTTGCTCTCCATCTCTCTCTCTCTTGCTCTCTCTCTCGCTCTCCATCTCTCGCTCTCCACGTCGCATGGTTGCATGCCAAAATGTGGGGCCTGGGGATTCAAAGGAATCCGCCCCGAAACTCACCTCATCTTCAGGCCCGACCCGTTTGAGGGTCCCAGGGCACGTGTACACAAAGTTATTCCCTTTTTTTGAAATAATTCCCACCTCATTAATTTGCAATATGACAAGATGAGTGGTATTCCAATGATTTTGACCCTTTTGAATAGGAGGGTTGACTTTGAAAGATGTCACACATTTCTATGGTATTCCGATGATTATTACTCAAAAAGGAGTGAAGCAATTTATTTTTCTTCTAGTTGTTGACTAAATGCCCTTTCTACGAGTCTTAGTCAACACAAGAGTCAGCTCACCTTGTTCTGGCCAAACTTAGTCATAATTTAGGATCGTTTCTAATCAATCTCAATAGATAAATTGACCCATCCACTTGAATCCTTCTCGATCCTCTTACAACAGCAACCCATTATAACATTTATTGATTCGTAGACCTTGGCTAATCTTCCCAGATTCACGGCTCTAGTAGGTCAACGCTCAATAGTGGCTTGCTACCATACAGATATCCGACTCTATCGCTGACGCCTGATCTGGGATTTCGGCTTCACTTATTCGCTGTAGGAAGCATCAAACTGAATTCTCCTGACGGAGTAGGGAGAGGGAGAGGGAGAGGTAGAAGGAAGGGGGGTGAAACTCAGCTGGCCAGCGTGGTGGGGGAGCAGCCCTCGTGGACACATGCGAGGACGTCTCTGTAGTCCCTGGAGATGGTGAAGGAGTCGTACACCTTGCCGTTGCTGCTCTTCTTGTACTCGAACAGAAGGGAGGAGTGGTTGAAGGCGGTCAACTTCACGAAGCCGAAGTCATAGTCCTTGAAGAGGCTCCAGCTGGTCTGGATGGTGCTGAAGGTCGACAGGTGGCTACCACCGCCGCCGACGACAACGTGGATCGTCCCGTTGACCACCCCCGAGTAGTGGGACTTCTCCTCGTTCACGCACTGGTTCTGCAGGATAATGAGGGGGATGGAGCTAGCGGTCAAGAACTAAACAACGCTATCAAATCACGGGGTGCATGAAGCTACTGATCAAAAACTTTCGTTGACTTTTTGAAAATACGGCAGAACAGTTTGGAAAGTTTGAATCGGAAAAAATATTTCATATTTCATATTTTATATTGGCACAAGAACAAGAATATGGGTCTGATGGTGGCTGATTGGCATGCGAAGCAGTAAGATTCGCAATCTTATCACATCCACCAAATCTCAAGCGGATGTTCATCACTTTCAGTTTTAGGGTAGGAAAATATTTCTGAATGGCACAGCAACAGCAAGAACATGAGGAAGATCTTTGATGATTTTCATGCAAAAGCAATGAAAGCTCCCAATCCCATCATAAATTGCATTCGGCTGACCTCAAGAGGGATGCCAGAATTCGTATTCTAGATTTACATTCGGGTAAAATCTTAGACTCGGAAAATATAATTCAATGCAAGCAGAGAAATTTGCCCATCACCAAAGTTTTTATTCGGCAAGTCCTGATTTCCAGAAGCAACCATCTTGGAATTTCTACGATGTTCATCGGTCATTGAATAGCGTAAGAAGCAATCGTTGAGCTTCCGTGATCTTAGTCAATATAAAAAATTATCTTAGTGCCCGTGTACACAAATTTTACATGGTCTAATCTCATGAGGTGCCAATTGAAAAAAATAATGGATAAAAGTCAACGTGGTGATTTGAATAATTACAGTTCATGCATACCTGGTAGATTGGACAAGTCCTCTCGTAGTTGTGAACGTGACCATAAAATGCAATGTCCACCTTGTACTTCTGCCAGAGCTTCTGCAGGCTATCCCTTCCCATGGGCTCCGAAAGGCTACCTTCTCGAGCATACCAGTAATCAGATGAATACCCAAGAACACGATGGGCAGCGAATATCAACCACGGTTGTTTCTGCCTGTCGACTGTCGAAAGACAGTGCTCTATGAATTTGTACTGTTCGGAACCCTCCCTCCAATCATGCTCAGTGTCGGCAATGCAGAAGCGGAACATACCATATTCTGTAGCATACCTGATAGGACATTACCATAGATTATTCTCAATTTCTGATCGCAAGGTTGATTGTAGTTTGTAATTTTTTTCAAAACTACCCTTGTGTAAATATATATGTATATATATATATATATAGATAATTTATTTCTTATTAAGATTATCATATACAAAGTGTATATAAGTAAATAATGAATTTACCAGAAATTGGCTCTGTTTTCTGCAGGAACATAGAACATGGTCTCTGCCAGCACCCCGCATTCCCCACCCGAATCCATCGTATCATAGAAGGATCCTGACCCTGGCCAGTCTCGCTCGTGATTTCCACTGCAGCGCAGCAAGATGACAAGAGTGAAAGAAACCCAAAGAAAAACCCTACAAGTTCATCTTCAATGGCGTTTATTAGCTTTAACACAGTGAAGGATCAGACAGACCTGGCAGTCATATAAGGCACGGTCGACGCAATGGGTTCCACCTGTGATGTGAATTGGTCCCACTGTGAGAGGTACCCATTTGCATAAGACATGTCTCCTATGTGGAAAACTATGTCGAAATTTTTCAAGTCCTTAATAAGCTGATCAGTGGTGTTCAGGGAGCCTGGTTGATAGTTGCTGTACTCGTTAGAACCGTCGCGTTCGGCCTGAGGAAGAACATCATCACGTTTTATCTACCATTTGAAAGAATGAGCTGAGAAATGTCACCAGATTAATATAAACAAAAAAAATTCATCAAAGGAGTAAAGTCTCGCCTTTCCCATGTCACCAAATATGATGACTCGCTGCAAGGAATCTTGCCCCGGGTAAGGCGATGCCTTGAAAGAATATTCCTTGCTCCAGACATAGGATCCATCAAAAGTTTGATGTCCAAGCTTGTAGGTATACCTGTTCCACTTAAGTAGGTTAGGATTGTGTCTAAATACTTTATGCGTTGTACTGCCAAAAATAGCAATCTTTGATCTTCCATACACTTTGTTGGGCCAGAGGTCTTTCAAGAAGCTTGTGTGTATGAAACCTGGGTCTCTCCATCCAACGGTGCGTGCTGGTGCGCCTGCAAATGAGAAATTACAATTGGCTACTTACGGATCGGCTGAGCTTGATAAAAAAAAACATAAATTTCAAGTAGTTCTTCATACCATAAGACGCAGATTCAATAAAGTGTCCGCCTCATTTCTATTGTGCATCACCGTCTATATAGTTTCATGATTTACAGACAGACACAAGGCCCAAATAAAATTTCGCTGCATGCTGATAGTGATCGGGTTCATCAAAGATTGAGCTTATTTATGGGTAGTAGCCCACCAATAAATGGTGTGAAATTTAAAATAAAATATTTAAAGGATCCTAGGCTTGTAAAATCTGAAGTTTACCATCATGAATGACGCTCAGAGAAGCATTCGTCATTTTCAAAGTTTGGTAGATCATGACTAAAAAAATTAATCGAGGGGGAAGTACATATAGCTGGACGTTGGCCACTCATTCTTGAAAATTATAATAACTAGATGGATTTTGTCCATTCTGATGTAATAAATGAACGAATTGGATTTCTACATAACATATGTAGAAGCTGCTCTAAAATTTTAATTGAAACAAGATTCATGATATGGTGTTAGACAAACTCAGTACGATAAGTTTTGAGTCACAAATTAGCATTTATAAATAGAGTTATGAGTTTTAATATAAGGAAAGTTAGACTCGGTGGGGCAAACGTGAGGGAATTCAACAGATTTTACTTTTATATCTGAAGAAAATAAATATTTATACTTTTCATGATAAGAAGAATCATGACTTGTTCATGTACAGAAATTTGGTTGCAAAGAAAAAGTTATCCAATGCTCCTAACCATCCCAATACGAGCTAAATGATGATGCATACCGCACATGCTGCTACGTTTGAATGTCAATGTTCCAGCTGGTGAACGGGTTTGAGGTTCTCCTTTTGGTCCCCATTCAACAAAAGGAATTGCTTCATTTATGTCATAACCACTCGTCCATGTGACGGTCATCTGCCAGAAAAAAACTGAATTCAGAAATGTGGGCATGATCAGAGACAAGTCATGCTTTTACCCTTCACATCCTGATTTCTGATAATCAATTTAACACAGAACGATTTTTCATAGAATGGAATGGTTAAACAGGATTCCCATCCTCATCCCCTATTATTGATGTATAAGAATGATGATGAACCTAAATGCTATGGAGTCTACAAGAGCGTACTTAGTGGAAATATTTAAGGAAATAAACCATACAAAAAAATATAAATTCATTAGAAAGATAACCCTCCAGATAAATTATCAGACAGCTGATGGACTCAACTATTGCCTGGGGTTGCCTTCTCCTAGACTCCTATATACTTCATGTTTCCCCTCTGAATTTACTTCACTTTCACCGAACGCTTTGGTTCAGAATAGGCCCAAGTCTAACTTCAAGGGAAAAAAAGCTCAAAAAGGCCTCTAGTGCTATAGAGTGAGATGTTAATCGATAGATATTTACCCATTAGAAGGAGGGATACCATAGTTCACAGAAATGAGCAAAGTCAATTGTAGTGCTACAATATAGTACTTTGTATCAAACTAAATCTATGAAGAAAATCACGCAAAAAAGTGCAGAGCAAAGGCGTGATAAAGAGGAAGAAGATATGAATTGGCTTACTTCGTCCCATAACTTTCCTTGAGCAAGACGTGGATATACAGGCGCCTTTGGGTTTGCGAATTTGACGACACTTGATACTGCGACAAGATTCGGCTGCTCATCCAAACCAATGTATCAGTTTAGATGGAACACATGAAGATAAAACGACGGGCCGTTTCCAATTCAGAGAAGGGGTAAAGAGAAGGCTAAATTTCCACTGAAACGTATAAAATGGATCAGACATTTGAGAGATGAATACATACATTAGAAAGGCCTCCGGAAAACAATGCAAAAGCGAAGTTTTCTCTCTGGTTGATTAGTTGAAGCTTCAGATAACTTTTCCCCGTCTTCAGGTAGTTTGGGTTGGAATAATTTGCAAATTGGTACTGAAACGCGAAACATCAGGCCTCGTATTAGAGTCACAAGACGCATATTTCATGAAAATAACGCTCCATTTTCAGTCTATTTCGCATCAAAAGAGAACGTGCAAAATTAGGAGGATACTGAACCTTAATTGGTGCCGAGCAAATATGAGGTGCCTCCTCCCATGAATTTTCTTGTTGAGCAGAACAATCGGATGAGCTATCAGAAGGAGCAGAAAATTTGTAAAACAATCCCTCCACAGACAAGGTGGTGAACTCTCCCCAGAACTTCAGAAAGAATTCGAGTAAAACCAACCCACGGAACAGGAAAAATCTTCCGGAGAGAGCAAGAGAGATTACTTGAAGTTCCCTGGAGAGAATACTCCAACCCAGTCATTACTGGCTGGATTTGGGGACCAGAGCTCCACTGTTACCCATTCGATATTTTCCCCCTGCAATCAAGTTCACTTTAAACGCTTCAACTCGCTCAAAGGGCCACAGGTTTAGGAACAAGTTATTTAGAGAAGTACCCGCAGACCGAGGAGACGAGGAGAAGCCTTAACGTAGGCGGAGGGGTCCAGAGCCAACGACACCTTGTGCATGGCAATCTGCGACAGGGGATGAACATCTGGAGAACGCTGATAGACGGGGATGCCTGAGGCGGAGGCCGCTGACAGCGGCGCCGATAGGAACTGCAGCAGCAGCAGCGGAAGCAGCACACGCAAAGACGTAAAAGTAGTAGCAGAAGAAGATGATGCTCGCCTCGTCATCACCATATCAAATATCCAGCGACGAGACTGAGGTGAACCAGAGAGGCTACATAAACGTCCAGATGAGGAACCTACTACGGAACCAGACATTCCTTCCCTCTTCTTAAATATCTCTTTCTCTCTCTCCCTCTCTATATATAGAGATTTCTCTCTCTCTATCTCTCTCTCTTTCTTCCTTCTCGGAGTATAGATACGTAGAGACGGCTGGCCCACTCTACCGGGTACGGCTGACCACGGAAGGCCTGATTACTAGTCCACGTCGGCGAAACAGCGCCAGCACGTTTTACGTGTTCTCGGATCCCTCCGCTGACACTATGAAACAATGACCTGAAACCGAGGTCGGGATTACTCCTGACGGGCCCGGCCCGACGAGCGCCGTTTAGAGTGTCGGTGCAGGTCGGGCCGGGCCCCACATTACTGGATCTGTCAGGTCTAATCGATAGCCGGGCCTGGCCCGCTTTATATTATAATGGTAATAATATGAATAACCTTTTTTAATTATATAACTTTAAAATACTTGATGGCTGCCACGGAGGAAACAAAAAGCGCGGGGAAATTGTTGGCAGAACAGGAGCCAGGGTGTACAAGGGTGTATTGGTCATTTCCTGCTGAGATGAGTCGCTCGTTCTGTTGCTGAGTCGTCCACTGGAGGCAACCATGCTGATGCCTGTATAAATAGAAGCACCGGTTGCCGCTCAAAATATTTTCGAATCTGTCTGCTAATCCTGTGTTCTTGATCGTCGAGGGTCCAAAGGGAGTGAGAGTCTCCGCTTCCAGGAACCGACCGACATGGTGAGTAGCTAAAATCTCGCTCTGTCTCTCTGTGTCTATTTATGTATCTCTGTCTCAATCTATCTCTATAACTATCTATCTCGCAACTTGTCTCCTTTATTGCCCTTCAATTTTGGTTAATTTTAGTCGTACTGCAGGTTGTTGCACAGAGATTGAAAGAAGCAGAGATCACCGAGCAAGATTCTCTGCTCCTGGTAACACCTTCCTGCTCCTCATTCAAGTAATTTTAGTTTACTCAGGAATTCCATGGTTCGTTTACGTCTCTACGTTTTTGTCTCTCTGATCGGCTCTCATCCCATGGGAACTTCACATGGTGATCTGCTCATTTGAAGCACCCTGCTGTAGCATCTAAATCTATATTAAGACTGCTCACTTGGTTCTGATATAAGACCAACTCAGCATTCTCTCAGACATGAGTGAGCACATGTTTAAAGCATGTGAACCTGTCTGATGAGCTCCTATTTGCCTCAAAACTTCTGTTCTTCATTCAAAATCCATCTTCAGCACTCAGAAAAACACCCCTATCTCTGTGTGTCTCACTATCTATGTACGTCACTGCCTTCATGCATTCTTCCCTGTCTCCCTCATTCGGCGAATCAGACTAGGAATCTTCTTCGGATAGCGATCTTCAACATCAGTTACATCAGAGGTCTCTTCCCGGAGAAATACTTCAATGACAAGTCGGTTCCTGCGCTCGGTGAGGCAATTCTCTCTCCGTTGAACATGATTATTAACATTCAATATTACCTCTGGGAAGAAATCATTCATGACCACATCTTCGTTTCCTGCACTAGAGATGAAAATTAAGAAGTTGATGCCCATGGACACTGAATCGCGTAGACTTATTGACTGGATGGAAAAAGGTTTTCGTCTTTTGACTGCTCTCACTTGCTTCAATCCTTTTCCGTTAGAGATAATGTTTTACGGTTTTTTAATTCGAAGTTTAAATTCAGGTGTTTACGACGCGTTACAGAAGAAGTATCTGAAGACGCTTTTGTTTTGCATCTGCGAAAACATCGAGGGACCGATGATTGAGGAATATTCTTGTAAGTCTCGGAATGCCATTTACATGTAATAATGAAGATAATCCAATGGGCGACGATTTGACGAATCATTCTCCTATATGTGTTCTTTCGTTGTTCTCAATTTTGTACTGATGGTAGTCCATCGCCAAAATTATTATTTGGCTTCTTGTTCCTTCGCACTTTTTTCCCATCGCGATTTCACAATCTAGTTCCGAACATAGGGACCTTATGATTCAATGATTGTTATCTTTAGAAATTTTGGACTGTTTCTAGGCTTATGACGTACTCGAACCACGGAGGTTTCTCAATGTACCTCAATAGATGAAGAAAATCACTTACATCCTCCTTCTTGTCTCTTTGTTCAGTGCCCTACGAGGCATTAAGATGTTTTGATGCTATTCTTTGTTGCAGTTTCTTTCAGCTACTCTAGTTCAGACACCGAAGAGGTATCAATGAATGTAACTCGATTAGGGAACAAGAAGCAGGGGATGACATTTAAATCAAATTCCATTGAGATCACTCCAGATCAAATGAGGCATTATCTCTTTTTCTTTGATCATCTATCCAGTATCGGTTTCTTACTCCTTTATTCTACTGCCTCAGAATGTCGTGTGTATTTTACTCGAGAGCAGAGATAGCTGCCATAGTTCTGATGGGGAAAAATTCATATCGCAGGAGTTCTGCCTGCAAGATGGTGCGGACACTAGTTCAGCTAATGCGGACTCTGGATCAGATGCCCGATGAGGTAATATATGATTCCTTGGAAATAATCATTTAACCGAGATGCCTTTTGGTTTGGGACTAAAACAATCTACCTCATATCCCTCTTTCTCTTCAGCGTACCATCCTGATGAAACTTTTTTACTACGATGATGTTACGGTATGAGAAAAACTTTCATTTCTTTGAGATTTTTATTTAAAGTAGAAATCTTTGAGAAAAACTTTCTATTAGATTACGAAGCGTTTACATTTTCGTTTTGACTCATCTTTTTCATGCACAAAATACAGTTGGACATTTGCTAGATAGCAGATATTTTCCGTGAAGGCAATGATTGTCTGTGATTCTTGAAGACCAAAAAAAAAATGAGCTATTAATCGAACCTTTTAGAATATGTTTCTGGCTCTTCCTGCCGATTTACACTTTTTCAAGAATCATAACAGTGCTTGATAATTTTAACTTAATTTCTGTTAATTTATTTTTAATAAATATTATTTCATGGTCCCCCAAATACGTTGTCAAAACTTCTCGCATGAGGTAAATGCACAGTTTCTTACGTAGCTATAGTGACTCTCAGCCAGAAGACTATGAGCCCCCATTCTTCAGATGCTGCTCTGAGAACGAAGCCAATAATTTGTGGAGAAAAACTCCTTTGAAAATGGAGATTGGAAATGTCAATAGCAAGCATGTTGTGTTGGCTCTAAAGGTGAGCTGTAGTAGCGACGAGTTATATTCTTTCGTCATACTGAATGAGTCTAAGGAAGTGTACGTTGCAGGTCAAGAGCATCCTTGATCCGTGTGAAGATGAGAACAACGATATTGCAGACGATGAAGAAGAAAGCATGGGAGCCTGTTCAGGACACGAAGACGGGTCATCATCTTCCGATGGCGAGGCAAGACATCCCCTCAAGAAAATAAAATTGTTTGTCGGAATGCGTAGATAAATGGTTTTGAGAAAAGATAAAATATTAAAAAATCTAGACAGAATCTGTTGCCATTGTATGGTTTTTTTTCATTATTTTATCTATAAATATTCCCTTTTGTTTTGCCGAACGCGGACATAGACAAGGTTGGTAACTTCTTACCTTATTTCTCCCATCTTGCAGGACCAATACATTGTGGCCCCTAATGGTAGACTTTCAACTTTATGGTTGGTTTTGGTGATGTAGCGCTGTATTGAGTAATGCTGAGACTGGTTTAGCAGGTGAAAAGCGTCCATGTGAAGATACCCCAGCGGTTCAGGGAGGTTAGCTTCTATGTTCCACAGAACTCACGTTCTAACATTCGACAGAAAATGATAAACTAATGCCATTCTGATTATGACCTCACAAAACGGTGTGAATAGTACGAAACTGCGGTATTTAATTTTGGTTCTTATTTGTTTCAAATTCCTTTGTTTTGAAAATCCTGTCTTGCAGATGACACTCAAGATGTTGACCACGAGGAGCAAAGCACGGCACGGATAAGGGAATGGATTACCTCCAGACACGTGGACACTGTGGAACTTTCTGAAATTCTTTCAAACTTTTCCGACATATCGCTGGTGATTACTAGCTAAATCTCAGCTAACAAGTCGTTCACTTATCCGTAAAGTAGCCGATTGAATTATGCTTTTGATTATGCAAGATATCTTGTGAGATTCTTCCATGTACCAGAATAATTCACACGCTTCCTTGATTCCCAGAAATATAACCTCGCTTTCTAGTCTTCTGATGGTTTTATCTATGCTTTGCAGGCATTGACCGAGGGTACTAACTAACAAGTCCACTACCACCGGCATCAATAAAGATATACGAGATAATTTCGTTGAACTTCTTTAGTTACCGTTTTCTTACACAGTTCTGTTTTTCCAGAAATTTTAGACAAACTACTGATAGAAGGATTGCTATCAAAATCCGGTAAAGATAGATACACCATAAACAGAGGGAAGGTAGCAGAATTGCTCTCGTACTCCGGATTTTCTCTAGTACTGCTTCTTATCAATCGCCTTCGCTGAAGAAAATAGCAACTGGCAGGATCTCCAAGAAGACATCCCCAAGGTCAAGGAAGAGGTTGACATGCCGGACGTTCCTCCAACTGAGAAACAACTCAGGGAAGATCACATGTACATGAAGGTGAGTGAGCTAGGCAATTTGACACCTCTGGCTCTGTGGCCTCCATTGCCAACGGACATCTGATTCGCTGCAGGCATTATATTACGCTCTTCCGATGGAGTACGTGTCGGTATCAAAGCTTCAGAACAAGCTAGACGGAGAAGCCAACCAGAACGCGGTGAGGAAGCTGATTGACAGAATGGCCGAGGATGGGTTTATCCAGAATACAGCCAACAAACGACTAGGTAGAGTCGCATACTAGGAAGACTATCCGCTTTATTTTGTGATGCCTAATCTTTTTATATTTTGCAAAAACACTTGTTCGTGATATGTGAACGGAGAGGACGGTTCACGATATTCTGCAGGCAGGCGCGTCATTCATTCTGAGTCGACGAACAGGAAGCTCGTCGAGGTCCGGAAAGCCCTCGAGAGAAATAACGGGGTAACATTCTATCCGATTTATCATAAAGCTTTTTTTATTTAAATCCTACAATCGCGCACCCCATTTGTTTGATTCGTCATCGGCTCGTGGGTTCGATAGGGAGTAGAGAACAGAGTTCGCCACCCCTTTGATTTCAACAGCCTCGAGTTCCCACCAGACGGTACGTTATCCCCCCCCCCCCCCCTGGTTCATGGCCCGAGTAGTCAACGGTAAAATGACTATTTTGGTAATAAAAATTACTCTCAAGGACTTGGTATTCCTCGGCACTGCTAGGCTGTAACCCGAAGGATGGATCAACCTGTGCCGCGCTCCACTCCATGGGTTCCGAGCTCACCCGCACTAGAGGACGATCGGACACGCTTCAAAATGGTTCGATTCGCACCGGGCTATCAACTCTGGGGAGGCCGCAGGAGCAGGGGGGCACTCCCATCAGCAAGCTAGAGGTCAATACAGTTCAAACGTTGACAGTTACTAGTGCTATTCTCTTATCTAACGGAATGGCGCCTGGCGCAGCCAATTCCTACCATGGAGAGCGGCACTGCCGGGAGAGAGAACGGGAGACCGAGTTGCCGCTTCGGCCGCGAAGCTGACGGAACCCTCCGCAGCCACTCCACGCAGGATAAGAGGATCCGGAAGGCGAGCACAGTACGTTCTCTACAACAGGCATCTCTCTTAAGTAGCATTCTACTGAATCATTTCAATCATTATACTCGATTCTTACCATCTTCGCAAAAAAAAAAAGAAGAGGTGGCGGAAGATGGTCTCCAGATAGACAGCTACAGTACAGAGTTTGTCTTCATTCTTGTGATGCTCTGCAGGTAAAGGAGCCTATACGTCAGTACGTGAAGCGCCAGAGGTCCCAGGCAGAGGGAGAGCTAGCGATGTCCCACAACACGCAGAACTGAACTGGGGCGGTTGGAAGATTCCTTTCCAAAATAAATTGCTAGGCCTACTGCTTCTTCTTGTGGTATTGACGAGGGAACGGTCTCTTCAGAAATCGGAAAGACAAATCGACGCCTTGAGATTTCAAAATGGGAAGATAATACTCAAACCTCCTAATGCAATTTCAGGCTGGGTTCTCGCTGGGCCGGCTGGTCCGGCCCAGACTAGCCGGCCTGTTAACAGGAGATATTTCCACGCCATCTGAGGGCGAAAGCGGCCCCCGCCTTCCCAAAAGATGACCCCGCCGCTCCCGCCAAAGTTTAAAATTCGACTTACTGAGAATCCCCTCCCTCCGCCCCCCGGGAAGATTTGGCCGCAGCAGGAAAACTGGTGGGAAGTCAAAAAAAATCAAAATCCTCCCTCCCACGCTATAAATCCCCCCATCCTTCTCCTGGAAGCTACGTCTATCTCGGCCCCCTTTTCTCTCTGCTATAAATCCCCCCATCCCCTTCCCCTGAAAGTAGTATCCATCCAAACGACCCCCTTCCCTCTCTCTCTCTCTCTCCACAGCACCTCTATCGATCCATCTCCTTCCAGAGCGAGCGAAGATGCCATCGATGCCAGAGGAGCCCCTGCTGGCGCCGAACCCCGACCGGTTCTGCATGTTCCCGATCAAGTACCCGCAGATCTGGGAGATGTACAAGAAGGCGGAGGCGTCCTTCTGGACGGCGGAGGAGGTAGACCTCTCCCACGACATGCGGCACTGGGATCACGACCTCACTGACGACGAGCGCCACTTCATCACCCACGTCCTCGCCTTCTTCGCGGCCTCCGACGGCATCGTCCTCGAGAACCTGGCCGGCCGCTTCATGAAGGAGGTCCAGGTCGCCGAAGCCCGCGCCTTCTACGGCTTCCAGATCGCCATCGAGAACATCCACTCCGAGATGTACAGCCTCCTCCTGGAGACCTACATCAAGGACTCGGACGCCAAATCGCGCCTCTTCCGCGCCGTGGATACCATCCCGTGCGTGGCCCGCAAGGCCGACTGGGCCCTCCGCTGGATCGACTCCTCCGATTCCTTCGCCGAGCGCCTCGTCGCCTTCGCCTGCGTCGAGGGCATCTTCTTCTCCGGCAGCTTCTGCGCCATCTTCTGGCTCAAGAAGCGCGGCCTCATGCCCGGCCTCACCTTCTCCAACGAGCTCATCTCCCGCGACGAGGGCCTCCACTGCGATTTCGCCTGCCTCCTCTACTCCCTCCTCCGCGTCAGGCTCCCCGACGAACGCCTCCGCTCCATCGTCGCCGACGCCGTCGCCATCGAGCGGGACTTCGTCTGCGACGCCCTCCCCTGCGCCCTCGTCGGCATGAACCAGGCCCTCATGGCGCAGTACATCGAGTTCGTCGCCGACCGCCTCCTTCTCGCCCTCGGGCACCCCAAGATCTACCACGCCGCTAACCCCTTCGACTGGATGGAGCTCATCTCCCTCCAGGGCAAGACCAACTTCTTCGAGAAACGCGTTGGCGAGTACCAGAAGGCCTCCGTCATGTCCAGTCTCAACGGCGGCGACGGCGGCCTCCACGTCTTCAAGCTCGACGAAGACTTCTGAATCCCCCCCCCCCCCACCCCCATCTTACCCCGGGTACTCCTTCCTCTGCACGCTTCCTCTTTTTTTAATTTTCTTCTTCTAATAAACTGTAATATATTCTGATATTTATGGATTTTTGCTGACTTTTAACGGTTAAACCCCTAAGGGTCAGCCCTCTTGGTCAGCGTTGCCTAAATAAATTGGTATACAGAAGGCCCGGTTTGAGAGCAATGTTTCCCAGTATCTTTTTACTATTTTCCTTGTATTTGGGTATATAAATAATTATAAAATGCCTTTTATGCGGTCGTTATGTCTTCTTTTTATTGAGGCTCTGTTCATCCGCTCTCGGCCCCGGAGGAAGAGGGCACGGAAGCGTGGATTGAGCAATTTGTCTACAGGGGCATTTTTACTATTTTAGTTGCATCTGGGTATATAAATAATGATAAAATACGAAAGCCTCAGTTTGTGGGCTTTGGGATCAGAAATTGGTTCCCATGGGCATTTGTACTATTTTAATTAAAACTTGGTATATATGTAATTATAAAATGCCTTTTAGGAGGTCGTCTTTTTTTTTTTTGTGGCCTCCTTCATCCGTTCGGGCTCCTCTGGTTGGAGGTCTCAACGTCGAGCGTCTCTGCTTCGTTCTCGCTGCAGGAATCGGGGATGCTGTCGAGGGACCAGCTCATCCACCTCTTTGACCGCTTCGCCTTTCTTACTTCTCAGGCGGGTGAGTCTCGCGCTCACTTCTTCAGCCTCTCCGAAGCGTCCCACTGTTCCTTTTACCATCACGGTGAAGACCTGCCTTGTTTGTTTCAGATGTAAAGAGGCGGATCAAGCAAGCTGTGAATGACAATCAGGTAGAATACTCGGAAAAGATCCTTGAATGTCTGATCGGTTGTATTCCTGCCCAAGATCTGACGCAATGCCTAATCACTCTTTGTGGTTAAGGCTACTCTTTTGGCACTCTGGTATTGCCGTGCAATATCTCTAGGGACCGAGGACAAACGGAAGTGGCCATCGTGAGCTCGATTATTTTACTTGCTTCTGTGTGCGAATATGTCGACGCTATTCAAAATTTCGTATCGTTATGCGGAGTTTTTCCTCCTCGGCTTACGGTTGAATGGCACGACGCGATTCCATTCTGGGAATATCCCTATCCTTTGTCAGCTGTATGTTTAATTATCGTATTCTAATAATTCAGGGAAATGGACAATTTATTTTGGGTGTAACCTCATCCTCAAAGGCTAAACTCTTAAGAAGTCACATATGGGAGAAGAAATGAAATGAAACAGAGTTCCACTTTGCTATAATTACCAGGAGATGCAATCTCACACTAGGAGAGGTAATCAATTGAACTTTCCTGTGCGCAGGAGGCAGTTGCTGTGACTACCACCATCCAAGAGGAAATATTTACGGAAATGGGAATCGGTAGGCCACAGTGTTAAATGTGATTTCTATTTGTATTCCTCCGGTTGGTGCTTCATTTCTTTCATGCAGAAAATTCCGTTCGAAACTACCTGAACTCTGGAACTTTCGTTATGAACCTCTGAAATTTCACGCCTATGACAGTTAAAACCAAGGTCTGCTTACTCAGTCTTGATTTGCGCAAGGATTTCTTGATCAGTTCAACCCCGGGCCTTATATGGCTCGTACCATAGGTTTTGATGTGCACCATATTTGTCTGACTTGCATGTGACTCATGCCATAATGTGCTGTTTCTGTGAACTAACCCGAGCAGATTCATGACGGTTCGTAAGGTTTTGTGCAATTCTTTTAAGACAGAATGCTCTCAACCATTCGTGAGATTTTTCCAAGATTGCAAAGTTTAGAAGTTTAGTTCGGCCTTCATTCTCATTAAGATTGTGTGGACCTGGATTAAACGAGGAATATTTTTCGAGAAATGATGGTCCTGTGAAGGGTTTGCGCATTAAATGTGAAGTCTAGTCATTCATCCCTTTAGGAATCTAAGAATGGAAAAATGAACAAGGGTGTAGAAATCATTGCCAAGTCCACATTCACTGCTATCGAGTCAAGCTAGAATCTAAGATATTGTTTTTCTTGCTTGGTGAATCTACATTGAAACAGTATCTTACATAGTCTTTGGGAATCCACTTCTATTTGGATCCATCAGAAACATGTTCACGAAATTTATTTTGATGACAGTTTCCATGATAATGCCATAGTGAAAGCCTTTTCCTTGTTCATTTTGCTAGAAAGCTATAGCCTTTAATCTACTAAGTCCACAGAGTAGTAAGTGAAGGACAATTACACTGCCACAAGGTCGTCCGTTTTTCAAGTGAATAGAATATAAAGGACATTTAATTGATCTCTCAGAAGTCTCTCTAGATCAGCTTTTATTGGAATCAATATTAAAATGAAGTTTTTTAGAAATGTTAATACTCCTTATACCTGAATGTTGGTCATCATTTTAAATATGTTTTAATACAGAAACATCATAGTGAACCCACATATATTTTATTTACGATTCAGCTTGTAAATACCCATCATCAATGTTCATTGAACTTTATTACACGTCAATGAGAATAATTTGGATCCCCCTTCTGTGATTATTCAGGCACTACCCGTTTAAGCGTCATAATTCTCAAGGCATTGCAAGAAAAACAACATATGTGCCAGTTGAACAAAAAGTTGTGGATACAGTTGTCTTTAAAATCTTTGTATGCCCGCATCTGTGGAAATTTTACTCGTGAGGAATAAATAGTTCATCTCAGGTTTAGCATGATGCTTCAGGTAGGGAGTAGCAACGGGAATCTATTGATGGAAGCCCAGGGTGTCCACGTTTTGGAAGGTCTTCTGAGTTACCTTGATTTATCTTGGCCTCTCCCTGGTCATGAGTTCCATGACTGTTTTTTCTCTCCTTTTATCGGGAGTGGTGGATTTGTTTGAATTGAGTTTCTAGTGAAGAAGAAGAGAAATGGGAAGCTCGACCTGTGCTTAACTACCATGTGATTATCGGTTAAACGTTTGCATTTGCCAACGTTTAATTTCTCTCTCAGAGAATATCCTTTGGCAGGAATATGCCTCTTCTGCACTTAGTCTATCAGAATATGACGGAAAATGATACTTTTAGGTCTGTAATGCGTTCTCTTGATGTATGGTCTGGCGCTATTGATTGCACTACTTTCTTGGAATCTGAGACTCATCTACTGCTGAACTGCAGATCCTAGGTTCGGTATTGCTTGCTTAGGAAAAGTTAATGCAGTCTACGAGAATGATAGGGACCTGATGATTCAGTTCTATCGATTTATTGCCAAGTATGTATTTTTAACTCTATACTTCTGTTCTTTATATTCCTTCTTTGTTATAGTTTCCTTCTAATGCCTGTGGCGGTTTCTGCAATCAAAATAATTCATCCAAACGTTTGAAGTTTTTCGAGGAGATTGCTTCTTTGTAGTTCCTTCTGTCTTGGGAATTAAGAAATGCATGGTTTCCATTCTCTATCAGCGACTTAAAATTTCAAAAAATGCATGTGTCTATTTTATGTTTTTGTATTTATTCATTATTTTCATGAATTTTGACCATGAGCATGATGAACTGCCAGGTAAGTTCTCTCTAAGATTTTTTGTGATCCCGTGAAAGAAATATTTCATTCTCATTTCTATGGATGTGGATAATTACAGCGATTTAACTCTTGAATAAATTTTTCTTTGGTTATCTCCGAAAATAGGCATTTGTTTTTCCTCCTAAATGGAAAGTGGCACACTTTTCCAACGTAGTTGCCAGTACGTAGAGAGGGCATAAATCTGACTTATGAAGCTGACCTGATTTAGGCTTCTGGTAGAGTCTTGGGGGGAATTCCAATCCAGGTGACAGTCCACAAATGAAGTAAATTTAACGTAGAAGGTTTGGTGTGATCATTGACGACCATTTCCTCAAAAAATACCAATCTAAAAGGGCTTGATGAAAACTAAACTAAAAGTCAATGCCTCAGACGCCAAGAACATTGGAGGTATTTGTTTATTCAGTAAACGATCTTTCTTTTCTTTCTAAATTAACAGTGCAACTGTGCCTCAATGAGATGGTGGGATTTTGACTCTGTCCTGCTTCTGTACCAATTTGAAACTGGTTGTCTTTCTCATTTATCACCGCCAAATGTCATCTTTTGATAATGAAAACTGATTCTTAAGTCGATGGACCTATTTTTTCCATCTTTTTATCTTGAGTAGTAAGATCATTAAAGTCAACGTCGCCTCACTAATTTCCTTAATCCCTGATAAGTTGAGAGTGGTAAGACCATTGAAGTCAATGCCACCTCTTTCATTTTTATTTGACCTATCATTTTTCCTCTGCCTCTGCCTTAACCTTAGGAAAATCGTCTTGTTTTATACAAATCTTTTAGCCAGACGATTTTTATAAATAACATGACTTTAATCTTTTGCGCTGCAAGCAAAATAATCCCCAAAAATGTGGTCGCTGCTTCCTAAAAAAAGGAACTATAAATTAAAATATAGCTTGAAAATAACTCGTATAACATCTTTACAGGATCCTAAAATACAAGAAATAGTGGGTTCTCTCCATCGCCGCCATCAACAATTTTTTTTAATTTTTTTAATTTACGTTTTACGATTTGTTATACGATACATACGCTCTTTTTTTTTTTATATAGTATTCGAAATATTTTCTTTGTAGAGAAGAAAATGATACTCGTCCCTGGTTGATTATTCGGCATTGTTTATGATACTCTAAAATAATAGTATGATGCCGACGCACCCAAGGATGCATATTTCTTCTGATCTTTTGCCAAATCCGGAAGTCTTCTCACTTCTCCTCCCTTTTCTAATTCCCCCGATGTTGGGGCTCATTTGCTTAGTTTGGTGAATCCTTCAGGGAGGAGCTGGCATGCGATGAAGCAGAGCTCGATCCCGATGAGTTCTCAGAGAAGATGCTCTCTCACCACAGACTGCATGAGCAGGTATCCCTTCTGCCTCCTCAGACTTTAATCTCTGCTCATTTATGTATGTATTTATATAAAATTTGTATGTATTATAGTATATATATTTATTTATTAATATCGAGAAGATTTCCTTATGTGGAAAGTGAAATCCTACGCAGCAATTGGAGATGCTCAAGTACATGCGTAGATTCCATCCAGACGACCAGTCCGTGATTCTTGAAACGGTCAGTGCTTCCATTTCCTCTGTGTTCATCTGGGTTCTTGCGTCTGTCCTTCAATGGCTTCTTGGGACCCATCCAGCCCATCTCTTCTCCAACGGCCTAGTTGACCGTTGACTGTTGACATCTGCAGCTCCGCCGGCAGATGGAGGGCTCCAGCTTTGATGGCGGCGCCGTCCTCTCGCCTGGACATATTGAAGAGATCGTACGGTCTAGAGCTTCCCCATCGCCCAGAGATTCGAGGTAAGACCCTGCTCGCCGTTGCTGCTTGTTCTTATTGTCCTCTTGAGTTGACTTTCCTCTGTCATCTGGATTCGTTGAGAACTCATTCCTGTCAGAAACGAACTAAATTCTGATGTTGGGCCTGATAACTGAAATATTGGGCCGTTTTGGGCTTTGTGCTTGGCCCATGTTTTTATTGGGGCTCAATCCTGGGCGTCCATCCCGATCATTTCACGCCTTCATGGTGGTGCCTCATAGATCGAATGGGCATATCCTGCGTATATACCGCCTCAATAATTGCATCCAGCTCTACAAATTATTATTTTTTTGTCTCCGACCCCTATAATAATGCCCACAGGCGTTCCTGGCCTTGAGGATCATACCCCTGTTCTTTCCTGTACATTAAATACTGTGAATGTCAGGGTGTAACTGTTATGCCCATTGAAAAGTAGGGGTACGGATGTAAGTCGTTTTCGCGTCCAAATACGATGAATGTTGGATGATCAAAAAGGCCCGGGAGGGAGACGATGTGTGCAGGCAGATAGATGGGGAGCAAAATCTATCCGTGGTCTCGATGGGGCGGCGCCGCCGCCGCTTCGCCGGCGGTGATCAGCTTGATGCCGGCGGCGATTCTGGCAATGACGGCGGCGCTGGGGGCCGACGACAGGGAGGGGCTTGGCCGGCTGGTCGAGCGGTCGCTCCAGGGGACGCCGCAGGCGGCGGCGGGGGCGGAGAGGAGGCGGCGCAGCCACCGTCGGCGCTCCGACTGCGACGCCCTCCGCTCGCTACGCCGCGTTGTGGAGGGAATCGAGGCGCAGATCACGCCGGCGGTGGGGGTCCCCCGGCCGGAGACGGACGGCGCCTCCGCAGCCGCCGGAGCCAGCGTGGAGAGGGCGGCGGCGGGCGGGTGGCGCCGCGGCGGCGTGGAGTCTGTGGAGGTCGTACGGAAGATCAGAATATTGTGATAGAACCCAGCCTTCGCCCATTTTCCCTCTATTTTTGGGTGGGGGAATATGATAAAATGATATTTATTTGGATAATTTTCTATGCCTTTTAACGGGCCGTCCCTTCAATAACCTTGCATGGCCCATTAACGATTGAAAATTGGAGGAGAAATTGGCCCAACACGTCCTAGGTGTGCGCCAATATGGGCCCAGAAGGCTCAGGAGAGAAACCCCGAGCTTGGATTGGCTTGATCAGAATCTGATCATTCCATAGGCCTATTTATAGAAATACTACCAATTACTTGAAAATAATATAATGTAGTATAATTATTTAAACCCAAGTCTTCTCCTTCTTCAAAGGCAGCTACCGATCTGAGTGCTAATTAGTCAAACATGAAATGGTTATGGCAGGAAAAACCCATGGATTGGTTTGACCATTGACCATTTACCTAGTCTGGTGGGGGTGTCACTTTCCATGAGGGAATCTATAAAAGGGAAACTCACTTCCCTTTCTTTCTTCTTCCACCACTCCTATTCATGGTCTTGTCTTTATCCTTAAAGGCTGATTGACTCCACTTCAATGAGTAGAAAGTTGGGTAGCCCTCTTACTTCAATAACTTACCATATTGGATGCAAGTGGGTGATGAGTAGTGGGGAGGCTACTAGCCTCTTTTTTATTATTATTATAAAAAAATAAATAATTTATTAAATAGGTTCTTGGGGTCCTTGTGGTTTGAAACCTCAAGTTGTGTTGATTCTGCAACTCAACCATTAAATTATATGTCCTGATTTTTATGTTTCTTTTTTATAATTATATAGTAAAATAAAATTGAAAAATCTAATGAGTAGTAGAAATTTTGCTTCAAATAGTTATTGTAAATGAATGGCTTTAAGAAATTCAAAAACACAAATCTCTAAGTTATCTTCCTTGTCATTTGAAAAAATAATTTTATTCAGAATTTACTTTTTTATTAAATTAAATTCAGAAAAATCATGATTGCTCTACTATTTGATATGGTTTTCAAGAACGAGTAAATGTTGATTAAAATAATTAAATATTTATTTATGTGTTTATTTATTTTATGTGTTGTATTATTCCAATAGGTTGGAGAAAACCATGTTCATAGCTTTGGAGGAAGCAACACTTAGATAAGTTTGTCTCTCTACCTCTTTAACTCTCTCTCTCTCTCTCTTGCTAAATATCAAATCTAGAAGCTCTTAATTCATGCTACCCTTTCCTTAAATATGGTTATATATTTAAATTTAATTGACCCTTTTACCTAGCAAATATTTTCTTTATTTTAGTTTCTACATTAAATGCAATTAAAAACAAAATTAAAATATAAAATAAATCACTTCATGTAATTCATGTGCCCATTGTGTAAAAAACTATGATGGTTTATGTTAATTAATATTTATTTTCTTTTACTTTCTTTACTAGTATGCATGTATAATTGTGGGTACTTAATATTGCTTTAAAATGGTCTAACAATATTAATTGTAGCAAAAATCCAATATTATTAAAAATAATATAATAATTTAAATATTCCGTAAATTTATCTGGATATTAAAATAATAGACATTGAAATATACACGACTATATATGTATATAAATATATATACCTATGGTTCTTGAGACCGTCTGAACCCCATCGCCCACGTTTCCAAACCGACGGTCCTCTCTCGATGGCAATTTGTTTAAAATAAAAATATGTGGGGGTTTAATTGTAAAAGTAGCTGCGGTGACAAAAAAGCGGCATCTCCGCGCCGCGTGTCTTCCCTTGACGCACAAACAACCGTTGAGATAAGCTTGCCGCCCAATCAGTCAGGCTTCTGTTTCTTCTGGTTCAGCCACGTGGAATGGACCCCACAACGAAATTTATCCGATTAGAAGAAATGGATATACACTGACCTCAGCAACATCCAGAAACCCCCAACTCATTGCCGCTTGATCAATGGAACATGGATTGGACGGTGATGATGCTGCGTACGTCATAACGGAAAAGGGAGAGTGGAGGGGTTAATCTGTAAAAGGAGAGGCACAGAAAGATAAAATGAAGGTAAGAAAGGGGTCTTTGGGACATTTACGAATGTTATGAATCCCTAATTCTCAGGTCGGTACTTTCTTCTTCCCCCTTCAGATCCCTCCTCATCTTCCCGGGGGAATCCACGAGGAGTGCATCTTCTTGCGGGGGATTTCTTCTGAATTGACCGCTCTGGGAGGTAGGAAGAAGCTCCATCTTCGGCCTGCTCGGGTTCTTGGATTTGGACCAGGCGTCTTTGTTTTTGTTGCTTAGAGATGAGGAGGCAGGACCAACTGTCCCAGCTCCTCGACGAATTCTGCGCTCTCGTCTTCAGCGTTCTCAGGACTTCTTCCGGCCCCGAGTCCCATCCGCTGGTGTCTGGTGCGCAAAGCTGCGGCCGGCTGCGGGCGTCGCCGGCGGGGTTGGTTTCCCTGCTGCTGGGGATCTCGACGGCGCTGATATTTTGCGGCTCGGTGACGTTTATGATCGGATTCGTGCTGATGCCGTGGGTCCTCGGGTTGGTGATGGTGCTTCACTTCGTCGGGATGCTGACGAATTTATCGACGCTGGGGAGGTCGATCCTCTGCCCCTGCCCCCCCTCGCCGATGCCTCCTCGTAAGATCCCCATTAGTCCATCTTTGTTTGATTCTTCCCTTATCTTCCCTATTTTATCTATTTTTTCCGCATTAAAACGGATTTTCCAGTGGCGTTGATCTGCCACAGCTTCCCTTCTAGGTGTTTCCCACCGTCCAATCCTTTTCTTTGAATTTCTCTTTATGACGGTCTTGGAAATTTAGGGCTGATTTTCAAGGGTGGACCACAGCTCACAGAGGGTCCGCAAGGTTATTTTCAGTGTGATTCTCGGAACCTTCCTTTTTTAGTTTTTGATCAACGCTTGTATTATTATCAAGGAAGGTAACTTTCTTGCCTTAGAAGACCAAGGGAAAACTAATGCTATGCCCGTTGACATTCTACGGAAGAACTCTGCAAACACCTTGTTGACCACATTGTCTCCACTGATTTCATTATCATCTTCCATCCTCTTTGCAACGTTTCTTTAAGGCCATCGTGAGGTTTTCAGTGGGATCTCGATGCCGATCATGTCCCCTGATCCATCCCTTGAGCTGATCGTCTGAATCTCCAGTAGCTTTGAAGGTTTCCACTTGTGTAGATTCTCATGAAATCCAACGGGTTCCGATGAAAGACCAGCCTTTTGCTTAACCTTTGTGCATTTAGGAAGCATGAGAGAGATGGTTTATCAGTGGATCTATATCATGTTCTCTCTCTCATCTCTCACGTTCCCTTGAATGGCCTCTCGGGTTCTTTAGAATTGAAAACAAAGTGAGAATGTTGGAGGAAGCAAGGAAATTTCTGCAATGCTGCCAATAATTCGCATGCACTTCCGAATCCTGCCTGAATTAATCCAGTGTTCACGTGCCAGACTATGAGGCAGAAGGCAGTTGGAGGCATCAGAAGGGATGATCATAGATTATCATAGTGATTGATGAGCTTATTGCCATCAAACTAGAGAAGGTTTATATGCTTAATCTGGAAAGCTAAATGAGACAACATAGTGGTTGATGAGCTTATTGCCATCAAACTAGGGAAGGTTTATATGCTTAATCTGGAAAAATAAATGAGACAACATCCGGTTCTGGACTTCGTAGTTTTGCCCATCATCGGATATTAAAGGGAATTTACTACCGGAGAAGTATGATTTCCTCTTTGGAATGTCTGCGTAAAGGGTCTTTTTTGTCTTTAATTTTCGTCGTCCAGATACAGTAATTTTTTTTTAATTTTCTTCTCTACGAGATTATTTCCATTTTCTGCAAGTCCCCTCATGCTAGAAATCATTCTTTGTAGGCCAACTGTCCTCCAAACTTCCAGTTATTTAGCGACAGAATGTGTGATATTGGCTGCTGCCACCGCCAGACATGGCGAAGCTCTCCGGTCCCCTGTTATTTGCTTCCTGGGGCCGCTACACTGAAGCCATCATCAGCATCTTCTGACAAGAATTTGGCAGTACATAAATATATCTCTTTTTTCTTCATTTGGGGCTCTTCCAACCTCCTTCGGAAATCTGTTCTTCCTGTTCTTTGAATCCGATGGCGGCCCCTCGACGGAGCAGCTGATGGGATCTGGGGACGACCTTCAGAGCTTCTGGGTTCGAGATCATAACGTGACTGATGCAAAGATCTGAGATGAATGATGAGAAGATCTTGATGATTTTCTGTCTGTTGAAGTGGCCGCGAATTGGCGTCTATTTCTTCTGCCTGGTGTAGAGAAACTCCTCCGTCATACTTCTGTTTTAGAGATAAATCGGTAAACGTGTTCTCTTTTATTTGTTTGAATTCTCTCTCCCCCGGAACGAGACACTGGCCGTCAAGTTGACTGCCCGAATTAGGGTTAGGGTTTGTCGGAGGCCTCTGCCTGGAAAAAGGGCTCCGGGCTGGCCTGGCTTTGAAGTTTTACAGACGTGTGAGAGAGAACGAGAGCTCGGATTGGAGCGATGTGGGTGCACTGAGTTGGCCTTCTTTCTCTCTTCTATGCTGATTTTCAGGCGCAATTGTGGAAAAAACTGGGCCGGGCCCTTATGAGGTCGGCTCGGCTATGTATTTGCCGTTGATTATGTTGACCGACGTTAGCCATCCCTTGCTTCTCTCTCTATCCTAACTTTCCTTAAAGCTCCTCTCTCTCTCTCTCTCTCTCAATCTGTACAATGGTTCCTTCCCACTAAGATCGTCTTTGCCGACATGGCCGTTGCCTTCTGCGCAAGTATGCTACAGCTTCGTCACTAAAGAGCACTAACGAGGGTCATTACCACCGAGCTCAGAGGCGCGTCCTTCCCACCTGGTTCTCCTTTACCCTCTCCCCTCCCTTGCACACCCTCCAAGCTTCGTATTCCTTCCTCCTTAAGAGCCTCCCATTATCCCTCCCCTACGCCTGCCATCCACAACCGACTAGCGGGAGAGAGAGAGAGAGAGAGAGAGAGAGATGGCTATGGACTGGGGACCGATTATCGTGGCGGTGGTGATGTTCATTCTACTGTCACCGGGGCTGCTGTTCCAGGCGCCGGCCAAGACGCGGGTGGTGGAGTTCGGGAACATGGCCACGAGCGGCATCTCCATTCTCGTCCACAGCATCATATACTTCTGCGTCATCACCGTCTTGCTCGTCGCCGTCGGCGTCCACGTCCACACCGGCTGAAGGCCGGCGTCCGCCGTTCGGATTTCCGTTCCTTCTTCCTTCCCGGACCCTGCTCGCTCTCCTTCCCGTTTGGCTACGAGATAAATATATTCTTCTTTCTACTCCTAGGCCCCAGTGATGGACATGCATGAGCACCCACAAGCTCCAGGGAGGCATAACCTCCATGGACGATTTTTTATGAGTCAACAACGTGAAGTGTGATTGAACCTAGGTGCGAAAAAACTAAGTCTTTATATTGAACGGTTGATTGAAGATAATCATTGATTGAGTGTAACATAGTCCCATTGCAATGAAGGTCTCCGTTCATTAACATACTTGCGCACAAGATATCCTTTTTGAAGGCCACCCACCCGCAATAAATCATGGGCAGAGAGAGTAGGAACGATTCCAGATAAACACTAGGCGATGATACCAAAAAAAAAGAAGAAAAAAGAGAAAAGATCCTAGTGCCTAAAATTTTACTAAAAGAGGCTCAAGGCTAAAGGCAACTACTGGGTTGTACTTCTGCGATTCGACTTAAGTTCCCATTACTTGTTGAGATCGAGCCCACGCAAGAAATCTCCCAAGTTGCCCTAATGTTACTTGAAACTCTTGGAAGAGTAACATGTGGCATTGATTTGCAGGCGCTGATCTGCTGTGGAGATGAGATTCAATGTCATGCGATCAGATCTTAGTGGATTGTGACAGAGCAGCTCAAGTTCGTTACCACACCGGGCCGTGCTCATGCTTAGTGATACTTCATCAAGATTAACTTGTCGATTAATATCTGATTAGTTACTGACCACAAATGCTTTCTTCCGCATTGTGTAAGACCAAGCAAGTCCAAGTCAAGGTATTTGGAGGAAGATCAACTAGGCATTGGTGGCAGTTTTAATAATTAAAACTCTTATCTAATGGATGTAGGCTTGACAGTTTGGGCATCTTTGTTAATATTCTAATCAGTACTTACCAAGACTTCACTTAAAGACCATTAAGAAAGCTAGCTTCTTGACAAATCGAGCAAGTGTCAATTGTGCATGAAGAATCTTGCCATGGGGGGCTTCAAAGATTGAACAAGCATAAGTTGCATGAAGGCCAATGCTTCCATGAACTGCATATTTTTATGACTAGAGTTCAACCTGAGGTTTCTACAGATCTAGTCATTGAGAATCAACTGGACATGATACATACACACTTATGAATTAGTTAGTTAAGAATTCAAAGGTCATTCAATGATATTGCTAGCAGCATTCCTTGATATAGAAAAAAAAATGTCTTGTAACTATTTTTGCTAGTAAGACATTATAGATGCCTTATTGATTACTTTGGCCTCTTCATGAAGATCACTGTGGAGCTTCATTAGGATTAGAAATTGTAGCTTCAATAGTCAAACAATGAAAGCAATTGCCTTTGCTTTTCCAATGACATGAAAAAGGAAAGGAGGGTAGATTTATCTATTTAATTAGACTACAAGACAAGAATATTACTAATATTTTTTTTTTCACGTGGAAGTAAAAAATAAAGGGTTCACATAGATCCCATATCTATTTGTATGATATATTATGGCAATCCTTAAATTATAACATAAGAGAATATAAAATAAAATAACACATCATGAAATGTAAGGATGTAGGAGAAAATTGATGTCAACCACAAGAGAGCAATGGGGAAATACTAAAATATGAAATATAGTAACTGAAGTTCAAGGGATACAAACTAAAAGTGGGTCTTGCTAGAACCCTAGCCTCTCCTGATGGAAAGAAGGTTGTAGCTGCCCCACTCCTTAGATTATTATTTTCTCAAAAGGTACCCTCTCCTCCCCTTTCTCCCTAAGACTTAACCTATTATTATTAGAGTTTCCTCCTTTCTAAGTGTCTTGAGTAAGCCTATGCTTGCTCTATCTACTCTACTTATTGGGCTGTTGATCTAGGTCTGATTCCTTTGATGGTTCAATCTCCTTTTTCAGGTTAAGGTGCTGAGGGTTAGATCAATAGCCCTCACTTCCTTAAGTACATTGTCCTCAAGGTGAAATTATAGAAATTACTTCTAGATGAGTAAGGTTGATTATCAAGAGGCTTCATCTAATGGAAGGGAGTTCCATTGTATGATGACTTCTTGCTCTATTATTAAGTGGCACGACCAATATTTCTTGGGGTTGGACTACCAATTGATCAATTTCATCAAAGCCTTTCAGTAAAGATTGATTTTGAGTAGATACCTTGACTGTCCTATGCAAGAAGGAAACATAAAAAACAAGGTGAAATAATGATAAGGGAGGGATCTCAAATTTATCTAATGAAGTCAAACAGTCTACATCTTGAGGTTGTAAGAGGCATAACATTGAAGATAGTTTTTCATGCATTTATTCACCACTTTAGTTTGGTCGTTGGTTTGAGGATGATAGGTTGTATTGTGTTTTAAGATATTTGCTTGGATTCCAAATAGTGCAAACAAAAAATGACTAATAAAAAAATATTTCAATTAGAAATGATAAATTTAGGGGTACTATAAAGGTAGATAATATATTTACTACTTTATCTATAATGAAACTCACTGAAAATAGATGTTTTAGTAAGATAAAATGGGCATGCTTAGACAATTTATCTATCACGACCAAAATAGAATTGAACCTCATAGAAGATGGTAACCCTTCAATAAAATCTATTATGATATTGTCCCATATCTAGTTAGGGACAGAGAGGTTGTAAGAGCCTCGTCAAGAGGATGATTTATTATGCATGAAAATTTTGTAGGCATTGACATATTCTTTAATCCTTGATTTCATCTTAGCTCAATAAAACCATCGTGAAATCATCTTGTAAGTCTTTAGGAATCGGAAATAGTCCATGACTAAAATATCATGATATTCTTGAAGTATATCTCTTACCACTTGATAATTTGAAGTGTTAACTACCCCTTTGTAATAGAAGAATTCTTAGTTGAGGGTAAAACTTGATTGTGAATCTTCTCCATTGAGAGATATGTAGATATGGCACAAATAAAAGTATGTCTACATTTCAACCCTTAGTGAGGACATTTTTAAGCTAATTGACCAAGTCATGCCGACCTCTTGTAATTGAATGGGAGGAGGGCAGTGAGCGAGGGCATTTGCCTCCTTGTTACTTACTCCTTTGTATTGAATAACGAAGTCATAACCCATTAACTTAAAGAGTCATTTTTGAAATCGAGGGGGTATTAGTCGCTAATAGTAAGGAATTTAAAACTTTGCTAATTAGTGTGAATAATAACTTTGTAACCCATGAAGTAGTGTCATTATTTGAGCACTACATATATTATGGTCAGATGCTCATGCTTATACACTAACTTGGTGTGATTCATTGGGAGAAAAAAGCTTGGCTAAAATACACAAGCAGCCATTCATATTGTCGTAACATGGCTCCTAGTTCATACCTTAATATGTTAGTCTCTAAGATGAATTAAAAAAAAATCTAGAAGGGTAAGTATTGGTGTGGATTTCATATTTTCTTTAAGTTGCTAGTAATGAATTTTTTGCTGCTTCTTGCCAATCGAAGGTGTCTTTCTTGAGCTATTGAATCAAATGATATGCCAACATAACATAACTTGTCACAAATCTTTAATAATGTCTTGTCGGCCTAGAAACCCTCTTAATTCCATTAGGTTAGTAGGAGTCGGTCACTATAATATAATATTAATTTTGTGGACTAGTGGGATTCACAAGTCTGAACTCGTTTGTCTTGTAAATAGGCATGGTCATCATGTAGTTAGAACATAGAGAAAAATAACTCATTAAAAATTTAATGAAATATCATCTATTAAATGATACTCATCATGTAAAAATAAGAGGGAGTCTAGGGAGCTAATAAGTGAGAGAGAAAGGTGGAGAGATTGTGCTCTTGCAACTCTGAAACCTTGATTGTTTGTCACCTAGTCACCACCTCTTATTTGCGAAAAAAGTTTCCTTTAATTTACTATCTCCAAAGTTTATATACCTAAGCCCTTTTTGGGCCTTCTTTCTCCATCCTTTGTGTGGCTTGATTAAGCCCTATCTTTTGAACGGTCTTTAATTTTTTTATGTCTCAATCTACCTTTTCTCATGTTTTGGGTCTTTAAGCTTTAACATTTATACTAATTCTTCTCACTTTGGTAAATCCATATAAGTTAATCTCCTTAGAATACAATTTAAAAATTTTAAACCCTTGTTTTTGATGAATTGAGATAAATTCTTAAGGTGATAAACCTTGAAAAAAGGTTAAAAAATGTTAGTAATTAAATCAATAAATACATGGTACAAATAGAGCTAATTTTAGAATCATTTATACATATCTTTTGTCCTTTTATCTAATATGTTGAGATATAGAAATTCATGTATATTATGATTCATTAATGCAAAAACTAAATAGATAATAAATTAATTCTTAGTGATAAATAAATAGTTATCAATTTACTATACTCCACCTTTAATTCTACTAAATTTTTAGTGAATACACTTTCTTATTGGGCTTCAACTTTCCACACTAGATTTATAACCCTAATCAATTTAAGAGTTTTTCTTCATAACCTGCCTCTAATCTAGGGGGCCATAATAGAGGAGCTCTTGGTGTTTTTTCACAAACACACTATCATCTAAGATGAGGATTGAATTGACTTATTATTATTTGTGTTCTTTTCTTAACCATTGGAAAATGACATGAATACACTAATAGTTTATTGAGGTTTAATCAATTTGACATAGTCCACCCTCAAAGAAAAAATTCTTAAGGTGTCACTAAATACAAAAAAAATTAGTAGGTCTCCACTAAATGTCTAAGTTAGAGTGAACCCATCTAATAAATCCTATGGCTTAACTAACCAACAACTAGATATTCTGGCCTCAACAAGTGTACAAAAATTAAGAATAATTCAATTTTCTTAGAGATTTAATCCATACCTTTACTTGAATTCCTTGCTCTTTGTTTTGGAAGTGTCTAATGTAGATTGGAGTCAATGAAGGCTTAAGCACAACTAATTTTCCTTGCTCTTTGTTTTAGTTTGATGTAAACTATTGAGTAAGTGTCTAATGTAGATGTAGCACTTTACCTTGAATTCATTGGAGGAAGAATGTGGATGTGGAGGATTTCTCTCTCCAAATTTCTTTTTTCTACTTCTCAAACCTAATATGGGCTCAAACCTCTATTATATGCAATGTATTAAGTTGTCCATTAATCATCCATGACAAATGAGGAACATTCCATTTAGGCCACATCTTTATTTGAAGTTCAAGCTCCATAAATCTTATAAAAATGATTAAAAATTAAAGCTTCAAATTTTGATTTATTATTTGTTTCATCATGTTCCTATTTCATTTTTCTTTGCACATACCTATACTTGTGCAATCAACCTACATCTAAAAATATTTTAATTATCTAAAATATGAATATATACCATTTTTTCAGTAGAAAGCTTTCCCCTAATTTAATTATTTAATTTAACATATTATGACTCGCTTAGTGGGTAACATAATTCTTTCATCCATAAATTACCATATTACATTTTGTCATCATCAAAATATTCAAATCTCCCAAAGGCATATTACCATATTACCCTTTTCAATGACGACAAAGCTCAAACAAGGGTAATAAATAACTAAAGTAACCTCAACACTTTCTAGATAATACTTTTCAATCAGCCAATTTAGTTGAGATTCAACAACACATAATACTAGAAGAGTACCTAAGCATATGTGTGTGAAATGATATTTGCAATAGTTTAAATTCAACAACATTGAGCTGATCTCAAGGTTTTGCATTTTCCTAATTGATTTTCTCAAGGGTGAACTCTTTATACTTTGTGAGTCTAGATGGTTTTTGACCCTTAGGATTTTTAAAAGTAATGTAAATTTCTTTTTGAAGAATGGAAACTGCTTTCAATAAATTTCAGTGTTGTTTTTCAACGAATTTTCATACCATTTTTAGAGTGGTGCTTGTTTATACACGTGGCTGATATCATAGAATTAAAATGTTATTTTTAATATAAAGACTAGTTTGTGTACAGTTCTCCCCTTGAATGTAAAGCTGGTTAACAACTGATTTTCGTGATGTTCTCCTGCTGAATGTGTCACCATTTGACTTTAAGAATTTTAAGTGATAAGATCGTATTATATTTAAAATAGTACGGCATGACATTACAGCAAAAGGTAATAGATTAACTTCTAAAATCATAGATTTTAATAAACTCCCCCACGTCTGCACATGATCTATTTTCCTTCCATATTTTTCATTTATTTCTCCACCTTTTTTTTCCAGTAAAAAATAGATAACTTAGTTTCCCCTATGTTACTGTCACAATATCTAAGGTATAAGGCTTGATTGGGCATCGGTAGAGTACTTGCTAATGTCCAAGTGTGTCTTCCTCATAAGCTGCTGTGCGATGAGACGGGCCAGGGCTGCTTCCATTCTAACGAGGTGATTATTGAAGTGGTATAGGGATTAGGAACATCTTCAGAAAATGGTTAGGGGGGTCGTAGGAAGAAATCACTAGGAGTTATGATCATTATGGGGTTGACTGTTGGGATTTTCATGAGCTTTGAAATATAAAGAGTGGTTGTGATGAATTCTTTTTTTCCAATGTATATACCCATGCTGATCAGGTTTGTATGATCAATAAATCTAAATATTAAGAGCAGATAAATTGTTCTCCAATGAAACAAATATTTATTTTTTTAGGAATTTTGGTGAGAATCATCCCATAAAACATCAAAGAGTAAATGGATAATATAGTGGAAAACATTCTAAGAGTAATGAGTGATACATGATTGATTGGTGTGTTGGAAATTATATGATAAATGAAAAAGAGTTCTTCTTCCCTAACATTTGTTTTATACTCAACCCGAGGAATGAATATACTACAAAGAATGAAATGAAAGATTCTAGGTATGAATGGTAATATTGAAGCCACAAAACTGTTTGAGGTTAGGTCCAAAATACTTGTGATCAGTTGTAAGTATTTATGATGATCAAAAGAGTGAATAAATATTTTGAAAATCACTAGTGTGAATGCATTAACTAATTACTTGTGTTTCTATTCATCCACTACGTTTCTAAACAACAAGTAGAACTAGATAAAAAAAATTAGAAAATAAAAAACCACCATTAAAATATTATGAATGCAATTTTCGAAGGACCCTAGGAGAGTTAATGTAGTCAAGAGGGGGAGGGAAATAGATTTAAATCATGAAAATCACTAAATTCGGATTCCGAATTTGGTAGACTATACTCTTTGAGATTATCTCCTACTTCTATGGCCTGATAAGTCAGTCTATTTCGTGTGCTAGGATGCATCAAAATGGTTTTTCTAATAATGTGTAGATCATTGTGTACAAAATTAGATTAAGTAATCTAATTGAAAAATAAAGAGAATGCCAGCAAGAAATCCCCAAAAACCGCATATAAATTCTAGAGCGGTTCTACCCCCACATTACATAGACTATCTCAGGAGCTGTGCTTGGGTTTCTACTAACCCCGTGAAATTAATATCTAAGTAATAAATAGTTCACATTTTGCTGTTTCAACTTTTTAATGTCAATAAGAGAGTGATTTATTTTAGTTTTTTGATTATGATTGAAAGCTTTCATGTACATCTTCTGCCAGTTCCAACGACACAAAAGGGGCAGTTGGCATAATCAGAAAGGAAGGAAGGGAGCGGGGGATGAGATGGCAGGGTTCATTTGGAGCTTCCCTCGTCTGTCCGAATTGCAAACAAGAAAACCACAGAGAATAATGGGCGGGATGGAGAGGCGACTTAACTTTTAGAGGCGGAAAATTAGCCGCATTAGGTGTAGTTCAGCCGGAAGATGTCGTTGAGAACATAGAAGCTGCCCTGGGGAGTCGGAATCAATTGGAACATCTGCGAGGGGGGGGGAGAGAGAGAGAGAGAGAGAGAGAGAGAGAGAGAGAGAGAGAGAGAGAGAGAGAGAGAGAGAGACCAGACTGCAACGGCATCAAGCTAGAAGAGAGAGAGGGATCTGGGCATTTTCTCATATAATCAGCATGATTTGGGGAAAATTATATATATTTTCACTAAAAAGTCTGGATTATAGAAGTGGAGCCATCAGATGGCCTACATGCCTAGAGGCGCTCAACTCTCGATTTATTAGGTCAAAGAAAAAGGATTTAATGGAACTTTGCATCAGATTGGCTCCGATATATGTAGAACAGTCCTTAAGAAAAATGGCCGCATAATTAGTACTCACATCTCTAAATGGCATGAGCTCAGAGCAACTCCAAAATAATATCAGTGCATCATCACACAAATCATGAAGAATCTAAAACCATGTCTAATGGTATAAATAGGATCGCCTTTTTAACACAAAAAAACCTCGTCTGGCAGGATCAGAATATACCACTTATACACTGATGAAACCGAGAATCAACCAAAGAGGCCACAGATATATCAATTGTCATAACCAGAAGAACATATGCCATCTCCCTGTGTATTAGGGTGTAAGTGGATCAGGCTAACCTCCAGACATCCAGTGCAGTTGATGAAAGTTCCATGATTTTGTGAGCTTAGTTGACCACCAACCAGACTGTGAATGAGCTGAGAAATTAATGTGATCTAAAATGCAGCTGGGAGCTGTTGAATGACATTCTCAAGCTATCAATGTTATCTCACTTGTCAGCAGCATAGGAGTCGAGATGGGATCTTAGTCTAGAATTTATGATCTATCATTTTCATCCTCTATTCTTCCCCTCTCATGATAGATAGATAACTTTCATTTTGTTCAGTACAGCCTCAGCAGCGTCCTCAACTTCATCTCCATCTACTACCAGCCAATAGTGGAACCAAGTCCAACATATACCTATAAGATGATCAATTTGGCTAGCATTCAAGATGATTGAAGCTTCAAAGGTTCCACGGGATGAAGGAATGTTGAATATCCACAACATGAATTGGCCAAAACTTAAGGTTATATCGAAGTCAGAAAGTCGGAATTGCATTGGAGTACATGTGGATCATGTGATTCCTAATCATGTAAGATGCATGCATGAAATGTGCAGACAATTATTCTTCAGGTTTCCAGTATAAATGGATGATATACAAAAATTAAAAAAGATTGCAACTCCGCGATGTATTTCTCTTTAAAATCAACCTTCTGCAATCTTAGAAATGCATATATTCAATTTTGTACTTCCACATCCAAATGTAGGCGCATATATTTTTTACTGGGCGGTCTTCAATCTAAGCTGATGACCTTGAGCAGCCATTAATTGTAGTACCGCAGATATGCTTATATAGTTTGATTTCACTTATCTAAATTTAGTCTGGCGTGTGCTCATCACTACATCATGCATTAACGATGGAAGCAGAACTTTAAAATACCTTCCTGGATTTATAAATGCTTATGTTGTCAAACAGATCCCAGATTTATAAGGACATACATAATCAAAGAGGTGACTAAAGAAGGGACAAAGGAGAGTCGATATTTCAGACGCTTCAAGAGGTTGCAAACCAGATTCATGGCGAAGGCATGTTAAATGAAACGATAAAAGAAAAGTGAGATAAAATTCCATAACGTTCAATAGATTCTCAGTTATTAAAACTTATACAAAAAGTCAGAATGCATTTCCTTACTATTCAATATTTATCGCAAATATTTCAGATATTGATGACCACAAGAAAAATGGACCAAAAGGTATAACTGGATTGTAAAAAGAACTATTGGATGAAAAATAGTATACGTCTAGAAGAAGTTTATGGGGTCAAAACTATGGCACACGCGGCATCAAAAAGAAGTTTAATCAATGGGATGAATTTAAAATGCCGCAACCAACGCACATTCTCAACCTTGTAGAATGCTTACAACTAATCCAACTCACATACTGCCTCTACATCCCTCCAAAATTCTGCATTACGGATTTGGCTAACACGAAGAAGAATATAAACAAAATAAACAATGAATGACATACAACCAAATGGTTTGCAAATAGTGTGCTGGAGTAGGCATAAAAGTCGGAAGATCTCACAGTCAAAATAAATTTCATCGAAACGCCAAAAAATTAGCAAATGAAAAGATGACCAAATGAATAAAATGAATAGATGAGATGCTTCCATGATCAAATACAACTATGAACCACACAGCCATCAGCACCTTAGTGGATTAAAAATACTGCATCCACCAAAGGGAACCATTCGTGGAGCAGAAATGTGCAGCGATCCCGCAAGGACACAAGTCGATCGCCAAATTCAAAAAAAATATCAAGAACAGCAAAACACAACATGGGATAAACGAAGGGGAAATGTTCATGACGTCAGGACATTGTAAAGCGAATCGACCCAAGATCACATCAACGCCAGACGGGACACATCTCACCTGGCTGAACTTGAGGGAGTGTTGCTCACCGGCGAGCTGGAGAGAGCCGCTAACGAAGACAAGCACGCCGCCCCCGGGACCGGAGGGCTGGCAATCGACTGTGGAGATGTTGTGGAGGCACTGCTGGAAGGGGAGGCTGGTGAGCTTGGCAACGATGGCCTGAGATCCCTGCGTCTTCGCCCCCTCGAAGGTCAGCATGGAGCCATCCTGGTACAGGTTGCCGAGATCCGCCCGGTTGTTGTCGAAGGTCCTATAGTAGTGCTCCACAAATGCCTTTGCCACCGCATCCGGATCCATATCCCTTCCGGGCGCCTTGAAATCCCCAAAACCTAGCAAGCTCCCTGCGCCTTCTCCTTCCCCGAGCTCAACCAGAGACACGGCCGGCGAAGGAAGGAAGGCGAGCTTCGATCACCAATATTAATAACTTATTATAAATAAAAGTATCACATAATTATTCATATGTTTTATACTCCTCGTCGTAAAGTTTGTTATGAATAATAATAGATATTAGCATGATTTTACGTAATTAAGCTACTTTATTTCTTTTTATATTTAATACTTTTCCGAAGGTTTGTTCTGCATAATAATATTCATTATGACCGACCGAGTTTATTTCTTTTTTAATTTTTTAAATATAAAACTCGCATTATAAATTGAATAATATAGAAATATGGATTATTTTTATTGGCTTAAGTTCAGCCCCTAAAAATCATCGATTTGTTAATCTGAGATTTTCTAAGGGTGTCAATAAAAATTTCACAACCAGAAAAATATAAGCAATAAATCCACAAATTGGGAAAAAATAAATAATAACTCATGGCTTTAAATAAAAATCGAACCCATATTATAGATATATAATATCATCTTGCGTGGAGATATAAATGCCCATAATTGGAGGGATTTGAAGGTAATTCTTCATTGATCATGTGCGAATCGTATAACCCAACTCAGGTCTGGAAGAAGAAAGAGAGCCTGCACGCTGCAAGGTTCATCGACCTGAAGTACCCAAAATCTGATGAACAGAATCAACCCTAAATCAGCCTGTGACAGGCCCATTTTTCGCTCAGCGAGAGAGAGAGAGAGAGAGAGAGAGAGAGAGCTAGCAATGGCTGTAGGAGCTCCGACATTCATTGCATCCTGTTAATTACGCATCATGAATAAGGAGAGGCGGCCATAGACCTGTGAGAGACCCATCTTATGCTCAGATCGAGAGAGAGAGAGAGAGAGAGAGAGAGAGAGAGCGAGCTAGCAATGGCAGTAGGAGCTCCGACATTCATTGCATCCTGTTAATTACACATCATGAACAAGGAGAGGCAGTCACAGGAATGGCCAACAGAGGATCTACCCCTCTAATAATAATTATACATCCTTCATGAGGGAAAAATTCAGCTGGTCAGACGCGCGCCCTTCTGCAAAGAAGCAGTCCAGATCTGCTCCACCGTTCCTCTCCACCGGTCACAGCTCGCAGGGGCTCTGCCAGGTCGATATGTCGGTGATCAGCTCCCGTAGCTGATCGATGAGGACTTTCACATGCTTGTTCTTGACGGCAAGCTCCTGCATTTCCGGAGAATCTAAGGAAACCCACTGGGCAGCACAATCCGATAATATAAAAAGGGGGATTATTTTTTCTTATTTCCTCATTTTCATGCTTATTCAAAGCTCTCCCTAACGCTCACAAATTTAAATATACAATTCAATTTTTTTGGGTCAAATTTTGGGCTTCGTTCAATCCATTATATTCTTTTATCTAAATTATTATCATTCCAAAGCGCTACAAGAGTATAATCGGAGATGAAAAGAAAATTTCCAAAAGATTAACACTAAAATTATCCTGATTTTTATGAAAGGAAAAAAACTGAGAAAATATGATTGTTCAATCTTACTCTATGATATTATTATATGCCTACCTTCCTCAGCGCGGAAGCGCGCGCTTCCAGTCGTTCTACCTCGTCCTGATCAGCCATGGCTTCCGCTGTGTTGTTCCCCACCGAGGCAACCTCCTGAATGTTTCAGAAACCGACGTCAATATTTTTCGACTGAAACCAAATCTTCGGCGGCGGATAATGATTAATGATCAGACCGTACTTGCAGAGAGGGAACACGTACCTGAGAAGTGGGTATGGCAGCGAGGACGGCCCGGAGAGAGGAGATGGCGGACTTGTAGCGGAGGCGAGCGTCATCCAGGGCTCCCCCGCCGCCGCCGGGCGGGCCGGATTCGGGGTGGTGGCCCGTGTGGTCGGAGAAGGCGTCGCCATTGGCGCCAGCATGGGCGGCGCCGCCGCCGGGAGGGGTGGCCCACAAGGCGGAGTTGCAGAGCTCGTCGTTCATGGAGGAGAGAATCTGGAACGCGGCAGCGATGGTCTCCTCCAGGTGCTTCTGCCCTTCGCGGCCCAGTTCCTGCTTCCTCTTCCCAGCCCACGGGAACCTCTCCTCCCCCATCCTACGCCCAACAGATCCCCAAGATCTCCTAGCTGAACTCTAAAAACCCTAACTTTTTACTCTACCCCAGATCGTGGAGCTTAACGTTCGGTATGGTTGACCATTCTTAGTCAATTGGGTAATTGGGCCCAGACCCCCGGGCCCAGCAGAAAATTTCCAAAAATTAACTTCAGTAAAATGGGCCAAAAACTAAAAAAAGGATTGATTCTTCTCGTGAAAATTATTTTTTTCTTTTTTTAAAATGGAAAGAACCATTTGTGGTTTAATCAGTTGGACTTTTTTTGGGAAAAATAAATCATGGAGCCTACGTTAAATCTGGGATTTTTTAATGCTTAATTACGTTTGGTGAAAATGTAATTATATCTGGTGAAAATTACATTTTTAAAATATGGTATCCACCTTATGAAAAATTCATTTAATTTTTTTTTTATGATGATCAGCTAATTTTCTTATTATAAATAATATATTCAATCTAGTATATTTTTGTTAAATAAGGGTAAGATGATTTTTTTAAAAGTATAAGACAGTTCGAATAAATACATGATTACTAGTGTCCACTTGTGAAGTCAACTCGATGAGTGCTATGTCCCCTCCTCTCTCTCTCTTTCTGTGATTGGTACACGTGGATAGCCTGATTAGAACCAAAGTATTTGCCTACAAAGAGCCTCCTCAGCGGCCCATCTTCCATGTAAATGACTAAAATACCACTGTTCTGCCTCCGCCTGTTTTAATCAGGAGAGGGATAGGAAGGGCTTTACAATGAACTCGAATATATGAGGATGATGGGAGGATAGCTCTGAGACGAGGGAGAAGGATGCCTTCCGGCCATGTGCTTCTCATCTTCCTCCCCTCCGCAACCGCTGCAGTAGGCGGAGCTCTGAAGGTGGCGGAGGCGAGGAAGGGGCTCTCACTCTCCTCGCTTGCCCCGCTGGGGCTTTCTCTTGCTTTGAGTTTCTCCTCCCCTTCCCTGGCCGTTCCTTTCCCTGCAGGCGTAGGAGCTCCGGTGGTCGTTCCGACCACCCCCTTCTCGCAGTCCCGGGATCTGAAATTCGGCCTGGAGGACGGGTTGCGATCTCCATTCCTTCGTCTTGGTTTCTGCTTGTTCCCGATTGCGGCGCTTGGGTGATGTGGTTCGTCTCTTTGCTGTAGGAAGATAAGGCCGTGCCCCTCCACAAATCCGGGATGCGTCTCGACGAACCCCAAGTCCTCCTCGTTCGCTTTCCCTCTGGTGATCCCGAGTGGTTCCTCGGAGAATGCCGTTCAGGTGCTGTAGTCTCTCCCCCCTCCCTATCTCTCTCGCTCTCTCTCTCTCTCTCTCCTCTTTCGCTCTCTTGGGATTTGAGGAATGAAATTTAAACTTCGCCGATAGAAAAACGAAATGGTTGTGGCTTCCATCCCTGCGCAGGCTCTGAAGGACGCAATTTTGAGAACTCAGAAGAATGTGAAGTTTCAGGTCGCAGAGGAGACTCCTTACGGTAATCTAATGGACGGCTAATGAAGATTTCATGGACAATGTTTCAGTTCTCCTGCTATATGATCTCATCTGTCTTTAATATATTTTTAAAGACCAGTTCACCTGATTAGTTCTTCTACTCATCCTCCAGGCCAGTATCTGCAGGCAGAGGTTGATGGAGGATTTGGCCGAGACGTGATGGAGTTCTTGGTGAAGGGAGATGTGGTCGTATACAGATCCATGGCCACCAAGGTCACATACATCTATCCATTCACCACTGCTTTTGGCGACTCCAAAGGACAGGAGGAGAGGATGGAGAAGATCGTGGAGCAGCTGGGTTGGTATTCCCCCAAATTCGACACAATGGACTGACTAGGTCCCCATCTCCACCTTCCTCTTAACGAATGTTAATATCCATCTTTTGTTATCATACATAGTTCATGTGATTTCATTTGTCTGAGAAAATATCTCCTGGAGAGAACTGTGATGAATTAAATTTGCACAGAGAAAATGAATATAATGTGAAATTCTCCGGGATGCTGCTGCTCTTGGCAATCATTGTGGTATTCCCTGGTCTCTTCTTGAGGGGGGATCTCATCTCATGGAATGCATGAGTGCCAATCATCCCGCAGGGGACCTGCGCTGTGATGGTCAGCAGAAGTATGCTGTGGAGGAGGTTGAAGGTAGTGATACAGACCTGCGGGAGGCCAGTGGATCTTATGTACCCCTTGCCTGTGAAGATCTTCTCCTGCTTGTGGCAGAAGAGGTGGTTGGTGATTGTCAAAGACCTCTGTGTGTGGATTGCCACGGCCTTCCACTGCTCCCTTGGCCTGTGGCAGCTGGCACTGGGATTCTCGGAGTCAGCTAAGGCTCTTTGGGAGGGTAACAAACGGTGCAGTATGACACTCCTAACATGGAGGATCGAGGTTCTGTGTTGTGAACCTCATTGGCAGCATGTTGCCATGCATGTTTGCATGTGTATAGGCATCGGTATCAGGTGGCATCGGTATCAGGTGGCAAATGCACATCGTCATAGTGGGGCATGCATCTGGAGGCAGATAACACCACAATATCAGACCAAGGCTTATGGAAGATTGGCCATGGAACCTCAATAGTTGACAACATGGTGCAGCATGGCGGCACAGGCAATGTGTGGTATGCAACGAAGTGACATTTTTGGGCAATTCTGTGAAGCTTTGAGCATGGTTCTCTCAACGTGGTTTGGCATTTGGTGATGACACATGCAGCTTGTGATTTACAAAATAGTACAGTGATTGACAATTTTCAATACGACCTTTTGGATCTTGGGGATCACAAGGCATAGTGGTAACCACAAGTCTATGAGGTGAGAGGGCTATAAGCATGGGAGAGTTATGACTGGATAATGGTTAGCTTCCTTGCTCCTACATATTTCTTGCTTCCACATGAACTGTGAGGGCTGTTTAGTGACAGATGAAACAGCCGCTAAGGCTGACATGAAGTGGAGAAGATAGGTGCACTCTTGGCACCTTGTGACAGTTGATATCTGAGTGAAAGGAGTGATGATGGTGGAAAGTGAAACTGAGGGTAAGCAGATTGATCTAGATCAGTTGTGCTCGACACATTTCTCACATAAGAGGGGAATTGTGGGCAGATGCCACTCTAGGCATTCTACATCTGAACTGCTTGTTTGTTGGTATGAAGTGGACAAGCATCGTGAGTTCAGGCAAGGTGCTGAAGACTATGGCATTTTCAATTATATGTAAAGTCAAGGAGATTGAGAGCTTCCTATGAGATCCTTTTGTGAATGAACTAAAAAGAAATTCCTCCTTATGAACAACACAGGGATATCATATGATGCATTCTAATTGCTTTATTATATTGGCCCAATGACAGATTATGTGACATACTTCACTTCATTGCTACTAGAAACGAAGATCATGTCGAGTGAAAGTAAACTAAGCTGTGTTGCAAATTAGGTAATGACATGTAGTTAAACATGGCAATAGACAATGCTTGGTAGACTACAAACCAACTAGAATTACTTAGCTTGATGTTGGAGCTAGACAATGATGTAATAATAGATGGAAATAGAGTAATTATGGCAACAAATTTAGTCCCATCAATGCTGGCCTGCTACATGTGTGCCATCTCACACCATAGACATGACTATTTATTGCATAAAGACAAGTACATGTTTGGCATGGTGATAGGAGGTGTACCATTTTATCTAAGGAGATGTGATCCCTATTTATACCATTTTATCTGGTTTGGTGCAATATACCGTGAATGTTGTTGTACTTAAGCCAATGTCTATTAGGATGTAAACAATTTACAAGATTTATAAACTGAATTCCAAGAGGTTAAACATGTTGTTTAGTGGAATTAAGTCATCTCTGCAAGGACAAGACGTAAAGATAATCTACTATTTCTCTTTATTTATTGAAGGAAAAATAGTAAAGAAATAGATAAAATGAGGAAGGAAATTCTCTCCAATCTCCAAGTTGTTCTCAGTGTGCTTCTTCGTTTTTGTTGGATCCTCATCTCAAGGTATCCAAATTCATCTTCAATTCGATGTAGTCTTGGTCCAAGTCCCTTCCAAATAGTGACTTGCAGAAACTCAGAAGACAAAGAAAGCAAACTGAAGAAAGAGAGAGAAAACACAGAGGAGGAGAGCAAAACAAAGAGAAGAGAGGAGGTAGAAAGGGAAAACACATGTCGGCAAGAAATGATAGGATGTTGAGTGTATTAACTATACAAAATCTAAATGAAATCAAACAAAACGTGTCTATGGATTCACAAGAGACAAAATGGAGTAGCGAGTACAAAGAAATTTATGAAACATGCAATCAACATCAAGGGTGGAAATTCAACAAGTAGAATAGAAAGAAAAGAGTAAATTAATTAAAATTATCTTGAAACCAAGTTTAATGCCATTGTGTGTGTCACTCATGTGACGAGATCAAACTTTAAAACACAGAACTTAAGTAATTAAAGCGAAATAGGGGAGAAAATTCAAATAAATCCCATCACTACTCTATTGTTGCATACTGACGATTGGGTAAAAGAAAATATAAAAGCATTGAAAACTCAAATAGAAGGTGATAATAAATTCAAAGAGACCAAACTCGACAAAAGTGATGCAAAAAATTAGATATCTCATTCCTCAGTGTGTCACTGCAATGAAGAGAGACATTTGGAAGAACAACCCCAAAGGATGATGATCTCCATTGCCCTTATTTTATCGATTTTTGTTCAATTCCTTATTATGGGAGAGGGTTATATGTAGCTTCTTGATAGCTTGGAACATAACCCAAGAATGATTCCTTCACTTCTAATTCAAAATATTCCTTCACACATATGAAATGTATCTCAAGGCTACAAACCTTGGATAATTAGGTTAGAATGACATATGAAAGATCAAATTCAGATCACATCATGAGAATATATGAAAAAGGATTATTTTAGTGCTAGTTCAAGAGTTATGCAATAAATTTGTTTTAATTTATTTTGACTCAGTTACAAATGATTTTGGGGCATCTTATGCAACACAAATAACAAAATATAACAGCCTATGACATGAAAATAAGGTGTTATCAAACATCAATAGCTAAGGTAACTATGAATTGATCTTTCTAGATACAAGCATTAACAATTGATTCATTTTAGTCACGGTGGATAGTAATGAGACCCATCCTATCATCCTATCAATATGGCAAGCATATTGTCATTAGCTTATTTCCTATATGATAAACTTGAATACTTCCCAAATAAATATCACTTTAATTGTTGTAATACAAAGGAACTATGCTTTGGTCAAAATTGAGCTCATTCACTAAATCTTTCATCGACAAATTTCCTTAGCACTTTTATCCATTGTCATATACTCGACTTCTGTGGCAGATAATTCAAATATTGATTAAAATATACATTTTCAACTAACTACTCCACTTATAAGAGTAAAAACATATCCTATTGAGTATTGACAATTATGTAAATCACCTAAAAAGTCAACATCAACAAAATTTTTAGTACATCTTAAAACATTATTGAAATAATCATCAGAATATTTAGTATATCTTAGGATTTAATTAATTATATTTTAATATTTTTTTAATTTTTTTTCCTAAATCTATTTACCACATCAACTACATATGTAAGGTCAAGACTAATGTCTTCATTAACATGACAATAATTAATTAATAATATATCTTATATCTTGACTCATGATAAATAGATTTATATTTATCTTAAATTAAGATAATAAAGTTCAATTGATTAATATAAAAATTTACCTAATTAGGTAATTTTATATAATTTTTTTATTATATTTTTCAAATAAAATAAATAAAAAGAAAATAAATTAAAAAATACATAAAAAAGAGCGAACTCTTTAGCCAACCAAGCCTTTAAGCAGGTTAGAAGCATAGTTGAGCAAGGCCTCAAGCTAGGGGCTTGACTGACTAAAGACTAATTAGGGGGCACATGTGTGTCATTCCACTTCCATGTCACCAGTGGCTAGTGAAACGTGAGGCAAGGAGTGGTCGTACACATGAAGAGAGAGTACATTAATAAACAAGAATGTATTGATATATGTGTCTCAAAGATTAAAAAACAATTGATGTAAGACTAGACTTATAATAGTCCCTAGGAGGTTTTATTTTTTTATATCAAAAATACCTTTGGCTTAAAACAAGGAAATGCCTCCATGATATTACAAAGTAAAGGTATGCAAATATTTTTTCTCTCTCATATAGTTGAGTGACCAATGAGGGTTTGAATCCCACCAATTTTTATTTTTTATTTTTCTAATTAAATCATAATTTTCCTACATAACACTAGTCAATGATTGAATTGACAAAATCATTTGATCATCAATGAAAATTTTATAAATGCTACTTGCAGATCATCATTAGTAAATGATCAAGAATTTTTAATAAAAAATCATGAATTCTTCAAGAAAATTATCTCTGATTGATTGACTAACGAGCCATAGTCAAGAAGAGGATGATTAGTTGAGAGATGAGTTTTCACCTCCTTAGAGTAAAATCAAATGTTTTATGAGACTCCTCTTGCTACATGGACTTGGAGAAAAAGCTCCTTAAGATGTGCCTCACTTTCATCTACCTCATCTTCACCGAGTGATAACCGTTAGAGATCTAAAAGTTAAATTGTCACTCCACTAGTTGATAGTCATCAAAGATAATTTGTCAACTCATTTCATCAATTTATAGACTTCACAAGAAAATCTAGAGGTTGTCTATATTATTAACACATAATAAAAGCCTTTGAGTTCATGAATATCGAATGATAATCCCTTGAACACTCAAAATTCTAGTGATTGCCATTGCAACACCGAAACTATACTTTTTATATTTTAAACTTAATTTTTACTTAATGATATTTTATGTGATTTTAAGTTTCAAAAATTTTCTTTAGTCAATTATGATTCCTTTGGCTTTTACAAATCTAAATATTTGAAAATTAGTATTTTTTAGTTTTATAAATTATAAATTTACTTGATTTATTATATAACGACTATTTGAACAAATATATCAATTATAATTTAATAAAAATGATCAAAATAGTGATATTTTTTTAAGTTGATCATAAGAATGTAATATAATATTGAGTAATATTTTATAAATTTTTGTAAATAATATATATTTTAAAATTTGACTAAGAAATAAAAATAAAATATATTTAAAATTTGTAAAAAAGAAAATAAAGATGTAGACGTTAAGATGACATCAGCATCTGACGAACACGAATAGGGAGAAAATAAAATTTCACTTGATAATTCTTATGTAAGTGATTACATATAATATAGTTGATCAAATTAAGATCTATAAAAATTAGAAGAATCATAATTGAATGAAGAATAATTTAGAAACTTTACATCACACAAAGTATCATTAAATAAAATAAAAATTTAGTTGAAAGCATGAAAGATAGAGTTCTAGCCTCACAACAATGATCACCGAAATTATGTGTGTTCAAGAGGATCATCAAACAATGTCCATGGCCTCAAACATTCTTCTTAGACATGGATGACCTAAATATTCATTGAATCTCCTTTCAAAGTCCATACAATGATGGTGAAAGTTAAATTAATTAAAAAATAATAAAATAGAGATCTAGTGTCACCCGATGAAGTGAAAAATAGTGACTTTATGATTCTTTGACAACTATCACTAAATGGAGATGAATTGGATAAAAGTAGGACACATGTTAGGAAGCTTCATCCTCATGTTTACATAGTAAAAAGAGGTTCTTCATTGCATCTAGTATGCTATCAAGAGGTGACAACTCGTCTCTTAGTAAATTGTCCTCTTCTCGGCAATGATTTGTTCATCAATTAATCAAAGAGGATTTACTTGATGAATTTATGATCTTTTTATCATAAATTATTGAAATTTTTTAATAATAATATTTTACAAATCACATTAACGAGATTTTTATTGATGATTGAGTGATTTTGATGGTTATCATTCTCCGATGATCTATAGAAAAATTATGATTTAATTAAATAAAAATATGAGTTTTGACTCTAATAGGATTCAAACCTTACTGATTACCTACTTATATGAGAAAAAGTGAAATAAGTACATAAATATATTTATAAAGTGACATCATCAAAGTAACTCATCATAAATAAGGAGTATTTGAGGTACAAAAATCATAAAATCATTTGGGGAAGGTGTGACTAGGGTCTAGTCCCACATGAGTTATATACTGAATTTTCAGATTAATATATAGTAATAGGAGATTTAGAAATCTTTGAGTCTCTTTCTCACATATGTTCGACAACTCTTTGTCCACCCCTAGTTGGCCACTAGTGACATAGAAGGGGAGTGATGCACACGTTCTCCCTTTCGGTCCATCCTTACTAGCTCGAACCCCTACTTGCGGCTCTACTTAATTGTGTTTCTGACTTAATTGTAGGTTTGTTGATCAGCGGGTCCCTCATTTTTTCTATCTTTTTATTTTATTTTATTTTTCTTATTTATCTCAAAAATAGGATTATAAATATTATATAAATTCAAATAAAATCTTCTAATTAGTCAAAAAATCACATTAACTAAAAAAATCACTTTTTATAATTTAATATAAATTTAAGTCTATTTATCATAAGTTAATGCTAAACCTATATTATTTATTAATTATTAACTCATGATAATGAAGGCTTATTAGTAATCATTTACGTAACAATCACCAGACATAACTTTATTTCTACTCAAATTATGTTTGTCAAGGTAGTGACATCATCCTAATGTCCACACCTAAATTTTATTTTATTTTTAATTTTTAAATTAATTTTATCTTCATCATTTACTTTAAAAATCATAAAAAGTCTTCTATTTTGTAGAAAATTTTAAAATTTTAATGAATTTTATCTTGAATTCTTATGAGTGACATAGAATTTTATACTATTTTTGGAATCTTTTATCAAGTCATAATTAATTAATTTATATTAAAATATTTATTAAAAAAATCTAAAAATTAGTATTTTCTAGTTTTATAAATTTTAAATTTATGTGATTTGTTATATAACTATTAAGTTATGTCACATGACATAATCAAGCTAGCCAATACATCACATTGAGTATCCTACTCATCTTTTTAATCTTTACTTTTATTCTTTAGACTATGCTTTGTCAGTAATCTATTGCGATTAATTAAAGGATAACATACCTATTACGTATCTCCAATATAAGACAATTTCATCAACTTCTTGTTGTATTTATTTTGTTGTAAATCCACCATTGTCCACTCCTTTTGTCTCTACAAATTTTCATATGAAATGCTTCATCTCAAATTCTTTAGTTTGTGAATGTAAGTTTAATAATATCATTCATATTTTTAACTCCTTTTAACATATCATATATAAAGTATTAAGTAAATATTTGAGATCTAAATTAAAATAATTTTAGAAAAATCTAGGAATCATACTCACATCAAGTGTAACTAATCTGCATGATAAACGAATCAAATTTTTTATATCATTGCCTTGTTGGTTGATTTAAAACATAAAAGAAATTCTTCAGCTAGTAAAATAAATGTTATGTTCTTGATTTCCTTCAATTAACCATGAAAAAATACCATCTTCACATCAAGCTCTTGTAGTTCCATATATTTATTTGTAATTATAGTGAACACCATCCTAAGTGAAATATGCTATACCATCGAAGAAAAGACTTTATTGTAGTCAGCCCCCTTGAACTTCCTTTTTTTTCTGATGCAACCTCCTTTTTCTTGAAGACCTATTTACATCCCACTACATTCTTTCTTTATCTTAGAAAGTTTAATTAAATCCCATGTCCTATTCTTCTGGAGTGATTTTATCTTTTCCATCATCGTCTTTGTCTATTCATGATCATTTTAGCAATTAATTGACTCTTGAAAAGATGTAAGCCCACCTTCACTTACAATCAAAGCAAATGAAACATGGTCTTTAAAAACATAGCTCACAGATGATTTGATGGTTCATCTAGCTCTTCCAATAATAAATACATCGCACTCTTCTCCAATTGAATATGTCACTTCTACTATATCTAGAGATTTGATCCTCTCATCAATTTCTATTTAAATGTTTTTCTTGCTAAACTTATTGTTATGTGGCCACAGTCCATGTTCTTTATCAAGAGACCTTAATATATAGTTTTTAATAAACACTATATTAAAGGCTAATTTTTTTTATTAAACACTTATTTGTTAACTACAAAGTTTTTGGTTGTCGGATTCCAAAGCTTATGATCTTTCACTCACTCTTCATTGTCTAAGAATATACACCTCTTTGATTTTGAGCCAAGCTTTGACTTTTCATCACTTAAGATATGGACATATCTAGGACATTTAAATACCCTCAAACGTGGATAGTTCACTTCATTTCCTAACCACATTTTTTCAACAACATTTCAAGAACAACCATTGACGATCTACTAAGTATATGACAAAACATGTTAACTACCATTATTTGGAACTTTTATTGTAACTTTGTATCCAACCTCAAAAATCTTACTTTCTTTGTGGTTATCTTGTTCATTCCTTTAGCAACTCTATTTTTTTGCATTATGTTTTTGATAGTGAAGTGTCTCTTGATCTCATGCTTTTCATAATACCTCACAAATTCAGAATCTTTATATTCCACACCATTACCTATAGTTTTATACCTCATTAAAAAAATTGTTTTCTATAGTTTGAAGTTTTGGCTTTTATAAAATAAACTCAATATTTTCTAATGTAATTATTGATAAAAGTCACAAAATAATTAAATGTCTTTTGACTTCACATTTATAGGTTCTGAAACATCTAAATCCACATAATTAAAGAATGACTTGCCACTATTGATGGGTAATTTAACCAAACTTTGCATTATTTTCTCTTAATATAGTATTTGCAAAAGTCATAAGAAACTTGTCTTATGGAGCTCTTTCATAACATTCTCACTATTATTGCCTAACCTTAAGTGCCATAATAATGTGTTGTGCATAATTGAGTTTTAAACTATGGTTGATGAAGTTGAAGTTCAACCTACAAGTGTGATCTCTAGTCATCTATAAATAATATATGGCAGCTTTCTTACATTTATCACCACCAAAGTTCCTTTACATACTTTCATGGTTCTATTTTCAGCTTTAAAGGTAAAATCATTTGAATATAATTTTCATAATAAAATTAGATTCTTATTGACATTAGGGACACATCTCACATTACCCAAAGTTCTTAAAATATCATCAATTTTTTAAATTTTAATGGTATTAGTTCTAATGACTTTACAAGAAATATCATTGCCCATAATAACACAGCTTGAATTAATGACATGCAGGTGTGAAACCAATGCAAATTTGGACCAACATGATATGAGCACCTTGAATTCAATATCTATGAATCTATAATTTTTTTCACTGCAGCTAATACTAAGGCCATATCTCCATCATTACTCTCTTATTAGTTTTTGCAACATTTGTAAAATCAGAACAACCATTCTTAAGACCCTTTACATATTGATTTTCAGTCAATCTTTCCTCAAGAAACCCTTCTTAGGACATATCAAAACAGTCTTAATCTAGTGTGCTCTGGATTTTGACCTTGACTATGATTTTCTACTCTCCATTGATTTTCTTCTTTTCCTCTAATAGCCATCAGCCCTTCAAGTTGTGCATTTTTAGAATTTACCTTCCTCTAAAAGTAATGTAGGAGATCTACTATTGCCTCTTCAATATTAAGTGCTACTTTCCTTTACAATATTTTTTGTTACTAAATTCTCTTACATGCGCTGGGGATAGTGCTAAGAAGGATCAGCACCTTATCCTCATATTTGAATTTAACATCTCACCCCAACAGATTTTTAAGCATCTAATTGAAATTATCTATATGTATTATAAGATTAGTTCCCTCTCCATCTTACGCACCTATTCCTTCTATTTAAGAAACAACATATTGAACAACACTCAATCAACATGAAATAACTATTTAATTATGTTCAAATACTAATAGGTAAATACTCATTTAAGATGATATAAAATAGTACATGCAAGACAATCACTATTGTAGATTTATTTGGCTTTCCATATAATGTAATAACAAAAAATTATTGAACAATCACATCATTCACTCTTCATTGTCATAGACCAAAATTAGATGCACTCAAATCTCTCCATAGAAATTTGAAAAAAAACTCCTGGTCATTTTTCTTCTTCTTGAACGTTGCTTTGGTACCACTTGTTGATCGAATTAGATAAAATTAGTGTTAGAATTTTTTTTAGTGAAATTAAAGATGTGAGAAGAATGAAAGTCGAAGAACACAATGTAATTTTCAAAATCAATCAATCTATCTTCGTCTTCTCAAGAGAGAGATAGAGAGATAGGAGAACATATACAAGTGAGATAAAAATATATTATTCTCATTAAAATTTTAAATCATATCAGGGTACAAAACCATGCCAGCATTTATATCCCCTCTCATCTCATGAGAGATTATAAGTATGCCTCCAACGTAATGGATGGAGAAAATGATTTCACCTCCTCCCAATCCACTACAGATTGGCCTAATCATGGCCCAAGAGGTCATTAGTTCATCTCATTGAGCCCAATTGAGTCATATCTCAACATTTCTCTTGTAGAAATATATATATATATATTAGTGAGTTCTGATATTATCTCAAGAAGAGAGTCACATCAATGCTATCAACTGAGCAACATATATCCTGAGTAATGGCATGCATTGGATGCAATTGTAACTAATGTGTAAGACTATTTGATAAACTTCATGGTCCTCTCAATAGATAATTTTGACACTATCGTAAGTATAAATATCTTGACTGGAGATTGGGCATGAATCTATACTCAATGCCATGAGATTCTCTTAGTAGGTGGACCCAAGCTATACTTCTTTTTGTGATGAGGATGGCTGACCTTATCTATATGCAGTTTTAGCCCTATAACATGTGTGACAAAATGCAACATGAAGACCTTGCTAGTGGCATTGAGATACATGAGAAAGGGCAGTAACATGTGGCCACAGTCAAAATAGATTTTGTAAGTACGTAAACCCTAGAGGTGCAATGTAATAAGCTTCACAAGGACATTGTAACTACTCACATGGGCATACATGGTGGACGCACATGTACAGTACTTAGGGGGAGTCAGTGAAGATCTGCACCATGTTTATGCATGTTGGAGGGTGTAAATTAATGCTTGAAGATATCTCTTGTTTATGATGGTGGGTTTCTTGTAGATCCAATGAACATCTGCACCATTGAGTGGAAAATTCTCAATTGAATGCTCAAGTTATGTTTTTTCCTTTGGATAGTCAACTACTATTGCAAGTTAATATATGTCTCTACTAGATATGTGAAGGTGCCCACATACTTGATATAAAGGGGCATGCTTTAACACAGGTTTTAACAACCTTTCAACAATGTTAATCATCCATGATGGTGATGTAATTGCTCAGGTTTGTTTGGCTTTTTGAGGTGTCCAATAATATTTTCGAAGTTAATCTAATGGTTATGCTCATATTGATGGGAAACCTATTGCATTCAACTGCAATAATGAGTGGCACAAGACAACACACAAGAATGAGATGATGGTAGTGATACATTGCATGCTCATTTGACATTATTTTTTTTCTTGATACTTAGTGGTCCACATTAAAAATATGGCCTTGAGCTGTTTTGTCACATAGAAGTTGTTCTCCAAGCAAGCTTTTTATTGTAAGACTTCTAATTGGACAGCAATTTTGGCTGTGTGAAAATCAAGGCATGACAATATAGTGATATACACCCTTTGTTGTGAGAAATGAGAGTAGGTGCTTGTAGTGCTAATGAATGCAGCTATGTTAAATGATTGAACTATTGTATCACTAGTATGTGTTGCAAGAATGATGTGTCACCTCTAAGCAGAGGACTGTCATCTATTATGATGCATAAGAATTGTAGATATACATAAGAGCCTACTAAGTGAGGCTCATGACATGCACTACATTGGCCATCCTGACTTAGTGTGTATCTTTATATTGTTTGTAACTACAATCTATCCAACATGAAGAGAGAACTGGAGGCAAATATGCACTCTTACCTAGTAGAGTCTGTCAAGGCAGCGACCATGTTGAAGCTGCTAACCTTTTCTTCTAGACAATGGAAGTTTATTTCAATGAACTTCTTTAAAGATTAGCTTTGTAAAATTCAAGACAATGTACATTGTGTTAACTCAGTTCTGCTTGCATACCATATTTGCTTCAACAAAGAACAATAGATTGGAAGAGTAGGAGCACCTTTCCATGATGAACATGATCATTTATGGGGTGGGCTGCTAAAACAAATGGAGATAAAGTTGAAGGTCTTTGTGAACTTCCACTAATAAACTGGACGTTGCACATTAATTAGGCATTGGACTCAGTCAAATAGGCAGTCATTGTTTACGAAAGGAGCTGCTCCCGGGACACCAACCAAACGGGGTCAACAACGTGGCCATCACTCAAACACCTGTAATCCTCGCTGGACGATTTACGGTCATGTGAACCACGGATCACGTGGGCGGGAGCAGGGCGAACTTAACCAGGCAGACGGGCCATGTTTTGGAAAGAGATCCCCGGTTGAGAATTCCCTCGCTCCCCAGATTCACGGCATTTACTCCCTTCAAACAGGTATCTGAAAGCTTACTTTTCGAGCCTTTATGAAAGGCAGGCTCCCAAGTTCCAATCACGGGAAGCGTGTGGCGTCAGTGAGGCCTTAATTGGATCCGGAGGACACCAGAACTTCACTCGGTTCGCTTCAGCTCGGCTCAAGTGGCGACAAACGACAAGAGTCTGATGTTTCAGAGGTGGGATAGTCTCCTAGTCCGGAGGTACAGTGGAAGACTGTGTTTCCACTGCGCCGCCTTCGTGATTTGGGAAGAGGGTTGAGGGGGAATGGAGGTAGCCTGTTAGGCCGTGACGGCTTCCTGGTGGGGACTGGGAGGTGGCTACGCCATTGTTCCATTCTCCCACCTTCCAGGTTAATGGAGCTGACCTCCTGGTACGCCGGCCCTCGAAGAGAGGGGATAGATTAAAATCTTCCTGCTTCATTACCCTCCTCTCTCTCATCCAGGAGGTCCAGTGTCTTTGAGATCTGCAGCCGCAGCCCAGCGCTAGATTAGTTCTAGAAGAGAGGGTGTAACAATGGGGGAGGTATCTCTTCTCTCTCTCTCTCTCTCTCTCTCTCTCGCTCTCTCGCTGGTTCTACTTTTTTCGCCGGGGTGCTCCTCTCTGATCTGGTTTCTCTTGCAGGACCAAGGGAGAAACAAGTTGAGAGGAGAGGCGGACAAGAAGAATGGGAAGAAGAAACAGGAAGGAGACGAGGCCAAACACGATGCTGGAGTTGGGAGGTTAAAGAAAGAGGAGAAAAAGGGAGATGAGGGGAAAACGGCGGGGGGTGGCGGCAGCGTTGAAGGTGGAGGGGACAAGGAAACACCAACCCCGCCGCCAGAGGAGATCATCATGCGGGTCAACATGCACTGCGCGGGCTGCGCCAAGAAGATCAAGCGCTCTCTGATGGGCATCGAAGGTTTAAGCACGGTTGCATGAAAATATCAGATTTTTATTTGGTGAAAAGATGGGTTATCACTGATGATTAACAGGGGTGGAGGAGGTGAAGACTGATTGCGGGAACCACTTGGTTGTCGTCAAAGGGAAGGTGGCGGCGGGAGACCCCCTCGGGCTGGTCAACAGGTTGCAGAGGAAGAACGGTAGGAAAGTGGAGCTTCTCACCCCCGTCCTCCCAAAGCCCGTCGAGAAGAAAGATGAGAACCCCAAGCCGGTACTGAAGAAGGAAGAGGTCAGTCGTCTGATCTCACCGAAGAGTTATCCTCTGCCTCTGCCTCTCCTCCCCCCCCCAAACCTCTCTCTCTCTCCCCTCCCCCCCCCAAACCTCTCTCTCCCCTCCCCCCCCAAACCTCTCTCTCTCTCCCCTCCCCAACGTTTTCTCATGGCGGCAGCGGTTTTGGCGGCGCAGCAGCAGGTGACAATGGCCGTGCTGAAAGTGCACATGCACTGTGAGGCCTGCGGGCAAGAGATTAAGAAGAGAATCCTCAAGATAAAGGGAGTGGAGTCGGCGGAGCCGGATATCAAGACCTCCCAAGTGACAGTAAAGGGCGTCTTAGACCCGGTGACGCTCCTGGAGCACGTACACAGGCGCATCGGCCGCAACGCGGCAGTCGTGGAGGTCAAGCCGTTGGAGAAGGTGGCCGTCGACAAGGCCGGCGGCGGTGTCGCGACGAAGGAGAACGACGAGGGGGCAGCCGACGGCGCCCAAAGTGAAGTCAACGGTAACCCGTGGACTTGGAGCTATCCAAGATACCCGATGGAGTTCTCATATCCTTCCCAGATCTTCAGCGACGAGAATCCGAACGCTTGCTCGATTATGTGAGTACAGAACGGTGAGAATCCGAATGTGTGCCTGCTTTTACCCATCCTTATTCTTGGAATAGACTTTCTTTGATACCCTTTTCTTCACATCCCATTATCCTCAAAGTTGCCGTTGTTTGTATTTCCTACGTTAAGCTATTCCTCATGTCTCTATCGTCCATGTCCGAACCCTACCATGATATCAGCCAGCGTTGAGGAATCTAACGGCGGCCGTGCGTCTGACGTGCGCTCAGCCTGATCTCGATGGATATATTAAACGTATGTGGAAGTTCGCAGCCTCTACTGCCATTGGTGACGATAGAAAGAACTCGGATAGGCATCTTAATATAATTAGCGTAAAATCATAGTTAAATTTGATGGTTACCTAAATTTCTTGTTCTCGTAACTATCTCTAAACCTTACAAAAGCATAGAAGGCCAACCTCACTCGCTCCATACCGACGAAATCCTGAATGGTATCGAAATAAAGTGGTCTGTATGAAAGCTAAAATTAGATATCCGACTAAAAGAGGAGCACGCTTTCGCCTGTATTAGATGATAATCAAGGTCAGCTCAGCCAGGACAGTGCATTAGGATGTGATAAAGCCAATTCAAATGTTTTTATATAGCTAAGCATATACATGTCCAATTTCCAACGTATTCAAATGGTTTTGAATTCATATATTTATTAGTTGAGAGTTTGGAACCATTATTTGTCGATTCCCCCGGTCAATGGAGCCGCATGCGGTGGGAGCCGGTAGCTGTGGCTGCCGGCGCGCTAACTTTCTGTCTCTGTGACTCACAGCTACCGGCGCTGGCCATTTTTCTTTCTCCATGACTCGCGGCAGGCCACCTTTCTGTCTCCGTGGCCCCTCTCTCCGCCGTACGGCATAAACGAGCTGCTTGATATATACAATATATATACACGCCGTACGGCGCGAGGACCGGTGCCGCCAGATGGCCCGCCTCCCTCCTTGAGCTGCACGCTGCCAGAGGAAAAGGAGGCCTTTTTCGTCCCGTAACCGGCCCGCGTCGATGTAATACAAGCTTCGGAAACATACTAAATTGGCAGTAGACTGTCAGTTTTGGATCATATAATCGTTGGCGGCCGCGGCGACGACAAGGGTTGTTAGGGTTTTGAGCATTCCAAACTTCGAACCTGAGGCATTATTTATGTGCGAGTGTGAGGGAACGGTGTGGTTGGAGGGGCGGCTGGCCAGTCCACTGCGGTCGGAGAAGTTCCGGTCTTCTTTACTGAGTTGTACCCTCACCATTGTCGGCGGTCGGAGAGGTTACTCTGCACCGACATGTACCCTCACCGTCGCTGGGGATAGTAGAGGGTAGCCCGGCCTCTGAAGCTCCCCGGCTGTTGGACAGGGCCCGGTGCTTCACTTTGAATTGTGGGGTGGGGGGCAATGGGCCCAGGGCCCAATCTACTCGAAGCGGGCCGGGAGATCCGGGTTACGGCCCGGAGATAGCTTTCACCATCATCCATAGCTGTGAGGGATCAAACATTTTTTAAGGGTTATCCAGTTTGAACTCTTCATAAATTACCCGAAATAAGGATAAGCCCATTTCTTTTTCACATGGTCTTTTAGGTTCTTACAAACTATGCACATTGTTAATGTTTACTCCCTTGGCCAGTTTATATTGATTAAGAGAAATATTTTATTAATATTTGAATAATTCTGGATTTATCCCTCACCATGAGCAATCCACCCCGTTCTTAAATTATTATGGACATAAAATTGAAAAAATCACTATTATAGGACTTATTGATCATACATTCTAGTGTAATAGAAAACATTAAACTATTTTATGCGTCCACATATTATTTGATTGCCTTGATCAAGTCAGCATCCACATAGTAAACTATTTTTATGCATCCGCAATAGTTAGAGTAATAATAATAAATCATCATCATCATAATGACGGATCACCTCTAGTAACTACTAGCATATAATGATGACTTCTAGATGCGTGGCAGCCGGCTTCTCAAGAAGCATTTGGAGGGGAGAAGGGTTAACGAGTATTTTCCCTGTAGTGTCTCCCAAGGCTTCACTCTTCCAAAATTAGATGTATCTAACTCTCTCTATATCTCTTCCGCTCTCTCCCACCCTCCATCCCTCTCCCCCTCCAACACCTATAAACCCGCAGTTTCTTGATGAAAAATCGAAGTTACTCCATGCCATCGACGAGAGAGAGGGGGAGAGAGGAAGAAGTGTATTATCGTGTTTGAGGGTTTGTCCAGGATCACTACTTTTCCACCGTCAAAAAGGGTAGTCATAGCCCGACAGAGGACGCCGTCTTGAAAGACAAATGCGGCAAAAGCATTGGGACCACGGCGGAACGGTGGGATTATTCGGAGAATCCCACCGCCGGCGCCACCAGAAGAGAATTCAGAGGGAATCGTTCGCTCCAACGGACTATTTCAACATCACTTGAATTTCCCATCTGAGACGTAACCCTAAAGAGAGATTCCAACGCCCCTCGGCGAAACATCTCTCTCTCTCTCTCTCTCTCTCTCTCTCGCTCTCCCCACCTATCTCTCCATCCATCTATTTATCTATCTCTCGCTATATATATACAGATATGGATATATATATATATATACAAATTTGATGAAGATCAGATTAGCTGAAGCTGTAAAGCCGTGTAGGGTGCGTAATACGATACGGTGCCATTCTTTCGCCGTTGTGCGCAGACAAACTAGGCAAAGTACATGCCTCCTTTCCCGAGAAAACCTTCTCACGAGAGAATAACCTCTCTTGAGGGACCATCTATCAGAGAACTCAGATGACGGTGATACCTAAATAACGAAGTTCACCCAATCTATCTTCAGTTACACTTTAAAATAATAAAGCTGGTTCTTACAGTATATCCTTGCAATGGTATCGTATTATCAGAAAGTAATTACATCTAAATATAGGGTTCTGGGTTTTGGGATCCCTAAAATGTTAAAATTGGGTACAGTTAATCTGCTCCATTTAAACGATGAAGTGTTTATCTTTTTAGCTCCATAATGACAATAATTCAATAGCTATATCTGCTTGAGGGCACTCAATGTTTCATATTTGTGATAATAGCTAATCATTCTAAATTATCTGTAGCTTGCATAATTGAGACGGTTTCAAGAAGACTATATAATGTGGTATAATGATAAACAAAGAATATTATTTAAAAGCTAAGAAATCCCCTATTATATAGTTTTAATTTGTGTACATTTTAATCACACACTTCCATCTTTTTTGGGTATTCTTAGAACTTGGATGTGAATTAAGATGCAAATGAGTATGAAATAAAGAGAACTTTGAAAATTGAGCTTGTACTCCCGTGAAGTGAGACCCAAGAAAACGCCTCATCGTCAGACCACAGTGACGGCTGCCCAATGCTGGCATCATTGGGTATGTGGGGTAGGTTGGGAGCGTCGGGAGTTGGGGACAGGGACAGTGGGGATAGGGATTGTGATGGGTGATCGGAGAAGTGGTATTGTAGGGTATCCGTGGTGTGGAGGGAGTTTTAGATGCAAGGAGGTTCCTAAGGGTAGTGGTCCTCATAGTGAGGAGATGACAAAGTGAAATAGGCTTCAATGTGAACACAGGAGGGAAGATTACGTCAAGAGAACAAGTTGTCGGGGATCTTAAAAGACTTTAAAAAATTGAGAATTCACACAGAAAAATTGTTATTCAATTGCCCTTTTTCTTTTTAACAAGATTAATATTGTAAGGTCGGGTTCTCGTTTATCATTGTCAGTTTCCTCCTTTATGTTGTACATTTATTGAATTCTCTTCCAATCTTCGTTATATGGCCCTATGGACACCTTTTCCCACACAACGAGGACGATAGGATGATAATCCCCCTATTAATTAATACTTTCATTTGCGATTCTTCCCATAAATAAGGATCGCAAGAAAATGATTACTTTCATCGACAATAGTGATGAACGTGATCAACTCATCCTTTGGATGCAACGGCTGAAATGGTGATACTTCACATGATGTCAAAAGCGTGTCTTCCTCACGGTGACGGCTCGCAACTTTCCAGGCTTCTGAATTCTATAGCTCTTCGAAGATCTAATCTAGGGACTGTAAGTGTGAAATTAGATGCAAGCTCTGGAGTAATCCCAAATATGGGTAAGCTAATAGAGATTTCCACGTCTCTGACAATTTAAACATGAAGACTTACGCGAGAATAATCAACAATATCTTAGAAATTGAATGTAAATTTTAGATGCATATGGAGGAGAGATGGATAGTCTCTTAGAATGGGAGTTCCCATGATGCCCAGGCTCACAAAACAAAACATGGTGAAAGTGCTGAGGTCGGTGGAAAGTTGCAGAAGGCAGCCATCCCTCTCATGCACCACACTTTCGAGAGAAGATCCTGAGACGATTCCTCTCAAGAAGAAAGCGACGATAGTTTCTAGCGACGAAAGGATCACCAGTTCCGTCTACTTCTTCCTCATCTTCACCCTCTATAAAGCCCACCACTTCCTCTGTTTTCTGTTATCCACCATGGACGTTCTCATGGACGAGAAGAACAGAGTCTTCCCAAGCTTCATCTACCGCTATATTTTCATCATATTTCTGTGTCTGTTCCCTCTCTTCCTGCCCTGGGCAACCTCTTATCGGAATCGTATCCTCTCCGTCTCTTTCCCCTTCGTCGGCCAGTACGTCTCCAGGCCAGCCTTTCTATTCCTTCTGGGCAACAGCATCATCGTCTTCCTCGTCTTCGAGTCAAAGTTGTTGCTGGCCTCGGCAGAGCCGTCCCCATTCGATTTCTGCGAAGAATGCACGGACCAGAACAAGTGCCTCCTCTGCTGCTCCGTGAGCGTTACATCGTTGGCGCCGGTGTCGCATGAGGAAGAAGACGAAGAAGAAAAGGAAGAGGAAGAGGAGCTTTCCAGACAGTGCGACGATTTCATAGCCCAAGAGAACATGCGAAGGACGATTGAAGAGAAGAATCTTGCCAGTGGCAAACGAGCACCACCATATCAGGAAACATGATCACAAAATTTCCAGACAAAATAGCCATCGTTACGACATAATTTTCTTCGATTCGACAGTAAGAGTTTAGAAATCTCATTTCTCAGTGTAGAATCAAGCTCGTTTCCAAAAGCTTGAACATAAGTGGAAGTTCCTCACGATCTTCCCTGTACATAATAGTTTTACTCTCCACAGTGTATACCTCTCCAGGGTTTGGCTTTACTAGTTTATTTTCGGGCATATTTTTTCAATTAATTCATTGAATCTATCCTTCTCTCCTCCAGAAAGTGGTGTGTCTATTGCGTGCCACTCTCTCTCTCTCTCTCTCTCTCTCTCTCTCTCTCTCTCTCTCTATTGTATCCTCCCGACCCTTTCCCTACAGCACATAATTTGACGCTTACCTATAAGGACATGCCAAATGTTCTTCAGTTTAGATTTACGGATATCCTCGGTTGGAGGTACAGGTTTGTTGTTCTCACCATTCTATCCCTGAGAAAGGGGTGCCCACAACTTACTGCATCTCCTTGAGACATTAGTACTCATCGCTATTTCAACTGATTTATTTAACTTCCCAAGAATCTATTTGATGGTGGGAGAAAATCCACGAATTCATAAATGACCGAACCTTTTCTCCCACCAAGGGATCTAGGCAAGAACCCTTCACATTTTCCCTTATTTAGATGTACCTTGCTGCTTAGGAAACGAAATTTGACATCTACTCAGTGGTTTACTAAATATAGAAATATTTTTTCCCATTTCATATGTAAAGTGTTGGCTGTAATAAAACAGTACATGGACCCAAAGGGGGGGGAAGGTTAAAGTCAATTATTATTTTTCATTTCTATTTTTACAATATCGTAAATTACAATTCAAATACCGAAATCCAGATTTATATTGATTCGGTCCATGGCCTACTTCACTTTCTAAGGACAAAGTACATAGGTTCTACCAAGTCTTTAGTGAATTAACATTAAGCAGAAAATGTTGAGCTAGCCTTCATTGGATTTCACTACTGTAACATGTGCAACTATTTCCTAGAAACACTGTCTTGTTACATGGCTCTAAGAGACCAAGTGAATAAGTACATGGCTAATATCTACTAAATTAATAGTTCTACATTAGTCCAAGTACTAGAATATTTTTATTTTTATGTTGGCTATTTTTTCTTGAATTTCTGATATTTTAAAGGTCTTAAAGTGATCAAACAATGGTCTACCAAAAATTAGGATCCATTTCAAATGGTCACTTTTAGGGTACTATATGATGGTCTCTATATAGCATAATTAATCAAGAGGAGAGAGGTGAATTAGTTTATCTCTCCTTTTAATTAAATAAATTTATTTTTATTTTTTCATATATTAATATATATATACATGACTCGAGAATAGTTAATGCACTAGATTTTTATAGTGTTTCAGTCAAACTTTTTTGACCTACATTCACTTTCAAGGAGCTACCTCATTTTCACTAAATTCTATCACTAGAATACACCCTTGATTTTGTAGAAATCGGGATCCCTTTTTATAATCAGGTTCCATGAGCCTTTGACCTCTTAACCTAAAACTTTAACCCTAGAATTCTTAGGTTCCTAGGTCTTCACATTGCAAGCACACCTCTTGTGCATCAATGGCTTATGTGACTATATTGATGACACACTATATGTGTCTCGACCAGTATACACACCATGAAACAAATTAGAAACAAAAGAGCAATAAGGAACAAGTTCATCATAGCCCTTAAAAGTCATTTTTCATTCACCAAGAATAGTTGAAGGTGTTGAAGAAGATTACATAATGTTGGATTGAGGGAGCAAGTTTTTGAGTTATTGGAGAGGTTTCTGAAGCTCCCTTGAATCAATCTATCTTACTCTTGAACCTTACAATGCTTTATTTAATTTATAAACATAATTAGGATATTCAAAATGTATAAACCTAGGGGACTGATGGACATACACATCTTCTTTAATCATTCTATTTAAAAAGACACTCGTTATTTCCATTTAAAAAATAAATAAATAATTTATGTCTACAAGCATAGGCTTATAATATTTTTATGACATCTAGTCTAGTTATTGGAGCATATATTTCTTTCTAGTAAATCTGATGGGGTGGCTGAACCAAATCATGCTACTTCTCAAGATGATGTAATAGAGTCCATTCAAGATCAAGGTCAACTTCAAGTGGGACCTCCATCAGCAATAAGAAGTTCAACTCTCAAGTAGGTCAGCTAGGATTAGGGTCAACCCTAATTTCTAACTTTGTATGTGACGAGTCAACCGGAGACTACCTCCATTGCTGGATCCTAAGTGGAACTTGGGTTGACATTCCATGAATCCATAGGGATCAACAAGAGGGTCCATCCCATGTTGTGGGCCCATGAAGAAGAGGAGGAAGTGGAGCCACTGGAAGAAGACCCGATCGAGGAAAGCCCAATGGAAGAGGGCCATCTTCGCATGGGTCCATAAGGGAGGGTTGAGGCGTGCCCCTCTCCGAGAGACGCCACCTCTTCAAGAGGTGCCTCTAACCACCTCAATCATTGCTCCCCTTTCTTCTCCTCTCTTCCCTATTCCGTGGATCTCCTTCCCTCCTCTATAAATATTAGATGGATACCATATGCTTGAAATAATTTGAAACTTACCTCTCATCTATTTCCCCTTCTTCCCCTTCTTCTCCTCCGCCGGAATCCTCTACCCCTACTCCTCCTCCGTCGGAATCCTCCTTCCCCTTCGTTCCCTCTATCTCCTCCCCTATTTCCTTTCCCCTCTGTTTCTCTGCCTCCTCGCCGCTGCCCAGTCGCTGTCTTCCGCCTCGCTGCCATCATCCCATCCTCCTTGCTGTCATTCGTCGCCATCTGCGTCCTGCCCTTCCGCCTCACTACCGTCGTTCCGGCCTCATCACCATCCGCCTCATCGCTCCTGTTCCCACCTCCTCGCCGCCGCCCCGTCGCCGCCTTTCCGCTTCCTCGCCATCCGCATCGCCACCACCGTTCTGCCTCTTCGCTGCCCTTCGGCCTCCTCGCCGTCCGCATAACCGCCACCATTCCACTCGTCGCTGTCCGACTCGTCGCCGTCTTTTGTTTCCTTGCCGTCCACCCACCACCTCTTTTTTTTCTTTTTTTTTTCTCTCTCGTTCTCGCCCTCTCTCTCTGGTTCCTCTCTCTGTCTCTCTCTCTCTCTTTCTGTCTCTCTCATTCTCGCCCTCTCTCTCTCTCTCCCTCCCTCTCACTACCGTTCTCTCCCGTCTTCTTCCCCTAGTGATCTTTTCCTTGATCTTATCTCCTTCCCCTTTCTTCTTCATCGTCCACCAAAGTCCTCTTCCTCCTCTTCGGATTTCTTCCTTTCTTCCATTCTATTCATTTTCTTCTCAAAAGCATGAGACTCCTAAGGAGGATCAAACCTACTGCTCCAAGAATCAGCAAAAGTTTTTAAGTCTTCTAACAAGATACTTTTACTTCTAAATTATTGTGGTGATTGATCAAATTTATAGCTCCCTTGATTTAGAAGTGAGTACCCATATGATAGCCACTAAATTTCAACGTTTGATGATTCATTCCACTAGAAAAAGTCTTCTCTAATTTATAAAAGAATAGTCCTAATTAAGATAATTAAAATGATCCTAACTTTCTTTCATTATGAGTGTAGAGACTTAAGATCTCACTTTGAAAGTCTTTACAAACCCTAAATTGATGTACCTCAATTCAAAGGGATAATCTGATTTCCTAAATTGGTCCCACATCATAATTCCTTCTTCTTCTATATATCTTTGTGCAACTAGTCTAGTTTTGTTTCTTATTATTGTGACTTCTTCATTTAATTTATTCTAATATATATATTTTCTGTCAATTATCTTCCAATTATTAGGCTTACGCACCAATTCTCACACTTTAACTTATATAACTTGTTTAAATTTCTCATGGATTGCATTAACCCAATTTTCATTAGTCAATGCTTCGTCAATATTTTTAGATTGTATTTCTGAAGTAAATGCAGCAAAGTGACTTTGCATTATAAAAAATGAGTATGTTTTTATTTTGTCTTTGTGAGTTCTTATGATGTTTTCTACCAGATAAGTCTGTATTACTCTAAGAGGTTTTGGAAAAACTTCATCTTGATGGTCTATTTTTGTATCATTGATATCTTCTCACCATCATCCTCAAGTTCCTTATCTTGGTCATTTGGTAATTTTTCAATAATTTCTTCCTCTTCTTGACATGAAATAGGTTACGATTTTTCTATAAACTTCACATGAATGATTCTTCTATATGCAAGGTTTTCTATATTCTCTAAATTTTTCTGAATATCTTATGAAAAAATTTATGCCCTAAAGGTTTGACATATGACACATCTTGTTTTCTTCTTTTCACCAATTCATAAGATGTTTTTTTAGTTTAGGTCTAATCAATATCCTATTCATAATGTAGACTATATTAACTGCTTCAACCTGATTTTTTTTGACAATTTCTTTTCAGCTATGTTCTCGAAATGTCTAATAGTGACCTATTTTATCTTCCCACAACTCAATTTGCTGTGGGGGTCAAAGCCAAAAAACGTTGTGCGATTCCTCTTTCATCACACATTTTAGTAAATTTAGAGTTCTCAAATTCAACTCCATGGTCAATTCATATACTCTTACTGGTGAGTTCAACCTTATTTTCAACTTTTAGACTAAGTTTCATGAAATTAGAAAATGTTTCATCCTTGATGGTTAGAAATTGTGCCCATACATATCAAGAATAATCATCTATGCTAACTAGATAATAAACTTTGCCATTAATACTAGTGGTTTAGTTGGTCCAAATAAACCCATATGTAAGTGTTCAAATGGTTAAGTAGAATTAATATGCACCTTTGGTTTGAAGGATTCTTTTAAAAAAAAATTCTTCAATGCATTCGTCACACATTAAAAGTGGGTTATCTTCTAAATTTGAAAATCCTTCCACTAGTCATAGGGAAATCAACTTCTTAATTACCCTAATATGACCTAATTTTCTATGCCAAATATTTAATTCCTCTAAAACGTTTTTAGCAATCAAGCATGCTTTTGTATTTACTAATTCACTCCAATGTATAGTATACACATCACCTTGTAAAAAACCAGTAAATAACAAGTCATTTTTATATCCATCAAGTATCAAACATCTATTTACTTTGAGGTGAACTCCCATGTAATTATCACATATTTGACACACTAATTAAGTTATGATTTAAACCTTGAACAAGAAGAATATTCTTAATTAAACTTCTATCTAAAGTATCAATATCACCAAATCTTATGATTTTTCTTTTAATATTTAGTCAAAAGCTGGGTTTTCCTCCATCCATACTTTTGAATAAGGATAACCGCTCTCCATTCATGTCTTGAAAAACTGCTCTCCAAGTACTCCTTTTTGTGGTCAACTAATTTTCCCTAATCGTTCTAAGGTAAGGTGTCAAATTAAGATATTAATGTGCTTAATTCGTTACTAATTAATATTTAATCTTAGTGGTCTTCAGGTCAATCTACAAGGATAGAGACAATTAGATCATCAATGAACTCTTGGCAATAAACTCTAACTCTTTATTTGCAGGTTGAGTGACACCTATTCAATGATCCAAACTGTTGGAAACTTTGTTTGATTCAAGACCTTCAGCATGCATACTATATTCTGATATCTCACAATCCATAGGAATCAAGAATCAGATCACTAACCATTTCCAAATAAGAGATTTATCAAAAGAAAGTAAAAACGTCAACTAGCAGAGTTGTTTTGTTAGTGGGAGAATAGCCTCAGTAATTTAAGTGAATTTTTTGAAAATAGAATGAAATGTTAAAAACATGGTGTTTAAATATTTTTAAAAGAGTAGCTATCCGAAGAAATAAGAAACAAGAAAAATGACTATGAAATGAGAAAGTAGTACACAAAATACTCTTGAAGTATCACCCGGATGTCAAAAAACAAATGTGGAAGTGAAAACATGTATAAAATTTAAGGTAAACTATAGACTATATGCTTTAAATGATCAGATCCTACCATATGGCTGTCACTCATACAATGGCATTAATCATGCAGAAAAAAATGAAAGAGAAAAGCATTAAACTTGTTGAGACATCAAACAAACACACTAAAACACTCTTCTCCCATCTGTCACTTGGAAGATCTTGAGAGTGTAATAAGAAATTTCTTGAATAAAAACTTAAGTTTCTTTAAATCTTTAGCTGTCACCCAAGGACTTCAAGAATCACGAGCAAATTTTCTAACTAAAACCTACTGCAAATTGAAAGAGAAATGAAATTTATGCAGAACAGAACTCTTGGTTGATAATGTAAAGACTAAGGGCGATTAATGTCTCTCCTTCTTCTCCCCATTCATAACATGTTTGGGAATATATATAAGCCTCAATTGGTTGAAAAATTGAAGTCAAAATTTGGTGAAAAAATTAATTTCGGTGGCTTTTTAGCACTAAGGCAGTGCTGCCGAGTTTCCTCAAATAGGAATTTTACCCCATCTTAACCACGGTGGTTAACACTTTGACTGAGCTTCCAAAAACTTCATGAGATGTCTTTGTTCCTTCTTAGTTGTTGGTAAGTTGGTTTGATCAATTTCTTTTAGTCCTCTTTAGTATTTCATTACCATTACTTTCCTCATCTTTAATTTCTCTCTCTCCTCTTCTAATCTCTCATTGGCCTTTGTTAATACTTTATGTAAGGGATTTTCCATGGCTTTAATTGATTATTTACTACTTCCAGGGTCAGAAAAATATAATTCTAATAATGCACAAGGTTTAAAACCTTGTATTGAAATGTTAGATTGAGAGAGAAAATATCAACATGTGAACAATATGGTAAAATTTCTAAAACTTTTGGTTTTAATTATACAGTCCTGATTTCTGCCCATAAAAGGATTCTCATTAGGTTAACCTAAATTTATGATAGTTTTAACTTTTTTTGAAACAGTCATATAGATTTTTCGAGAGTTATAACATAATAATTTGACTTTATCATCCATCGGAGAGTTTCCTGAAATAATCAAGTCTTAATTTTAGAAAACGATTTTTCTTTTGGTTTATATGTAACTATTTTAGATTTAGGAACCAAAGCATATCTGAATGTTCAATTTGATTTTCTTTTGTAAAAATGGCATACCTACTCATATGAATATGTCTATACATTCTACTTGAATGTTTTTCTCTCATGTATGTACATTATTCCTGATAAAGGTACATTTAAGAGTTTACTTATATACATTCTTACAGCATTTTCTTGAATGATAGTTCTCTCATTTCTAGGAGCATCTCTTACTCCTTTTCTTCCTAATAAAGGTTGTTGACTCCCCAACAATAAATTCATATTTTTCTCACTTCCACATAACTTCAAATAGACTGAATTTTGAATAATAAAGTTTCACTTCTAGTAAAGAATGTTTGTTTTTTGTATCTTTGCATTATTTCTTTAATTCCTCATTTTTATTTTTGATATTTTAGTTTATTTTTCAGATTCCTCAAAATTAATTCATCAAATGCAAATAGAATCTCATCCTTATATAGTTCAAATTCAATTGATGATTGTACCTCATCTTTGTTTTCTATAAGATATAAAGCCTACGGTTAGTTTTCATGTGACTAGGTATATTTTATTTATAAAAAACTTCATTAGATTTATTTGAACTAGAAAGAGAATGTTCTGAATCTTATATTTCATTTTCTTCTCATATTTCATATATTTTTGAATTATTTAGAGATAAGGACCATAGGATTTCCTTCATCTAAACAAGATTCAGTCAAAAAAAAATGCTTTAAGAGTAATATTTTTTTAACATGTTCTTCTTCCTCTTCATTTGATAGGCCTAATTCATAAGTTGATAATGACCATTAATTCATCTAGGATAATATTTCTTAAATCTCTAAACTCTACAAAAAGTTTCTTAGATTTACACTTTACTGTTAGAGACCTAAGAATTCTTTTCTTTAATTCAAAGGTTGTAGATTTTATATCTAGTTATATTAGTGTGTTTGCTATCTTAGTAAATCTATTGAATAAATATTTAATAGAATCCTTCTCCATCATCTTAAAAATTTATAATCCATGAGTGAGTTTATCAATTTTTGTGTCCTTGAATTGTTCCTTCATAGATAACTCTAATTTTGTCCGTAATCTTTTCTACTATTTCACAATTTGAAATCCTTTGAAACTCATTTGCATAAATGGTATAATGTAATATATTCATAATCTTGTCATTCAAAAGTCTCAAATTTCTTCCATCATCATCTTTAGATGGACCCTTTTTAATAACACTCCATGAACCCAAATCTATCGACCTAATAAATATTATTATTATACTTTTCCAATATCAATAGTTTGATGCAATCAAAGGTGGGGGCTTAACTGTGGATTGTCCCTTATGAGCTAAATTTTATTTGTAGTGATTTGATTTACTCTTCAAGATTTTGAACAATCTAAAGTAGGTTAAGCTCTAATACCAATTGATGGCCTCTATATGACTTAATGAATCAAGAGGGAAGGGCAAATTGATTTGACTCTATTTTTTTAATTAAATAAAGTTAGTTCTCTTTTTTTCATATATATATATAGATATATATGATTCAAGAATAGAAAATACACCATATTTTGATTGTGGTTCAACTAAACTCTTTTGGCCTATATTCACTTCCGAAGAACAACCTTATTTTCACTATTCACTATTAGAATCTACCCTTGATTTTATGGGAATGAAGAACATATTTTACAATCAAGCTCTATGATCTCTTTTAACTCTTATTGTATAAAGATTAAATAGATCAAATTTAAATTTATTAATCAGAAATTTATGTATGAATATCAAATAATATATGAATAAATTTTTGAGTCAATCATAGGGACAATTATAAATTTGAATTAATTATTAAAAAGCTATAATTGAGTAGAGAGAATAATTAGATGAGAGGATTGAAAAGTAACACTTAGACACACTTATAAATCATGATGAAGCTATTTTCACACTAAAACTATGGGGAGAATCTACAATGGAAAAGAAACCAAGAGATTAATTTTCCAATAAACAATCCTTGATTAAGATTTTGAATTCTATACTTATGTCTTTATCAATGTGTATTGAGATTTAATTAATGAATTATGATCCTCAAGATAAATAAAATGAAAAAAAAAAGATAAAGAGGGTAAGATAAACCTTAATTCACTTATGGAGACACCATATGTGCATCCATGAGTGAAGTAAGAATGATTGATCCTTGAGAGGATCGTTCTCTTATTACTATGGTGGTCATAACCCACCTCAGCTTGAGTAGGCTTTATGTCACACAATGGTGCTCACCAAAATACATCAGATCCCAAGGAAGATAACTCTCCAATGGTATGTCGTCAGAGAATAGAAGAGAAGATAAATCCATTGTACTTCCTAGGGTGAAAAAAGAGAAAGGTGGACTCCAAAGATATGTTTCTAGAGCGAGGAGAATAGGAAAGAACATCTCTCTCTATGAAACTTGAAAAATTCCTTAGAAATGATCTAAGACAAACATGAAACCAAGGAATAATCTTCATGAGACACTCTTTCTGGACTCTCCTTCGTGGAAAATTGAGATGCCTCTAGACAAAAGTAGAGTAAATATAGGCAGTTGAGGGGACAATTTCCTTTTTTTCCTTCATTGGTTTCCTTTTCTCCTTCATCAGTTCTCTTTCTCTTAGCTGCATGGATGGTTGAAAGGCATTCATGTAACTTTAAAAATGGCCAGCCATCCTTTATCTAAGTGGCTGATTTAATTGGTCACGCCACCTCCTTTATTCTTCATTTGTACATTTGATGCACATTAAATAAGAACATATACAAGTGAAACTCATGTGAGATACAAGAATTTTCATCACTTAATCTCACATGAGATAAAGTGACATCTCACGAAATATAAAACATCTCCCTCATTAATAAAAACTAGATATACGTTCATAATGAATAAAACCTTCCTTTCTCATCCTTAAAAATTCTTAATAGCATCTACATAAATCTCAGAAAATTCTCAAAAAAAATTCACTGCATCTTATATGAAAATTGATCAAATCATAATAATGATGTCATATATTAAATTCAAGGAATTATGGTTATCAAATATATTCAAAGTATATACATATGATCTAAATTATACAAAAAAAATATGGTGTTATCACTCCACAAGCCTCTCACCACTTAACATATAACTTTAATTTTAGAATTCCTATGTTCCTAAGTTCCTAGGTTCCTAGGCTTTTTCATTGCATGCACAAATCATATGCCTCAACAACAAAATAAACCAAAAACAAAAGAGGAATAAGGAAAAATTTTACCACATCCTTCAAGAGTCATTTTTCATTCACCAAGAATGGTTGAAGGTGTTGAAGAAGATTGGAGTGGTGTCAAAAGCTCCCTTGAATCAATCTATCTTACCCTTGCACCTTGGAGAGTTGAAAGTAGGTTAACATAGAAGAGGAATGGTGTTTCGAACATCAGATATCACTCAAAATTCTTGTATTTTCTGCTTAACCATATTCTAGATAAAATATCTTATTTATACATAGGGAGGGTTGCCTCCTTTTTCTCCTTTATCGGGTCAAATAGTTTCCTTAAAATTGGCCTTAATTGGCCATTGCATATTGCAAAAAATACAAAAAAATTAATAGTGAATAATGAAAAATTCACAACTCCCTTAATACTGGGATTTTTTTGTAACGGTCTACATCTCTAGATTCCTCTTTCAATTTGATTTACAATGATAGCTCCACATCTATATCTCTCACATATTTGTTTAGATAAAAAAAATAGTAGCAAAGGTCACACTTATTAGTAATTTTGCCCCTATGTGAATATATCAAACTAGTAATCTTGGAAAATGAATAATAAATCAATGCCTTAATGATTTTCTATGAGTTTTTCTTCACTTTATTGCTCATATGCATATATTACTCCAATCATTCGATACAAAAAAATTTAAATATTAAGACTTACTCATAAGAGAATAACATATTTACTACACATGTGTTTGACTACCTTTATATTCACACCATCTAAGAGTCATATGGAATTTTTTTTATTAGAACTCATATTATTAGTTAATAAATTAAACTCTTCAAGACATTACCCACATCAATCTGTTATTCAATTCACATCAATTATCATCAATTTCAAGATAATCAAATTAATGTCTAAAAGTCATCAAATTATACTTTCTCTTCTTGAGTTAATCCATAACTCAACACTATTGATTCTATCATTTTTATACTTTTTCCTATAGCACACTACTATGCTCAATTTCTCTCTCTTCTTAGTCTACTCATGGGTCTACTTTTCTTATTAAAGAAAGATACAATCTTATAGAAACATAGCTTTAATATTTTTATATAAATCATATTATAGCACTTCAAAGATGTTGTAATATTTTATGATATTAGATGAAAATTTTTCCCTTATGTATATTACATCTAGTTTAATCTTTGTATATATTTATTTTGACTTATGTTTAATGGGTAAAGATAATTCTGACATTCAGGGATTACCATACTATCAGTTTACACACTTTGTCACCATTAAAACTCTTAAGGCTCCAAAAGCTAAAATATTGTACAGATTTTCTTATTGGCCTTGGTGTTTAGAAGAAATTTGATAGTTGGCTTTCATAACTTTATTTGTCTTAAAAACATGGGGCACAAGTTATTCTCCAAATGAGTTCAGAGATGTGGCAACTTTCATGCTAGGTTGCAAGAAATAAATTTAGATGCTAGATGGTGTCAATACATACACATAAATATTTTATAATGAATAGAAAAACCTAGAGTAATTTCAGCCACAATAGTTAACAAGTTGTACTTCTTAAAACTTAATTTTATGTCTAAATAGTATATTTGACAAGAATGGTCTCCTTGCATTTTGAAAGCATAAATTTCCACCTATGAGTCATTGATATTTTTAGATCACTTATCATTATTTTTCCATCCATAACTCATATAGAGAAGACAACAATACTTTAATATTGTTTGCTCCCACATGAGGTATTAGTTCATGAAATCTTTTATGAATAAAATACCTTTGATGAAGATTAGCTCCATCAAAGTGGCCTTTAATTTTTCATCTTTGATAATCTTTGATGATTTAAATATTTTTTCATGAAGTGGCCTTTAAGTTTTATTGCTTGATATATTCAATAGATTTTCAGTCACTAAATCAATATAGAATAGTATGCATATTGGGAGAAAAAGCATGATAGGTTTTGTGACTCTTTCAAAAACTAAATATTATCACTACTCAATCAACTATCACTAGCCAAGCTCATGGGTTAAACTTAAGACTAGATATCATCACCTTTAGTTCGTACACTTGTGATGACTTTGAAATAGAAAATCTCAAATATTTTTCAACAAGAAGTTTTTCATGGACAAATTTGTATAAGAATGTATCTAAATATGAAGCTGAAAGAAAGGAAGCCACATGCAACATGGAGGTGCTCAATGATGAATAAGATCAACCCTTCAAGAGTGTGTGAAACATCTTTAAGTTAACTCTTTTTTGTATCTTGCATGGCTTTGCAATGAACAACTTCTCAATTAGTTAGTACTTAACAACAAAAGTTTATTTTCACCAGACAACAATGACTTGTAGTGGCAATGTACTAATATCCAACCTTGTCAGTGTTGAAATATTTCTCATCTTTAATAAATATCAGAATATGTTGCATCATAAATTCAAGAGACTTCACTAAAAAGGAGAACTATAGGCTTAAGGCCAGTTATAGTCTTGATGATGAAAAATTGGATGCCAAACTAAAATAGGTGATTTTACATTACCAAAGTTATGTTGTAAATTTAGACAAATATTATAAAAATATTTTATAACCCTAAAAATGTCTCAAGTGATTTTATGAATGATTATTTATCTTTATTGCTGTTTTTTATTTTTCAAAGAGAGAACTCATAATTGGACTCACCTAATTAAATGTACACCATGTAAGCATAAAATGGTGATTCGTATATGAAATTCTCTTACCCATTAGGCTTGTAAGTTTTTCTATTCACTTGTTTGAAAGAAGTGGGTTTACTAAATTGGTATGAGAAATGACAAATCGAGTATAAGAGTGAGCTGGATAATGAAGAATACTTATCTTTTAATTAACCTACAAAGGGATGTTACTAATAATGCTTTATTTTTGTATAATAACTAAGGTAAATGATTTATAACATCAATGTAAAATAATAATTATTAATGTTAAAATATTTGTGTACTAGTTTGAGAATCATGTGATGGATTTATGTTTAATTTTGTTATTTTTATAATATATGTGAGATGAATGTATTTTTGATGTTTAATTCATGTGCTGACATGATTACTTCAGGTTTATAACCTTGAAAATTATTTTACAAATCATAGGAAATTAATCATGAAGTTAAAATTAGAAATTTTATTTATCTTAGATTTTTTTAAGGAATTTATGAAAACATTTTTCAACTATTTTTTCAGTAAATTAAAACTTATTGAAATAATGAAAAATATATAGCAAGATTCATGGTCATATTAACAAGAAGATTTTTCAAGGGTTTAGAGGCCAAATCAGACTTTTATGCCACAATAACGCATTATGCCATGTCATCCATGTACACATCATCTTCTATGCTCTCATTTTGAGTGATGAAAAACATTGGGAGAGTTTCTGATTAGGTGTGTTCATTGAGATATTTTGCACAAAGATTAGAACAAAGATCTGAGGAATGCAGAAGGAGGTTTCAAGATGATAGAGAGCAAAAGATGTGATCAATATGGAAGGGTTATAGGTAGAGACATGTGGAGTGATGTTGGGCACTTAAGAATTCAATTTCTAATTTGATTGCATTTTATTTTCATTTTTTCTTAATCTACCATTTGGGTGATAGGTAGATGGAACTATTAAGGCTCTAAGTCTAAGTTTTTACCAATTTTTAGTCTGATTTCGGATTCATTTTCCAATATGTTATTTTCAAGTGCTAGATGGGTAGAGCGCTAGGAGGTGTTTATGAATTGGGTTTTCATCTTTATTTGATTTCTTTTTAGTAAATAATATAGTTTTAGTCTTAACTCATGATAAATAAACTTATATTTATGTTAAAGTGTGAAAAGTGGTTTTCAATTGATTAACATGATTTTTTGGGTAATTATGTGATTTTATACGAATTTATATGATTTTTACAGTCTTATTTTTGAGATAAATGAAGAAAAAGAAATAAAAATAAAAATAAGATAAAATATGGGGGACTCGTCAGTCAACTAGCCCTACAAGCGAGGTCGGAAGTGTAGTTAGGGAGCAGCCACGAGTAGGGGCTCGAGCGACTTGAACCAATGGGGGCATGTGTGTGCCACTCCCCTTCCACGTCACTTGTGGCCAGTTGACTATAGGGCAAGGAGTGGTCGTACATGTGCGAGAAAGGGACTTGATCGAGAATATAATATTACTTTATATTCACCATAAACTTTGGCGCACAACCGATGTGGGACTAAACTCACGTCACCTTCCCCAAAAAGGACAGAGAAACCAGCGTGGGTTCGAATCCTCCCATAGCCAAAATTCATATTTTTTATCTAATTATCGCGACTTTCCTACATATTGCTAGTGAAGCATTAAGCAACCAAAATCGCTAGATCATCGGCGAAAATCTCATCAATGTAATTTGCAAAGTATTGTTACTAAAATTGTTGAACAATTCATGATAAAAAGATGGCAAATCTATCGAGTAAAGCATCTCCAATTGATCGATGAACAAGCCATTGTTAGGAAGAAGACGATCAGCCAAGAGACGAGTCACTACTTCTTGAGAGCGTACCAAATGTGATGAAGAGCCTCTTCTTACTATGTAGACTTGAGGATGAAGCTCCTTGACACGCACCCCACCTCCATCCAGCTCCTCTCTATCGGGTGACAGCTGCCGAACAGCCGCAAAGTTGCCATTTTTCTGCTCTGCTGGGTGACAACTGCCGAAGATGATTCGACGACCCATTTCATTGATCTCTAGACTTTGTAAGGAGATTTAGAGATTGCTTACATCATCCTTGTCTAAGGAGAGCCTTCGAGGTCATAGACGCTACACGACTATCCTCTTGAATGCTCAGGATTCTAGTGCATCATCAATGCATCACCGCCGCGACGTCGAAACTCTTTTTTCTACTTTCAACTTAGTTTCCATTTCATTTAATGATAATTTGTTGATTTTAAATTTACCAAGATACACTCCATTTCATTATGATTCTTCTGGCTTTTAGAGATCTTAATTTGATCAATTAAATTATCTATAATCACTTACATAAGAATCACCGAGTAGAACTCTATTTTCGCTCAATTCGCGTTTGTCGGGTGCTGACGTCATCATGACATCCGCACCCTTATTTCTCTTTTTTGTTAATTTTAAATATATTTTCTTTTCATTTCTTTGTATAAAATTTATAAAAAATAGTATTCTTTGAGGAAAATTCTGAATAATTACCAAATACTATATTACATCCTTGTTGTTAACTTGAAAAATTATTACTATTTTTGGAAGTTTTACTGAATTATACTTGATATATTTGTTCAAAAATACTTCTAAATATTTGAAAATTCATACTTTCTAGTTTTATAAATTTTAGATTTACGTGATTTAATATACAACAACTAAGTCACGTCAAGTTTCATTTTTCTAATGAAATTTAACTTGATTATGATCATTAAAAGTAATTTAGAAAAAAACATGATTTTAGGTTTTGGCTTTATTTCAATTAATATTTCATAATTTTAGTTTTTCTGCTGAAACTTTTGTTAGTTATGATCATTTAGCTCAATTTATTTCAAATTATTTCTCTATTTTTTATAAGAATTTGGGTCAAATCATTTTCGATTTCAATTGTCATGTTTCCTCTTTCCTTCTTTATTTCTCTAAATTTTAGTTTATTTCTGTTATTATTTTATTTTATTTTTAGGATTTTATCTGCCATTTTCTATACAATATTTTGTAGGTCATGAGTGAGTTATCAATGTTGAATATGGTAGCACATCAAATTTTGAAGATTTAAAGCTCAATCACTTTGTCAAAGATTTAGAGTACATAGAAGATTAATTTTTATTATTTTATTAAAGTGTGTAGAATGAAAAACTAACATTGAGATTGACATCATCCCTATGGACGACTTGAATTCACCCAAATTTACTTGTAATTATTATATTGAATTTTTTTATACATATTTGAAATTTGATCATTTTGTTTACTAGTGTACACTTGTCATTGTGTTTAGATGCATACTATCTAATAATATTTATAACTAACTTAATAAAATACTAATATAGAAGTCTCAAGTCAAACATAGGGAGATTGATTAATTCATCGTGAAAATTAATTTAATTTATATATAAAGTGATTTTAATATTTTATTAATACTATTAAAATAATAAAATAGAAGGGTGATGTGAGAAGAATAAAAGAAGGAAGCAGGGAAAAGGAAAGAGGAAAAGAGAGAGAGAAGAGAGAAAGGAGAGATCTTGATAAGTCTTCATTATCATGAGTTAATAATTAGTAAATAATATAGTTTTAGCCTTAACTCATGATAAATAGACTTATATTTGTGTTAAAGAATGATTTTTGGTTTTTAATTGATTAACGTGAATTTTTGGGTAATTATGTGATTTTATACGATTTTTACAGTCTTACTTTTGAGATAATTGAAGAACAAGAAATAAAAATAAAAATATTGCAAAAAAGGGGGGACCAGTCGGGCCCGCAAGCGGGTCGGGAGCGCAGTCGGGGAGTAAGCCGCGAGTAGGGGCTCGAGCGGCTTGGCTTGGGGACCGACAGAGCATGCATACATCACTCCCCTTCCACGTCACCGGTGGCCAGCCGACTATAGGGCAAGGAGTGGTCATACACGCGAGAGAAGGGACTTTTCTCACAAAGTTAACATTACTATATATTCACCCGAAAAATCAGCGTACAACCGATGTGGGACTAAACCCCTGTCACACCTTCCTCAGAAGAGGCAGGCGACCGGCGCGGGTTCGAATTCTTCCAGAGTCAAAATTCATATATTTTTATTTGATTATCGCAACTTTCCTGCAGATTGCCGGTGAAGGATTAAGCAACGAGAATCGCTGGATCATCAGCGAAAATCTCGTCAACACGATTCGCGGAGCATTGCTACTAAAATTGCTGAACGATTCGCGATAAAAGGATCGCGAATCCATCGAGTAAATCATCTCCGATTGATCGACGAACAAGCCATCGTCGGGAAGAGGACGATCCGCCGGGAGACCAGTCGCCACCTCCTGAGAGCGTACCAGATGCGATGAAGAGCCTCATCTTGCTGCGCGGACCTGAGGATGAAGCTCCCTGACATGTGCCCCACCTCCATCCAGCTCCTCTCCGTCGAGTGACAGCCGCCGGAGAGCCGCAAAGTCACCGTTTTTCCGCTCCGCCGGGTGACAGCCGCCGGAGACGATTCGACGACCCACTTCATTGATCTCTAGACTTCGCGAGAAGATCTAGAGATTGCCCACATCGTCTTTGTCCAAGGAGAGCCTTCGAGGCCGTGGACACTACATGACGATCCTCCCGAACATTCAGGATTCCGGTGCATCGCCGACGCATCGCCGTCGCGACGCCGGAACTCAGTTTTCCTGCTTTCAATTTAATTTACACTTCATTTACTGATACTTTGTGTGATTTTAATTTACCAAACTATACTTTGTTCAATTACGATTCTTCTAGCTTTTACAGATCTTAATTTGACTAATTAACTCGTCTGTAATCGCTTACGTAAGAATCACCAAGCGGAACTCTATTTCCGCCTGATTCGCGTTCGCCAGGCACTGACGTCATCCTGACGTCCGCACCTTTATTTCCTTTTTTTCGTGAATTTTAAATATATTTCCTTTTTATTTCCTAGTATAAAATTTGTAAGAAAATCGTATTCATTGAGAAAAATTCTAAATAATTACCAGATATTATATTACATCCTTGTGATCGACCTGGAAAATTACTGCTATTTTTGGAATTTTTATTGAATTATAATTGATATATTTATTTAGAAATACTTCTAAATATCTAAAAATTCATATTTTCTAGTTTTATAAATTTTATATTTGCGTGATTTAATATACAACGACTAAGTCACGTCAGATCTCATGAGAGATAGAGAGAGAAGAGAGGTCTCACAAGAGGAGAGAGAGAAATAAGATGAAAATAAAAGAAGAGAGAAATACGATCAACCCATTTTCTCAGATGAATGTGTGCTCGAGGATTCACACACATGACATGAGGTCAATCGTGAATATCTCTAGCTTGTTTTAGCCATTGAACGCTCATTAATCAACATTTAATCTCGATGATTTTGTGTTCAGAAATAGAAAAATACTCATTATTAATAGAATGCTGAGAATGTGAATATGTCAAGATTTGATTGTAAAAATCAATAGAAAACAAGTTATAAATGATCTTAACTTGATCTCAGATGGGTTTTAGAGGATCTAGGAAAAAAAGGAAGATCATTCATCAAGTTTTGAATTAGTTTTACTCTCCTTTCAATCGAAACATGCATGAAACAAAAATAATTTTCTATAAAATATAAATAAATAACAAAAACAAGTAAGTAAATATTGAAAGCAGGAAATAAATCATTGCCCAAGTTTAGTCTGCCTCCTAGGCAACTAGAGATACCAATGTGGCAGCTTGGTTTTGTTTGGTCATGCCACACCATGTCGAAAGTCACAGAAGTATCGTCTGGAAGTGTTGCACCACCTGCCAAAGAGATCCGCCAAAAGAAGAGTTGATCACAGTGTCACTATCGTCTAGGGAAAGAAGGGAAGAGCTGACCACTCGCCAGAGGCCTTGAGTGTAGTTAGGGGAGGAAGGAAGAAGTTTGCCGATTGCTAGAGATGTTGATTGTGCAAAAGGAAGAACAAATTGTCATATTCACGACTATTGTCAGAGATGTCGATTACGTCGATAGATCACTTTATGCATCTGGTATCATGGCGGTTCGCTAACTGTAGGATTAGGCTAACCAAATGGCTATGCTGAAATAGATGAAAATGTTTAATCCCACATCAAGAATATTTCGGAACATATGCTGAATATAAACTAAAGCTATGTCTCTTAGTAAAGATCCCTTCTCTTGAAATAAAATAACGCCCAAGACCATATTGGGAGAAAGTAATAAGGTGGTTTGCCCTCGCATGCACACATGTGTACATGCACTCCTTGCCCCACAACTAGTTGGCCACTGAGACATGGAAGGGGAGTGACGCACACGTGCGTGGAGCGAGGCCTTTGCTAGTCGAGCCTAACTCGTGGCTCCCTCGGTCTGGGTCTACCCACTTGACCATTGTCCCTCCTCTGAGTTAGTTGTTGAGTGCTAGCTTGCCAACAGGTGGAAGAATTTTTATATTTTATTATTTTTACTTTAATAATAAAAAATTACACTAAGTATTCTAACTTTAGACTTTCAAAATTAATAATATATCCTATATTTATTCTACAAGTTAACAAAATAAAATCAAATAATAAAACTAATTAAAACACATAAATCTAGCTTTAACATTTATGATGAGCAAATTAGTATCAATTTTTTGTCATCATTGTCAAAAATGATTATGATCTATACAATATTAATTATCTTTCATTCTTTGGCTCTATTAGGCACTAGGTTTGGTTTTCTTTCTTGTTCTCTTCAATTATCAAAAAAATAAAAAGAAAGTTGAGAAAGCTCAATGTGGTAGGATTTAAATATAGAGGAAAAAATTGAGAATTGAACAAAAAAAATTAGGTAACTAAGTAAAATCTCATTTGTTTTTTTTTCTTTAGATTGATGCTTGCTCAACAAAAAAAAATCTTACATTTTCTATTTTTTAATTTTATATTTAATTTATTTGTTTATCTTGTTAAAAGTTATTTTCCTTGTTTTTCACAAATTTTGCTTATTTGATATAAGAAACTAAAAAATCTTACTTACAACATATGCATGGTAGGAGATCATTAAAACCATCACTACTAGAGATCCTTCTTGAAATTGATATACATTTATATCCAAGGTTGAAAAGTTCTAATGAAGGCACAAAAAAGCAAGGCATATTAAACCCACCCAGATAACTCAAAGACTATTGCAATCCAACTCCACAAGTAGATATTTTACAAAATCGAGTATGTAGACAAGATATTAAACCAAATATCTTTCAAATGTTATCATCTTTTCATGGTCATTTTAATAAAAAATCATATCGACACTTAAAAGAATTCTAAAGAGTTTGCTCTATGGTTAATGATAAAGATGATATCTTAAGACTTACACCGTTCTCATTGTATTTAAAAAATGAAGCTAGCTACTGATTATCAATAGTAGAAAAACATTTGAGGACATGATTGGGAATGCAACAAGAATTTTTGAGTAAATATTTTCTTATAGGAAGAAAATTCAATGAGGAAATCTATCAAGGGATTTACCCAAATCTATAGAGAACTCTTACATGAGGAATGAGATAGATTAAAATAATTATTAAGAAAATCTCTCCATCATGGAGTACCTAATTAGAAATTAGTACTAATTTTCTACAATGAACTTCTACATTAGAACAAACAAATGGTAGATGCTTCAAGAGGAAAAATATTTATGAATAAGAGTGAAGATGAAGAATACCAACTACTTGAAGATTTAAGTGAGAGTTCATTGAATCATCATCCTCTTATAATGAGAGTAATGGATCCCCTAGGAGAGGAAATATATGTGAAATAGGAAGATATAAAGATAAGGAGCTAATAGCTGAAGTGAGTGAAATTCATTAAAAATTAGATAAATTTAGTAAACACTTGGTCAAGAATCAGTTTGTTCTTTGCAACCTAAAGTAGTATGTTCAATTTACACTAGTCAAACTCATAAGGAAAATGAGTATTCTACATTAGTACAACATTCACTATGTAGGAACAAGCTCAAGCTGCCCAAGGATACTCCAAATTGAACTATAATGCTATATTCCAATACATCTAATCTCGGATGGAGAAATCATTTTAATTTCTCATGGAAAAATAATTAAAATTTTTAATTAGTTAGCACCATAAGCCTCTAATTATCATAATCAACTAGCAGTTCAACATTTACATAATAACAAAAATTAAGTCAACTTAATTTTAAGGACAGGTTTAGCTTAATGCAGAAAATGATTATGTAACAACAAATGATGATGAAGTAAGAACACCAAATGGTGTCAGATAGCTGAAACTCAAGTGAGATAGATAGCTGAAACCATGTTCAGATGAGAAGCAAGACAACTTCCTAGGCAAATCCTAGCTAACCCACGAGATTATCATCCATCTAAATTTTCACCTCAAAAACAAGCTCTAGCTATCACTAGTTAAGTCCAATTACAATTTTGTCAATATGAGAACATTAAAGCTTTATTAGTTTTAGGTAGTACAAAGATTCCTGAAGACACATACAAAAGAAGTGAAAAAACATAGACAAGTAGACAAAGGAACCTCTAGAGTATGGAGAAACAACCCTTAGAGAAAATTAGAGAGAAAAACTTAAGGAAAACACAAGTTAAATTAGTAGAGTGACTCAGATACCAATGAGGAAGTAGAGTCAAATAAAGTGGTGGGTAAAGGTAAAGACAAGGTAAAAATGGATGCAAATCCTAAAAATTCAGAACCTTAATCCAAGAAGAAATCAATTCAAAATGAAGAGTTGATAGAATTATTCAAAAAAATATACATTACTATTCCATTAATAGATGCTATAAAATATGTGCCTTTTATGAGAAGTTTCTTAAAGAATTATGCTCACATCATAGAGAGCCTAAGAAGATTAGATTATCCACTTAAATAAGTTCTGCCCTCATGAACAAGCTCCTTAAAAAACTTAAAAATCCAAGTGCTCCTTTTATTTAATGCAACATATGTGAATTTACTTTTCATAGAGCACTTCTAGACTTAAGAACTAGTATTAGTCTCTCCAACTTTAATTCATGAGCAATTTGACATAGGACAATTTAAACCAACTCATGTTACTCATCAATTGATAGATCGATTAACCAAAAATCCAACATGATTTCTTGAAGATGTAACAAGAAATGTTAAATAACATGTCATCCATCTAACTATTATCTAAAATTCAAAAATACCAATAACATGGATATAAAAATAAATTAGAACATTGAAATTGCAATATGCTAATAATAAACACATGAAATAATAAATAAAACACATGTAAAAATAATAAAATATGCATTAGACTATAAAGATAGAATATTAATTTGTTCAGTCCAATTCTAAAATATATTGAATGCCATGTAATTATTCATTTAACATGGGCAACTTGTGTTCCTCACCAACATGACAACAAGTAAGAACAATTATTTGTATTAATTACATGAAGTAGATTTAAATCTAATTCGGATGACATTCAACTTTGCATTTAGATAAATGAGATTAACATTACTCACCAACATGAGATTGTTATGCTTATATCTAAATAGGTGAAATAATTGTATTTATATATTAAATATAGAGTATTTAAGTACCTAATGGTACTATAATAGTACATTTAACTAATAGTACATTATTTCATATACCTACATAGAGTTATAATAGCACTATTGTTAAATATAAAGGTCATTTGATGTGAATTGTTTCTTTGCAATAGATACCGGGGTTAGGGTACCTATGTTAAATGACACAAACTTTTTAGAATGGAAGGAAGCTTTGATATTTCAATTGGGCCTAATGGATTTAGATATTTGCTTTCGACTATATGCTCTTGTAGCACTTATTGATGAAAGCAATATGGATGTAAGGATTCTCCATGAAAGATGGGAGAGATCTAATAGATTGTCTTTATCATTCATGTTACAACATGTGCCTAGAGCTATTAGACGTCATGTAACTTCTAATACTGTGGTGAGTGTTTACATAGAAATGATTAAATAACATTTTTTTGTGTCTGGCAAAGTCAAAGTAGGTGCCTTGGTTCAAAAGTTTACTTCCATGCACTATACAGGGAAAAGAAACATATGGGAGTACATCACGGCCATGCATGACATCGTAGGAAAATTAAATGATCTGAAGATTACTATTCTTGAGACCTTTTTGGTCCATTACATCTTGCAAACACTACCAACAAAATATGACCTTTCTAAGGTCTCCTATAACACATATAATGATGAATGGTCAATGAATGCTCTCATAACCAAGTGTGTTCATATGAAAAAAAGATAAATTGTAAGTCAACTGGACAAGATAAATACCATGAAAATGATAACTCACAGATCAAAGAAACGTGCATCAAATGGCAAGATGATTAAGAAATCTTTAGAGAAGAAGCACGAATTAGGTGTGGCTAAAACCTCAATCTCTAAGATTAAGTGCTTCTTTTGTAAGAAATCTGATCACCTGAAAAAGGAATGCTCAAAGTGTGAGGAATGGTTAATCAAATAGAATTCAAGCAATGAAATTTCTATCACGAGTCATGAATCAAATCTAGTTTTTGTTCTTATTCGAGTTGGTGGGTTGACTCAAGTGTCACTATGCACATTTCAGCCAAGATAGCCTCTAACTGAGTGTAAATTATATGTCATATCTAGAAATCAGATGCATTCACATGTAAAGTTAGTGGGAGACTATAGAATCACTCTAGAGTCTAGAGAAATTTAACTTTCAAAGAACTACTTTTATATTCCATCACTCAACGAAATTTGATATCTATTATCAAATTAGTTAAAGATAATTATTGCATCTTTCTTGATGCATCAGATATGTCTTTAATTAGAAAAAAATATTCTCATTAGGACTAGTGTAATTAATACATTATTTAAGCTTAATATTTTTTCTCAAAATATTTCTCTAGTTTGTTCAAATAAAAGAATAGAACTAACAATAACTCTGCAATTTTGTGGCATAAGAGGTTGGAACACATATCCCAAAGGAGGGTGGAGAGATTAGTGAAAGAAGGACTTTTGATATCTTTGGATTTCACAAATCTCAATACTTGTGTTGATTACATCAAAGCAAAAACAATCAACACATTCAGGAAAAATATCATGAAATATGGGACAATGTTAGATTTTAATTTATATCAATGTATGTGGACCTTTTCATCCATATTTTATAGGCTAAAAATATTTTTTAATATTTACCAATGAATATTCAAGGTTTATGTATCTTTACCTCAGTACACAATATCAAGCAAGCCTAACATAAATGGGTTTGCAAAAAACATAATGCTTAAAGAAATGATCAAAGCTATGATGAGTTATTCTACTCTTTCAGTCCAAATGTAGAGTAAAACGTTAAAGATAATTGTGTATATTCTAAATAAGGTTCCAACAAAGTCCACATAGAAAACTCCTTATGCATTATGGACTAATAAAAAACCTTCTTTAGGTTATATGCACATATGGGTTTATCTAGTTGAAGCTAAACTTTACAATCCACATGAGAAATATCTAGATTTAAGGACAGTCAATGGATACTTCATTAGGTATCTAAAGAGGTCAAGAGGATATAGATTATATTGCCCTACACATACCCCAAGAGTCATTGAAATCGATAGAACTATCTTTTTAGAAGATGTTTGTGTTAGTGAGAGTATCTTTAAGGATTTTTTTTTTTAGGAGTCTCATGAAGATATTATTGTACCTTAACAAATTTATGGTGAGGGCAATGATATTTATCCTATTCAAGAGGTTGAGGTTTATTTGTCATATGTTGTTTCAACCTTTGACAATAATGAAAGGGCAAATATACCTACTCAAAAATAATCACATAAATAATCATCGGAACCTACTATAGATCTATCTATTCAAGATTTACATCAAGATTAAGAGACGAATCTAAGAAGATCAAGTAGACAAAGAAAATCAATTATTTCATTTGATTATGTGGTATATCTCTCAAGTGAAGACATAGGTCAAAGAATAAATGATCCCATTATACTTTCACAAGTCATGAACTATGTGAACTCTGATCAATGATTGCAAATTATGAAGAAAGAGCTTGTGTCCATAGATTACAATCAAGTATGAGACATCATAAACTTGCATATGGGAAAAAAGCTTGTTAGTTGCAAATAGATTTATAAAACCAAATTAAATTTCAATGGCACAATTAAATGATATAAAACCGAACTTGTAGCAAAAGGGTTTCACACAGAAAGAAGTCATTGACTGTTATGAGACTTATGCTCTGTTTTCTCTAAGAATTCATTAAGAATAGTCAAGACCTTAGGAGCTCATTTTGATTTAGAACTATATCAAATAGATGTGAAAATGACTTTCCTAAATGATGAACTAAAGGAAGAAATGTATATGCAACAACCTCAAGGATTTGAGATTAAAGGTAAAGAACATATAGTTTACAAGTTAAATAAATCTATATACAAACTCAAGCAAGCTTTTAGGTAGTGGTACTTCAAATTTAATAAAGTTATCATGTCCTTTGGGTTTGAAATTTTTTTACTAATTAATGTATATACCTCAAAAAAAGTGAGAGTGAATGAATACAACTTTTGTATGTAGATGATATTCTACTCATTAGTTCAAATCTTAATTTATTAAAAAAAACGAAGAAATTTCTATCAATTAATTTTGATATGAAGGACATGGGTGAGCCAATTACATAATGAACATAGAGATTCACTAAAATAGGTCTTTGAGTATGTTTCGGATGTCTCAAGGTCTTACATATCAAATGTGTTGAAACGATTTTCGATGAAAAATTATTCTCCTAGTAAATCATCTATTGTTAAAGGTGATAAACTAAAAAAATTACAAGGACCCCTCTTAGATGCAGAGAGGAGGTTTGTAATGAAAGAAAAATCATATGTTGTTATAGTTGGGTCTCTCAACTATGCACAAATATGTACCCATTGGGATCTATCATTTGTCACTGAATATCTTAGAACATATCAAAGTGACTCTGGCCTAATGCACTAGCAAACTACGAAGAATGTTTTAGGATATCTTCAAGGAACTAAAGATCTAATACTCACATATAGGCAAATAAATCAATTGGAGGTCATTAGATACTCTAACTTAGACTTTGTTGGATAATTAGACACATGAAGATCAACTTTGGATTGTGTGTTCTTACTTGTTGGAGAAGCTATCTCGTGGTCTAATATCAAGCAGAAGCAGTTGTAGTTGTCTCATGGTCTAATATCAAGCAAAAGCAGTTGCAGTTGTCTCATGGTTTAATATCAAGTAGAAGTAGTTGTAGAGTCTACAATGAAAGCTGAATATATAACTTGCTTCTATGCATTTTCGCAAGCTATATGAATGAAGCACTTCATCATATAGTTAAGAGCTGTGAACTTTATACATAAACCCATAAACATATATTGTGATAATGAAGTTGTTGTCAAATTCTATAACAACAACAAGAGCTCAAGTGCTTGTAAGTACATAGAGATTTGGTTCTTAAATATGAAGGAGAGAATCAAATATCAATTAGTGTCAATTAATCATATTGGGACTGACTATATGCTAGTTAATCCTCTTACAAAGGTACTTCCACTAAGTACCTATAGTGCACATGTCTATAAGATGGGGTTAGTCAGTTCCCTAGAGGATATGACATATATTTAGACACTAATATAATATGTGATATCACGTGTCTGATCTCTGAATATTAGTTCATGATGAACTTCATTGATCATTGAATAAATGAGAATGACACTCTATTTATCTTGTCATGACATAGTGAGTGTATTCATAAAGATTCTTTAAATATCACATAAAATATTTGATTTTAATATTGATCATGAGTATCTTAGTATATGAAAGGGACATATATCTTAAATGTTGTATTACTACCATGACTAGTACTTTTGAAAGATATTATGATCAAAATGAAGATATTATTTAGAAGCATTAAGGTTGTGGTCACTCCACATGATTATCCAATATAAAAAAAATAGATAAAGTCAAGTGGAAGATTGTTGGAATCAAACTATATTAAGGAGACTTTTTTAATCAAATTAGATATTAATGTAATTATAAATAATTTGTGATATTAGGATTTACTTGAGGTAAAACCATAATATAGTTATAGAGTGTATTATATAAAGGCCTGCCGTTGGGGTTTCAACGCAACAGAATAACACAACTTGTATAGAGACACTCCCATCTATAGGTGAGAGGTTCTAATTGTGGGGATCAAATAGAAGAATAAAGAAGAAAGATCATAAGATGTTCGTCATTTTATACATTGACGGTGAATACAAGTGCGTCACTTTCATCAAGATTGTTCTTTCCCAATTAATTTCCTAATTTTTTATATGAATTAATAGCAAGAGTTAAGTCAAACAATGATAATTCATCATTTTTATGAGATAAATAATGCATAATTAATACATTTTCTCCATTAGTTCATTCTAATGATATATATTTAATAACAAATCAAGTAAACATACTCTAGACTAATTTCATAAAATACATCCTTAATGTTTGGTTTTAACACGCTTTTATAGCATGTTCATATTTTTAAATATTACTTGATCATAAGTTAATATGCTTTATTTAATATTTTTATCTTTAAATATGTAATTGTTAGGACCAAAGTCAGAGTTTTATAGTTGGAATCATATTTTAGATATAAATAATTTGTTGGTGATGTTTTAGAATATTTTTAAAATATGTGTTGGTTTATAAGGGAACTATGAGCATATTTAAGGAAGCCTACTAAGGCCCATATTTTCAATTTATTTAATTAAATTAAAATGATTCATGAAATGGGAAGAAATAGATGAAACGTTTAGGAAAAAATGGAAACAACTTGAAATGGACAGATTATGGGTGAAAAAATAGACAAAGAAATAAAAGCTGATTCTAATTGAAAATCAAATGAATTTTTAGCAAGTAGATTCCTCACTACATGTAATAAATTTTAGATCTAAAGAGGGTATAAAACCTTCTAACTTAAGGGCAAAAGGGGAGCTCTTTTCTTCCACTTTCTACTATGTGACAAATAGTAATGTTTTTTTGACTCTCATGTTATTTTTGAGAAAAACTCTGATCTTTACATCATTTAGAATTTGTTTCTTTGATTAATTCAGGTGACAAATGAATGAATTGAAGAAACAATCAATTTCTAAGGATTTTATTCAAGATTTTGGTTAAACTTGTTTGTATGCCTATCCTTAATGTTTTTTCTTTCAGTTTTCTTGATGTTTTTGAGTTTGTATTACCTTTACTTTCATTTTAAAAATATATTATGTAGCAAAAAATCAATTTATTTTTAAAATTTTAAATTTTGTATTTCCACCTCATCCCTGATGGGATCTAGTGGGAACACTCCCACAATAGGGTTCTCTCTCCTCTCTCTTTTTTTTAATTATCCATAAATTAGGTTAATGAAATTTATTTTATTATTTTTCTGCATATTAATAATTTCAAGGTGACAAAGGGTGGAGCTGGTCTTCTTATACTCTTCTGCATATTAATATTTTATGACTAATTGAGCATAAAATATCTCTCATACTCTTCTTTTATTATTATTATTATTATTATTATTATTATTATTATTATCATCATCATCATTATTATTATACTTTTAGTTTTTATATTTAGATTTATTTAGAAAACAAAAAAAAATATCATCATTTGTTATCTTCCTTGTGCATTTGACCTAAACCTCGTGCAACTACTACATTTATTTTCAAGTATATTCTACTTTCTAAATTTGATATCTCATTATTAAACTACTAAAGGTGATCAAATTTGGTGCCATTGTTGGTGAATATTAAATGACATTGATGTTAGCTGTTCTCTTACTTTAGTTTCTATTTTTGTTTTAGAAAAAGTTACAAAGTTACAAAATTTAAAAAAATATTAAAATTATTAAATCTAGAAGAACTTCAAAAATCTAAAAGTTTAAAAAATCATCATAACTACATCTCTATTTTATATCTACTTATCTTTTACTCACATGTTTACTACATTGCATGTTAGTGTTCATTATTTTTAGGTATACTTCCTATTCATCTCTTTTTACTTTAGTTACTTTTCTTATCTTTTCATATTGTTTTAAAAAATATTATTATTTATCTTCATTATTTTTAGAAAAAATCATAGAAATATTTTTTCAATGACCATGCCAATATGACTAACCCTTTAACCAATATTGAAAAGAACTATTAGGAATATGGCTAACTATTAGAAAAGTCCAACCTAGACCAAGAACTATAACGAGGTTGTCGGTAGAAGTTTGGAAGCAGGCTTTATCCCGGTGCCACCTGGGGCCACGTGGGTTGGCCATGCAGCGTTCACCGCCCTTCGCCCTTCCTTATCTTAGACATTCTTCTTCCTTTCTTCTACTTTCCGCTTCTATCTCTGCTGCTGCAAGAGCATCAGGCTCGATGGATCTGAGGAACAAGTTCATGAACCTGGTGGCACCGCCCGCTGCCCTCTTTTTCCTCTGCCTCGTCCTGCCGCCTCTCTACTTCCTGAAGCTGTTCTTCTATCTCTTCTCCGCTCTTTTCCCTCAGAACCTGCGGCAGAAGGTCGTCCTCATCACCGGCGCCTCTTCTGGCATCGGCGAGGTACCTCTCTCTCTCCCCCTCTCTCTCTCTCTCTCTCTCTCTCTCTCTCGCTCTCTCCCCTATTATTCATTTTCTTCATCTTCTTCTTTAGCAGAACCTGGCCTACCAGTACGCGAAGAAGGGAGCCTCCTTGGCTCTGGTGGCCCGGCGGGAGGGCCGCCTCAGGGAAACCGCCAACCGGAGTAGAGAGCTGGGATCCCCAGATGTTCTCGTGATCCAGGCGGACGTCTCCAACCCCGACGACTGCAGGCGCTTCATCGAGACGACCGTCAGCCACTTTGGACGGCGTAAATCCATTTTTTACAAACTCTTTAGAGAGAGAGAGAGAGAGAGAGAGTTATGACTTATCCGTGTTATGATGTCTGATCTTCATTTGTTATTCCAGTGGATCATCTGGTGAATAACGCCGGTATCTCCTGCGTGTGCCTGTTCGAGGAGGTCTCCAATATCACCAGTTTCTCGCAAGTGATGGTAAGTCTTTCGATCGTTAAGAATGTTTTGTGAAAGAGGGAGAGAGGAGGGTGGGTTACGTAGGAACAGAGTAGAGAGAGAGAGAGAGAGAGAGGAGGGTCATAATTGTAAAAAAGGAATAAAGAGAGATGATCAACTTTTAAGGTAGAGTATGTATATAATAGATAGATAGAGAGAGAGAGAGAGAGAGAGAGAGAGAGAGAGAGAGAGAGAGAGAGAGCAGGGTTATAATGCTAAGTGCAGAGAAATGGAAGGTTGTGTAGTTAGATAGAGAGGGCCCACGTTGCTACTGGTGGAGTAGAGAATGAAAGGGTCAGGTCGCTACAAAGCAGAAGGGACATAAGGAGAGAGATGAAAATAACTCACGCTGTTTCAAAATAGAGTAGAGGGATAGAGAATTGAGGAATCATGTTATTAAATGTAGAGTAGACGTATAGAGAGGGAAATCTCATGATGCGACATAGTAGAGTAGATGTAGACAGAGGATCATGTCGCTACATAGAGAGAGGAGGGGTCATATCGCTACATAGTATTGCCAGAGAAAATGAGGAGGGCCATGTTATTACAATGTCAAGGGACAAAGGATGTTCATTTTTTTGCAAAGAAGAGACAGACAGACAGACAGAGACAGAGAGAGGGTAATCTTGTTACAAAATAAATGACGAATATGTTGCTTCGGATGATGTTTGTGTGGGAGGTTCCATCCACATATTAATTTTCATCTGAGTCTATACCCATGGCTACAGGATATCAACTTTTGGGGTTTGATTTACCCAACCCACTTCGCCATCCCCCAACTGAAGAAGAGCAGAGGGAGAATCGTCGTGACCTCATCGGCCGCCAGCTGGCTACCTATGCCGCGGATGAGCTTCTACAACGTTAGAACCACCCTCTTTCTCCCCGTCCGCCATTGAAAGCACAAGTCGGAGATGCTCTTGATCTTCTTCTCCTTGTTCCAGGCGAGCAAGGCTGCCTTGACGAGCTTCTATGAGACACTGCGGGTTGAGCTTGGCCGCGAAGTCGGAGTGACGATCGCCACTCCTGGTTTGACGGAGTCAGAAATGACACAGGGGAAGATGCTCACCAAGGAAGGCCATTTGCAAATGGACCAGGAGACGACAGACGTAGGCGCTCCCTCTCCCTCTCTCTCTCTCTCTCTCTCTCTCTCTCTCTCTCTCTCTCTCTCGCTCGCTCTAGAATAATACCGTACTCGAAGACTCAGGTGGGACCGTTCCCGGTGGTGTACGCGGAGGCATACGCGAAAGCAGTGGTGGAGGCGGCATGCCGGGGGCAGAGGTACCTGACGGTGCCGGCGTGGTTCCGGGAGGTGCATGTTTGCCGGATGGTCGCCCCGGAGGTGGTCGATTGGTTCTTCCGCTTGCTCTTCATGGCCAGGCCGGGCGGCGAGAAGGAGCCCCTCAGTAAGAAGTTATTCGACGCCACTGGCACCAAGGAGATGCTCTATCCCTCCTCCCAGCAGTCCTCCGAGATCAAACAAGACTGAGACTGCTTGTGGCTCGCTCTCTCGCTCGCTATATGTATATATATTGTGTTTATATTTACCTCCTCAGACGTCACTGATCGCCCGGCGTTATCTTTCGAACTCAGCCCCTCCGCCCGCCATCTACCCTCAGCCTCATGCCTTCTGGCCACGTGTTCACTATCCTTCTCGACCAGCCCCCTCTCTCTTGTGAGCTTGCTTCAAGAAAAAGTCTAATTAATAACTTCTATTGAGCAGTGAATATGGCATATTTTAGGTATCCTAGAATTAGTTAACACTACTAGAATATAATTTATTATTTCATTTTTTAAAATAACATTGACATTAAAGTTAGCAACCCTCACACATATACATTGATGGGATATACCTCTTCAGCCATAGCTATTGGTTACTTACCACTGGTAGATGCCAACCTAAGGTACTGATCCGATCATGTTGATGTCCACTTGGTCGCCATCTATCATCATCCTCCACAACCTTGAAATGGAATTAATCATCGTCATGGTCATCCTCTTCAACATTTTTATTTTTAAAATGAGAAAGGTAATCCTCCTCTTGAACAATTACTCATTCATAATTTGTATATTTTAACATCTTATTTATAATTATATATTTTTTATTTATTCTGGTATTTTAAGAACGATCAGATGTTAAGATGCTTCATATATTTATACATACGTATTTCCCAAAAACGAATGTGATGATATGAAAGAAAATATTCTGTATAGAAGGAAGGATACAGAGAAAATGGAAATGCTTCCACATGTAATCCATAAGGCTATAGATGTGCTTAAAAGGTTAAGTTAGATTAGTTCAGGGAAATTTCATGGCAACATATATGAAGTGAAATTGAGTAAGGCTATCAACCAAAGATTTTTTCTGAATTGCATTAGAAAATAATGATATAATATATGCCTTTGCGAAAATTACTGAAGAGAGAAGAGAATCTAGTATAAAGAACATTGAAAATGAGGCAATGACGATGGTGATGACAATGAGTGCATTGATAATAATGCTAATGCACTTTCCAAGGACTTGTGAATAAAGAAAGTGGTTCAGATTTCAGATCACATGATATTTGTTCATACAAAAAAAAATATAGTTCAATCTTTGAGAATTTTATACTTGACACCAATTATTCTAGTTGGGTTGACGAAACAAATGTAAGAAATTATGATGTATTCAATTCAAAATGCATCGAGCAGATTGAAGATGATGGTGATGATGATATCTCAAGGTATTAATCTGGATGTATTCTCAGCAAAAGATAGACATGATTTGGCATTTCCATGGAAGATCCAAAGAAAACTTGACATAGACTCCAGCATGTCAAGATCATGTTATAGCTTGAGGGAAGGCATTCAAGGAATTATTATGAAGGCTTCAAAAAATACATCGTCACTTTCTCTGGGGATTGGATGCCATGTTGCAGTAGCTAAGTGAAGCGCTAGGATAGACACCTGCTGCCAAGGGTGGCGTTTCCGAGAGGAGAAACCCTTGCAGAATGGATGTCTCTCGAGATTTTCCAGCACTGCCAAGGTGGCAGTCCTCAGCCAAGTGACCTTGGAAGAGTGAGTTCTTGTAAGGAAAGCTGTCTTCATGGAATTGACCGGCGCTCAAAAGTCTGGGGAGAGCTGCCCGTTGGATTGCTAATCTCTCTCTCTCTCTCTCTCTCTCTCCCTTTGCATCAGCATCTGATCACCTGAGCGTATTGAACCCTGAATCTTAAGAAGAAAAGGCGTGGCCTTTTTGCCAAGACATCCTAACAGTCGCTGCCCCAAGCCTGTGTGATCATCCAAGCAAATCTCGGCAAGTCTGATAACCAGCCCATGTCAAGAGCACGGAAGATTTAAATGACGGAAGGACCTCTTTCTAATAACAATAAGTCCAAACTTATGCGCATCAAAATTAAAATCCCAACGTAGGCAATAATTCGCCGGTGAAATAATTTTCATGTGCCTGAAAGCAAAAACAAACAAAAAATGAACTACTCGGTTGTCTCTCTCTCACTTCGTTACAGGTCAGCCTATAATATACTCTTAACTAAATAACCCTGAATCATTCCTAAAATGCCCTTTTAAACATGGTATAATATTTATTCCAAATATATGGAAAGGATGGATACAACTGTCACGAAATTTCCGGTGATGTTAAGGGTAACCTATCATAATGCTCTCGACGAGGACATCTATAAAAATGATGCCGTTGGGAAGGAGACGATGCTATGACGTGGCAGATGAAGTGACGTCGATCTTATCGCGACTGAGGTGCCCCCATTGGCCAGCATTCAAAGCCACAAGTATTCTTGTCATCACCTCACGTCTTTTTCTTTCTCCCCCTCCCTCTCCAGCTCGCTGTCAGTTAAAGTGAGAGATAAAGAATAAAGTCTATTCGCCCACTCTATCATCGATCTATCTACTTATATGAATACATATACAGCTATATATCTAAGACGGATTGAGAAAAGAGGGTGCAGTCACTTGCTCTCACAAAGCGATTCGAGGGAATACCGGCGCCATTTTTAATTAGGGTCATCTATCTCTCTAAAAGAGAAGAGAGATAATGTCATTTATTACTTCGGTTTCTTCCTATTTCCAATTGATAGGAAGGAGAACATGTCGTCAATTATTATTTGGATCTTGAATTATCTTGAACTCAAAACACGAAAGTGTGTAAGTTTTTTTATCCATATTCCTTATAACCTTTTACACACATGATGAAGCCCTGGATCTCAAATTTGATGCATGAGTACATATCAACAACTTGTCCTGAGAAATCAGTTAGTGTATCATTGAGCAAACTATAGAAAATACTAGTTTCTCTATATATCATTGAGCAAGTTAACCCAAGAATGTCACAAACTCAAGCCTTTAGATTTCTTAAAAATATCGACCCAATGGACATCTCAATATTTTTTTCATCTGAATGTAGCCCATCGCAAAGTTTTTATTTCTGAATGTACATATTATTAACTTAAGTGTGCCCTTGTGGATACTTTCCAAGTGTCCAATATTCAACCTTATGTCAACGTCCTAAAATTTTAAAAAAGAATCTGAATCATACATGCATGAAAAAGCATAGAATAATGAATAATTTATGCATAAATTTGCATCAATAGGTCATTGATGATCTTTGTAATAGCAGTTCAAAATTTAATGTGCATGAAATGTCAACATTGCAAACCTCATGAAATATCTTCATAATTGTGAATGAAGATTTTGTCTTTCTTAAACATCAAGATATTTAAATCTATAATATTTGGCATTGTAATCATATAATTGAGATTTTTATTACACATCAAAATGAACGAGTATCATGCATAGTTTAGGGTTTCTAATAGTAGCCTCCCTCATAACTTTTTTTTAATCACCTTTTATTTACTCTCATCTTGTCATCTTATTAAAGGAAATTAGTTCACTAATGTAATACACCAAACATTCTGTTTTGCAAGCTTTTGAATCATAAAGTTTCAATCCCTAATTTGAATTTTTGGATTATCACTCTTTCTTTGAACAAACGTGATGCCATTTGAATAAAAATCGTCATCTAAAATCTGACTTATCAATCCAGTAAGTGGTTTTAATCACATATGTTAGAAGTAATCTCTAATTGAATTTTCTATATAATCTCAAAAAATCTTTAGGATCATCATGGAACTCTATAGCTCTTAAAGTTCATCAAGTCAAATGGTTATGATTTTCAAGTATGAAATCAATGTTCATCTTCTAGACTTGTGCACGATAATTAATATTTGAATGGAACATTTATCTGATACTCTACACCCACATGTCGAGCAAAGTAAAACATTTGACCTTTATTACAAAAGCATTATATGTTTACATATCAACACTATTATAGTCCCTGCTTACTTCTTGAAAGCTATCCTAAATTAGGTTAACTTTTGTCTTCTTACTAGAAATACATACCTAGTTATAAGAAAACTAATGTATTAAGTTGAAAAGAACTATGTTGAAAAAACCATCAAATTAATGTAATATACCCTTTATAATAAGTTATTATGTATTATTCAGTGGAAAAGAATAGTTGATAAATGGAATTTAATTTTTTTATTTTTCATTTGTAGTAACATGCATAAAAAATCATTAGCCTAATTTGTGAAACATCCATAAGTAGGGTTCTTCACATTCATCTTGTGTAAAGATCAAATGTTTGGGGACAATGGGGGGATGTGATTTTTATCAAAAGTAATTCATTAGCAAGGTTTCAACATAGAGGATGTTAGAACTTTCTAGAAAAGGAATTAAGATACGAGTGAACAAAGATTTTAATCTTGGAAGAAGAAATGACATGATGAGAGGGAGAATCTTCTGGGAAGTAGTAGTAGCATGAGATGGGGGAGAAGGCATTTAGTCACTAGCAAATGAGGATGCAAAAGAAAGTCAAACAGATGGGGGAGTGAGGCTTTGAATCAAAAGGGTGGTTTAAATGAGAAAAATGGGGTTTTCTACAAATTAGATTTTGAAGATTTGGAAGACAAACTATGAGAGAGAGCCAAGAGAATTAGGATCTTTCAAAGTAGAAAGTAGATGCTAATTAGGGTAAATTATATTAACTCAAATATATCTCACCAATTTTAATAGTTATTGGCTAGTACGAGCATAATAGGCATGTTGCAGGTCAATAAGCATGATTCAAGAGTATCACGTAGGGATAAATAAAAATATATATATATAATATTAAACCCTGAAAATATTATGTAATATTGCTTATAAATTTAAATTTTAGCTTTTATATTCTTACCGAAGTGATTTCTACAATGAAATAGTATGATTTTTCTTTTGAAATGATTACAATGATGGAAAAATTATTGTTCTAACTTTTATGATATTTTGTGTGAATAACATAGCCTACCATGATGAGTACAAAAGAAGCTAAACATAATTTCTTTGTCTACTCATATTATCTCTTAGTTTCAAATCCATCGTAAAGTTGTCAATAAAAGATGAGTAGATATACTATAAATAAAATTTCAACTTAAGCCTATGGATGAGTTGGTCATCCTCTAGACAAGTTAACCTTTTTTTGAAATAATTTTCTTTGCTGAACTAGTCATTTGGTCACTTTATTCATTCAATTTCTAAGCTAGGGTAACACTTTTTGCATTATATAAGCTTTGAAAGGTGTCCAAATAGGGTTTGGGGAACCTCATTCAAGAAGAGAAGGGAAGATCATAAGAACATTTGAAATTTATATCAAGGAAGAACCATTAAAAAATATCTATCACACTCCCTCTTGTCTTATTTACTCAAACCTAGTGAGGAGAGGATAGGACACATACAAACTTATTATTCAATCAAACATCATGAAGGTTTTCAATTTTCTAAAGGCCTCATTCAAAAGATAAGGGAGCAAGCCATGCAAAAGTAACCATCATAAAATCATGTCTCATTTATTTAAATTTACTATTTAATATACTCTTCAATTGTATATGTAATTTTTCATATTAAGTTAATCTTCAGTGAATGTTAAATAATTTCAATATAATTTAGAACTCTTGGAATTTACCATGATTTCTCACACTCACCATACTCTCCACCTCCCCCACTCAAATTCACATAATTGCAAATTTTCTTTTATAAATTTTAAGAAAACTAAATATATATAAAGATAATAAATCTATGATATACAAGTTTTCATTTGATACACAAAATCAAACGTATTCTAACAATAAGAAATATATAAATTTTCATTTGTATTATAATTCTTTTATATATGCATACTAAACTCAATTTAGCACACATTTGATATTATCTATAAAGAAATATGTTTAAATTAACGTGAACATCTCTCAAAGGACAATGAGTCAAATCAAAATATTTTTTACCAAAATGACATCACTAAGACAAATTAAAAGAAACTGTAAAATGCTTCCAAGAAAAATGGCAATTAAGTAATCTTATTATCATACCGCATTAATATATTATGGTAGTATTTCAAGCAGTGGTTAATTCAGAGATATCATATGAATTAATACAAGCCAAGCAGCAATAATTCCAACATGGGGCCAGATTTCATTTACAAAGCTTGCACTTGGATTATGCTCAAAGAAAATTCTAGAAAATGGGCCCAAAGAGTTCTTGTGGGCCCCCCACTCTCTCTCTCTCTCTCTCTCTCTCTCTCTCTCTTTCACTTAGTCAAAAGTTGGGCTTGGGCCCAAACTTCATTAACCCTAGAAGAGCCCGACGAATAAGTTAATGGCCACCACCTCTTAAGGGTCGCCATAGGGAGTGTGAGCGGACGCTGACATGGCGACGGGACCCACTGGATGCTCCACGTGCAAGCCTAATCAGGTGGTGAATAAGCGGGCTTTCGGGCCAAATTTTCACAGGGATCGGGCCGGGCTAAGTTTCACAGAGGCCCTATGGATGACAGGGTGCGAGGAGCTCGGATGCTCCACACGTGCGGTTTGACCGTGCGAAGGGGTGGCCCACGGGGGGGGGTAACTGAGATGGACCGGACTTGACTGGCCCATGTGCTGCTTCTTGCCACCACCCCACTTGCCGCATTTTAGAGCGTTTTTTTATTCAATATGCTTAACGATCTGTTATTAAATTATATCCGTATATTATATAATATTATAGGGGACAATTTACGTTTAGTCCCTGTATTATTATAAAATTCCACATATAACCTCGCAATTAAAAATATCAAAGCACTGTTTATGCAAAAAAACTTCCACTAAATTGTTTATTTTTTATGATAATCCCATGGTAGAAGTACTAAGGTATAATTGCTGGAAAACACATGTTCTATAAAAAAGTACGAAATAAACCTTATCATCCCAGGAAATATTTTTTTTGCCAGACGTGAAACTATGAATAAAAATTTATCCAAACATATTATTGATTATCATATTTTAATTATTAAATTTATAGAAAAATAATATCCCTGAGAAATGAAAACATTGATTTGATAGAAAAGGATCTTTCCCATTGTATCGACAAAGGTGGGGGCTTTTTTAAGTATATGCATTTTAGAGAAGGCTATATTTCAAATTTAAAATATGTGAGGTGGTGAAAATAAATACGTTTAATACGGAGGATAAGGATAGAAGACGTGAAATCTGCGTCGGGTCTCCGTCGACACGCCGGAGCCCTAAATTTTTCCCCATCGCCATTACCTCTCTCTCCTCTCTCCTCTCCTCTTTCCTCTCTTCTCTCTCTTCTCTCTCTTCTCTCTCTTCTCTCTCTTCTCTCTCTTCTCTCTCATCTCTCTCATCTCCGGCGGAATCTGACTCTCCTGCCAGAGGTGGACAAGCATGACAAGACATGGTAGTAGAAAACACCAGCCCCACTACAACAGGGACGCTGCCTTCGTCGTCACGAGAGGGATGCGCCGGCGATTTCCCGTCGCTGTCTCGGGGCTGGCCGCGAGGCGGGGCGTTTACCGTGAGGGGAGGGTGGCTGATGTGGATCCTGGTCGTCCTTCTCCTGTTTCAAATGAGATTAGAGAAGTTGATTGCGTCGATCGGACTCGATTAGCTGCTGTCTGCCTGCTGGCTGATTGGTTCTTTTTTTTTTTTTTACCTTCTCTGATTAGGGTTTTTTAAAAAATTACAGACGATCCTCGATGCAGAGGGAGACGAGGTGGTGGTGTCAGATATGGTCTTTCTTTAAAAAGAAAATGAGATCGGTGAAGCTGCTTGCGTCGATCGGACTCGATTTGTTGTTGTCTGCCTGCTATATTGGAATTTTTTTACTATTATTCTTCTCTGATTAGGGTTTTTAAATTTTTTACAGACAACCCTCGATGCAGGTGGAGACGCGGGACTGTTGTCAGATATTGTTTAAGACTATGAACAGCCGTGAGGAGGAAAGATCTGGTGATATTTGCGGTGACGATTCCCAGGCATCCTGTTGTGCGGCCAAAGGCCGCGATCCCCGCCCCACATATTCTTGTGGTAGGTAGCCGCTGTTCCTACTGGAGGAGTGCTCGTGGATTGACCATGGGGTTGAAGGACTAATGATTTCACACGCGGGGGAGATGGATGGAGAAGTGGGGAGAGGAGAGAAAGGATGGAGAAAATCAGCAGTCCCCTCTTCACAGGCGATTGGAGAGGAAGATGTAGATGGAAGGGGCAGGAGGAAGATGGTAAACTGTTAAACCCAGGCGGTAAAAAAATGGAGCTACCCCCCTCTTCTTACTGTTCTTTTTTCGCTCACCTTTTGACGCCAATCTCATTCTGTCCCTATGATCGTCGAGGGCCTAAGAAGGTCTTGCCCCCACCCTTTTCCAGCCTATCCACCTCTCTCTCTCTCTCTCTCTCTCTCTCTCTCTCTCTCTCTCTCTCTCTCTCTCTCTCTCTCTCTCTCTCTCTATCTCGTATGGATCCCAAGGGCTCCTCAAAGCTGTCCCAGGAGGTCCCCAAATTTCAGCAGCCAGAAAGGAGGGAACCCACCAGAAATTCTACAAAGGCTGCTGACGGAAGGGAGCTCCAGAGAGTGATGGCGTCGGCGGCGGAGAGGGATACGCAGGCCGCAGGAGGCCACGAGAGAGACGAAGAGAAGAAGCTCGCCCCGAAGAGGAGCTCCAACAAGGATAGGCACACCAAGGTGGACGGCAGGGGGAGAAGGATCAGGATGCCGGCCCTCTGCGCAGCGAGGATCTTTCAGCTGACCAGGGAGCTCGGCCACAAGACCGACGGCGAGACCATCCAGTGGCTGCTCCAGCAGGCGGAGTCCTCCATCGTCGCGGCCACCGGCACCGGCACCATGCCGGCTTCCGCCATCACCACCGCCGCCGGCTCCGTCTCCCACCAGGGAGCCTCTGCTTCCGCCGGCCTCCACTCGAAGCTCGACGAGCTGGGCGCCGCCGGCGGGTCCTCCGGCAGACCCAACTGGCCTGTTCTTGGCGGAAACATGGCGCGATCGCAGCTGGCGGCGGGGCTGTGGCCTCAGGTGGGCGCCTTCGCGCAGGGATTCATCCCCTCCACGGCTGGCACGGCGGCGCCGGCCATGGGGCCCGGCGATGGGGGCTCCTCCGCCGGGTTCTTGCCGAGGGTTGGAGTGCAGGGGCTGGAGCTCCCTGGGAGCAGTCTGGGCCCAATGAGCTTCACCTCGATCCAGCAGCTTCCCGGGTTGGAGCTCGGTCTCTCTCAAGATGGGCAGATTGGAATTCTGAATCCTCTTACATTGAGCCACTATTACCAGCAGATGGGCCATGGGAGGGGAGTAGGAGGAGGTGATGGTGGTGACAATGACGACGGCGGTCAGATTCAGCAGCAGCAGCAGCAGCAACAACAACAACAGAGGCAGCAACAGCGACAACCTACCCCCAGGAAGGACGAGTCTCAGGGGTCCAAACACTAGGCGCTCTGAACATTGACGAATTCCCAGAGGTGCGATCTTTGGCGAGAGCATGGGCGAACCAGCAACCGACACCCATAGACGCTGGCTGCATTTCATTTTGGTTGCTCGATTGGTTTTTTCTTTTTTATTGATTGGCTGCAAAATCCGAGACACAGAAGAACAAGGAGTCCAAGAAAGTGATAACCTCGTTGGGTCTGCTTCTCTCCCATCTTCCTCTCCGTGGCTCCAGAGCAGCCCGCCTGTGAGTCTACACACACCTACCTCTCCTACTTACTTCAGAACTAACCATTTCCGCTCAAGAGTCCGCAATCTAACTCCGCCACTTATCTCAGGCCCTCATGGGGCCACCTTCTGCAGGTGGAATCCTCACCTAACTGAATGACTGGACGGAGCCTTGTTGTTGGTCTCTAGTGCAAGGTGTGTAGATTCCATTGTAAGCCATCGCTTCTACTGTTCTGTGCCCCAGGTAGGGAGTGGTGATTGGTTTGTTCTGAAGAAATTATTTTATTTTATTTTATTTTTTCATTTACGTTAATAATCATAGATGGGGAGTGGTGATTGGTTTGGTGATGGGCAATTAGCCCACCGGAGATTACTTTCTTCCCAAACTGTTTGAGCTCTGCTCTGGGATGCATTCTTCAGCTCTGGATTGAAGTGAAGTGAAGTGAAGTGTTTACTTTCTGATCCAATGTCATATATGGCAACCAGATTGGGTCTGCCCTCAGCGGTCTGCAGGTTGGTATGTTCTTGCCTGGACATGGCAGCACCACAGTGTTCATCGGAGATGATTGATGTGCACATCCATGATTATTGCGTCGAATCTATGGTATCATCTAAAATAATTTCATGAGCACTGGTCAGATTCATCCCTTCCGCTCTATCTGGATTGCTATTGTTCAGACATACCTTTGATTGCATTGGTTCTAGGGAATATGATCCCTGTAACTATGATTTAGATCTTTTATTTTTCTTTGGAACAGCTTTTGTCGTGGTTTCTCTTCATTGCTTGACTGAGTTGGAATCATAATCGTCTGATTAATTTGGTATAAATCTCTTTCTGTAATTCCACATTTAGATAATTTCATGGCCGTACGTTCATTGAAAACCTGTGCAAATTCAGATTTGTTCATCTTTGTCGCCCAAAGAGGGATCAGAGTGGTTCAAAAAAGCATTCAGAAACAGAGAGGCAGCAGTTCTTTTGCTGTTTTATTATTATTATTATTATTTATTTTAATGATTGTGATAGTAATGAGCTTCGGAAGGTGGGTTTGACCTATTGACTGCTTAATTTATTTTCCAACGTGGGAGATCTCGTTGACTTCGCTATTCAACTGGTGAGGAGGATCCTGTTGACTAACCAGAACATATATATACATATGGGCAAGGCTCATTGAAGTCCAGGTGGCTGGGGCTGTAAAAATCCGTACTGGGCTCTGGGTTGACTAGGCCCATTGAAATCCGTATCTGCCATCATGAGGAAAATTTGGCCTAATCTTCCCACCCGTCTCTTCTAGACCTGTCCGTATTGGCTGGGCCCGAGCCTTCAGAATCCTGGCCCGGCCCAATACATTTTGTTTATTTCACAGTAGTGCCATCAAAGCCTACATCTTTATTCTCTTGAAGATGAAATGTGCCTTAGACGGGTAGAGGTGGGCTGGATAAGTTGGCAACTCGGCCCGGCCCAGCCTGGATATTTTTGGGCATGGTATTCAGTTGACTTTTCGGTTTGTTAGGCTGGGCCCGTCTTATTTTTGGGCATGCTATTCATAAGTTGACCCGATCCTGAATCCTGAATCCTATCCGGTCCATTGAGGGAACTAGTTCTTCGTTCCTTGATATTACCATGATCGTCACTGTTTGACTGCAAATGTTTCCGTTTTCCGCAGTCCGATGTTTGACTTCTATTTGTGGTAAGTTCTCTTCTTTGTTTCCGGCGACACATTTACACTATGGGACCCACTTGAAGCTACTGGGCTCCAATCCAAGCCCACCCAATAAGGGAGACTTCATCCGCGAGACTAGGGTTGGGCCCAAAGCGCCGATGATGACGTGGCTGACGGAACTGCGGCGCCGCCATTTTGACGGTGGGCGGCGTCGGCGTGAAGTTGCTCCATCGGGGCCCACTCTTTTTTCGCCGCCCACTCCAAAAGCGCCGTGCGGAATCTGTCATTTCGGCACGCGACAGCTGGAGTGCGCCTCTTCTACGGCTCAGCAAAACCCTACTCTCAATATGGAAATACCAAAATATCCCTTATCCATTGGGGAACCGCGTTTGATCTGATCCTATCCGTTAAGTTTCTTAATTGGTCCACTACCTGTCGCTATCGGATCCCAGCCAATAAGATTGTCCATTATCCTTCTGAATGCATAATTAAAAAATATTCTTTAAATTTTATCCTTCTAAATTTAGAGGGGTTTAATCTCTCTCTCTCTCTAGAAGAGCAAGAAAGCCGGCCCATTAACAAGTCATGGCATAATTTCCAACAGATTTTATGCTTTCTTTAATGTTATTAGTAACATTGGTTAAATGATAGAAATCATCTCTCCATTCAGGTTGAACTGCTCGGTTATACTCAGATTACGCCCTAATTAATTCCCCAATTATTATAACATATTATTTGATATGAAATTCCCCATGGAAATATCGCGCACAAGGTGTTGACTTCTCTTTGGACTGCATGACTCCTCTCTCTCTCTCTCTCTCTCTCTCTCTCTACATATGTATACGCATTTTTTTGGTATTATATTAATTATGCACCAACTAGGTCAAGTCAAATGTCACCACCAATCTAGTCGCTAGAGATAGAGTAGGATTCATTGGACAACCCTGTTCATATGCTCCTCCCAACTGGACACAATACAAATACATCTCCAACACTAATTGTGTGCCACGTGTTGACTTATGAAGGAGATAGCACATATAGGTAGATATTCGATTAGCTACCATCACCTCAGTGCCAACCAAGATTGAATTGAATTGGTCGAGTCAATACTTTCTCTTGGTACCAATATTATTTCAAACATCAGTCTCTATCACTTTTAGAAGCATGGTCCCTAAGATTGGGTCAACCATGCTTATTGAATAAGCCAATGTTTTACCCAATAATAGCTACATTGCAAGGGAGGGACGTTGACTAGAGGATCAATCTTGGGTTCCTTGTCCAAACGTTTTCTGGACACCTCTTGAGAGAGAGAGAGAGGGAGAGAGAGAGAGAGGGGAATATTTTCTTAATATTGTCTAATAAATAATTTAGGGGTTCCAAATTTCTCTCTCTCATGCCTCGAAAAGCATAACAAATGACAATCTAAATCTCTGTATGCTTAAAAAATGTACATTAATCTAATAACAACGTCTAATTTGGATTTGTATAGAATTTACTAAAAATAAATTCATACTTTATATATAAAAAAAATATTTATATTCCCCAATGTTTGCACTAACATACCATTTAACTACTGGCGTTAGATTTTAAATACTTAGTGCTATCTTATTTTAAATGTATAGAATAGAAGGTCATGAGGTAATTAATTTTCTCTTTCTAAAAAAAATCGGAAAAATGATGGAAATTCTCCAATCGAGATCTCCTCTCCTTTCCAAGGATATCTTACCCTTCCTCCAATGGAGACAAAATGACCTCCCATTTGCGCACGTGTGACCGTGATTCTGCCCCCCCCCTCGGTTTGAGTCACCCTCGCTCCGAAACTCACCTTCACGAGATTTGTCGCTATGTACCGCTTTTATCCACGTGGCACTCCGATATTGATTCCCCTCCAGATAACCCACCGGTAATTGAGAAAAAATAGAGGGTATAAATATAAGTAGAGGAGAGAGAGAGAGGGGGGCCTTTGAATTCAAGATTATTCAAAAGAGGAAAGCAGAGGAGGGGGGAAGGGGCCGGAGAAGGAGGGGCGGAGCGCCGCCGGTGGCAACCCTCCGAGATCTCCGGGATCCCGTATCGCCGTCTCCTCCGGCGACCTTACTTCTGGTTTCTAAATTCGCTTCTTCCCGCCTTCTCTGGCTTCGGAGGATCTGCAATCTTCCGCTGCCGGCGCTCTGTTCCTGCGGGGGAATATACGGATGGGGACCGGCGCCGGACAAGGAGAGATTGGAGGAAGAGGAAGCTCTCGCTCTTCTGGTTCGATCTGCTCGAGCTCTCGGAATTGGTCCGTCCGGTTTGGGTGAGCAGAGGAGTTGCCATGGCCTGGGCCGACCAGAGCAGAAGCGGAGACGCGGAGGACCGGTACGCCGAACTCATCAAAAGGATGTACACTCCGAGGTGAGGTCTAGGGTTTATATCTTCTTCTCCCTCTCGAGTTCTCTCTACGGTTTCCTTTTCCACTGACCACGGTCTTCTTCTTCTTCTGCGTCTGTCGTTCTTCTTCACTGTGTTTTCTTCTCTCTCTCTCTCTCTCTCTCTCTCTTCAGTCTGACGTGTGTCCTTCTCGTTCTCCATTCCTTGATTCCTCTCTAGGTTTTTCTAGGGTTTCTGCTCTTCCTGTGACTTGCTTTCCCCTGTGATTGCAGCTTCGTCGTGGACAATGAGTCCTCCCCTGATTTCACCATCGTCAAGGTTATCCGGGTGAGGAAGCACTCCCAGCTCAGATTCCCATGGCTCCTTCCTCTGTCTCTTTGATCCAATTTCGCCTCTCATCCTGGGTCGTCTTCTTCCTCTCAGGTGGAGGCCAAGAACAACCAGGGAGTTCTTCTGGCTGTCGTCCAGGTCCTCGCCGACCTCAACCTCGTCATCACCAAAGCGAACATCTCCTTCGACGGCGAGTGGTCCATGGATGGTGGGTCTTCCCAAGAAATCTTCGTCTATGATTTATAATTACTCCCTGAGAATTCCTGTGACTGGTCCGCTGATCTGATCTGCTTCCCTGGTCAGTCTTCCATGTCACCGCCGCCGACGGGACCAAGCTCCAGGACGAGGAGATCCTCTGCAAGATCCAAGAGGTAGGTCGTTCGTCCTTTGGAAAAGATGATTTCCCGAGAATTGCAGAGGTTTTTTCAATGCGATCAGTGCCCCTGGTTTTCTTTCAGTCGCTGGCGGCGGTGAGCTCTTCTTCAGGCCCCCCGGCGCCGGTGAAGACGACCTCCATCGAGCTCATCGGCGCCGACAGGCCTGGCCTTCTCTCCGAAATCTCCGCCGTGCTCAAGGACGTGGGCTGCAACGTGGTGGAGGCCGAAGTTTGGACCCACCGCGCCACCGCCGCCGCCGTCGTCCGCCTCACCGACGAGGCCACCGGCGCCGCCATTGAAGACCCGCAGAGGATCCTCACCATCCGGCAGCTCCTCTGCTACATCCTCCGCGGCGGCGGCGGCGGCGCCGCCGGGAAGACTGCCGTTTCCATGGGCGCCTCCCACCCGCAGAGGCGCCTGCACCAGATGATGTCAGCGGAGAGAGACCTCGACGGCGGCGGCGCCACCACCTCCGCGGCGGAGCCGGAGGCCTTCCAGGGGCCGAGAGTCAGCCTCTCGGACTGCGCCGAGAAGGGCTACTCCGTCGTCACTCTGAGAGCCCCCGATCGACCGAAGCTCCTCTTCGACGCTCTCTGCGCGCTCTCCGACATGGACTGCGTCGTCTTCCATGCCACCATCCTCACTCAAGGAACGGAAGCCTGGCAGGTATCACCACCGTCTTCTTCTTCTTCTTCGTCTTGCGCCGCTGCAACGGTCATCCTCTGCAATTTCTTCAGGAGTACTACATCCGGCACCGGAACGGGCGGCCAATTGGTGGCGCCGCCGGGGAGCGGCGCCGGGTAGTGGAGTCGCTGCGGGCGGCGGTAGAGAGGAGGGCGGCCGGCGGGGAGCGCGGGGTGGAGCTGGAGCTGACTGCGGCGGACAGGGCGGGGCTGCTCTGCGACGTGACGAGGGTGCTGAGGGAGAACGGGCTCTCTGTAAGGAGGGCGGAGATCTCCAGCCATGCCGGGGAAGCGGCGCACAGGTTCTTCGTCGCCGACGTCTCCGGCGAGGTGGTGGCACCGGCGACGCTGGACTCGATCCGCCGCCAGGTCGCCGCCCAGGTGGGGGCGTCGGCAGCGCTGAGAGTGAAGGGGACCTCGCCGCCACCGCCACCGCCGCCGCCGACGTCCTCCTTCAAGAAGCCGCCGCCTTCTCAGAAGGCGGTCTTCCTCCTGGGCAGCCTGCTCAGGGCTTGCTCCCCTCATAGCTTGAGGTTGATCGGCTCCTACTCTTGACCCTCCTCCCATCTCCCCCTGTAAAAACTCTCTCCACTGTAAATACTCTCTCTCTCTCTCTCTCTCTCTCTCTCTCTACACTCCTGGTCCGCCCTCTCCCCACTGTAAATACTCTCTCTCTCTCTCTCTTGCTTGCTCTTTCTAGCGTACACTGAGTCAATGTACATATAGTCAACGTATGTGGGGATGAGATCAGAATAAGGTGCGATCATCCGCCAATGTGTCCTCTAAAAACATTGTAGTCAACCCACTTCGACTTGCCGGGCCAATGCTGTTGTGGTTGACTCATGAAATCATTAGGTGATAATTCTGACGCAAATCATAAGCGAGTGGAAATGAAGTCAACTTAATCAGAGGTCAATATATTTATACCCCGCTCTTCGTTAGCTTTTCCTATTAAAAAAATAAATATAAATTCCTGTCGTAATAAGTATTATTATTGTCAAAATAATTAGTGGATATCTCGGTGGTTGTCCCCCGATTAGATGATGACGATGCGATCACGTTGCACCGCTCGATGAGATTTTAACGGCCAGGATTCGATAGAGGCCGGGTGAGCAGGGCTTCTAGAAGAAAAGCGCAGTTGCATAATTTGTAATCTTTAAGGAGGATCTTTAATATAATTATTTAGAGGGGGATTAGATTTGATTTTTTTCCCCCGGGCACACGGTGGGGAGCGGTTCCCGCGCTGAAGCTGAAGCGGCAGCGAGTATACCGCTCGATGAGATTTCAACGAAGAGGATTCAGTTGAGGCTGAACGGGCTTCTAGAAGAATAGTGCTGTTGCATGATTTGTAATATTTCAGGAGGATATTTAATATAATTATGTATAGAGGGGATTATATTTAATTTGCCCCTACGGACTCACGCTGAAGCGGTAGCGATTGCACCGATCGATGAGATTTTAACGGTGAGGATTTGATTGAGGCGAGTGGGGCTTCTAGAAGAATAGTGCACTTTTATAATTCTTAAAACTTTTAGAAGGATATTTCATATAATTATTTAGACGGAGGGTTATATTTAATTTCCCCCCGCTATGGACACGCGGTGGAGAGCGTCCTCAGTTCCGCTGAACGCGGGAACCACCTGTTTAAACAGAAGATGGGATCTAAATATAAATAATTAATCTGATGAGGTATCTGGCACAAATATTCTCGACTTCTGAACCTTTTAAACAGAAGGTGTGGATTTGAATATAATACCAAACACTGGGGAGGGGTTGTGCACAAAATGTTCTTAACTTCTTTCCCGCTTCGTTACCTCGGCCCGCGCGAACCAGTGGAGAGTCTTCTCAGGAGACGCCTTTAAAGGAAGAGAAAAGGAAGGGAGTTTCCCGCAACTCGTCCCTCCTTTCTTCCTTCCTTCTCTCTCCTCGCCTCCCTCCCTCCCCCCTCCCGAGGAACATCCCTGGCCCCTGTGATGGAAGAGGATGGCGCGGAGGAGGGGGTGACGAGGGGTTCTGTCCTCGGGCGGCGGCCGCCGGAGATTCCAGGGCTGATATCGCTGATCGGCCTCTCCAGTAGCGGCGAGAGCGACGATAGCGATGATAGCGTTGATAGCGACGACAGCGACGACAGCGACGACAGCGACGAGGAGGAAGGTATACGGAAGTCGAGCCGCAGCGAGGATAAGCGGAGGAGAGTCGAAGAGTCTGCGGACCCGGAGATGCCCTTGAAGAAGAGGAAGTCCGCTTCTGGCGCCGTCGTTGCTCTGCCTGCCGGGTTCCTGGACCCGCTTCCACTGGAGGAGAAGCCGCTGCGGGCTCTGCCTCTTCCCCCTGCGAAGTCGGCGGCGGCTGGGCCTCTCATCCCGGCGATGAGGATTTGTAAGCAGTTCTGGAAGGCAGGGGATTATGAAGGCCACGCCGTGGGGGAGTCATCGTCTCGTTCTGGTATTATATTGCTCTGCATGTCACCGATTAGGCCTCTTTTTCCTTTTTCCCCTTCGTCAATCCATGGCAACGTCTATTTGGTGGAACTTTCAGTTGCAATGTCGCTTCCTTCATTTGAAATCCTCTTTTTTTATTGTTGTGGTTACGATCATCATTAGTTTTATTAACTTATTGCGTTATTTTCCAGAGCAAATAGTTCATCCTCATGATATAAAGGGGCAAGATCAGAATTAAAATCTTAATAAAGGAGGCATCAGATGTTGAGTAGTGGATCTATATCACCTTCCTCTTTTAGTCTTTTTCCTGACATTGGGGGCAATAAATTTACTGTAAAGTTTCCAATTTTTTCTTTTATTGAAGGGCGGCTGCAGGCTGCGTGAGAAGATTAAATAAAAGTTCCATGTGTTTTCAGACTATTTCGGTCTGTGATTCGTGAGACCAGTTGTCTGCTATAATGGTGTTCGTTAGTTGGAGTAACTTGTGTTGGTACCTTGAGTCCTGGAAGGGGATTTGTCAACAATAGAATAGTATGCAAGTGGAGGAGGTATACGTGGGAGGTAATGAATAGAGTCTCCCGGGGAAATAGTAGAGAGCCTCCTTGGAAGCTTGCAGAATATCTTCAGCGTGACATAATGAACTGAGAAACTCTGGTGGGGCTCATGAGATAGGAAAATCGGTGAAATGTGTTCTAATCTTAATTCACTTGACATAATAAGGAATCACCATCTGATCTTTGTATCTTGTGTGCTCTCAGATGGATGTTCAGTTTTTTCCGCAGTGTGGATTCTCCATGTGACTTATTGGAGAAGTCTAGTTAATCTCTGACGTCATGAATATCTTTCAAAATTGTTCATTCCTTGGAACTCCAAAGTAAAAAATGCCGGATAAATCTCACAAGTACATTTGCTCTAAGGTTTGGCCTTTTGTGGATATTCTTCCAACGAATGCCCTCAATTCCAAAATTTTATTTATTTTACAAATTAAATATTATTTTGAAGCTCTTTAATGAAGTGCATTCCACTCAAGAACATGTATTTACACTTTTAAGACTTTCTAAGATCGGAATTTCGGTCCTAGATGTACTTTCTCAGTTTTTGTATGTGATAATTAGCCCATCTCGCAGTTTTAAAGGTTCAAGAATTTTCATGAGATCATTTCAATGTAGACTGTTAAAGGGTAAGTTGCTAGTACTACATGCTCTGAGCTTTGCTGACATATTTACCCATATGTGCAGTTGGCATGGATCACGTGAGGGTTCACCCAAAGTTTTTGCATTCTAATGCTACCAGCCATAAGTGGGCTCTTGGAGGTAATCTATCGTTATGTATTGATAAATTGGGTCTCTCATTCTGATTTTACCTTTTATAGCTTTTACTCTCTTTTATTTTGGTTGGTGACCACACTCGAAAGGAGAAAAGGAACACAATGAAACCTTCACTACATGTCACTAACTGCTTGTCCTTTTTGTCCATTTCTGTTGCAGCTATTGCGGAGCTTTTAGACAATTCTCTTGATGAGGTTTCCTTCTCTCTAATTTCTTTTCATTTGTTCTTTCTAACGTGAATCTGTTGTTATATTTTTTTGTGTGCTCATAATATTATTACATTTTCCCACCAGATTTGCAATGGTGCTACATTCGTTAACATAGATGTGTTGGATAATAAAAAAGACAAGACCAAGATGTTGCTGGTTGAAGGTAAGATTTTTGGTTCGTGGGTAATGTATTCAATAAATATGTTTGAAAATGTTGTTTTGAGTTCGTTGTGTCACTTTCTTTTAGGTTTGCAGCTATCAGATTTTTATGGAAACCATTCAAGCAGTATTATTATTATGTGTTTAAATTTTTCCCTCACACACCTCCAAATCTTTCTAGTACTAACTTTTTCATGCCAATGACGAAAGTTGCATAATCAAGAGAGAAGCCTGAGGCCTTGATGGGCCTAGGGAAATGTATCTGTAACGTAAAAACCAGTTTGACATTTTAGCTGCGCATTTAGATTCATAACACATATGAACCATGTGCTTGTATAATTTTGCTTTGATTTTCTAGACAATGGTGGCGGGATGGATCTGGATAAAATGCGACAATGCATGTCTTTGGGTTACTCAGTGAAGAGCAAATCAGCAAATACAATAGGACAATGTAAGCCAACACCTTGCTCATAATTTTTGAAGGTCCGATGTAAATGATAATGGATTCTAGGTTTTTATCTTAATCAGAGTTTTCATCATTCGAAGTTACAATGCTTTTTATGTTGTCAGATGGAAATGGATTCAAAACAAGCACCATGAGGCTTGGAGCAGATGTTATTGTGTTTTCACGTTGCCGTGGAGAAGGAAAAAGGTTTCATTCTCTTCTCCACATACTTTTTACGAATTTTCTTACGTTGAATATCAGGTTGCTGTGATTTAGGTTAGATTTTTGTTCCCTTGCAGATTTTCTAGGTATTCCTTCTTGTCATGAAATATTAGTGCACGAGTATGAGACGAAACTGTGATCATTGTCAAAAGCCAGTGCCTAATAACATTTCGTGTGACTATCACTGGTCTAAATTACACTTTTATTCTCCAGATTCTAAAAATCACTGCAAGACAATGGCCTGGTTATATTAGACGTTAGTTAGCATACCTTCCTGGCCTCAATTGATCTAAAGTTCTCATCTAGATTATTTTCATGCTATCTGATTTCATGATGAATCTAGCATATCTTCTTGGCCTCAATTGATCTAAAGTTCTCATCTAGATTATTTTCATGCTATCTGATTTCATGATGAATCCAGTATTGTGTTTCCTAATCACGAGTAGGATTTCTTTTCTGTCTGTCTTTTTTTTTTATGGCACCATTTTTTTGTTAAAAAAATAGATTTAATTTTCGAAGTTTGAAATTTCAGATTCATGAATCTTTACATATGGCATCTTGAAAGGTTTTAGTGACTCATCAGAAAGGGTGCAGAGGTCTCTAGCTTCTAGTCTACCCCACAAAGGAGCCAGCCAGGTTTTAGACTGATTCTTTATGGAGACTGCTCTAATTTTCATCCTTTTCTAGTTTTATCGCTTACATCTCATCAAGGCAGTATCTTCTTTTCTGCGGTCGGTGTTACCTATTTTTGGTAGGGAAAAGTCGTCTCTCAGGGCCTGTTTATGTCAATTTTACGGTTATCTCAAACGACTGAGAATGAGCTATTCATTTATTGAAAAATATTTTCTTTGTCGCACTGGGCTTAAAAAAGACAGTTTCTTTGAAAAGCTGTATACTAGTGACACTCACTAGAGCAGAAAGGGTACCAGGTTTCTCAATAGATTGGGCTTTGACTAATTTGCGTTGACTACTGAACCATGCTCAGAAGCCGAGCGGATCTGGTTCTATCAGAAGTTGACTAAGCCTGATCCCTTTGATGCGAATATCCATTGATTCTGTCTTATGTTGCATGCTTTTATGTAAAACAGAACTACTCATTTTCTGCTTAATTTTTAAATTCACTTCAGCTTTTTATTTTAAATATCTTTTTTCTGCTACATAATCTTTGGGAAATGGTTTGCAGCTCCACCCAGAGCATCGGAATGTTGTCGTACACATTTCTAAGGACCACCGGACAAGAAGATATTGTTGTTCCCATGGTAAATCCTGAAAGCATCTTGATAAATTGTGCTTACCATTGGGCTAGAGTGCCGTGGTTGACATGAACTCGTGTGCTCGACTCGTACAATCATTTTTTCGTATACTCCTAGCAAACATAGATGGTAGATCAAATATTATCCAAGAGCTGATTTAGCCCATCTGGCTGATCTGTGGTCTAGACAAAGTCAGTCAATCAAGCACATCTTCTTCTCAGTCCAACAGTTCTTTCTTTCTTTCTTTCTTTTTTCTCAGTGCATTAATCTAGTGGGGTTATATTTTACGTTGACTATCCAGCATCTAATATATATGATGTATCGTTGACATTCACTTGAAAGCTCGACTACGTGGGAGGAGGAATGAAATGGAAGAAGGCGGCGAGATCATCGGAGGCTGATTGGAATAGGAACCTAGAAACCATCCTACAGTGGTCTCCTTATTCGAGTGAAGATGATCTTCTTTACCAGGTGACTGACTCTCAATGGCTTGTCCGCTCAATGTGTCACTTGCCCCTTTTGATGCTACTTCTTTTATTGATCCAGTTCAATCTTTTCCGTCAACTATAAATATATTACATACACAACATGCATGAAAAGGTGCATAGGAACTCTCGGATTGATCAAGATCAATAATGTGCTAGCCTGGCAGTCTAGAGCAAGTCAACGATCTATATATCTCTATGCCGCCAAATCACCACCCTATTAATTAAGCAAGTTGCATCAAGGTTGGGAGGTCGCATCCAAGTATATCATTGCTTTGAAAGGATGATATGATCTGGTATTATATTGAAATAATGTGGAGTAAACTTTGGAGCATGCTTCAGATATTGAAAGGGTCATTCATCTAATGAGTCCAAGTTTTGTGGTCACATTTTTCATGGCCCTTGGGGTGAGGCGTTGACTTTTACTATATCCTTTTTTGGTCATTTGTAGTTTGATTCAATGGCCGATCATGGTACTCGCGTGGTCATATTCAATCTTTGGGAAGACGATCAAGGACAGCTGGAACTTGACTTCGGTGCTGAAAAGGATGTGAGTCCTCTTGGTCTCGAGCAGCATCATTACTTTGAGTGCACATGATCGGCTAGAATCTCATGATATTTTCCCATAAATAATAAATCAACAGGATATACAAATAAGAGGAGTCAACCGGGACGAGAAGAAGATCGAAATGGCGAAGAAATTCCCAAATTCCTGGCATTTCCTCACATATCGGCACTCACTAAGGGTATGTTTCATGTAACTTCATAAGAACATTTCTTCCATCCACCTCACTTCTAGTTCATTCTCCATCTTTTACTCTATCTTATTTCTCTTAATGTATATTAGGATCTACCAGTGGGATCTTGATTTGCAAAAATCATCAATTACTATAATTGTGGCTAACTATTCCTATGATAAATCCAGATGGGCAACCTGGTTTATTCATGCTTTTTGTATATATATATATATATAAAAACAGAACAAACCTGCCCAACTCATCTACTTTTATCCCATACATTCTGTCTCATTAATTTCCATCAAAAGACGCAAATCTAATGCGATGTCAGACCACATGATCATTGAAAATGGTGTAATCTCCGATTCAAATATTGCAAAATCTCCGATTCAGATTATCTTTACCCATTAAATTACTACATTCTGAGCTATTCGACCTGCCCTCTGGCTGTGCAGAGCTACGCTTCAATCCTTTACCTCAGGCTTCCAGAGGGCTTCAGAATGATTCTTCGTGGGAAAGAAATCATCCACCACAGCATAATAGATGATATGATGTTCAAGCAGGAGGTCACCTACAAGCCCCATAACACCAGCGACGGCGTCCCCAGGGATCCGAATGTAAAATCATCCCTCCTTCCTCTCATGTTCGATTCTGCTCCTCAACTGTGATGACCTATGATTCTGTTACCTTCCGTCCCCCTCCAGATGGTCGCCGAGGTGACCGTCGGCTTCGTGAAAGACGCAAAAGACCATGTTGATGTCCAGGGCTTCAATGTCTACCACAAGAACCGGCTCATAAAGGTTTGACACCCTTCTTTGGGCCCACTAAGCTCACTCTCCCAATGAGATCTCTCACCTCACTGTAGTCATGGCTTGTGTTCTCCTCTCTCAGCCTTTCTGGAGGGTCTGGAATGCCTCCGGCAGCGGCGGGCGAGGAGTCATTGGTATTCTACCTCTACCTCTACCTCTACCTCTACCCTATATATATATATATATATATATATATTGATTTGATTGGTTCTCATTCTTGGGGGTGGGTTTTCCGCGTGGTAGGGGTGCTGGAGGCGAACTTTGTTGAGCCGGCGCATGATAAGCAGGATTTTGAGAGAACCATAGTGCTGGCTAGACTTGAGGCCCGGCTGGTTCAGATGCAAAAGGCCTACTGGTTAGTCACTTCTCCTCCCGTCGACCATCTCATGTGATATAATGCCATCTAATCCGTTCTCGTGACCCATCAGGGGGAAGAGCAGCCATTTGGTCGGTTATGATCCGAACAAGAAGAGCCGCCCCAGGGGTCGGCCAATCAAAGGCATAGTCTCTCCATTTCGTCATGTTCTTGGATTTTTTTTATTTTTTGCTGTGTAAGATTGATGAGATCTTCCCACAGGGCCAGTAGCAGAAGAACTCCCAAGCCCGCCATCTGGGCATTCTAAGAAGGAGAGGAGCTCCCTGTCCCTGATGGAATCGAGCAGAGAGGAGGACGGGAGATGCTTCAACGGGGATTCTACTCCTAGAAGGGAAAACCAGAGCAACCAAGGACTGTGCATGGTGGGCAATCAGAGGCATGACGAATCCGAAAACGCCGCCAGTTCCAGCCCCTCTACGGCTTCTCGTCCAAGAGGGCAGCCCAGCCAAATCGCCATCAAGTCAGAACCAGAGGTCCTCAAAGAAGTTCCTTCCTTATCAGTGTGATTTCAAGGCAACAAAATCTTGGCCTGCTCCTTCATCAAACTCTGCCTTTTGATGCAGGAAGCGGGGGGTAGCAACTATAAACAAGGCCGCCATATCTCCCGTTGTTCTAACCAAGAACAGCTGAGGAGTGAAATCCTCCGGCTGCAAGACAGGTACTAGTCTGCTCATTTACACTGTTTGCTATATCATCAGAGGAATGGAAGGCTAACCATGACCTTGGCTCTCTAGTCTAAGGAAATCGGAGGACCGTGGGAAAGCATTAGCCGCCAGGGTAAGAGCTCCTGTCCTGATCTCCGTTGTGGAAATCCTATCGGTCTATCTAGTTGTCAGGCTTGGTCATGCACACTGGGTTGACATGAACTTGCAGCTAGGAGAAGTGGAGAGAAAGCTGGAGCAGGCAACTGAAGAGCAGGAGGCCCTCATCGATTTGTTCTCCGAGGAGCGGATTCGGAGGGAGAGAGAGGAGGAGAAGCTGAGAAAGATGCTCAAGGATGCTTCTACCACCATTAATGAGCTGCTAGAGAAGCTGTCCAAGGACAGGAGATGAAGGAGAGTAAAGCTGAGGGTGGACCCCACGAGGTAAAGGCGCCCTCCGGGGGGGGTTTCACAATTTTGTAAACAGTTATTCAAATGCCACTATTTTCTCTTTTTTTTTAATCGAAAATCGGAGTTGAGCTCATGAACTTGGTCAAGTTAAACAAAAGAATTAGATCAAAAAATAATGTTGACCTCGGTTCAGGGTACTAGTAGAAACTCCTACGAGTGGGCTAGTAAGAGTCTGGTTGTAACCGAGTCCCACTTCAAAAAAAAATTAAAAAAAAATCTTGGAAGAAATCAACATCTTATTTCTTTTTTCAAAAAAAAGAGTATATATCTTACATTAATCACTGAAGATCGGAGAGTGATGGAAAAAAGGGCGGGAGAAAAATCGTGTGAAGAGTTATCAAAGAATGGAGGGCCATTATTTATGTTCAATGTGTTGATGACAACAATACGAGCTCATGATCTATCAAGAACTATGGTAGTAGTAATCGTTCAATTTTTTAATTGGCATTAATATTTTATTTTAGAGTAAATGGGTCTAAAATATTTTATATATCTATAATTTATTTTTTGATATATGTTTATGGAAAGGGATTAAATATTGTTGAGATAAGTTGTCACTTTTGAGATAGCATGGAGGCATACATCACATGCTCAAAGTTAGAGGAATTGTCTAAAGAAAAATTGAGTGAAAACGGCAGTAAAAGATACAAATCACAAGCATTAACATTTATTAGCTATGTGCAATTTAATTATAACTAGATGCTTACATAAGTTAAAACCAAAATATACATTACAGCTATTGAATATGCTTGTCCCAACTCAAAATCTAATTAAATTAAAATCTCAAAACTAAATCGTTAAATCTATATTTAGACATAGTAATAAATTCAACCAACATCTCAATCTTACTATAATCAATTTCATCTCATGCTCATTCCTCTTCTCCATTACTATAGCATTGCTCCTCATGTTAATATTGGAGTTACTTATTACATTAGATTGAAATCTAGGTTAAGCTTGAGGATTAGAAAATACAAAGAGTTTAAGACTAAGAAAGGGTTTAATATGATTAATTATCTCTAGGTCCTTTCAAACCATTGAATAAGGGATAAGCCATCGATTATTCTTATAAAGTACCTTGCAATGAAGAATTCATCGTTTGAGTTGATAAACAAGATTATTTGTCAAAATATTATATTAATGTTGGATAATTATTTTCATTTTTCTTAAAAGAAGACAATATAAGAGGGTATAAGGGCAGATAGACTAGTGATATTTATGTTGGAATGTTGATTTGATTACAACAAAATGTAAAAGTTTGATTGATTAGAATTGAACTAACTCTAAATGACATTGAACACATATTAAATGTTTTAATCACTACACTACAAAGTTTATTTTAATGTAGAGATTAGAAGTTTTAATCACCATTTAAGAATGTCTACTCACACTAGTTGTAATGTTTCTTATTTTTAGACTTAAATTTCTGTCACTAATATAAGCATGCAACTCAATGAAAAGATATTTCAAATAAAGATATGATCAACAAAAAATGCAGATAAATTAAAAAAATCAATATTGACATAAATTTTCCAAGATCAAAAAGTATATCATAAAGTAAAGTTTAGGCATTGATATGAGAATAGTCCAATTTCTAATAGTTATTAACCATTGAGAACAACTATTAGATGCCCTAAAACTCACTTCACCATGGGAAACTTTACCTCAAATTGAATAAAGAAGAGAGGGAGTCATCGTTCCATTCATATAAGCCCACATTCAATTCATTTCAAAAGGAGAAGAAAATCAGTTTAACTCTTTCAAAGAGGTCAATGAGTAGATCTAGAACAACAAAAGCAAATAAAGAGGAGATCTAGTCAACTAAATAAATAAATAATGCTTGTTGGAACGATATCAATGTACTTTCTAGATTATGCAATCAATTTGGTAATATTACAGACATTTATTATGTATCTTTATAAATTAGAAAGCACACTAATCAACACTACCATGGACTTAAACATTGAAGTACAATACCACTCAAGTTTGATCACACCTTGAGTTGTTTTACAGTCCAAAACTCATAAATGTCACAGTTTGAAAGTGTCATGAGATATTGGTGGGTCATGACTAACAAAGCTAGTGGAGGAGAAAATGTCCTTTGATAATATATTTGGTAGGATGAAGTTAGTAAAACCAAGTACATATTGATTCTACAAAATCAATCCAAATGTTAGTTCATGAAGCACTAAAACAACTGATAGCCCAACAGATTATTGGGCTTATAGGGTGAAGTAATATTCATAGAAGACAAATAGAAACCCAAAAGATCATCTCCTTAGATAGTGGGTGTAAGTTGAGAGTCCAACTACTATAAAGTAGTCCTTTGCGCAGTAGTAAATTAGAAAAACAATCTAACTAACACAATTATATTACATTGTCTAATTCTTTCCAAACTAGAATATACAAGTCTTGGTAAATTATGTTCATTCAATTCTGCTGCTAAGTAAGATACAATCTAAAATTGGACCAATTATTATAAGTGGCATTATTAAGAAGTTTAATTCTCAAATTTTCTATGAAAAGAATTGAGGATGATCAATTAATAGTAATCTCAATTTAGTCTATTCAGTCCCATCTATATTACATTAGTTGTCTTATGGTTCTTCATCTTGGAGGGGCATAAAAGGGGGACATGTATGACCCTAGGATAGCTAGTGTAGTTTAGAGGGGGACCAAAAACGAACTTAATCATATTTTATACTAATCCATGACATCTAATTCACATGAGTGTAATATTTATAACTAAGATTCATAATCCAATTGTTGTGAAATAAGTGATTTGTTTCTATAACACATGCCTGGTATGTTGGATTGAAATACATTTGCACTTGGGTTTGATAGCACTTGAGTTGTTCAGTTGGCTAGAATTAGAGAATTTGGTGGAGTAATAGTGGCATAGTGGACTGTATATTTATTCAAGCCAATAACTTAGTTAGGCGATATTGCCTTAAGACACTCTAATTGAGAGTGTCAATGACTATTCAACCCCTAGGTTTGTTAGCACGTACTTGTAATCTTCAAGAATGATTACTGAAATCCACAAAGTGAGAGCTCTTTGAATACTAGATGTAAGTGTGAGGCTATACCACTTTAGAAATTATGTATGTATCTTACTTGTATGCTTGCTATCAATTTTTAACTACTACAAGAGATTCTTAAATCACAATAAATTTCAACAATTAATCTAATTCACTTGATTAGATTATTCATGTTGATGTCACAATCAATGATCTAAATAGATTACCTATCTATATTGAATTCACTAAAACTCTAAACACTGTAGAAACATATCACTCGTCTCACTCAGACATTGCAAACTATGATGAATTAGATTAGATGTCATTATTCAGTATCAAATATTACCGAGCATGTTCGTGCCCTCTCTATATTACATAAGTTGTCCTATGACTCTTCAACTTGGAGAGGTATGATAGAGGGATGTGAATTGGGCTAGTGATTAAGAAATTTAATTCATGACAAATCAACACATTCAAAATTTGATGCATACTGTAGTTTTAGATGCATAGTAAATTTTCTATTGTAAAATTCAGTGATTAGAAAATTATGATTTATCCATTTAATTATACCCTTAAAAATATAGTGAGTAAAATTTTTAATTAATGATCGATAAAGTATTTAAGATTGACAAGGATAGGGGGAGATAGGCAGCATAAGACAATGGGGGGGCCACTCTAATTTCCTTCAAAAATAATTTATATAACTTTCTCTAATTTAATCATAAATTACTAGTGATTAAAAAAGTTTATCATGGTACAACCGAAGGGACAGATTCATATCCTAAAGGTACCTTACAATGACCTACATCAGCAAATGAAATGATACCGGGGTTATACCCAATGCCGGTGGTTTCTTGAGACCTAAAGCCAATTAACCTTACGTAGAGGCTGGGCAGATCCTAGAAAATATTCAGTTAACGGGTCAGGTCGGAGCTTAACGGATTTCATTCGAACCGAACGCTATTCTTCCCGCGAAACCCCCCCCTTTCCGCCCCCCCCACCGGCCATAGCCGGCGAGGAAGTACGGGAAGCGGCGAACGTACCTCTTGTAGGGGCCAATTTGCCGCCCCACGGGGCCCCTGCCGGTTTCCTGTTATGGAAGCCCCGGCGACAGCGCCATCGCCGGCGAGATCGTCATCCTCCTTCCCCACGCGCGCGATCTCGAGGCGTCGGCGACATGACCTCGTGCGCCGGCGTACCTGACCGTGACTTCGTCCTTCACCGGTCCCCTTCCTCACCGCCGGCTAAGGTTTTGGACCGGTTTCTATAAACAGAAGCTCAGGCATGTCTCTCTCTCCCTCCCTCCCTCTCTCTCTCAGAGTTTCGGAAAACAGATCGACAGGAAGGAGGAAATGGCGGAAGCAAATATGGAGAGAGAGAGAGAGAGAGAGAGAGAGAGAGAGAGAGAGAGAGAGAAAGAGAGAGGGCATACCTTGGAAAGGAAAGGACGTCTTCTCATTCTGCCTCTGCTGCTGCTTCGACTCGGTCGGAGATATGGAAGGAAGCGGCGGGGTGGCCGAGATCTGGGGTAGAGCTCTCTCTCTCTCTCTCTCTCTCTCTCTCTCTCTCTCTCTCTTTCCCTTCAATCTTTGCTTCCGCCATATCTGCCCCGGGCCGAGGAATGTTCGAGATATATATTCCCCACCCGATTTCCGTCGAGTAATAAACCAGGATCGTCTGTAGATCCATGTAGGGAAGAAGATACACGTCGCTATTGATCGCGAATCAGAGCATTTAATTTCATCCAATGGTATGAGAACACGTTTCATAATGCCACGTGTCAATCAATTTTTTTTCCCTTCCGCTTTTTCGCCTCTGTGCGTTGGAACTTGCATTATAAGCGACTGAGTGCTCTCCCTCCCTCCCTCCTCACTGCTCGTGGAGTTGCAGACATTTCAAGCCCGTGTGGACCAGAGTGGGAAGAGAGAACAGATAGAGAGAGAGAGAGAGAAGAGCTTCTCCAACACTTCTTTGGAGAGTTTGGCTGGTTTGGCTGATGGCCATGGCGGCATCCTTCTCGCTGCTGGTTTCTCTCTCCTTTGCGGCTCTCTCGGTGACGCCAGCCATCTTCGTCGTCGCATCACACGGTTTGCTCGTGAAACCTGCTTGTGCCGCCGCCGCAGTCGCGAATCTTCCCATCCCGCGTCATCTTGTTTCCTCGCTTTTGGTCCTCGAAGGTCTCCTGTTCTCATGATAGATGCATATGATCTGAACACTGCGCGTCGCCGGTTGTTTTCTTCTTCATCCGATTTCTGAGCTTTCAATGGAGGTTTCGCCGTACTGATCTCCCTCTTTGTGGAGAAGATGAATGATGCTCTTCGAGTTGCATGTACTTGTGTGTGCTTGCTGTTCGAGTGTGTTTCTTATTCATGGGGAAGGGAGAGAGAACCAGGAGTGATCGGCATGAAACCGTGTACCGCAGGATCGGAGCGCCTAGAAACTCGAGGGGGAGTCTCCACAACGAGACCGGTTGGCTTCCGCGAGGACATCCACTTCGCCTCAGTCCGTCGCGACCGGAATCTCCTTCAACAGCAGCGGCGTGGTACCTTCTCCATCACCATTAGAATGTCCTCTCTTCCGGTCACCATTCCTCTTCGACCTTTTCTTCGTCCGTATTCTCCTCCTTCCTTGTTCTCCTGTCCCTCTGATCAATCATTTGCCGCCTCGACGCCATCTGCTCGTCCTCTGAGCCAGAAAGCCGCATATCACATCACGTGCGGGCCGCTCTCGATGCGACTCATTAATTACGAGCTAAAGCACACATGGTTGGTCCAAGCATTGATTAACTATCGTGGATCCTCGCCTGTACCAAACCGGATGTCCTGGAATCGTACCAGAACGCAGATCTCGATCGTTTCAGTTTTTTTTTTTTGCAGGAGATTCGACTTCTCAGAGGACGAGAAATCAGTTGCATTAGTCCTCCATCGCCTTCGACTTCTTTTCCAGATGTGAGGGAATTAATCCTCGTTTTGGTCCAGGCCAGGAGGCTGGCGGCGGAGAAGGGCGGGAGATGGCGGTGGACCCAGATAGAATGGGCGACGGAGAGTGCAGCAAGGACTACATCGTGGTGTACCAGGCGCCGACGGCGCCGCTGATCAACGGGATTCCAACCTACACGGTGCAGGTGCTCAACACCTGCTTGGGCCAGGGATGCGGTGGCGCCGGCGGTGGGATCGCCGCCGTCCACCTACGCTGCGGGTGGTTCAGCTCCGCCCGCCTGGTCAACCCAAAGGTCTTCCGGCGGCTCGGCTTCGATGACTGCCTGGTCAACGACGGCCGCCCCATCCCCGCCGGCGGCGCCGTCTCCTTCCAGTACGCCAACACCTATCCCTACCGCCTCTCCGTCTCCTCCGTCTCCTGCACCCCCCCAAAATTCCCCTGAACGACCACCTTCCTTTTTCTTCTTCCTCTTCTTCAAGGTTTCTAGGTTTTTATAAGTTTCCCCAAGAGTCTGAGAAGAGCTCGGGGAGGATCCCTTGGAGGAGCAGGCAAAGGCCCTCCTTCTCCAAGCGTCCTCCCCCCCCCTTTCCTACTTCTCTGTGCTTCTTCATCCTCTGCTACCGTGGAGGGATGGGTAGTAGTAGCACTAGTAATAGTAGCAGTAGTCTTCCTCTTCTTCTTCTTCTTCTTCTTCTGCTTCTTCTTCTGCCTTTGTTAACCTTCCGGCGGAGTAAACATCCTCTTCGCCCCATCAGCCACTCTTTCCTCTTTCGGCATCTGGTCTTCGAATTACAGAGAAAAGGGCAGAGAGCGAGAGAGAGAGAGAGAGAGAGAGAGAGAGAGAGAGAGAGAGAGAGAGAGAGAGAGAGATCTGGCACTCGTCATCAACCTGCGGATGGTGTTGTCGACCTCTGGGGGGCGACAGGTGCTGTCGGCCATGCCCGTGGCTGCTGTTGCTGCTGCTCTTTGTGGGGTTTGGTACGGGAAAGGAAGTATTTCTACGACCCCAGTCGCTTTCCTGCATGGGGTCTGTGGAGAATCACCCCGCGACGGCAGGACGTTGCCGCCGCACAGAGCGGAGGATGGTCGGAACTGCCACGTGGCTTCCGGTGGGCCGGTTGCCTGGATGTCGCGGCCATTTCGCAGGGGAGCATTTGTCGCTCAGCTAGACATGAACACGTATGTTAAGAAAAAAAGTCAACGCTTATATAGGTACTTCTCCCTCTCTTTCTCTCCCTCACTCTCTCTCTCTCCCTCTCTCTCTCTCTCTCTCTTTCTCTCTTTCTCTCCCTCACTGACTCCCTCTCCCCCTCTCTCCCCACTCACTTTCTCTCTCTCTCTCTCTCTCCACTCACTCTCTCCCTCCCTCCACTCATTCACTCTCTCTCTCTCCCTCCCCCCCCTCTCTCTCTCTCTCGTGCATGGCTGCATGGGGTGGAGGAGGCGAGGGGATTCTTAATAAGGAATTAAATATAAAAAATCTTCTACCTATACCGTCTATTGCTTTGTTGATAGATAGAGAGAGAGAGAGAGGGGGAGGTTTACTGACATGCTCCTCTAGAATATTAGTTATATCGTTTTTCAATTGGGGGAGGTGGAAATTGTCGTAAAAATCTTGTAGTAACTAGATTATTACAAAAATTCTTTCATAATATTACGGGTTTTGTCAGAAATATTTATTTTCGTAAAATATAAATAATTAAATCCGACCCGGCTGCCCGATTGGATCCGAATGGCCAACGTGGGATCCCGTTTACCCCCCCGTTCTAACCGTGAGCTTCTGCTCCTTCCCGGCGGCTGTAACAGGTGGCACGGCGGCGCCGGCGATGGAGATCGTGTGGCAAACGCCGGCGAACCCGCCGGAGGCCAAGGACTACGTCCGCCGCAACGGTAAATCGGAAACCCTGATCTCAGCCGCCACTAAATCGGCCTCCTTACTTCTCTATGGGCATCATTGCTTGTGTTTTCATGTGAATGATTTGTGTCGGAGGCGGGAATGGTGCAGGGAGGCGCTTTGTGAGGCCGTACTACTTCGAGTTCATCTCCCACGTAAGGTTCCTTCCCCATCCTCTCTTCCTTCTTGCCTTCTCTGATGAGGTTATTAACTCGTGTTGTTCTAGCGCCTGCTTAATCTTGTTCGGGAAATTTGTGTAGGTTAAAAATCGATGGGCGGGGAAGACAATTGTGGACATGTTTGCTGAGGAATTCAAGGGACGGCCTTATGAATACTTCGTACGGACTGACATCTCTCTCTCTCTCTCTCTCTCTCTCTGTTTATCACTTTCTCACGCACATACGTGGCGTAGATGAACCAGATAATCGAGCTATTGTTTTGGTTGTATTGATTTACAGAAGGGAAAATCATGTCGAGTCATCTTACCGTATATAAATTTATATTGGCACCCATTTCCTATAAGTAACAATCCCATGTTCTATCTCTGTTTGGGAAAAGTGTACCTACCATTTCTATGAAGTAACCTGCTCTCCGCAAACTTTTCTTTTTTCTTGAAACAGCTACACAGCACAGTACAACAAAATCGTAGTTGTAAATAAAATTGACATTCTCAACATTGAAATCAATCTGACCTGTATAAGAAAGAAAACTTGTTCAATAAAATATATTTCCCTTGTCTCTTCTCAGGTTCCTTTTAGTGCACTAACTTTCAGTTTAATTGTGCTTGCCAGGTTAGTGCTGTCAAATCTGGAAGGATCCAAGTAGACGGACAAATAGTTCCTATAACATATGTTCTCCGGTCATCTCAGAAAATAAGCCACTTTTTACACAGGTTATTTCATTCTCTAAGTGCTCTCAGCTTATGTGTAACTCAGGTTGTTGTTATATCCTTAAATGTGTTTAATACTGAGCTTTAGCCATTTTAGTGTGTGTCCATGTTTCACCTATATGTTTTTATTTAGTATATTCAGTGGTTTTTAGTTACCTAGGAAGTCATGATGCTGTCCATAGAACTGGATCATCTATCTTTTTGGCTCATGGTTCCCCTCACTTATTGGCATTTTAAGCCAATTACCTTGGAAATTTCTTCTAGATTTCTAGTTTCGTGGCTGCTATAGTTTTCTGCAATCCTTAATTGCAGAAGAAATGCATTAATTTTACACCCTTGTGAGCACCAAAGATGTCACTTTTGTTCATTAGTTCTAAATCCCAAGCTGAACTATTTATTCTCTTAGTTTCTCAAAAAGATTAATATAGTTCATACTTTTTTTAATGATTTTGGTGTTTTTTGTTCATTGAACTGTCTTTAGAAATAAAATTCACGACTATGTCTTTTAGCTTCCCAGGCATGAACCTCCAGTGATGGCCTGGGATATCCCCGTCCTTCATGAAGAACAAGATATTTTGACTGTTTGCAAGCCAGCTTCTGTTCCAGTACGTTAATTTCATTTTACTCCTTTTTTATGAATAATTGATCTCCCTCTCCACTTTCATTCCAAGTTCTTATTTTTCGTCACGTGCTATTATTTTAAATGATCTTGTTCCATGCATTCTTGGATCGATGACATTTGGGCTGAGCTATTCAGTGATTGAGAGTGTAAAATGTAGAATCTGGCAGATAATCCCTTCATGAAAGCTTCATATTTATTTGGAACATGGTACAACTCTGTCTGAAGTTGATGTCTGGAACCTTTCAGATCATTCTTCCATTTAAAGAATCACATGGAAATTCTTATAATGATTAGCCAATTAGTAGATGTGTTCAATTCATGCAGGGAGGGAACATGATAAAGTGTAGTAATAAAGGACGATGACTAGATAAGCACATCTAAGTAAGAATGGCAATGTGGAATCTAACAAAGAACCCCTTCATGAAATTTAATTCATTTTCTGTTTGTAACGTGATACAACTCTGTCTAAAAATACATAATTACAAGTTGATGTTAGAAGTTTCTCTAATCCTTCTTCATTTAAACGTTTTCCATTGGAAGTTTGATGCTAATAACAAGATGTCTTGTAGGTTGAAGAAATCAATGAAACAGGAAATATCCCCTGATGTAGTCAATATTCCTGACTCCTCTTCATTTTAACGTATCCTTTGGAAATTCTCATGGTAATAACAAGAGATCTAGGGAGTGGAAGAAATCAATGAAACAGGAAATTCCCCTTGATGTAGTCCCTATATGAGAGTCTTTCTTTTGTGGATTAGAAAATTTGAGTACTTGGTTAGAAAGATAAAATGGACAAAACGGTTGACGAATAATATCTTTCACTAACCATCCGGAAAGAGGAAATAGTAGAAAGATCTCCTAAGTAATGAGTTGCGGACCAGCAGATAATATTACATGTTGCACTGTGGTTGGCATTTTATAAGATGACTACCGAGATCTGCAAAGGAGACCGTCACATCTGTCTTATTTCAGCCCATGAATCAGAAGGAATTGTTGATACATCTTCACATGATGGCTTTCGAACTAGAACGGGAACCGTACTTTTGACTTTGGCAGTAGAACCAGAAGCATGCGTGTGATGAAAAAGCACTGATGGTTGGGGCCATTACACCAGTTTCATGCTCATGTATCAGCATGAGCAGTGGTGGCAGGCATGCTGACCAACATGTTGTAGTGGTATCCTTGTTGCCGGTGATGCCACGAAAACAATGCTCATATCTAATGGTTTTGAACACTTTTGAAGTGTTGCCAGGATCTATGGCAACTTCCGTTTCTGATAGCCCTCTGTTGATTTTGCTACCCGACCATTCTTTAGCCTTTTTAGAGGCGATATTTCTCTGTGGCTATGGAGCATAGCTGAAGTGGACGATATATCAGGCTCAGGATCCTAGTTGGAGTGACGTGGGAATGAACCACGAGCACATTCTAGGTTACACTAAGGATCCTTGATTACTTGTAAATTGGTGTTCTTGGTGGAAACCAAGTTTTCCTTGTACCGTGGAGTTAATCAGGTTAGAAGATTAATGGAAGGTTAATTTAGCTCATTTATCATAGTTTAAGCCATAACTATAATGCTCTAATCTCCATTGCACAAAGTGCAAATATAACACAATCAGTGGGGGTGGCAATAATTTGTATTCGTAGTGGTGAATAATTGTGTATTTAGAGTACAACTAAGGGGAAGTTTAATGTGCAGCATGCAAAGATGGGAACACCCATGCTCAGGTTCTGTCACGACAAGTTCTTATCCTGCCTTCTTACATGGTCTTGATTTTTCCTCTAGAGCTTTCTTTTGATTTAATCTAAAACTGATCTAATGTCTGCTATATGTTGGAGTCATCATGCATTTTTTCTAGTCTTCTTGAAACATCCTGACCCTTCATCAGTGTTTTTAATAAACTTTAAAATGAAATGTATTTTGAAATTTTTAATTTTATTAGCTTTTCGGTAGCTATCGGCAATTATATCAGTTGACCTAGAAAAAATATATTGAATTTGCCTTATTTTCATATGGGTAAAAAGAATTTAAATGATATAGTTCCTTTTTTACGCAGGTGCATCCATGCGGCCAGTATCGTAAGAATACTGTTGTTGGGATTCTGCAGGCTGAAAATGGCTTAGCGCCTCTGTTTCGTATCCTAATAAGTCCAAATGAGAGAATTTTTATGAGCATGAACTTGTGTGTGGGGGCTGGTCTTTTCCGTACTATATTATTCTTAAGTTATTTATATTCCTTGATTTTACTATGATTTCCTTGACGATAAACTGATTTTTTCAGCTGTGCATCGCCTAGATCGTTTGGTCTCTGGCCTTCTTATTTTTGCCAGGACTGCTGACAAAGCGGACCAACTCAGACAACAGGTTATGTTGTATCCTTTTGAACTCGTTTTTAATCTGTTTTTTTACTGGAAGCCGGCCATTCCTAGTATCACCAGAGGTGGCACACTTTGCATACACTTTAATATTTTTTCTTCTATTGTTCTGTTGCTTGTTACACGGACAAGCATTTTTTCTGTGAGCTAAAATATGGATCTTCACATTTGCGTGAAGACCTTAAGTTGTCAGATCTCTAAAACGTAGCTTCTCTACACTTAAAAGTTTTTCTTGGAAAACAGTTTATTTGAGTTCGTCTATCTTTCCTAGACGTCCTAATAATTTCTCTTTTGCTACAGATCGAGGCAGGACTGCTGCAAAAAGAATATATTGCTAAGGTTATTGGCGTATTTCCTGAAGGAGAGGTACTCCTCATCTTCCGTTGGCTGAAAAATTGGCAACTTATAGTATCCATCTGCTTGTAAGCCACTACTTAATTCCACATCGATTTCATCTTTGAGGAATGGATGATCATTCTCATACCTGATTGAAATAATTATCAGGAACTATGAACGTAAGTTAAGTTGGTATGTCATTACTCTCAATGAACGTATTTCATCTCACTTGGGCAATCACAAAATTAAGATCGTCCAGAAAAATCTCTCTTGATTGAAATGAAATAGTTAGATTCCTGTTAAGTGGTTAGCTAACTACGTGATTAGGAATTAATTAATTCTGCTTATCCCTTACGTTCTTAGTACGCTTTTGAAATGGTATATTACTATCACACTGAAACGAAATGTTAGGCTTTTAATTTCGGTTGAGAATGGGCCAAGGTCAAGCTAGCCTCAGAAACTGGCGGGTTCAACCTTTTCCGGAACGAATTAGAACAGATTATCTGGAATGTAATCCAGCCCAACCTTGGTTTACTGTGGCCTCGCTCTAAGGGCAAGAAGCATTCACCACCAAGGTGACTGACACAAAATTTACAATGGAAATAAGTATAACGAAGATTGATATTGAAGTTCGAACCTGACAGTGGATGTATAAGTTTTGTAACAGATAGTGTGGTTATTTGTTTCTGAAATTAAATGCTTCTTTTGTTTCTACTTTTGTCTACAGGCGTCTACAGTGAATTTTTCATGTTGCTTTTTTTTTTCTGCAGCAAGTTGTCAATGTAAATGTTAACTACAATGCCCGAGAAGGAGTGAGCACAGTGGAGGTATCTCTCTTCTCTGATTTCTTGGTTCCATAGCTTTATTTAATCTCGTTTAGAACTGACGGAATAGCTTTCTTTAGAAAATCAATATATGCTTTCCTCTTAGTATAGCGCAATTTATGTCACTTCTGGCATTCTCGGTTTTGCTTTCAATGCAGTAACTTGATCCTAGTGCCATTCCCCGGTGGATAAGCTAAAGTTATTATCAACCAGCCTGTGTTGTATCACACAGAATACCTCAAGGTTTGACGAATAATATTTCCCCAATTATGATAAGAACAGCTCTAAGTTTTCCCAAGATGGGCAGGTGATCTCAAATTGTGGTAATGTAAAAATTAAGTCATATGGTTGAAATATATAGACCTGTTCAATTCGTGGTCAACTTTCTTTGCATTGGGTGCCATTTATATGTATCATGTCCGTCTTCGTTATCCATAATGTATGAGTTGAAAAGTCAGACCGGACATGAAGATGTCTTTTTACATAGTTTCAAATTCAATGACAACTTAAATCTCCTGGTTAACACCTACGAACTATTATTAATGCCAAATGGATACTCAAAAGCACTCTTGAAGGCTAAGTTGAAACACACTCGAAGGTTTAGTTTTTCTTCGTAACTGTTAGTAGAAGGATGACTCTCTGAGTTCTTGAGATAGATCAAAAGCATCCAATTATGGAAATACTGAAAAAAGAATGGTAGTATAAGTTCACCCACATGGGCATCAAGGTATTTGGTTCCTCCATCATGTTGCATCTATCTTTCCTGCCTAACTACGCCGGATCCTTAGGTTACAACAATCTTTTCATATGTTATGATCCACTGGGTTTGACTTTTTAGTTGAGCAAGTCTGGGAGATGCCCGCTCCACCTGGTGATTAACTTACAGACTCCTTGTGCAGGCACCTGACCAGTCTAATTCACTACCTCTCAAGGGGAAGACGGCCTCCACAAGGTTCACCAGGATATGTACTAATGGGCACCATAGCATAGTCTTGTGTAAGCCCATCACCGGACGGACCCACCAGGTAAAAGAGCAGAAATTTTCAAATAATAAATTAGATAAACTTTCTGAATACTCATTTTTTATAAAAATAATTCCCATGTGAATTCCCCGTTGATATTGTTATCTATTTTAATATTGTAGATACGAGTTCATCTCAAATATACAGGCCACCCCATCGCCAACGACATGCTCTACCTCTCCAACAGTGCTACTATTAGATCGTCTCAAGGAATGGGATCTGATAGAACAGCTAGATCAGCTGCATCAAGAGCAACTTACATGCCCGGTTTTATTCAAGAAGAACTTGATCTAATGGGTGGACATTCAAACCCTGCCGAAGAATTCAACATCGATCCTATGTGTACTCACTGCCCAAATCTTGCTCCCACCGGGTAACACACCTTGGCTTACAGCTTCAGAGATCTTTCGCTGTCAGTGGATTTTTCTTTTTTGTGAATTTACTGTGCAAAGTACAGAATATGATGAAACAGTACTCGTTCTGCAATTTATTATCAGAATAAATTGGAATATCGCTTTTATTATTACATGATATTCTTTTCAATATTGAGATGATAATTCTGTTGAGTACATGAAGATTTCAAGCGTGATCCTAGAACCAGAATTCCTTCTCTATCTGGGCTTTCCTTTTGCAGCAACTTCTTACATTCTGCTAGGGACTTTCTGTGAAGATTTGCTATTATGTTTCTATCAGTATGTGGATCATCTCCATATTTATCTTCTTTTTACGTAGAACTAGGCTTCTGCTTACCTTCTCAACCAGGCAGAAAAGCAGAAAGCCATCACTTTGGTGGCCTTTAAGAACTATGAACTCCCCAAGTACATTAACTCCGATGCATTCTGATACTTATTCCTCCATCTGAATTGGATTCCTCTCATTGGTACCTTTATTTCAGGTACGATGGGCTCGAGGAGGGTCTGTGGCTGCATTGTCTCCGGTACAGTGGGCCTGGTTGGAGCTATGAATGTCCATACCCCAGTTGGGCAACCCTCAGTTGTCAACCCAGGTAATCTTCTCACCAGTACTTGGCTAGTCCGTCATCATGGGTTGCTTTCTGGCTTCATTTCATCTGTATAAGCGGGCTTGCCCAGGGCAGCCCGGCCCATTTTTTGGGGATGGTCAACCTGGGTCTAGGCTTTGATGAGGTCAGGTCACATCCATAGCTGTGGCAGGCATGCCTCAGCTTCCTTGGGCGCAATCCATTGACTCACCTGCACTTGTGGAATGTACAAGTGGTTAGTTCTTTAAGCAAACCACTGGTGTCTGGGTTCCAGCTTGTTTGTTTGACCAAGCCCTGGTGCTGACTCTAGGCATCTTAGATGGGGTAGATGGGGTGCCTCTGATTATTAACGTTGATTGAGGAACTTACGCCCGGTTGACTTTTGAGAATAAAAAACGAGTGATTTACGATTTCTATTGCTAGGTCCCATCCGTACATTGAAGGTGTGAAAAAATATACATATATTATTAAGAATTTTCAGTGGGAAATAGTTTTAAAATAGTTTCAAAATAGTTTTCACTCTAACAAAATGTTATGTTCTTGGCTACTCTGACCAATCAGATTATAGTTATTTCTCCCCTGCCCTGTTTATTTTTAAAGTAAAAAAATGTGATCAACATTCTTACACAGGGTGTTCATGAGCTGAGTTAGCCCCATAGGCTCAGCTCGGATTGACCAAGTTTCTCTTGGCAAGTCAGCGATGATGATTTCATCAAGGATTAGTTTATAAGAGTTTCCACCTAGCAACATTGTCCACTCACACTATTGCAGCGGAACCAAAAGGGTTTGACTTACTAAAATTGTAGAGTTAGAACCACTAAATTAAAAGCTATTAATTTTTATCGACATATTATAATTTTTATCTATATTTGTCTCAGAGCACTTTAGAATTTGATTTTTCAATAATTTTTGTTAGGAAATAGTTGAAAATATTCGTCACCTATCAAAAATTGTCCATTCATGACCAGTATGGAGTTGTCAATAATCTTTTAGTAACTATTTTTTTTTATCCATAAACGTATTTAATTTCAAACATTGTTAATTTTTCATATTCAACTTCGTTTTAGAAAATTAGATTTTTTACAACCCATAAGTTATCTCATCCTAATGAAATATCTCATAGGTTTTTTTTTGCCTTAAACTTTACCTCAATAAGTAAAATGGGCATTGTTTCTTGTGTCACCCAGCCACGTAGCCACTCTTTCCCACTCCCATTAGGGACCCTTCCCTTCCAACGCAGCACCTCTTTAAGAGCTACCACTTCTACCACCATTGAAATGATGATCATAGTAAAACGGTTGACATTTTTTCTAAGGTTTAATTTTGTAAGATTAGAGTCCCTCCTTGCCCTCACCTTATCTGTGGGCACTCGCACTTTTTCTCTAATAAAGACATTTAAATTCCAGATAATCACGCCTTGTGACTTTGTCTGAATAAGCTCATAGGATATATATTATTTATTATTATTAGTATTTATTTTATTTTTAAGCCCTGGAAATTTTGCGCAACCCTTTGGGCCCTCTGTACACGAAAAAGGTTCAAAGCCTCATGAAAAACAAATTTGAGGGCTTTATAAAAAACCCAGATCAGAACTGCGTTAGATCCTCAGACCCATTTTAAGAAAATTACTAGCTTGGTACTTATTTTAGATTCTCTCTAGGAATTCCCCAACCCCTAGTGTTTGGGAGGATCCAAGCACTAGAACTCCCCCTCGCCCTGCTTTTATTGATCAATGATATTCTCTAAGTTTATGATTTAGCAGCAAACCATAATAATATACACCAACTTCACGCCCGTATTGAAATGTTTTAGCACAGGAGAATTGCACGGGAACAAAACCCAAAACAGAGCCCTTTTGTATCACTGTCGGGAAGCTGACTGCGGCGGCGGTGCCGCAGGCAGAGGAGGCTGCTGGGTGAAGAACCCCCCCTCTGATGCTTGGAAACCCTGGTAGGGGCTTGGCTGACCCATATAAGGCGACATGTTGCTACCCATGGGGAAATTGGGCAACGGCGGCGGCCGCTGCAGTGGGACTGCGCCGTAACCATAAGGCACACCAGCCATGGAACCCACCTGCATGTACTGGGCTGGCGGCGGCATTGGGGGCAGGGGCGGCTGCAGTGGCGGCTGCAATGGCAGGCCCGGGAGGGAACCATGCTGGAGCTGAGGCTGCGATGGGTTCAGTGGGTAGGGAGTGGCGAGCTGTGAGGCCTGTTGAGGGATATATGGGGGCGTGCTGCTCTCTAATTTGGGTCTCTTACCGTCAGAAGAAGCTTCTTCCTGTTCTTTCCCCTGCGGGTGGATTGTGCCCTCTGAGGCCAGAGAGGAGAGGACGTAGCTGAGCATCTCGGCGGAGGAAGAGGAGGCCGTGAGCTTGGCCGCCACGGCGGCGGCGGCTGTCTTCCGGTGCTCTTCGGAGTCGGCAGTGCCGCCCAACGCAGGCTCCTGCTGGATGTAGTTGACGGTAGCAGGCTGTTCCTTCCCTGTGGGAGGAGACTGAGCTTCTTCGATGAACGTGGGCGGTGGCTCAGAGAACACCCTGATTTCATTTGGTGATTGCCCGTTGTTGAGAGTACCCAGCCGCTGCGAGATGCTCCCTGCCTGCTCTAATCGAAGCTGAGAAGCCTGAAGACGAAAATATACACAATAATGTTTTTCAAAAAAAATATCAAAAGATAATTTCATTTTCAAGAAGCCCTCTGGCTCTCAAGCTCGTCCATTTTTTTACTAAAAAATGACTGATGAATTTTTTTGATGATGATTGTTTATTAATTTCTAAACTCATTAAAATGTGATTAAATATTGCTCAACATGAGAGAAACCAAAAGAATTTGGAAGAAAAAAAATCAAATATTAGCCACTTGATCGGATAAAGGGGAGCAACCAAAAAAAAAACATTAGTTCTTGAGGCAAAGCAGAGTAAGATGGGATATATATATCTTCTGAGAATGAATATTAGCCAGAAAATACCTGAAGGTGCTTACGAACTTGCTCTAGCTTTAATTCCTGTAAAGCAAGTAACACTGGATTCAAAATTAAGATGAAACATATTTCGATTCGAAGCAAATTTAGAGAGAAACTATACGAGAATCTTATGGGTTCTCATGGTTGACTTCAGCGAGTTGACCCCACCTGCTCATGAAGTGCCTCCCTTAGATTTGAGACAAGAGACACTCTTGATGATTCAGCCATTTTCAATTGTTCAACGCACTCTCTTAAGATCATATGCTGCCCCTCCAACTCCTCCACAACCTGTGAGCCGTTGACATCTCCTGCGGAATAGTGAAGAGAACCAAAGAATCCTCCAATTATCTCTTTCAAATGTTTATTATTTATTTATTTCTTTATTTATTTATTATGAATAAGAAGAACTCAAAAAGGCACCGGGATATATCATCCAAATTGCACAAATATTTAATATAAAATGGATTAATGCATCCAGACAGCTGAAATTACCTAACATGAGGTTGCCATCCATGTCCTTCTCCACTTTCTCAATAGAGCTAATGGCATTCTGACATCTGTCCAATAGAATGAGTTCATCCACAGGACCCTCATACACACGCTTGTAGTTAGAAATGAGCTTCTCCAGTACATCTCCGACAGACTGATTCTGAGATAGAACAAAGGCAGGAGGAAGTTAATAAACCAGGATCCACATCTGCGGAGGAGGGAGGGAAACCCATCCCGAGGAGCGATTGTCCATGAGAATATAGAGAGAGGAAGAAACCCAGGGTCACTCACTAATTTGCTGTTGGGACCCTTTATGTTTCTATTCACGTCAGTATTGAGTTTTCTCCCGAAAATCTCATCTTTCAGAGTCTGCCCACGAGAGCCGAAGACCTTGCGACCTTCCCAGATGTCAACCTGGGCCCCATAAGTTTGACCACATCAAATAAATAAATTTCTAAACCAGGCTAAAAGAACAGCAACCGGCACCATTTTATTAAAAAAGTCAAAGAAGCCAACACACCCCCACCTACAGAGATTAAGGTCTCTGGTAGGTTGACACATATAAACTTATCATGCCATATGAACAGAAAAATTGTGATTGTGAACCATTTAAAATCTGTTCTTATAGACTGAGCCGAAAGAGCAGGAAATCATTTCACATCAGCATCAGTAAAGATTTCTGTTGCATAAACTATGAATGCTGCGTTGCAGAGAATGTCACTGAGCGTGTGACATGTAGCATGCCTGATAACCATTTTAAAACACGACACAGATAAATTATGCTCATATTTGCATCTGCTCATGTTCTTATCAAAATAAGAACCATGTTTGAAAATGGCGGAAGTCCTTTTTTATTTCCAGAAGATTTTGCTGATATTATGCTTGGCATATCCTGAAATATGATGATGATGAGCTAATTGTTCTTGGACTTCTAAATTGCAGATAGATTGCGGTCAAAGTCCTGTAATTATCCTTGTGGGATGATCAAAAAGGTCCAACCATTCCTTTAAGGACCAAATTTTCAACAAAGAGGGTGACGGCATGGAGGGAGGCTTCTAAAGAAAGGCACAAAAAGGTAGCCTCAAACTGTAGGTAGCCAGATGTATGAACTATTAACTCATATATGTGCTAGCCAGATGTATGATATTGCCGCTGTAGGTAGCTTTCTAAACATCACCTTAACACCAGAAATCATTAAATGAGTTCACCAATGCCACTAGAACTGCTTACTGCCCACATGTGAGTCGCAGAGACTTGATGAGATAGAAGAATGGTAGATCATGCTTTGATGAATTTCTTCATAATGAGAAAAGGAAATGCCTAACGCAGGCAACACTGCTTATTTCTCATTCCAGAAGGTTCATAATTCAATCTTCAGTGCAAATATCCACCTTAAGTAGAACTTATTTTAGTGCAGAACTACGTCCTCGTGGCAAATCCAAAGTGTCAATGAAAATAGAAGCAAGGTAACTCTAGTGTTGAGACCGCAGATTAGCCCAGATATTGGCTCAGAGATCTAGGGAAGAGGAGAACTCATATGCCAAACGCCAATTGAGTGGTCATAGCCTGGCAACCATGTCATTGTTATGTGAACCGTATCTTGCGCCGTGAACCGTATCAGATGTCAAATCTGAAGCAACATCACAAACCAAGATGGTAGAAAAGAGGGAAATGATATCACAATCAAACTGATTGTGGACCTTTCTGTCATCTAAAGACAGGAAAGTCGGTCGATAGATGCACAAATAGGGAAAAAAACCCAAGAAAGATAGAAGTATTAGCAAGGTCTTGAATACTCAAAATAATCATATACTAGAGAAGATGGATAAACCAGCATGGCAATACTCATAAATAGGCACAAAGAGATAGGTGAATCAACATATGAATAGGAGGAAACAATGTATGTGAAGACGAAAATTCAAAAATTTCCAATATTAGATAAATGATAAGACACTTCTCACCACCAAACACAAACGTCAGACATGAACATCAACACTAACAAATAGACACCCACTAACACTCCAGATGGATGAATAACGGATGCACACTTAATCAACTAAATCCCAAATAAATGAAAAAGCCCAAAAAAAAAAAAACACAATCAGCAAAGTCGAGAGAGAGAGAGAGAGAGAGAGAGAGAGAGAGAGAGATCCTCCTATGTGTATACATTGTTCGCTAGTATACAAAAGTGATTTAAAACTTTTATTAAAAACATAAAAGAAAGTCCTTACAAGCCTCACTGCAGCGCTTCTTCCGAATTCATCACCATTCTCCATTACATTATTTAAAGCATCAGGGAGGACCTTCCAGAACTCGTTCACAAACTCCAAACCTTTTCGCCTGCTATTCTGCAGAATGTCATTAGCCAGATATAGAAAGGAAACCCACTGGCTCTTTGGTGCACAATGGAACTGCCGGTCCCATGTTTCCACAACTTGCTTTGCATTTTTTCTATGGAAGATGCACCAGTGTGAAAGAGCTTGAATCTGTTAAGGATGTCCTTCAAGGATAAATTGCATAGACTTTGATACGGTGGAGGGAAAAACCAATAAGGGAATGAACATCATGAGTTAATGTAAACAATGCTGAGATCCAAGATCCTACCAACAAAATCAACACGAATAGCACTTCCCCTCTGAGTCAAGAACATCAGCGTCAACAAAAGAATATGATGTAGATATCTAAAAACTAAACATAAACCTCTGAACCGACCAAAAAACCAGTCGAGTTGAGCTCTAATTGATGAAGTGAAACACCCATCATTGCCAAGCAAGCCAGAGCCATGCAAGAGCTACCTAGTTCTCCCCCTTTATGCATCAATGGTTTCAGGCTAGTCAGGACAAGGCTGGATATTTACACAAGCTTTCCTGAGTTTAACTCTGCCGCCCACAAGACGCAGAACAAACAATTAATCTTCCATTGGGCCCCATGCTTAATCCATACTCTCCTCAATTTCTCAAACTATTTACAATAACTTATGACTGAAGACAAGTAAGACATAAAAATTACCTTGCAGGATAGTTTCCAAAGAAGAAAATAGTCAAACCAGAGCAACCTTAAGCCACCAGAGAAATGTAATCTCTATAAAGAACAATTTTCGAAGCTTGTTTAGAACAGCCCAAGCAGCATATATTTGCAAGCTTTCTGGAACACCAAACAGGGCATCAATAGCGAAAAACAAATCAATATGCATCGTGAAAAAGTAAAGGAAAGTTAAAGGGAAAATAATCGTCTCTCAACATTGACAACCATGTTACAAGCAAACCCATTTTCTGGATTCCGGGAAATGTATTATTATTTCTTATGAATATGTAAATCAAAGATAATTGCAGACATGAGATAGCGATTAGTCATTTATCTCCATGTTGAAGTAAACAAATGAGAACATAAGAACAGGATACTCTCTATGCTCTGTTGCGAACTATTGAGCTTTGACAGCTTGTCAACCAAGATTTGCCCATTAAATGTCCCGTTCATTGTCTCGGTTCAACACTTTCCCCAGCGAGATGGGATAAAACACCTGAAGAAATTAAAACGAAGAAAAGAACGGACAAATTAGTTTACAGTAAAAGGGAAAGAATAGAAAAGCAACAGGCACCAAAGCTCTAGGAAAAATATAGCACTATAAAACGCACGCATTAACAGTACAAAACAACAGCCCCAATTTCCTTAGCATTTTTCATCCATCGAGAAATATCCACGATGCAAGATTTTCCCAGTGAGTCCAAAGAGAAATGGAATATCTAAAAAAAATAGTTTCTGAGGCAGAGCTTCTTGAGATTTAAGAAATATTTCAAACCATGTATGCACATCGTTAGATAAATAAATCGAAGAGATCTAACATGACCAAGACAGACATTTGATGTGATTTTGACAGATAAAAAATGCATCAAAGTTAACTAACCTGAAGACTTAATGAGACGTCCACATTGCTGACTTTTCATCCTACCTTAACAACAGAACTAATTATCTAGAAAGCACTGAGCAGCCATCACATTCAGACAGCAACTGCCCAGTCAACTGGGACTTCGAGCTACTGTTTACATCCATATACCACAGTCATATTTTACTCTCTTTCTACAGAAACTAATAAAAAGTCATAAGGTATAGAGAGTGAAGATCATATTAAATGAGAATTTGAACGAGTTTCTTCACATATATCCTACAGAACAGCCATAAGATTAGACAGAGAAGATTCAATTAGCTGACAATATGAGCTACTGTCCACATGCATATCCTACATTCTAAGCAATTACTGTCATCATCTGTGAAAGTTGGAGAGATGCTAGATTGGCTACAGAGCTACTAAGTAGGAATCTCAGGTATCTCATAGACATGTTACCTAGGTGCACTAACTACCATGATTTCTTTGTAACCACTCACTGGCCAAAGGCTAGACGCGTAGCATATGACCGAACTTGGAGGTGAATTAACTGCTGTATTTTAGATCAATTCAGTGGGCTAACCTGAATTCGAATTCCTAACCTTATGTTCTTCAATCTTACCAATAAACTGAATTTATGGAGCTCTTCTAAAGCGTGTAGTATCTTGTTGTCCTGCTCTCTATCATCCATCAAAATTAATACGATGCCAAAATAAAGTGGATCTTCATATCGGTACTTACACTTGAGAACTAAAGAAAGCGCCAATACTGGTGCCTATTTTTGTGGTTTGTCTTCATGTTCCGTTTTCATACCAAACTATTGTGCACTGCTAGCCTATATTAAGGGAGATCATTCAAAACAAAATCATCTTTGACCAGGCTGTAATTCAAGATACGGTGATTATGGCATGTATCGTCTCTGCTAAAAAACATGAAAATTACAGGGATCACCTTTGTCCTCTCAGTTTCTGTTACTTCAAGCAATGAGCCTATTTTAACGAGCAATATACTTCTCAATCTACTGACATGAATGTCATATTTAACGCAATAAATGATTACTGGTCATTTCCCATGCGATCAAAGGGTACGCTGCTCTCCCTTTGGTTTCGTAAGAAGGCCACAGGCCAGGGATTAGGGTCGCTAAGCGTGTTATAATCAAATAGAGTAAAATGGTCCACTCTGGAACCAAGGGAGTACTAACTTTCTCCCCCTTATGCTACAGTGTCTGACATCCCATAAATAAATGAAATCTACATATTTACAAATAAGTTAGACTCGAATCCTAGAAGGATGAAACAGCCAAAAAGTATTTTTTATGCATAAAAACTATGCTTAAGAGCTTTCACGTAGTGACCAAAAAAGGCGCACATAAAAACTGCAAAGTAAAAACTGCAAAGGAGCCTGAACTCTAGGAAACGTTAAAATGTGCCAGAGGTTTTGAAATTCGCCGAAGTGGAATCAAAGCTATTACCATAACAAAGACTAACGCATACTAGAAGACCAGACACTAAAAACCAACATCATAAAACCCACATATCCTCAACATGATCTATCTCACTTTTATCTGTTGCATATGTTGTAAGAACTGAAGTCCCAAATCACTATCATTTCACCGTACATCCTTTGAAGGCAATCACTGGTTTGTCATTTAAATCCAAATTCGGTAGTAAAATAATATATATATTTATAGAGAAAAAGACGACCACATTCGTTTTCTGCAACAACTTGCTTGTGTGTCCTGATCTTCCTTCGATCTACCCAGAGTAAAGTTGGCTATCTGGCCTTGTCCCCGTACAACACCGCCACCATGCAGCATGCAAGGTAACGAAGACAAGAAGGCCACAAGGGATTATGTAGAGTTACAAGGCACGTGGATCGAATTCGTAGCCTCCATCTCTACTCTCGGAGAGGAACACAGGTGCGGAAAAACCGAGGAAGGCAGTAGAGTATATATGTGAAATTTCAATCAAAGGCCATAACCCAATGACACAATTTACGCTTCTAAAAGTGACTGATTTTTCCCCGGATCGGTCTACATTTGTCTAGCTGACGAAAGAAACCAGTAGACGACCCGACCACGACGGTGAGAACAGCGATTAAAACATGACGGAAGAATCTACCAAAAGCCCAACAAGCTTGAGCTCGACCATCGGCTGACCCAAAAATGGAAGACCCAAAATCGGGGAACCAAGAAAGAAAAATGCGGGGGGGAGAGAGCAAGTGCCAAGAAGTCTAAACAAAGTGCCCCCAAAAAACCTGACCTTTTAGACGCAATGCTGTTGTGCTAAGCGAGAGTCCACTGTGAGGGCCAACAGGCCTACGGCTTTACTCATCCTCCGACGGGTGCTCCTTAGAAGAGAAGCAAAGCTAGGGTTCTTCCAGGGTTTCTCCCGCTTATCCTCTTCTCCTTTTCCAAAATATGGAGAAAAGGAAACGAGAGAGAGAAAGTCCGAGGAACGACGGAGCGCGTGCGTCTCTCGTGTGGGCTAGTTGCTCCACCGCCGAGTGGATGATAGGGCGGCGGGGAGGGTTGGTGCAAGACCTGCGTGGAGGGCGGTGATCAGAAGAGGCTTCTCTTTCTCTCTCTCTCTCTCTCTCCCTCCCCCCTGGCGACCCATGTGAGGCAACAAGATTTACGAGCAATGGGTTTCTGAGAGGAGTCCGGTCACCTCCGTCTAAGGTTATCCGATGTCGTAATCGGGGGCGTCAAGTCAGCGTTGCCACCCATTTATAAAAATCCTTCATTCCCACGTGTGGAATTACTTAAATATTTATTTTTCATAAATGGAATAGCCATGAGTTGAGTAATTTATTTTATAACATAAAAATCATATATTTTAGGTTATAGAAAATAATTTTCCAACGCTTAAATAATTACATAAATGCACCATCTTGAGCCTTAAGGAGTCATTATTTACATATATTTAAACTATTTCATAATTTTTCAATGCCTCATAAATAACTTAGTAATTATTTACATGATTTCCTATAGAAATTGCCAAAAGGACCCTTTTCAGTACTCGTTTTGTCATTTTATTTTACGATGTTTTTCTATTTATGGTGATGGTTATGAGATTGATAGTTGTTTAAGAGAGTAAAATCTAAGGTTTAGTGGGCATCATCAACCCGGACTACACTATTATTTACCTTTATTGGGCAGGTACCATAAAACCTAGAGCGGCCCAGACTATCATGAGATGCTCTCTCTCTCTCTCTCTCTCTCTCTCTCTCTCTCTCTCTTATATAGCTTCAGATAGCTATACATGGAGGGTTGATTGAGTCATATGTTTTCCATAGTTATCCAGGTCCTGATGCTACTCATCCAAGCTCTGTTCAAAGATGTAGGAGACATTGAGAGAAGGAGCTTGACAATGCTTACGTCAAGTTCCGTTGACTTTCTATGACAATTTTTCATAAATCTACAATGTTTATACAAGTATGGAATACTTCTGGGTCGGTCAGATAAAACTGTCGTCTGATATTTTTTGGGTAGAGTTCGTGGACTTTTCGTGTATGTACTTGCTGCGATCATCCAGCGTTCGTGGATTTGTTTTTATTTTTCTGATTGATGGGCGTTATAGTATTGTGAAAAAGGGGAGATTTTTATTATAAAAATGTCGAAATGATTTCTTCCTGGGTTTCTAATTCTGATTTCAGCGGCTCCCAAAGTCCCCAGGCTTCCGTCGGCTAGATTTGATTGCTGTCAAAAGCAGTCTCAAACGGCTGGCACAGCGGTTTCTTCGTTCACACGGGCTCATGCCGAGGTCAAAAGCTCTCGGACTGAGAGGACCAGCTAAGAACAGTAAAACTGTGTTCAAAGCGTCTGCTTCACTGTAATTTAATGGCTGGCATGAACTGTGGATTTTTGCGAGAGACTGCGAGGGCGGGGGTTAACCCAGAAGATCCTGGTGGAGCTGCCGATCACGATTTTTGAGTAAATCGCATCTTTTTCTCTGCTAATGGAGCTGTATAAATTATTAAATGAGAGACCTCTCCCTCTCCCCTCTCTCCCTCTCTCTCTTCCTCCTGTCTCTCTCTCTCTATCACTGGTGTCTTCGTCCGGGTTCCTCGATGCCTTCTTGCGATAAGGTCGTGCCATTTGCAGGCATTCCCATTTGTTCCATCCGGTTTCTTGTTTCCCTGATTTAGATCTCGAATTCAGTCCGAGCCCGGATAAATTTTCTGCTCGTGGAAGCTCGCTCTCTCGCCGGAGCAGGTCGTTGACGGCGCCGGCGAGGGAGGGTTCGTGGAGATGGGGATTTGAAGGATAGCTCTCCCCTCCCTTTCCTTATTTGGTGCCATGAGGTGCTTCTCGTGCTTCGATTCCAAGGAGGCGGAGCAGCTGAATCCCCGGAATGGGGCCGACGAGCGGCGGGACGAGTCGCCGATGGTTCCTCCCCAGGTTCATCGACTGGCCTCAGGTTGGGCTCCTCTCGCCGCCTCTGATTCATCTAGTCGATTAGCACCTTTCAGTACTCCATTAACGGGACGATCTGATCTCCCTCCCATGGGATTCGTACTCGCCGGTTCTCGGGTCGCGGGATTTTTCTCGATTTGTTCTTCCCTGTAATCGGCCGGACGCCGGAATTAGGTGAATAGATTGCGGAATCTGTTCAGCGATTGCCTGGATTCTCGTTCATCTTGGGGAATTTGCTGTTGATTGATCTTTATTCAGTCCATTGACTTTGATCCGATCATGGAAGATGGCCCTTCCAGAGGACCTGGTTTGATCGAGATCTCCGACAGACGTGTTTTCGGTGGCTTTGATCTCAATTCTCTATTATACCATCTCTCTTTCCCTTGAGCCGCTTATCACATCCCATTCAAAATCATTTCTCTCTCTCTCTCTCTCTCTCTCTCTCTCTCTCTCTCTCTCTCTCTCTCTATGGGTTCTATGTGATTGGGGGGAGACTCTCGTAGATGATCAGGCCTCCTGATCTTACCAGGAAGACAGCAACAACCCTGATCGGATTGGGGCCGTAGAAACCTGTTTTATTTATTTTGGAGGCCTAGTTTGTACTGGGTTTTTTGGGAGATCGATCTGGGTTTCATTTATATCTGCCAAATCGAGGATAATCTGGTTCTGATCGAGTGTTCTTATGACTTCTCAGGGGCCGATAGACAAAGACCTAAGAGCAATGCAAGCTCTAAAAAGGAAACACAGATCCAAAAGGATGGGGCCGGCATCAACATATCAGCCCACATATTCGCCTTCAGGGAACTTGCCACGGCGACAAAGAATTTCAGCCCAGAATGTTTCTTGGGGGAAGGAGGTTTTGGAAGGGTCTACAGGGGTTGGCTTCAAAACTCTGGCCAGGTAAAGCCATTCATAAGATGGGAAGAACCATCTATTTTCGGTTTCAGAGTATCTCAAGAACATTTGGATGGGCTTGGACATCGGTTCCCTTTTGTTTTATATAGTTTTGGAAATCTGCGATGGGCTGATATATTGCTTGAAATTATCTTTTTTTTTTTACAAGGGCTGGCTTGAAATCTCTAGTCAAGCAGAGTTGTTCAAAGTTCAGGACAAAATATCTATTCTTTTGGTTATGTTTAATATTTATATGGATGAATAGAATATATTTCCCTTTTTTTTAATTCTGGAAATCACATGATGGGCCGATATATTGCTGTCGATTTAGAATTTTGGAATTATATGGTGGCTTCAAATCTTTTGCGATGTAAAATTGTTCAAGATGTGGGAAGAAGGATCTATTTTTGTTTTGATTATGATTAGTATCTAATTTGGTTAGAACGAATTTAATCATTTTTAATTCGGGAAAATATGTGATGGGTGAAAATAATGATGCTCATTTTTTAACTGTATATTAAATATTAAACTATTATGATCCACTTAGAGCCATGAATCTAGAAGAGTTTATAGACGAAATCATGTGGGAGTTGAAATTTAATTCCTGGCGTTGAAATTATTGGTGCTTGGCAGGTTGTTGCTGTGAAGCAACTGGACAGAAATGGGCTGCAAGGAAACAGAGAATTTCTGGTGGAGGTTTTGATGCTTAGCCTCTTGCATCACCCCAACCTGGTTAATTTGATCGGTTACTGTGCTGATGGGGATCAACGCCTACTCGTATACGAGTATATGCCCCTGGGTTCGCTGGAGGATCATCTGCATGGTATGAACTATGCTAATATATAAATATCGATTCAAACTTTGCATCCAATTGTTCACTTCTTGAACAGATATTTCTTCACCGTGCTCGCTGCTGTAGGATCATTGACATTGTTTGATTTATGCCAATATTTTTATTTTTTAATTCAAGTTTCTATGATTGAGAGAAACTTTGCAGGGCATCATGTGATCGTCATATTCTCGGTGGAAGATTGAAAATTTTAAATGAAAAAAAATCTTGTTTGCTTCAGAGTGCTGAGATCATAGACCAAAGTGATTCTGCATGGGATGCTGAAGATAGTGGCCCTAAGTAGCCCTATAGGCCATCTTGTGTGGTTTGATCCTGCAGAGATCAATTTTTCTTAGGCTTCAAGGGAAGAGAGAATACTGAACAGAGCTTGGATGGAAACAATGAACTGAAGTTATTGCTTAACCTATGCTTGCTGAATGCTAATATCATGTGTGGGGTTGGTGGGATGTGAAGGTTCTCTAGGTGGGTGATGATTACTAGTTCTTGATCTCTGATTCCTCTAATAAAAATATCATGTAATGTGGGGTGTAATTATAAAAATCGAAATAATTCCAGAGTTCCATTCAATTGAAGGAGGGTAAATGGCCCTGAAAATGAAGAAATCCTCCTGGATTTCTGGCCCAAATGTTCATCTCATCCGACTGGCTGTCTATCTATCAGACATCAAAACCATCCTATACCATGAAAAAAAGAAAACAAAAATCAACCAGTGAGATAAAAAAAATTGGAACGACTATGTAAGTTCATGCATTGAATTCTTGAACTTGGGTTTTTCCTATTCAACTCGCAGCAAAGAGGTGGGGAACTTTGGGGCTTGCTTACTCATCTTGAAAACCACGGAGAACAGATATTATTGCTTCAAAACTCCCCTTCTACCTCAATGAACCCCACATTTCCCCTCCCGTCTCTTTGGCATTTGGTGTCTACATGAGAACCCAAATATGAACGGTGCCCAGTTCCTCTGTGCATGAGGGCTTTGCTTCCCTAAAATATCACTGCTCCTCTTCAGCAAAAGGATAGATTGCCGCTGGTTTTCTCAGTGTGACTCTCATGTGTGGCACTTTGGTACCCCTTTTTGTTGCAAACTATTCTGTACAACAGTCAAAAAGCCCGTTCATCTCATTGGTCTATCTTAGCAAATAGTCAGACCAGTTGCCTAATTTGATGGACCTCCAGTTTTTCTATCCCTCATCCATCTTCATTCACCCGTTAATTGGCATATTTTGATTGATCCTGACAATTATTCACCCAGTTTCCTATGGTTTTAGCAATCAGTTTCCTATGGTTCATCATCCATCTTTCTGTGTTGACGCATACTTAAATTTCATGGGGACATTGAAAGATTTATATCTTTAATTAATGTTCAATCATTAGTTCAAAAAATTATATAATGTTGTGATTATTATTTGTACCCTCTGCTCCATCCAAACATCGATCTGCAGTTGTAAGCTTCAACCTGATAATCATTCCATCTTTCGGGTGTTAAAAATATATGGAAAACGGGGCATAATGATCTGATTGTAGCCTGTGGGATGCTGACCCTGCACTCTCTCGGGTTAAACGTTCACTAACTGTAGGAACATCTTCATGCCTACTAATCTGGGGATTTGAAGCCTGAGATTCCATCTGCAGATCTCCCTCCCGAGAAGGAGCCCTTGCAGTGGAATACAAGGATGAAGATCGCAGCTGGTGCGGCAAAGGGTCTGGAGTACCTCCATGACAAGGCCAATCCGCCCGTTATTTACAGAGACTTCAAGCCGTCGAACATACTCTTGGATGAAGCTTACCATCCTAAACTCTCGGATTTCGGGCTCGCAAAACTCGGGCCCATGGGTGACAAGTCTCATGTCTCAACCAGAGTCATGGGAACTTATGGCTACTGTGCTCCCGAGTATGCCATGACCGGGCAGCTGACAGTCAAGTCTGACGTCTACAGCTTCGGTGTTGTGCTGCTGGAGCTCATCACCGGGAGGAAGGCCATCGACAGCACCAGAGCTCACGGAGAACAGAACCTTGTTTCCTGGGTAATTAACCACTCACTTTATATATCTCCGGTTGGTTTTGGTTTTAGATTTGTTTTTTTTCTACAAATGTTGAAAGGGTTTTCCTCGAAAGGTTGAATAAAACATCGTTCTCTGGAAATGATTTCTCTGTTTGATTCAGTTGTATATTTGTTTCCTCATTAGTTGAAGTACTTAATTTTCTTTTTCATCTAAATTTTCTGTGGGTTTTCCCTCATGTGGGTTGATGAAACCTTGTTTTGCAAGTGATGAACCGCTTGATTTGGTTTTAAATTAGTCCTGATGAACTGAACAGTCGATTCTTTTTCTAAATTTTCCGTGGATTTCCCTCAGAAAGGTGATCAACTGCTTGCTTCGGTTTTAGATTTGATCCCTGATCAGTGGAATTATTGAGTTTTTTTTGCTTCTAAACTGACTTTAGATTTTCCATGAAAGGGTTGGACAGTATGATCACAAGCTTTTTTTCTGAATTTTTTTTATTCCTGCAAATTGAGTAATTACTTCCTTGATTTCTCTGGCTGATTTAGTTTTAAATTTGATTCCTAGTGCTGCCGATTTTCCTCAAAATGGTTGAAGAAAACCTGGTTTCGTGGGGATGAATCTGCTTGATTCGGTTAATTAAGTTGATGATTCCTTTTATTTTTTTCCTAAAAAGGATCGGAAAATGTGATCACTGGCTGACTCGTACGACTGCAATTTTTTTCATTTGTCTAAATTCTGTTACTTATCATGGGTAACTAGCCGCTTGATTAATCTGCAATATTCTACTTTAATTTTTTTCTAAATTTGCCATAGATTCTCCTCAAAAGGGTTTTAAAATGTGATCACCTGCTTTTTTTTTTCTGAATTTTTTAATTCGTCCAAATTTACTAACTTCCACGGAAAATAAGCTGCCCAGTTCCTCCTCTTGATTTTGTTCTGGGTCTGATTCATAATCCAAGACTTGATTTTTAATCCAACAAGCGATCACCAACCTTTTCTTCTCTGGAAGCTCTTTGTTCCTCCAAATCCAACGACTTTTCATGGGTAATAAATAACCCGCTCGATCCCTCTGCATGATCCTGCTCAAGATCTGATTCCTGCTCATCTGAATCATGGGCTCTCTTTTTTCTGTAGATTTACCGCATATTTTTATTCCTCATGAGGGCTCAAGAAATTATGATCTGCAAGCAGCCTACTCCTGCTACAACCACACATAACACCGAAATCTCTCGCCTGTTCTTCCTGAAGCAAATCCTGCAATTTCTTTCGGGAAATCTTAGAACACATGGTAGATTCTGTCTCCGAGCAATGAGTTCTTGCCAGCAGGAAGCCTACTCCTGCTACATATACCACCGAAATCTCCGAGCAACCAGACATATACCACCGAAATCTCTCTCCTGTTCTCCTCCAGTAGATCCTGCAATTTCTTACAGCAGACAAATCTTCAGATTCTGTTTTCCGAGCCATGAATTCTCGCAGGAGGGAGGAAGGGAGTGAGGTTTAATCGGAAGATCTGGACGATCCTCTTTCTTACCCTTTTTCAGGCGAGGACCATGTTTAACGACCGGAAGAGGCTTCCGAAGCTGGCGGATCCGAGATTGCAGGGGCAGTACACCATGCGGGGGCTCTACCAGTCGCTCGCCGTCGCCTCCATGTGCATCAACGAGGAGGCCGCCGCCCGCCCCCTCATCGGCGACGTCGTCACCGCCCTCACCTACCTGGCGAACCACTCCTACGAGCCCGCTACCGCCGGCGGCGGCGCTCGCGCCGCCACCGCTGGCGAGCAGGAAGAGAGGAGCGGCAGCAGGTACGCGAGGACGCCGGGGAGGGGCGAGGACGAGGGCGGCTCCGGCAGCAGGTGGGAGGAGCCCCCGGCGGCGGCGACGGCGGCGGCGGTGGCGAAGAGGGATTTTGATCGGGAGAGGGCGGTGGCGGAGGCGAAGCTGTGGGGGGAGAACTGGAGGGAGAAGAGGAGAGCCACCGCCGCCCTGGGGAACCCCGACGGTTAGAAAGCAATTCTCTGGTGCTGCTTCTCCGGTGGGTGGACGGAGGGGGCGAGGAAGAGGGAGAGGGAGAGGGAGAGGGAGAAGGAGAGTGTCTCTCTCTCTCTCTTTGTATTTAGCTCCCTCCTCTTTTCTTCTCCACAGACCGCTACTCTGTCTGTTGGTGCTTCAATAATCGTTAGAAGGCCATCCCTTTTTCTTTCTCTTCCCGTCGCTCTCTCTCTCTTCCCGCTTGGAGTGCTTCTCTCTCTCTCTACTCTCTTCCCCCTCTCTCTCTACTCTGTCTCTCTCTCTCTACTCTCTTCTCCTCTTTCTCTCTCTCTCTCTCTACTCTCTCCCTCCCCCTCTCTCTCTCTCTCTCGCTCGCTCTCTCGCTGTGCCGGGAGGGAAGGAGAATCCGATTCCGACGGACCTGTCGTCATCTCGATCGAGAGCTGGTCGTCTGGGGAGAGAGAAGCCTTGGCAGATGAGTGGATGGAACCCGCGTTTGGATCAGATTTGGGTCCCTTCTTCGATCTCTCTCTCGACACGTTATGGGCTTGACACCCCTGTTGTTGGGCCTCTTCCCTTCGCCGAATAACCATGAATAATGGTCCAAGTCTGACTAGACTGGCCTTATTAATCGACCCACCAATCCCCTCCCTCCCTTCCTCTCTCTCTCTCTCTCTCTCTCTCTCTCTCGCTGTATATATATGTATGGCCAAGTCTGACCAGACTGGCCTTATTAATCGACCCACCAATCCCCTCTCTCTCTGTCTCTCTCTCTCTGTCTCTCTCTCTCCCTCCCTCTCTCTCTCTCTGTATATATATGGGCCAAGTCCGACTAGATTGGTCGCCTTACTAATCGACCTTCTCTCTCTGTCTAGATTTCTGACTACGTACCCTGTGAATAAGCCGAGGGGGGTGGACCGGTTCCGGTGGAGTGGAAGAAGAGATGGAATAGAAGGGCACGCAAGCGATTCGAAGGGAGAAGACGGCCCTCCGCCGCCTGAATAATAATAATAATAATATAATTCTTATTATTATAATACTACTACTAATAATAATCTAAGGGAATAAGTCATCGTTAGAAGACCCCCCCTCCCCCCCACTGGAGCACTGAGTAAACAGAGACAAGCCCCCAAGTCATCCCGCAACCATTGACGTTCCCACGGAAACAAACCCTCTGAGAGCGAGAGAGAGAGAGAGGGGCGAAGACGGTGCCGTGGACGCAGGGAGCATCAGGACCCGTTCTCCAGCGGAAGTAGACGGAGGATCGCATTCACCAAGCCCGTCAGCAACACTCAGTTTCTTCTTCTTCTCTCTCTCTCTGTCTCTGTCTGTCTGTCTCTCTCTCTCTCTCTCTCTACCTGGCTGATCTCCCCACGTCACCCATGCAAATTGATCTTATCGTCTGCTTCTCCCATGCAAGTGCAGATTCCCCCAGTTGGTCCGCATTAAAGAAAGAGATCTACTGTCCCGCGTATCGTCATCGCATTCTCTCAGCGACCATGAAACTGGCGTAGCTGTGGACGCAGAAAGAAAGATATTTAAAACCCTAGGGGTTTTAGCGTTCTCACGCTGGAGTGTACGCCACCATTAGGGCCGTTGGCCTGGTTAAAGTCCGTAGAATAATGGAGGTGATGTCGGGCTAAGCGGCAGCAATCTTCTCCCTGTTGAGAAAAGGGGTCAACGGACCCAACAGGTAATACTCCTGCTTTGACTTTTTCCGCTTCTGGGTTTCGGTCAAAGCTTCGATGAAATCTGAATATAGCAGAAAGCAGCCATTTTTCCGGCCGGTCAAAGCTTTACGAGTGCATTCCATGAGAACTCAATAGAGCAGCTCTCTTGGGAAGCACATCCAAGACACCCAAAGAAATCCAACCTTCCGGTCATAAAGATTTTGCGGCAGTGGGCATTAATTTTCGGTGCGCTGAGCCGTGGAAGCTCCTTTTTTTGTTTATTTAATGCATTATTTATCCCATTTATGGTAATTCGTGGAGGCCCATCTTACGGTATTCGTGTGGATAATTGAGAGCATGTGCCCACATAAATGGTTAACACATTTCTCACTTCTAATAATGTATTTAATATCTTTTGGCAAGCGTAGTTTACCAAATCTTCACTAGGATCCCAACGTGACCCATTTCCTGAGAAATATTTTCGGAGAAGAGTTCTACTTCTTCCAAGGGTTTTGGTTTATTTAAGTGTATAATCGTAGGAATATTTCTGAGAATAGTTCTTGTTCTTCCGAGGGTTTTAGGGCTTATTCAGGTAAAAATTGCGATTTAATTACCATTAAAAACTGGCCCATCTGGATCTTTACTTCCCAATTATTTTACTAAATCATGATCTTAGTCTGATATTGAAAGCTTTGAAGCCATTTCAATCCAACCGGAGCGATCAACCACTTTCAAAGAGCTTTTTAACGAAAATTGCAGCATTCTTTTTAAAAAATGGGGGTTTAATTCTTCCGTATATGAGCCTAATGCCATCAGGAGTGATCTTCTTTGTCAGATCTGCAACTCAAAAGCAGAGATCATGTAGCTTACCGAATGAAAAGATCTTCATTTGCCATTAAAGGTGGGTTCTTTGGTGCTTATCATCACAAGATCCCGTTCAGTTCCAGGGGAGGAAGTGTATTCGTCTTCTTCCTCATCTCATCTGCTCAAACCTTTGCTTCTTTTTTCTTTAGACATGCTGCCTCGTGCAACCTTCCATGGCGGGAACCGAGCTCCAGGAATGGACCATCCATGGCGACAGCCGGGTTCAGCAGGAGAAGGATGTTTTGGATTCTGATTACAGAAAAAAAGGGAAGATGGAGAGTGAAGATCCCGGATTTACAGTGTTTTCCGAGATCAACTCTCCTGCTTCCGGGCCGCCGGAGAGGAAGAGGACGATGGTGGGGAGGGAGTTGCAGAGGAAGCCGGAAGGCCCGTCTAACTAAGCTCTAGGGCTTCCTCGTCTTCTCTCCACGGGGGCGAGGAAGGGCTGCTACAGCTACTGTCGGCGTCTCCGTCAGCGGCGGCGGCGCCGGAGACCTCGGTTACGCAGCTCGGCTCAGAGTCCGACGCCGGCGCCGCCGCGACATCAAAGGAGCTCCTCCGCTCCTCCGCCATGAAATCGATCAAACCCGCCGTCCGGTGACCGGCGGCCTCGTCGCCAGCCACCCTCGCCGTCGCCCTCCGTTTTCTGAACACCCGGCAGAGCACCCAATCCTTCATCTGCACCATCAGATGAACTATTTCAGCCACCACAGTTGCCGGAGACGATGAAGACGATGGATGGATGAAACATGGAACAGAGAGAGAGAGAGAGAGAGAGAGAGAGAGAGAGAGAGAAGGGGGGGGAGACTGACATGGGCTTCTTCTCCGGCGCCGACGAGGCGGTATTCGTGCATGATCCAGTCAGTTCTTTCGCCGGAGGGCGCCTTGCCCCGGTAGAAGACAAGGGTCTTCTTGGCGCCGACGACATGGCTGCCGCCGCCGCCGCCGGCGAGAATCTGCTTGTCCTTGCCGGTGGCCTTCCAGTACCCTGCCCCAGAGGCTCGATTAGGGCGGTTGCCCTTCGGGTACTTGATCTCCCTGGTGCTGAAAAAGTACCTCTCCTTCTCCGGGCCACCTGTCACATGACAAGAGCCCTAGGAATCTCAGACCAGAATGAAGAAATGGAGAACCCTCATTGCGCTTCTCCACTGGCGCAGACGCGATTTCAGCACCGAATTTGATGAACCCCCTAAATCCCCCATTCCCCCACCGCCCTGACTCCTCCATTTCAATCTTCCCACAGAGATCGGTATACATCGCCCGATTCCCCGCAGAGCAACCGCCATTACCGCTCGATTCCACAATTTGGGGAGGAAACCCTAATCCGGGGAACGAGAACAGGAAGATCATCGTCTACCTCCTGTCCTTCGTCGCCCCGATCAAACCCATGAAACAGAAGAAAGGGAAACCAGAAAGGAGGCTCGCTAACCAGGAAGATCCCAAGGATCGAATCGGGAGAGCTGGATCTCGGGGATAACGGAGGCCGGCAACGGGGCGGAGAAGACCTTCCGCTTGAGGTACTCCACGACGAGCTCCTCATCCGTGGGGTGGAATCGGAACCCCGGCGGCAGCCTCACCGCCCCCTGAAACCTCGCCATTACCTCAGAATCCTCCTTAACCGAGAACCAGAGATCAGGAACTAGGGTTTGCCGAAGACGAGGAGGAAGATGCTAGTTTTTGTCTTCCAAGGGGCGTAGTTTCAGGTACTTTATAATGGTTTAGAGATGGAGAGAGAAACTAGAGAGAGACGGGGGGCGCCAATGGCGTGAAGCCTCCTCCTTGGACACGTTTCCTCCTGCAAGTGAGGTTGCCCGGCGGGAAAAGGACTTTCTTCCGCCGCCACGTAGTCGGGGATCGTACGGCGCCGCCGAGGCCGGCGGACAGTGGCGCCGCCTTTCGGACGACGGCAACCGCCGCCACGCCGCCGCCGTTGTGCCCCCCGGATGGTCGCAGGGGGGAGGGCTGTATTTTACGGGGGTTACCATTATTTCATATATGACCAAAAAACCCTTACCATCGCATCCCTCGGAGGTGGTTTTTGGCGGGCAGTTAGAGGGGATTACGGTTTTCTTAAGGGTATGTTAGGACTTTTGGAGGCGGGGCAATAATGGAGAGAGAAGGGCGGGGGGTGGCCCCCTGTTTCCGAAACGACAGACACGAGGGGAGTTAGAGGACAAGAAAGCAGACTTTCAACGATTCTTCGAGATCTTCCTTGATCTCCTACACTTCTTCTCTCTACCTCTCGCTCTCTCTCTCTCTCTCTAGCTCTAGAAAGATTTCTCCTCCCCCCCCCTCCTGTCTCTTTCTGTCTCCGTCTGTCCCCCTCCCCTCTCTCTCTCTCTCTCTGACGGGAGACTTTGGGGGCAGTCTCTCTCTCTGACGGGAGGGGCAAGGGCGGGTTTTCGGGAGAGGTAAGAGGGTGGAACGGGGAGATCGCAGGCGTTGACGGCGTCGGCGGGGAGTTTCGGCTGCCGTGAGGGGGTGGGCAACCTCCGGAGATCTAGAAAGAAGTGGCCCAGGGGCTCCCGTGTGGAGAAGGATGAACAAACCCGACTCGTCCGTCTCTCCCACTTGCAGCGGAACCCGAGAGAGAGAGAAAGAGAGAGAAAGAGGAGGGGGGGAGGAGAGTCTGAGATTGGCTTCCCTGGGCCGAAAATATGCAATCTTTTTTTCTTTTTCTTGCGGCCCTGAAGCAAGCTAGACGTACCGTTCGTTCCCGCGATCTCAGTCTATCACAATCTATTATACATCATCTCTCTCTCTCTCCCAACACGGGTTTTCTTTACTCCTATTGTGCCCGTCAAAAAAGAGAGAGGGAGAGCTATATAGAGCGAGAGGTAGATGGATAGATAGGTGGAGAGAGATAGATAGATAGAGAGAGAGAGAGAGAGTGCATGGTGGAGGATCTGGTTTTGGCTTCCGTGACCCGAAACCACGCGATCTTTCTTCCTTTAACCTGTGCAGCAAGCTAAACATACCATTCGTTCCCTCCGTTCTCTCTCTCTCTCTCTATCTCCACGGGTTTTCTTAGCTGGTGCCCATCTCTAGTCAAAAGGGTTTGCGTGCGGGCGATGGTGAGGAGAGAGAGAGGGAAAGAGAGAGAGAGAGAGAGAGAGAGAGAGAGAGAGGGAAGTGGTGCAATTATTGCTGGAGAACGCCCTCCAATGGACGTCGTCGATAAAAATAGGACTACGTCTAACACCTTCGGAGAAGAGGAGACAGGATGTGGGGAGAGGTGGGACTGCACGTGGTGGGGACGACCGTTACTTTCTCTCTCCCTCTCTCTCTCGCGCGCTCTCTCTCTTGGCAGGCAAGCCAGTGCCCCCTCCTCTTTCTCTCTCTTCATCCATTGACCTATTGGGCTTGCATCACAAAGTCCATTAGCCCAAAGCCCATTTCCTTAGGACACGTTAGCTACCCAGCCAATTAGCTCACAACCCAATAGCCTAAAAGCCCATTAACCCAAAATAACACATTAACCACAAGCCCATTGGCCCATTGGCCCATTACCCCAAAAGCCTACCAGTGATACAACTCATTAGCCACCAAAATCTCATTTGCTCCAAAAGCCCGTTGTCCCATTAAGCTCAAAAGCCTGACACACGATGATTTTTTGAGTTGTGATGCATGTATATGCTCATCTTAGGGTTTTTGACCTTTAGTTTACCCATACATTTAGGGTTTTAAAAGGTTAAACCTTTGATGTAGAACCTAGAGAAGCCCAATATTGATGGTCCATCCATTCTAGAAATGAAAAAAGAGATCCAAAAACTAATTTAGGCTCAAATAAGGTGCATGAATAATGTGCCAAAGTCTTAATTTATAATGGCCTATTTTTAAGCCATTTTGAGTTATTTTCTTAAATTATAGTCTTAGCTTCTAGCAATTTCCTTGTTTTAAAGCATTTTGAATTTGTTTCCTAAACTAATGCAAAATTTTAAGGCCATACCAACTGATTTTATACCTATTTAAAGACCAACATAGTATAATCCTAATGTCATTTTAAGTCATTATGACTTTTTCTTGTTTGAGGGTTTTACCTCTCTCTAATTAGCAATTCAAATGACCCATTATAGATTAAAGAGAATATTTAGTCATTATGGATTTAAGGATTAGCCAAAAAATCTTTGAAGATTCAAGAATTGAAGCCTTTGTAGATTCAAGACTTGGTTTCTTTGTTAACATTTTGTCTTGTGGATCTTAGGGCAAAATTTCTTTTGATGCAACTTTTGCTACCAAGAGATATTAAAGTAAGGTCTCAAGTTTTAGATTCATCAATGTGAAATCTCATGTGGATGAAGAGTTAAGCCTATTGAGTAAGTTGTCCACAAGGTAAACCTTTTATCTAAGACATAATTATATGACTTATAAGAAAATATTTAACAAAAATTTAAATATTTGCACAATAAACTGAAAGAAAGTTTTGAAAGGATTTTACAACAAAAAATGTTATTTTGTCAACATTGGATATGATGTCTCTTAAATAATTGACTAATATTTTACCAAGTTTTAATGACCATTTGATTTTTTTTATTTATTGAGGTTTAATTGGTTTATTGTCTATTAGTTAAGCTTTAATTTATTTATTGAGGTTAAACATTTTTGTATATATGAAGATTTAAGATGAAAAACTAGTGAAATTTGTGGCATAAAAATTGAAATATAGAGCATTAATATGGTGAGAACAAAGGCGCCACAAATGTGTGGGACCATTATCAATGTCAGCTTTGGGTCAATAGTGTTCTGTCGTTTTCATTCTTCTCCGTCTATGCTGCCACAAAGGCGTAAGCCTTTCTTTTGCTCTAGTTACACCTTCCTCCCTGATCTTCTTTCTTGATAAGTCAATAGGGTCATCTATTGGATTGAGAGTCATACTTCTTGTTAGGCATTAATTTGGGTTGTCAAAGATTTTTAGAAAGAATGAGCTTTTAGAAGCCCAACACTTATCTTTTAGAAGACTACGAGATAACCAAAGACAATAGAAGGCACTAAGTAATTCAAGTTTTAGGCTCGGGGTAAGGGGGGTGGTGTTTAAGGGGGGGTGATAGTTTTGTGGGCGCGGTAAATTGTTGGCCTCATCCCTAATTTAGATACAAGTTCTGTTAGCTATGGTACTTTTTTGAAACATTTACCCTTGGAGAGAAGTTACAAACCATACTTAAAAGATATATTATGTCACGAGACATGTTCCTCTCAATTATTATTAAATATTTTGTAGATATGATATCAAAGGTTGCCAGAAGGAACATGGAAGAGACAACAAGAGAGAGGTAGGGAAGGACAAAGAATAAGGTAGATAGATAGATAGATAGATAGATGGGGAGACAAAGAGCCATAGAGAAAGAAAGATGGGGGTTGTAAGTGCGCTTTTAATGAGAGATTTACATAGTTGAATGGAGTAAGGTATTCCTTTCTAGTAGAAGATAAAATGGTCACATTACAAGGAACATGATTCAATCATATTAATTTTCTTCATGTCAAAAGTAAACAAGATATATTGTCAGAATGATATTTTCCCTAAATCATATTTCATGTTTTTCTCTTTTTAACTTTTATCTAGTCAATAAAGTGATAAATGTTACGACTGACAGCAAGATGGGCTCAATAGATATGTAATTTTGCTCTTAAAAAGTTCAATAGTGATCAAATTGTAAGAAAATAAAATGATTGAGTACTACATTTTCTTAATCAACAATGATCAAAGCATAGATCTTGTTCATATAAATCTAGAATGTTGTCATTCACATAGAATGGGTTCATATAAGAGAAAATCCTTGCATACTAAGGAGATCTGCTATGTTTAATCTTGTATTTGACTCTAAATTCTTACCTATGATTAATTTAGTGCTACATACTATGAACTAATGCCAAAATAGTACAGACTCCTAATTTGGATGTCATTTACTAAATTTAGACCTACCTCATTCCTTGTCAAAAGCATTTAACATGGTGTATGAGCTAGACTCATGAAATTGGGAAAGAGTAAGACCTTTATGTTTACATTTCTATGACAGAAAGGGAAGGAAAGAGAGAAGTAAAAGAGGTAGTGAGTAGAGCGGCTGCAGGTCTGATCTTAAGAATTATAGTTGTCCATTAAGGATCCTATTTTGACTCGTTTGACTAATCTTTTAGTCCAAACCTTCAAACAAATGGTAAATCTCAAGGCATAACACAATAACTTGCATCTCAAGTTAGATATAATAGGAATATCTCGAGAAGTTTGCACTATGAATACAACCAAATTGGACTCTATGTCCAATGCTAGGTAATCATGATCTGTTCTCTTGATCCTAAGTTTCTATTATATATATTTTATGTTTGTTGTCTTATTGTGTTGACAATCTTATAGTTTATTCCATAAAAGTATTTTCTGATTTATTTTCTATTACAAAAATATATTAAATAGATTCCTAAATCCTTAGGAAAACCATTACCTATCAAAGTTATCCTTGAATTTTAAAATGTGACATTTACAAAAATAACATGTCAAAACCATATAAATGCAAATTATTATATATTCTTTCAACATCAAATGTGTGATATACACTACTGACTCAACTTGTCTTTCTAGGTTTTGTCAACATTTTATTAAATATATTTTTTTATAATTCCAATCCACATTTGAAAATGTTTCCTTGAGCAATTAGTTGTAAATGTGACTTCTTAGAAATAAATTTTTCCTAAGTGAGAAATATTTTCTCATTTATGGTTGTGGCATCATGGTGTAGACATGGGAACCTTTGCTCTTCACTCCACAACTGATGGACTACACTCACTCAACCATTCGCTCCATAGGTTATGGTATAGAATGTTTACCTTATTGGTCTCATTTTTCTACAATATCATCTTAGAAAGCTAGTAGCAGCAAATTATCTTATAAATAAATTCATATTACCAAAGTTAATTAGAATGAAGAAATGAAATGTTTGTTGTAATATAGATTAATCTATATCTCTTTGTTTGCATGTACAATGACTTACTAGTATTGAGTAGATTTAAGAGTACAAAATAAATCATTGAGCACTCATTGGAATCTTGAACTATGTTGAGTACTTTATTGGCTTAGGAAGTGATTTATATCCAAATATTGAGTTGTGAAAACTACTCTTCATTCGTGTTTAGTTGTTATTTATCATCTTCAAGTGTTACGACCATTTTACCATTATGAGATTAATACTTGGAAATGGGTTATTGGCCTATAATAAGTGGAATAGTTGTCTACTCCTTATACACGGCAGTTTGTCAATTACAAACATGTGTTTTATGAACACTGTAGTAAGCATTAAACCTTGAGCCGCATGATTTTTTTTAGTTTTCAGCTTGAGACTTTATATTAAGGTTATAGTAAGAATCTAGACATATTTAACAAAACATGTAAGGTCATTTTTTTTTTCCTATTATGTTTACTCCTAGTTCTTGGGTACATAAAAAACTTAATTTAAAATATCAAAAGAATTTAATTCAAGATTAGGTACATAAAAATCAACTTATTAGATTGTAAATATTTATTAATATCATTACCAATCAAACATTGGTTCAATCATTTTTTTTCACAAAATGATAGTTTTATTTAGAAATTTGATAGATCAATTGATATAGAAAGTTGAAAACCTAACATAACATTCAAATTCATGATTTCACCATACTTAAAAAAGATTTCGTCTTAAAGGTACACAAAAATAGTGGAAAACTATAGCAATAAAATGAAAGGAGGGGCTAAAATGAAAGTGGGAGAAAAATATACATGAAAAATGTCTTCAACACAAAACTACAAAATTGAATAACAAATAAAAAAGAGACATGAGCCAAAACCAGCCATTGACATCACAAATCAATATATGTGAAAAACCTAACATAAAAAAATTACAGAATAAAAATACTTTCCATGAAAGAACACCAAGTTGATCACACCTGAACCTAGCCTTCATCATGTGCACAATATAAGACCCTTAAGAACTGTGCTTTCTTTTTAATTTCAATCATAATAGAGACTAGTGTTTATCTCCCCAGTCAAAAGATAATAATACCTCCTAATAGAACACTCTTCTCTTATAACTCTTGTAGAGCTCGACTTGTAGATAATTCTCCATATAAGCCTATATTGACTTCATTAATCAAAACGAAGAATACAAGGCAATATTGTTGCATATATACTTTGTGGCTTGGTTACCAAAAATCTCCTACATCTATCTTATTTTTCTTAAACATTTGTGTGAGGATATATAAATGGTAGGCTTGTCTGAAATGTTTTGTGGGATGAGTTGGGGCAAAGTTTGGAAGCTTATGGTTGATTTAGAAATATAACACTACAAGAAAGATGCGAGTGAGACTACTTGTAATGAAACCTTGTTACATTTAATTTCCCAAAGATAGATTTCATTTTTTTAAAATGAAAAATGATAGCAATCACGACTAATTAAATCATTTCTTGATGTAGAAAGATTACCTCATAGAATAAGCCATCATACATTCTCTTGCTTACTATGGAAGGGAGTGGATATGAAGTAGAATGCTCAAATTGAATAATGTACATGAAGATCTTGATGGAGAGGTGAATGATGTACATAATTCTTATCCTCCTCAGACATATGCATTATGTACAAAAGAAAAGAAAATTTTCTCTATATGCTGAAGGGACTCTAATGCTATCTAAGTGCAATTGGCAAGGTAAAATTGCTCCATATATTCTTGGATGAACTCTTCCCATGTGTCGATGGAGGAATGCGACGAATCCTCCAGCCTAGTCCTCAATTATACCTACATCATTTGTCAAGTACACACTAGCCAAGATGACTTTCTTCCTTCAAGACTTTAGACTTACCTTATAGTATTCCAGATCCTAAGAGAAGTTGTTCAACTTCTGGGCATTGCAGATCCCTACAAATACCTTGAATTATGACACCTTCTAGTACACAATATCACCCACCTAGAACACTATCACTAAAAGTTAATTAACCAATGTCATGTTAACAAAGAGACCTCAAACTATCTCTAGTGGCACCTTGACCTCACCATCATCATCCTAGGGCATGTTGGAGCTATATTTTGAGAGCTCGGACTTGCTCCATATGCTCCTCCAAGTAGAGATACAATCGTTGTCACCTTGACCATGCTACCTAATATTGAGAGCTTTTCCTTCATGTGACCCTTAGAAGTCATACTATCCCTTCTCCCTAGTTTAGTGTAAGTAAAACTGTGCTCTAATACTAATTATCACACAATCAATTGGTCCACATCTGAGAACCATGCCTCAAATGCTTCGGCAGAATGTCCAAGCAATCTCCTCACCTCTCATGACCTGTGGAAGAATGCACAAAAACTTTCTAAGGGGATGACACTATTCCTTGAACAACACTCATAGGGTGAAGAGGGAACCTAAGTGCTATGCTCACTCATCCCACCTTGTCAACACTACCTAGAAATGCCACTATTTATAAAGGGCCAAATAACACAACATGACTTTTGTACCTGTTAGCCACCTACCTCATAATACCATTTGCCTCATAACTTGTCAACACTAATTATGCTGTCACAATTATTATGAGCCTACTTGCTACATACGTTTGTTACATGACGCTGCTCATCACGCCACTAGTGTCTCTTACGACCACACTGCACACACGCATGTTGCCACATTCGCCATCATAGTTCACCAAATAGCTCTATGAACTTCACCCACTATAATATTATGCTGATGTTGACGTCGTGCCATGCCAATGTCTAGTGAGACTCACAAGAAACCTTGAAGTAGCTTGCCCCCACATTAATGGAGCTGACTACTTTCATGACACACACCTGTGTGCCTCAATGTGCTTTGACATGTTGTGCCATGTAACCCCATTGATAAGTCTTCATTATCATAAGTTAATAATTAGTAAATAATATAGTTTTAGCCTGAACTCATAATAAATAGACTTATATTTGTGTTAAAGAATGATTTGTGATTTTCAATTGATTAACATAAATTTTTAGGTAATTATGTGATTTTATATGATTTTTACGGTCTTACTTTTGAGATAAATGAAGAACAAGAAATAAAAATAAAAATATTGCAAAATGAGGGACCCACTGGCCAGCCGGGCCCGCAAGTGGGTCGAAAGCGCAGTCGGGGAGTAGCCGCGAGTAGGGGCTCGAGCGACTTAGCTTGGACCAATAGGGGCACGTGTGCGCCACTCCCCTTCCATGTCACTGGTGGCCAGCTGGTTGTGGGGCAAGGAGTGGTCGTACATGCGAGAGAAGGACTTTGCTTACAAAGCTAACATTACTATATATTCACCCAAAAAATCGGCACACAACAGATGTGGGACTAAACCCGCGTCACACCTTCCTCACAGGCAGGCGACCAGCGCGGGTTTGAATCTTCTCAGAGTCAAAATTCATATATTTTTATTTGATTATCGTGACTTTCCTATAGATCGTTAGTGAAGGATTAAGCAACAAGAATCGCTAGATTATCGACGAAAATCTCATCAATGCGATTCGCGGAGCATTGCTACTAAAATTTCTGAACGATTCGCAATAAAAGGATCGCGAATCCATCGAGTAAATGATCTCCGATTGATCGACGAATAAGCCGTCGTTGAGAAGAGGACGATCTGCCATGAGACAAGTCACCACCTCCTAAGAACATACTAGATGCGATGAAGAGCCTTTTCTTGTTGCACAGACCTGAGGATGAAGCTCTCTAACATGCACCCCACCTTCATTCATCTCCTCTCCGTCGGGTGACAACTACCAGAGAGCTACAAAGTCACCGTTTTTCCGCTCCGCCAGGTGACAGCCGTCGAAGACGATTTGACGACCCACTTCATTGATCTCTAGACTTCGCGAGAAGATCTAGAGATTGCCCACGTCGTCTTTATCCAAAAAGAGCCTTCAAGGTCGTGAACACTACACAACGATCCTCCCAAATGCTTAGGATATTGGTACATCACCGATGCATCACCGTCGCAATGCCGAAACTCTATTTTCCTACTTTCAATTTACTTTACGCTTCATTTAGTGATATTTTTTTGTATTTTTAATTTACCAAAATATACTTTGTTCTATTACGATTCTTTTGGCTTTTACATATCTTAATTTGATCAATTAAATCGTATGTAATCGCTTACATAAGAATTGTCGGGCATAACTATATTTCTACTCGATTTGCGTTCGCCAGACGCTGATGTCATCCTGACGTTTGCACCCTTATTTCCTTTTTTCGTGAATTTTAAATATATTTCCTTTTCATTTCTTAGTCTAAAATTTATAGAAAACCATATTTATTGAGAAATTTTTTGAATAATTATCAGATATTATATTACATCCATGTGATCGACCTGGAAAATTACCACTATTTTTGGAAGTTTTATTGAATTATAATTTATATATTTATTTAGAAATACTTATAAATATCTAAAAATTTGTATTTTCTAGTTTTATAAATTTTATATTTGCATGATTTAATATACAATGACTGAGTCACGTCACCCATGCTCTCATCCATGAGATGCCAGCCCATGCATGCCATACCACACACACACACACACACACATGTATGCATCTCTATGAGCTACTTAGGCACATGTTGAGGTTCCATTACCAGAACCTTCCTCAATAGAGCAAGGGGCATGACATGTAATATTTGGAAACTATATTAGATTAGATAGATGAAACAATTATAAAATCTTGTTTGTAAAATACATATCTAGCCTTCTAAGATCCAAAAAAAATTAAACTTAAGGCTATTCATTTCCCAATATCTTAGAACTATATGCTACTATTTTGAATATAATAGTTTGTGTTAAAAAAAATACAATCTTAAAATAAGTATGAGCTCCTAAAAATATAATGCAAAAAGGGTATTGGATCTAGGATCCTACATGATTCTAAAAGGTTTTGATGATGACAAACATTAGAAAGGTAAATGGACAAAATGATGATTATAATCATAAATGTTGATCTTTATATATGTGAACATTTGAATGAATGGTTGAACTATAGTAATTATTTATTTATATTACATTTTAATAGTGTGAAATGTGAATTCTATGATTATACTTGACATTAATGATTTGAAAACTAGAAAAAGTACAAAAAATACTTTAAATTATTATTTTCCCAAAAACTATATGCCTACTAAAAATTATGAAATATCCCATCATCGAAGAGTAATGATTTGTCAATGAAGAATGCTAAAATGATCAATGTAAAATATCAATATGGAACTTACAATGTTATACTAGATTCTCAAAAGTTGGAAATAGTACATTTAAGTTATTCCTTGGAGAATGATTTTGAATTTCTAGAAACCAGCAAAGTATTTATGTCAGTGTGCTGCTATGAAGATTCAATGAGTTTTCTTTGCATTTCTTTTCATTTTGAGACGATTCAGATTTAATTGGCAAATTCTTATTGGTAACATTTAAATCAATACATTTGGATATATATATTATTGGATGAATAGTTATGTTATTACTCAAATACACGGGATATCTGAACTCTTGAAGGATGCAAGGTTTTGATCTATGACCATTCCAATTTCTAACTACCTATAGGATTTTAACAATAAAGAATAGTGAAAAATAGGGGAAGAGCATGAATCAAATTTCTTCAAATGATTTTTAAAGTATTTTAAATGGAAACATGAGCAAGATTCGAAGCTTACTTCAATGATGAGAAAATAATAGGTTGGGGACCAAATCTTGATTCAAAATAATTCTCCTCAGTATGATTTAAGTGACAATGTCTTCTGCATTTTGGTAGATTCAAGATAGGAAGAGGCAGTAGATAATGAAGTATGATGCGATTACCTCTTCATCAGATTCTGGCCATGATTCAATGTTCTTCAAGAGCCAGCCGCAGAGAGGAATGCCATCAACTATGGCACTATTTGCCACTAACCATTCACCTGCCTGCTGCTCGGGCTCTGTGTTTCAAGTTCCTTATCCTAACTGTCTCCTCAGATATGTTCCCCATAATTTATTTATTTTATTTTTAAAAAAACTCATGATTAAGCCTCATGTATTACACACATGGTGCTGATAAAGATTTTTTGTTTGAAATTCTAAAGTGGAGAAGGCAAGGGGCTGATAGCATGATAGTTTTCAGTGAAAACAAGATAAAACTGTTCATTCTTATCATTATTTCATGAATATATAATATATATAAAAATATTTTTATCTTGATATCATTTTTTTAAAATTTCTTAATTATATTTATGTTTATAATAAGTTTTGGCGTTTAATAATTTATTTTTTTATATTCATGATACGCATGAGATTTTGGGTATAAAATAGCAGCAATTTGGTCTTATGCATTCATGAGCCAGTCCTAGGTTGTCACGTCCCCCTCTACAACCGCTAACTTTTTATATGTGTTTCATGCACATCTTCTAGACAAAAAAGTTTTCTCTTACCCTTCTTCCCCGTCTTCGCTTCTCCTTTCATTTTCCCCAGCTATTCTTTCTCTTAGCATTCCTCTCTCTCTCTCTAAATATTTTCATGTGTGACGGGTAGGAAATCATTCCCCACCTCTTCATCGATGTTTTAGATCTTTGATTTCTGAGTTTTTCTTTACTTTTTGTGACTTTCTCTCTCTGCCTTTTGTTCTCTCTTCCCGAGTGATAGATGGGAGGAGTTATTCACTTTTCTTTCATTTTCGACGTGTTCCTTCCTTCCTCCAACCTCATCTTTACTCTCTATTAGCTGTTACACATTCCTAACTTTCCATGCAGCTGTTCTGATGTTCTCTAATTGACGCAATGTTGCAGCGGACGGTAGAGATAAGACTTGAATCCACAAAGTACGAAATTTAAGGGAGAAATTGGCTTCTGAATCCATAGAACAAGAGCCTTCAACTCTAGAATCCACAATTGATTGGGTCTCTAATTTCGGACTCGTCTTCAGTTTCACCGTTCTAAGCTACATTACTAATCCCTCATTCCGTTAACCTTTTCGCTTCATTCTGTTCTAGCAAGTTTTTCTCTCTTCCCCTTCCTTCAGTCCCTTGTTTTGATTGTTTCCTCATTAGATATGGATATTCTGTTTACTTTTAATCATCGTTTGTCATTTTTATTCACCGAAAATCATGATTTTTCTCATCCCGGCGAAAAACTTCTGTCCGGTGCTAGTTCTTCTCCTTTCTGATGAATTTTATCATTTTCTGAATCTTTTTCCCTCTTGATCTTCCGTCCAATATTTTCCTTACCCCTTTCCTATTTTTTTTGTCGATTTTTCATTGTAGACGGAAATATCAAATTTTCCGGTGATTTCTCTCTTGCCGGCGGAAAACTTATCCGCCGGTGAGTTTCTCTCTCCTCCGACCTTTTTCCTTTCTTTTCTAACGATTTTTCTTTCCCCCCCTCCACATCTTCTTTTCTCCATTATCCTTTCCTTTTAATTGTTTTTCGTGTATTTTTGTTGATTTATCCTCCCCTTTTGCTGAAAATCTCTCTCGCCGGCGAAACTGCCCTTCCGCGAACGAAGACTCTCTCTCGTTCGTGATTTTCCTTTGTTTATTTCTTTATCTCTCTCTCTCGCTCTCTCACGTGTTAACTTTGATCAGTCAACCCCCTTTGATTGGTCATCTCTACCCTCTTCTCCTGTCGCATCGTTCTTCTCTCTCCTATCGTCCTCTCTCTCTTATCACCCCTCTCTCCTCTCTCTTATTGTCACTCTCTTCTCTCTCTCGCTCTCGTTCTTCCTCTTCCTCTAAAGTTCTCCCTCACGTCCTTCCTCTTCCTCTATCGTTCTCCCTCTCTTCCTTGCATCCTTCCTCTTCCTTGATCCTTCTCCCTCTCATCCTCACATCCTCACGTCCTTCCTCTTCCTCTTACGTTCTCCCTCTCTTCGTCACGTCATTCCTCTTCCTCGATCGTTCTCCTCTTCGTCACGTCCTTTTTCTTCCCCTTACGCTATCCCTCTCTTCCTCTCGTTTTTCTTCCCTTCCTCTCATCTCTCTTCTCCTCTTGTCATTTTATTCTCTCTTTTCCCTCTCCTCTTCATGTCCTCTTCCCTCCTCCTCCCTCTCTCTCCTATCTCTCTTGTCCTCCCTCTCTCTTACATTCTCCCTCTCTTCCTCTTGCCCTTTTTGTCTTTCTCGTTTTCCTCCTCTTTACGTCATCTGCTCTCTCCTTCTCTTCCCCTCTCCCTCCTATCCTACTCTCTCTCTTCTCTATATATTATCTCTCCAGCACAAAGGAGCATATTCACAGTCTTGTGGATCGAGCATGATATCGTCAACTTGTGGGAGATAGTGGAGATTCATCTTAAAGCCTAATTTAATTTATTTTATTTTATTAAAAATAATATCTTAAATCTTCTCATTTAATTATTTTAAATTATTATTTCTATACAAAATGATATTTGTATTAAGAATAAATCAAACCATTCTTGTGGATTTAACTTGAACTAATTTAAAATTGATTGTATCATTTAACCTACATCAACTATTGCGCTCTAGGGGCCATGATTCATTTATTCATCAACTTTTAAAAAACATTATTGGTAATTTATGTTTTTATAAAATAAGTCTCGTGATTAAGTCCTACTTACCACATCAAGGGAGTTCATCTACCCAATCAACTTTGATCTACATATAATTGTGACTCTAGAGAGATGATGTTTAATTTCTAAACAACTTGAGTCCTTACAATTAGTGGGTGTCCACTAAGAAATTAGTGGAAGCCAATAATTAGATTTTCTTGGTAGTGTAGAATAGGTAAGAGGCTGAACTACTGTAAAAATTTTGATGCTCTTGAAACTTAGATGAAAAATATCTATAAAAATCAAGGATTAGAAGAAAAGGTTAACAAAATATTTAAAATTTAATCTATAATCAAATTAGAATCCGATCACTTCAAATCTCCTTTCTTGATCTTAGTGCTACCTTAAATCCAACAAAGGTCATTCACATTTTTTAATAGGAAAAAATCAATGATGAAAAATTGCATTACTAATAGTAAATCAAACTTGTTTATATTTTAATATTTGAAAATTTACATTGTAGAATAATATTTTAATTTATCAAATTGTTCAATATACATAAATTATATTATAAGATAATCTATATTTCAAGGTTGATATCTTAATTTATAAAGTTTAGACAGTAGAGAAGTATATCAAAGCTTATATCTCAAGTATGAAGTTTGTCAGATTTTATATGACATCACATCAACAAGAGGTGAATTGATAAGACTATTTCCTTCTAATGTATTCTTAGTTAATACTCTTCTTTAGCTTCTAGACTTACATTGATATTGAGGTTTTTCACATGCTATTTTGTAGTGGTTCAGTCACTAGACATACTTTTCAACTAAAATTTTGTACTACTTCTTTGGGTTCTACTAAATCTTTGGTGAAATTCACATTGAATGATGGGTTTCAGCATCCGTATACACATGATTTAATAAACCCCACACAACTCATGATTCCACATGATTTAATAAACTCTATCTAATTCATGATTCCACCCAAGAATCGTTCACTAAATTTATGGTTCTAAAGGATCAAAGAGGAGAACCTACTCCATTATTCTATATTCACAACTCTAGGGGACTAAATAGGAGAGAGTCACTCTCCTTATCTAGATTCATAGCTCTCGGTTACCAACAAAGATTAGCTAATGCTAATGTCCCTTAGATTAAGGCTCTAGATCAGCCTTGAGTTCAAAGGTCCTCTAACCACAAAGCAGCTTAAGCTATTGTTCATTTGGATTCAACTCAAAGAACCTCTTAGGCTTGTTTAATTTTAAATGTTGTTAGATAAGCTCAAGATATTCTTTATGATCTTGAGCAGCAGTAGGTGAATTTTTGATACATTCAACTACTCAAATTTATAGGAGTTTAACACTATAAATGAAGTACACAAGAATATCATCTTAAACACCAATATGAAATTAATTATATATAAATTCATGAAAAAAAATTAATGATGATAAATATCTATACAATACTTCAATTAATTAATTTTAGTCTCATATTGAAATTCTAGAATTAGGATAAGTTTACCCATCAAAATCATCACTTTACTTATTATTGGAATTTCCAAATCCTAGTAGGAATCGTTACTAATGAAAAGTAATGACTTCCACATCATCTTTTACATGAATCATTGAAGAAAAATACTAGTATAGAAGTTTAATCAGTGTAATTGATGTTTGTGGTTTGAAATTGTTACTTCTTATCATTTTTTATGAATAATAGCTTGATTTAATCTGTACTATTAAATGGGCATTTGAAATTTTTATTATTAAATATTCAATGAAAAATAATTTTGAGATATCATGTCACAGAAGTAATGATCATTTATATTAACTTCATTATTCAGTATATCTACTTTACATTTGTATCTTATTTGAGGAGATCTAGTCTAGTTTCAAAGGCAAAATTCTTTCTTTTCTTTTTTAGTAGATATGTTTTTTTGTTTTTTTTAACAATGATGAATTCTTACCAAACACACCGAAATTGATAAACTTTGGATGCTTAATAGTTATAGAATGGTGATTTATCATTGAGGATATCTGAATCTTGAAGGGTATGTCATATTGATTGACAGCTATTCAACTTTGTAAGTTTAGAATTTTAATATCTAGCAATGGTGAAAAATATGGGAAGTTTCGAAATCAAGTTTCTCTATATTTCATCATCTCTGTTATAGTTAACTAATTTCAAATAATCATCCCTAGGATGTTTGTTATCTCTCACTTTTTTTATTAATTTTTGTAAAGAATTTTATGCAAAGTTAAGCGGTCTATGAAGTATAGTCAAACAACAACATAACAACAAGTTGAGGAGCAATATTCGATTCAATTGCAATCCTGCTTGGCCTAATTGAAGTGTCAAAGTCTTCATCAATGAGGTAGTTTCCCTATGTCAAAAAGATAGAAAATCAAGCCCATTCCTTCTTCATCTTTAATGAATTTTGGAAAAGAGTTCAAATCTTCATCAACTATCAAAAAATTGTACAAAGAAAGCTTCCTTATTTTGTATAAGATAAACTTGTGATTAAATCTTGAATTCATCAGTCAAGGGAATTGATCCCTAAAATCAGCAGTGGTTACTAATTAATCTAGAAGAGAATTACTAGTTGAAATTTTGAAGGGCTAAGTCACTAACTCAATGGTAATTGTTTAATGATTGGTTCAGTAGTAATTAAGAGAATGGACATATGTAAAGGCCGAACCACTAAAAAATATTTGAATATTTAAGATTCAGATCTAAAAAAACAAAGAAAATTTAGAATAAAAAATGATAGAGTTAATAGAACTAAATAGTTGACCAATGTCAAACTAGAACCCAATCAATTCACGCTCCCTTGTTAATCAAAGTGAACCTTTAAGTCTAATAGACTTCCCAAAAGAATATGGGTGTTGATGTTTGTTTTAGATTTAAGTGGAATATCACTCTCCTCCATCTTTCCCTCTAGTTAAATCTGAACAAATATCTCTATATAGAGAGGGAGTTTATAAGGTCATGCATTGTTTCAAGATATGGGCCACTCATCGCATGTACTTTAGAACTCTAAAAATACTCATTAATATCGTAAGATTCATAACAATTAAACACATTTTAATTTTTTCACAATTTACTACATTAAGTTTCTCTCCAACAACGTACCACTAATTACTCACAATTCCATTCCATCAAAAATTGAATTTCCTATTTCACCCAATATTTGTTTCAATCGAATTAATTTATCTTTATAGTCTGATCAATAGGAGTAATTCAAAAAAAAATGATGAGATCTTGACTCTTGATCTTGTTCATAAAGTAAATTATGATCCACACTATTAATTCTCTATTTCACCCTTTAATAGTCCATACTTTTCACAAATTCCAACAATAAGTGTGAAAAAATCTGACCCACTAAATTCATGAGTATTAAATGTCCCCTTCTATAAAATTTGACTCGATCCATTCCACATTACATGTTTTTATCTTCTAAAGGTGGAGTTCTCTCCTATGGTTGTCTCTTGATGTTACATAATTATATTTTTGAACATGATCTTCATTTCTAAGAAAAACCATGCTAAGTTCTTATTTTGTTATTCTCTAATTTACAGGAACTAAATGTTATCAAAAATCTTAATGCTTTCTCCATATGAGCCCAAAATCATGGCCAGTTCATTCAATATGGAATTGGTCTATTTATCACTCATATAAGCTTAAAATAATACATTTTAACTTTTTTAAATCAAGATATCAATCAGCTCCTTAAAAAATCATTATTTCTTAATCTGATGATAAAACATAATTACTTCTTACATCAAAAGTCCTTTGAATCATCTTGAAATTATTAGAAACTGTCTTCTTATCAATGTTATTGATTATACTCAAGTTCTCACAACTTATTATATTCCCGATGAATATTTAAAAACCTGTTATTGGATATATGCACAAAATGTCTCAATTCTTATTCCAAAGAACTCAATGGATGCATCTCATAAACACCAAATGTCGAATTTACTCTAAACCTGTTATTGAAATCATTAATAATCTATACATTAATAATGGGACATGTTTCACTTATGTTCGAGGAAACGCCTATATGATTACAAGTGCCATTATCGCAAAAGCTCTAGGAATTTTTAATGATAGTTTGTATGCTTATCAATGAGCAGCCATCATGAATTATATTCCATTAAATGTGCATACCTTGACATGTCATGTGCATTTCTGAATTGACAAAGATGCCTATGTAATATCTTCCAAAAATCTTATTCATCACCCAACATGCAAGGAAGACTGATCATAGCTAATCACTTTATTTTACTTGATGTTAAATTATCAATTTTTTTGATCTAATCCTTGAATGCATTCCTAGCTCAACACCTTCAATCCCTCAAATTATGGTTGTTACTCGCCTCCCAATATTATCTATCTGATATTTGTTGAGAAAAAATTACCTAAACTAACCTTATCTAATTATAATTATTAGATCCTAAAATCTTCTTATGATTTATCTGATCATTGGATCCCTTTTAGGATGGTTATTATAAGCCCTTAACTTTGAGGCTACTAGTCTTATTAGTCTTCTCTTTTTCTGTGTTGATATAAATAAGGAGAAATAATATATGTCATGCTGTGAAAAAGCTATTAGCTTGAATGCTGCACTTGGATCAAGGAGGAGATGTGGAATGAAATCAATTTCTAACTCTTTTTTTGGTCCACTTTATTCCACTCTCAACATTCTTCTGCTAGACATACTGCCAAGAATTTTTAGGATTTTAAATCTACAACACTCAAGAATTTTGTAGTTCAACCCCTATCTACATTCAATCCCCAAGAATAGTTTTTATTTTTACATTCCACTAAGACCAAAAAGTTCTAAATCACAACTACTGATTATTGAGTGTAGCTCTCTTAAAATTTTACCCCTATCTATTTCTTTATAGACTCATGGTTTTAGGTGGCCAATAATTGATAAATGGGTTCAGCTCTCTCAAGTTATTAACATCTATTAATCAAAATTTTATCTCAAAAGAATAAGAAGGATTTCACTATGGGATAGTTGACTTTGAGTAGTTCTAAAATCCTGTTAAATAGGAAGATATTTGATACTTGAATTTTTATTGTCATCTTCTCATAATGATGCTAGCAAAAGATAAATAGCATTTTAATTGAGCTAGTCGAGGAGAAATTTTGAATGCTTTAGAACAACTCCTTGAGTCATTGCTTTCATAAAGTTTGACCAACAATGAAGACCTCTCGATTTTGAACAAGATTTTCTACAAGTAAGACTCAATAAAGAGTTTGAGATTATAATAGTCATTGGGAAGATAATATTTACACATAACTCTCTTCATACTTTAATTTGATCCATAATACCTTACAAACTATCTAATACTTATTGGTTTTTGAGCTTTTTAAGTCGGTGGCCTTTGATTGAAGCTCAATTGTGCTGAGCCTTTGGGTAAACAAGCTTCTATTTTTCTACGTCTCTCTCTCTCTCTCTCTCTCTCTCTCTCTCTCTCTCTCTCTCTCTCTCTCGTGTACAACGACTAATCAAAAACAAAACGTGGGCCAATATTGGCAAAGGCCTGAAATGTCCCTTTTTGCGACGGTCGTTGATATTTGATTCCACTCTAGGGGTTTTATTGTAATGTGTAAAATTATAAAGGCTTTTATGTAAATCATAGATTATGGTTATTTGACTTTCCCGATCACATATGTGCTTCTCTCTCTCTCTCTCTCTCTCTCTCTCTAGGTATTTAGATATGCAAGTTATAAATGTTTTTATAAAATTGTAAAATAATATGGGGTTTAATTAAAAATACCATGGCAATACCGCCGCCGTTTTGCATGACAGCTGCTCTACGTCTCTCGACGTGGAGCGCCCCGACTCAGTCGTTCACCAAGCGTATCGATCTCAGCCATTGTCAAGGGGCCACGTAGGTGGACTAGGATAGATATTAAATCGGGACGGAAATATCCACGTAGATGGTGTCAGGACGATGAGGCTCTCCATCCTCCACGTACCCCAGCTCCTCTCTCTCGGTGACCTCTATACAGGGAGGTCGGTCACAGTATCTGACAGAAGGGACCTTGAGGGAGGAGCTCTAGCCTCGCCGTCGAGAGGAGAGGAAGGGTAGAACAGAGTAATCCTCTCCCTCCTTTCTCCCTCCCCTCCCCTCCCCTCTCCTCTCCTGGGGTCTACTAGGGTCCCATTTTCGTCTCCTGCCAGGTAATTTCACTGCTCTCGCCGCTTCCGACTCGCTGTCATCAGCTCGCTTGCTCGATCTGTTTTAGGGCTTCTTCGGCCGCACGCTTCCATCGCAGGTGATGCTATTAACGTCTGGCTCTGTTTTTGCTTCGTCTGGGGTTGTTTACGATCTACGCTTTGGTTGAGGAATTTGGAAGCCGCTTTCCCAGCTGATGCTCTTCCTCTTTCTGTCAATGCCCCTCGTCATATACAAATGTATAAACACCTGCATAGATGCATTTGTATGCATTTGTGCATATGCATATAAATATGTATCCGTAGATGCTCACGCATCAATAGGTAGCCTAACTTTTCCGACTGTTTTTTTTTAACTTTTAATGTTGGCTCAAACGAAACGTTTTTTGTTGCTTTTCCGGGCAGAAGTTTGCTCGAAAGAGCTCGGAATTTACGAATCGAACATTGATGACGAAATTGAATATAGATAGCTGGGTTTAATAGAGTTGGAGCTTCGAATGTGATCCAGTATTTATGCCTTCCGACTTGTCTTCAATAATTGTGGGGTTATCTTCTATGCATTCGATTCAGTGGTTCATCATGGTATGGTCCTCATGAAAACCTCAGACAAATTTTGCCCTCCCATATTGGTTCATGGAATGAAAGTCATGTTTCCTTCTAAAATATGCACGTCCCCTTCTTAGGAGTTTTAAATGTGTGAGACTCATTTAAGTCGTGCTATTGATTGGGGATATTTTGTCTTCACACGAAAATCATTTTTTTCTAATGATTTTCCCTCTTTCAGTTCATAGAAGAAGCTAGAGGATTAGGCCTTGAAAGTTTTGCATACTCATTTTTGCTCCCAAAAGCTACGCAGTATGTTCTAGTCTTCTTTCTTTACCTACTACCAAAGAATTTTGCTTTCGAATTTCGTGGACTAGATATTGAACTTCGTTCACCTGTGTTTGTAATACCTGAAAATTGATTATCGTGACTGTCATTATAGTATTGCTAATCCTCCTGAGCATCGCGTTTTTTCTGTGAAAGAATCCCAGAGAAGATAAGTGCATATTTTTCTCATTCAAGCCACTTTTGTTTATTTTTAGGATTAGTAATGGTGATTTTTAAGAAAAATTCAAAATTTCTTGTTCTTTCTGCAAGTTCTTTGTTAATTTGGAGCACCCATTGGCTTGTAGAGTCTTTTATTAAGGCTCGTCCACTTTTTATTAATACATTGTACGGATTATTATTTGGGTTTGGATTGCATGTTTCTTCTCAGTGTCTTCAGTTTTCTCTTGCTGCCTTTACCATCTATTTGGGAATTATGGTGATCTTCATTTGGGAATTATAGTGATCTTCTGGTACCATCTATTTTCAAGAAATATCAGCTTATAATAAATCAGTGGACCCCATATTAATGGATTACACTCTCTCATCTTACAATGAGAACCAAATGGGGAAGAATCTATAGTTTTTCTCAAAATAGAGAGAAAGTTTTTTTTATATGCCTGTATAATTTTTCTTTTTCGTTGTTTCTTTCAGTTGTATTGTTGCCATAATGACTCTATTCAATGCATTTTCTCAAGCATCTTAATTTTTTTAAAGTTCCAATCACTATTTTCGAAGCTACTTGTCATGCTTTTGCCTTATTATCTCACCGTCGGATACTTAATGTTTTTTCTTCTTTAAGCCCACCATTAACTAGCTTACAACTTCTCTTACAAATTTTGAGTTCGCCTGGGAATCTATGATATCTTTTAGGGCGTATTTTATGCTCCTTTAAGTTTGTTTTATTATAACTAACATGCTATTATCCTCCGTTTGTAGGGCATCGTATATATAGCTCGTGGAGATCTCAATTCCGAGTAGATACCATGGCTGGGACTCTAGTGCAGTCTGCTATTCTAACAAGATCAACTGTGAATGAAAGACCTAGACAGATTCGTAGCTCTGGAAAGCTCAGAAAATCTCCCAGAATGTTGTGCACAAATGTAGCCCGCCCTGTCAGAATCCGAGGATTCTCAGGATTGCGGAGTTGTAATTCTTTGGACTTTGTGTCGCAATCTGACCGTAGTCTTCATTCAGTGGTAGCATCATATATTTCTGCACCACAGGGGAAGCCCTGTCGTGCAGTTGCTGTTGCCATGTTTGAGCGCTTTACAGAGAAGGCCATCAAAGTTATTATGCTTGCTCAAGAGGAAGCAAGGAGACTTGGACACAACTTTGTTGGTACCGAGCAGATTCTGTTGGGTCTTATTGGAGAGGGAACAGGAATTGCTGCTAAAGTTCTGAAATCCATGGGAATCAACCTGAAAGATGCCCGTGTGGAAGTGGAAAAAATTATTGGAAGGGGCAGTGGATTTGTTGCTGTTGAGATACCATTTACACCTCGTGCAAAACGAGTGTTGGAGCTATCATTAGAAGAAGCCCGCCAACTTGGTACGCTCTTTTAAGCACCTGTTGTGTGATTTTGTTTGTCGAAACACTTTGTTAATGCAACCCATTTTTTTCCAAGATATAACTTGCGTGAGAATGGATCTTCGTTCTTGAAGGTTTTTTTTCCTAATTAGAATTGAAGAGGAATCGGGTCGAAATTACTGAATAAAGGGATTCTCATAAACCATTCATTTCTGAGACAAATTGCAGCCGACAGTATAAATAAGTTTTACTTCTTTATCAATTAGGAATGTCATGGTATATTTTGAGAAATAGGGTTCTGGAAATTACTCATGACAAAGTTTTCGGATCTCTTAGGCATCCTGTGTTTGGCATATATAGCAAAGTTTTCTTTCTGGTTACACTCATCAGTTTTATATCTCATCATGCCCTTGATTTTCTTCCCTTTAAGGAGCCATAGTTGTGCTTTTTGCAGCATTTGTTCACCATGGTAGATGGCTTTGATGAGCTACCCATGATAAGGACGGCAAGTGTTTTACAATGGGTGTCAATGGTTTATAGAAATCCAACCTTGAAACCTGTCGAGTTTTCCAGGTCATAACTACATTGGATCTGAGCATTTGCTCCTTGGACTGCTGCGTGAGGGTGAAGGCGTGGCTGCCCGTGTGCTTGAGAGCCTTGGGGCTGATCCAAGCAACATTCGTACTCAGGCAAGTTCTATATCCAAGCAACATCTTGATCCGCAATGCATTGCATTCACCATATCTAATATAGAAATAATGTGCAACAGGTTATTAGGATGGTAGGGGAAAGTGCAGAAACTGTTGGCGCGGGAGTTGGAGGAGGAAACAGCGCCAATAAGATGCCCACGCTCGAGGAGTATGGTACCAATTTAACAAAATTAGCTGAGGAGGTCTGGCACATTTTCAATCTGTGACTTTTTCGTTAAAGCCGACTAGCTCTGCCAGGTTGGGCAATTGAGTGACTGACTTTGTTCTTCCTTTTCAGGGAAAATTAGATCCTGTCGTTGGAAGGCAGACTCAAATAGAACGCGTGACTCAAATCTTAGGTAGGCGGACAAAGAATAACCCCTGCCTTATCGGAGAACCTGGTGTTGGAAAGACAGCCATTGCCGAAGGGCTTGCTCAGCGTATTGCTACTGGGGATGTTCCTGAAACAATTGAAGGAAAGAAGGTTCGATATTTGAAAACTTTTCTCTCGGTTTTTGCAACATCAAAACTTATTTTGATTCGCATGCAGGTGATCACTCTAGACATGGGACTTCTGGTTGCTGGTACTAAATATCGTGGAGAGTTTGAGGAAAGGTTAAAGAAGCTGATGGAGGAAATCAAACAGAGTAATGAAATAATCCTTTTTATTGACGAAGTACACACGTTAATAGGAGCTGGAGCAGCTGAAGGTGCAATAGATGCAGCGAACATCTTAAAACCTGCTCTCGCCAGAGGTGAACTTCAGGTGATTTGAATTCACTCGATGCTTATTCTTAATTCGTCCTATTTGTAGGTGTAAACCATTGTTTAATTTTATATACTTTTGGCTCCATCCTGGCCTGACAGTTTCGCGTAAACAACTTTGATAAATATGGAAATCATCCAGAAGATTGTATGTCTAGATGATCAGATTCTTGGGTAATTCCCATTAATATGTTCTGTAAATAGTTCAGAAACGTTTAACATAGCCCCTGTCCATTTGCGTACATGCTAACTTTCTCTATAAAAAAAAAAGGCCCTACAAATGAAATTTTTAATTCTGCATCAGGCTAGTCCCTATGTTTTAGTTATACCATGTTCTCCAGTTCCCAGTGCTCCTTGATGAGATGCTTCTGCAGCAGCTATTCCCACGACTCTAACGTTCACAATGTTACTGTGGTATGCCTGTCACGTATCCTCTCTTTCACTTGTGACTTGAATTTTCATTTAGTTTCCTCTTTGAGTGCCCATTACGAGGATGATATGTTTGGTGGAAATTGTTGTTTTGGCCCTCTTGAATTCCTCCTTTGCATTCATTTCTTCACATTTCTTCACATTTTCCTTCGTTTAGTGCATTGGAGCGACCACTCTTGACGAATATCGGAAACACATAGAGAAGGATCCAGCTCTAGAAAGAAGGTTCCAGCCAGTAAAGGTGCCAGAACCGACGGTTGATGAGACGATACTTATTCTGAGGGGTCTGCGTGAACGATATGAAATCCACCACAAACTTCGTTACACTGATGAAGCTTTAGTTGCTGCTGCACAGTTGTCACATCAATATATCAGGTTGGTCTCCTGGACGACCTGCCCCTCAAATTCCTTTTTAGTCTTTTTCTTTTATATCTGGGATACCACGTTTTTATTGATTCTCCCATTGGAAAGGAAGATGTTGTGGATTAATTTCGAGCAAAATAAAAAAATTGGTGACGATAAAATTAAAAAAAAAGCATTAGCTCGCCGAATCCTTGGAAATATTTCATTACACCAGGATTAGTGAAATATTCCGCTCACTTTTTCCATGGTTTCTGGTCCACAGGATTATCAAAATATGAAAATAATGAGGTCTGCCTATCTTGGAGGGTTGGCCATGGCACCGTTAGTTGCGTTGTAACATAGAAAATATGTAATTAGAGAGAGAGGAATAGCTAAATAGAAGAGTATATGGAAAATTGGAATGATTAACTTTTTTAACCCTAGGATTCTCTTGATTAAAAGTTCGTGTCCTTTAAATAATCGTAATGGTTCTTGCTCCTTATAATGAATTTCCATGAACAGAAAGCCAAATGAGCTCTGCTCTTTGTTTTTTGTCGGAAAATGTGGGATGGTTTCTGTCATGATGTGTCAAACCTCCGGCTCTCATCTTCTAATTACCTCTATATTGCTTGATTAAGTACCCCACTGTTATTGACGATTGGTTATGTACATGTTTTTTCATATATCAGAAGAAATTAAAGAACACAATATACTTTCCTTCCTAACGAACACAACTCCCTGGTTTCAGCGATCGGTTCCTCCCGGACAAGGCAATAGACTTGATTGATGAAGCTGGTTCTCGTGTCAGGCTCCGCCATGCTCAGGTGCCCACTCTCAATCCAGCTTTCCTCTATATCTCCATCCCGACTGCAAATGCCCTTTGAATGAACCCACAGCCATTCAATCGCAGCTCCCTGAGGAGGCCCGGGAACTCGACAAAGAGCTCAGGCAGATCACCAAGGAGAAGAACGAGGCCGTCCGTGGTCAGGACTTCGAAAAGGTCTCCTCTTTGGGTCACTTCTCCTCCGCCTCGCTCATCCTGAATCTGATCTGTGGATGATGATCTTCTGTAATAATTTATATTCCGATATCAATTGGCAGGCCGGAGAACTGAGAGATAGAGAGATGGAGCTGAAGGCTCAGATTTCTGCCCTGATCGACAAGGGCAAGGAGAGAACCAAGGCGGAGAGCGAGGCCGGAGAAGAAGGCCCCATCGTCACCGAGGCCGACATCCAGCACATCGTCTCTTCCTGGACGGGGATACCAGTGGAGAAGGTCTCGAGCGACGAGTCGGACCGACTGCTGAAGATGGAGGAGACCCTCCACACGCGCATCATCGGGCAGGACGAGGCGGTGAAGGCCATCAGCCGGGCCATCCGGCGGGCTCGAGTCGGGCTCAAGAACCCCAATCGGCCGATCGCCAGCTTCATATTCTCCGGCCCAACCGGCGTCGGCAAATCAGAGCTCGCCAAGGCACTCGCCGCCTACTACTTCGGCTCGGAGGAGGCGATGATCCGTCTCGACATGAGTGAATTCATGGAGCGGCACACGGTCTCCAAGCTCATCGGCTCACCACCGGGCTACGTCGGGTACAACGAAGGCGGCCAGCTGACAGAAGCCGTCCGCCGCCGCCCTTACACCGTCGTGCTCTTCGACGAGATCGAGAAGGCCCACCCGGATGTCTTCAACATGATGCTCCAAATCCTCGAGGATGGCCGGTTGACCGACAGCAAGGGCCGCACGGTGGACTTCAAGAACACGCTCCTGATCATGACCTCCAACGTCGGCAGCAGCGTCATCGAGAAGGGCGGCCGCCGTATCGGCTTCGACCTCGACTACGATGAGAAGGACAGCAGCTACAGCCGCATCAAGAGCCTCGTCACCGAGGAGCTCAAGCAGTATTTCCGCCCAGAGTTCCTCAACCGCCTCGACGAGATGATCGTCTTCCGCCAGCTCACCAAGCTCGAGGTCAAGGAGATCGCCGATATCATGCTCAAGGAGGTCTTCGACCGCCTCAAGGTGAAGAGCATCGAGCTCCAGGTGACCGAGAGGTTCAGGGACCGCGTCGTGGAGGAAGGCTACAACCCGAGCTATGGAGCCAGGCCGCTGCGGCGTGCCATCATGCGCCTCTTGGAGGACAGCCTTGCCGAGAAGATGCTCGCCGGAGAGGTCAAAGAGGGGGACTCTGCCATCGTGGACGTCGACCCAGATGGTAGCGTGACCGTCCTCGTCGGCGGCTGCGATGCCGCCATCCCCGAGCCAGTCACCCCCATTCCAATATGACAAATGCGCCTCCGCCGCCGCCACCTAGAGAGGTGCTGCTACTCCCCTTGCTCACGTTGCTAATTCTCAGATGGATGGCCGTCGCTCCATGGAAGAAGGATGTGGATTTGGCCTATTCTTAGGCGCTGATCAGGTTTTTTTTTACTGAACGCTCGCCGGTGGGCCTTTTGTAAAATATGATCGTCATGGTGGAGTCTTCTCAGGCCTCTCCCTCCCCGCACAGGGCTTGTTGTAAATTCTGGTTTTGTGAACTTGGGCGGAGCAGGAGCTGGGGGTTGACAATCCTACCCTACAATTCCATGGAGTTGACCATCCTCATATCTACCTATATACTGGTCCAAGTTGAAGCCCCCAATGCCCCGTTGACTCAGCGTACTCCCATCAATCGGCCTTTCTTCCGGTTGACTTTCTTACCCAGAGGAGGCCCATTTAAGAAAACTATCGAATCTGCTGGAGTGACCTCATCTTGAGAAAACTACAGGGAAGAATTGGTTTTTCTTTTTTTCTTTTTTTCTTTTTTTCTTTTTTTTTTGCTAAGTTTGGTAAGTGGGTGGGTTAACCCGGATTCGAGATCATCAATCTGAGTTCTGGGTGATTCTGATCTGTAGGTTATTCTGCAGACAGAAAACCCATTCAGACGGGGGGAGGCACTTACCCCCATCTTCGGTCCTCGAGTTCGGATGAGCTAAGGTTGGATGATCCACCAAATAAATCGTCAAGAACAGCAATACTAGAGAGAGAGAGAGAGAGAGAGAGAGAGAGAGAGAGAGAGAGAGAGAGAGAGAGAGAGAGAGGGAAGTGTGCAAAAATGGCAGGAAGATTTTACAAAAACCCGGCGAAGATTTGATCCCGATAAGCCGTGGATCATTCTCAAAGACATGGTATAACAAATTGCCTTCTCTGGGGGGAAAACAAAGTAAACAAACCCTAATGAAGCCGTCTGGCGAAACCATACGATACCTCCCAGTAATCAAACAGCTCTGCCCGCGGGTGGGTTCTCTTCTACTACGGCGTCTCTGAGCCAGGCTTTGGAGTGGACGCCGAGTCGATCTCCCTGCGCGATGCTTCCCACAGCTGCTGCTCGATCCCGAGCTTCCTCAGCTCGATCAAACCTCGCTCCACTGAGAGAGGAACAACAAGAGAGCGACGCAGATCAAACCGGGCATCAGCTCTCCATTCGATACGTCAAATATATTACCAAAAGCAGGGAGATTTCTTTTTCTCTTTCTTGGGGTAAGTAAGTATGATGATCCATAAATTACTGACCAGTTTTGAATCATACGGAGAGTTCTTGGGGTTAGAAGATGATCAACGGGGGGAAAATATTACCATCGACGACGTCATGAGAGTTTGGCGCCTGGTTGCTCCTTGCCGCCCAAAATTGAAGCCGATCTTCGGCAATATCCTCTTCGACGCCATGGGATTTGGCTCTCCTCCAGAAATATGTGAGCCAAGCCTGCCGAGGAGGGAGATTAGGGTTTATGGGCGGTGCTTGTCGACAGGGGGATGAACGAGGGACCTCGTCTGTCTACAGCCAGAACATAATCTGACCTCATTCAAGTCCCCAGGCGAAAAGAAAACAAGGTTCTATCATGAAAATAGGGTTTACTGGAGATGTGGCATTTAAATTATGGCCAGTAGAGATTAATATATCCTGCATTAATAAATGAAAATAAAAGAAAAACAAACAGGGAAAAAATTAAGGTGAAGTTCAGGGTATGCCACTTCGTGGAAAGAGCAGACAGGCGAGTCATTATGGTGTTTATAAAGAGGAGACGCATCCGGAGGAAGAACATGAAAAGGAGGGTGGCTGGGTGGGTCAACCTGTTTGAATAAGACGTCTTCTGTTTCCTCTTGGTTCAATTCTGAAACATAAACAGTGGGTGTGAAGAACCCAAGTCAGCAAACCCACCAATCAATTAATCGGGGAAAACAAAAAGGGGAGGCCGAGTCGTTACCGAATGACTCCATGAATTTCATATCACCAGATGATTTAAAATCTGTAAGAACACACAACACATTCAGAATCGTAGGCAAAGGCGAGAGATGCAGCCCAACCTGACAGATGATACTCTAATTGAATGAATGGAACAGAAGAAATTGGCAGTGTGCGATCAAGAACAAAAGATGAAGAAGGCGAGGTACACTTCACGACCAAAACCATTAACCAGAACCGCCCAAGATAAGGGAAAGGGGAACGAACCTGACGCAGATTGCCGAACTAGGTTTGGACGCCGATGATGGGCAAATGCAAGAACAACGGCATCTTCTACCTTCAAAGAACAAAGTATGAGCAGAGTTATCAAAAAGATAAACTAAATTTTTTTTAAAAAAATAAAAAAATTGTGTTGCAACAAAAAGGTATTGTGACTTTTGAGAGCAGTGAGAGCCCGAATTAACAAGGGGATACCAAAGCTTGGGCTAACATATAGAAATATCGGAGAAACTCTGGAGGCAACAGTAGATAATGAATAATGAAAAAAGCAGTGTGGATAGGAAACCGAGAGCAAAGCGAATTAAAAAGACGGATAAAAAGTTAACCTTCAAAGAGGCCAGCTCCCTTAGACCCATCTCAACTGAGAGCATACTCTCTATACTCCCTTCTCCTGTTATGTCATTCAAATCACGTGCAGGTTTGTTCCTTCTCTCAGGATCATCATCACCTAATGTCAAAGAAGTAATAAATTCCATGTGACATTGTGAATAAGGTTAACAAAATGTTTGTCCATAGACCACAAGCCGAATTCATAACAGTTTCCCCACAATCGGTTCATTGAAACAAAGGAAAGCAATCAAGATAAGCCATCCTACCCTGGTTCGAGGACTCTTCCTTTGCTTTTTGTCCGGCAGAAACAACTATTTCAAACGGAAGAGGAGCTAATGATGACCAGTGCTCATGTTTAGACTCTGCGATTTCAGGATAGATACCTGCAAGAAAAATGAAGCCAAAACAGATAAGAAAATCAAGCACGATTCTATACCATTAGAATGATTTATTCCAGCAGTGTTTACTGGACCATTTTGAGACGATAATGTACAGATACATTTAAAATAAATGAAATTAAACAACTATGCATCCCAATGAAAATGAAAAATACGTAGTCAAATATCTTATAGAAATTATGATCACCATCGATGTAATATGACAAACTGAAAACACAGAGGCTGCACCGTAAATTTTTTATTTAAATTGATAGTGTGAGAATTGCACAGGCAATTTGTAAAACAAAAGTCTGTTTCATGGCTAATACTTATTTGATCTCACAGGTGATTCAACTTTCTAAATCCAGGTTGCCCATATTCACGATCGTTAGTATAAACAAGCCTATTTCATCAATTTTCAATAGGAGTTCAACGTGCATCGTGTCGTGGACGCATAAATACCAACTTCATAAAAGGAGGTTACCGTGTTGAACAGCCAGTCCCCAATAACGAGCAAGCCAACATCTTTTGAGAACAACTTCCTCCTTAAAAAAAATAGAACCGTCAGTTGGTTACTGGAAGACCAACAAAGCAATAGAATGCTCAAAGTACATATATCATCCGGTGCCCACCTTCTCTTCCTGTGTTAATATCATTCTGTGTGTCATGGATCGAAGAGCCTTTGCCTCAGATTCTGCATCCTGGAATTGTTCTATAGCAGTTGCAGCCTCAGCTTTTGCAGACTATAAGGAGAAAAGAAAAGTATCAGAGACATTTCATGTATCAGTAAACATTTAGAGTCAATAAAATGCTTGCCTCAATTTTTTGTCGAAGAGCTGCTATTTCTTCATCTCTTCCATCGCTATTTTGTTTGGCAGCCTTTAACGCAGCCTGGATTAAAAAGAATGCAGCCCCGCATGCTAAGTAAAAGAAGATATCACAAATGCGAGCAATCAATGCGTATTGATACCAAAGTAGAACTAAGAAGCAAACAACTCCCAAGTTCCAAATTTGCATAGTCTTGAAGACTTCATCATTAGTAAAAACATCAACAAGACACCCCAAACCCTTCTTTTTAGGTTGACACTGAAATTCGCCGCAAGAGAAAGCATTTCTTCTTTTTTTTTTCTAATTGGTTTCATCCTTTTCTTCAGCTTAGCATATCTCTATCGCTACTTAAAAATCTCGCTGTGGTGGTTATTCAACAACAAGAGTGAAGCTTGCTTCAGAACAATGTTGATCACCAAACCTTCAATGGGTTCAAGATTTAGGTTCCCCGGAAAATTTTGCAGTTCTCACTCGGCATCCTCCCTGAATTACTCACAGGACTTTTCCATCCCTCAAGAGAAAATGAAAGTCGGTCGTTGTCTGACTACCACAAAACCTGGGAAGTACATTGTCTGGCTACCACAAGAGGGAATGAGGGAGATCATAGGGATTCTGATCTCATTTTTAGCTAGGAAGGTTAGAAGGTCTGAAAGGTAACTCACATGATACATAACTAGGTTTCCAAAGAGAAACAAGAAATTTCTGACAAATCAGTGTACTGTTCTCTCACCTAAATACATACTGTGAAGGAAAAATCAATGGCTACGTGCTTGGAGGGGCACTGGACCAAAATCTGTAGAAATCCATGGAGATGATTGCATTGTAAGGCTGTAGAACAAGCTCGTACCAATTGAGGCAGATTCTTGCAGGGAGATGAGATATGAGATAGTCAACGAACCAGAAGTCTCCAAAGATGTTCATCCTATCACCCAGTCTCTCCAAACCCTCAACAAGCCCCAAGTGGGATCAGATGCCTCCAGTTAATACTAGGAAGGGAAAATATTCCTAGATAAACAGTTTCTAGGAAAGAAAGGACAAAATATGATCATTCTTCCTCAGTACAACCGCAAATATAGGAAATGCTAGAGGGATGCTGAACATTTCGCTGACAACTTGAAGTTACAGTCAAAGTTTAGAGCGACTAAAATCCTTAACCAAGCTTTTCAAGACACCAAGTGTGAGTTTTACCTCTCTTTGACGTAATGCTGCTTCTTTCCTGCAAACATCACATAATACCGTCAAAGGCTGGCACATAAAAGGGATTGCTATTATGTTGCCCCAAAGAATCCAAATACCTGCTCAATAGTCGGGCTTCTAGAGATACCCCTTCACCGAGGTTAGCAACCTGCAAAAAATCAGCTTAATAGACATCTAAAAAGGATTGTCATGAAAAATAAATCTATAAAAAAATAAACATTTGACAGTGTTGATCATGATTTAACATCTTCCTGTCCTAGGTTCAACACGCATGTCAACGAAACTACTAGGTAAAATCCTACCTGCCCTCCTGTCCACACGCATATCAATGAAGACTACTAGGTAATGTTATCATGTACATACTACAGAAAATTGTCCTTGAAATTAACCGACTTACGGTTTAAATGCTAGAATTCGTTGCACAAAAAAAGTTTACAATCAGTAGAATGGACGTATCACATTCTGGATATGATTGATAAGTATGATATCAGTAGATATCTGGAACCAAAATAATTGCTTATGAATCATGGCCAATTAGATTTCGAAGAACATGGAAATCGATTTAAAACAAGAAATTATCTCAAATCTGATAAGAGCATCACCCAATATATTTCCATGCATGTTCTGGGGGTAAATTGATACCATAAATAAACTATTGAAGATCGGTGGTGCATTGTTTTGAGTTCGTAGAAAGTAGTTAATGGCTTCTATGAAAGTGCCCAAAAAATTCATCTGGCAGCAAGCAAAACATCTGTTTCATGCTATTCCAAGATATTATATGCATTGACCATAATAAGTTTATTAATGAAAAGGTTGTACAAGTTCAGATTGTACCATTTTGACACCCGTCATTTCATTTATTGAGGGGTTCATACCTCTTGTATTTCAAAAAAGAGAAAATGCACATAGAGGTTTCAAAAAAGAAACACGAATTGCAACCAAGATGAAGACAGAAAGATAAAGAAAAAATCAAGCTAGATTTGCCAAGAAAAATATCGAGGCAGATGGTTTGGTTTAACCGATTTAGGGCTTCACATGTCTTGCATGAAACTGATCAGATAAGTTGAACTTTTCTGGCATAACGACCTTTCAAGACAACGTCTGATTCCTATGAGCCCAACATTTATGGATCTGTAGAAGTGTGAGGTCAATTTAACAAGAAGACGGATGAAATTGGTTCATTTAGCAGACCAAACAACTAAAGTCAGTCAAAGCATTGAGAATAAGAGAACGGACTTATTAAGGTCATCCTTTTAACAGCAAATGGCTAAAATATATATATAAATAAATAAAGCGAGAGACCCATTATTTGCTTATATCCTAAAAGGAAAGTCATCAAAAAAATAGTTCATAAATTACGAACATTCAGCAAACTTAAACTGACCTGTTTCTCAAGCTCCCTAACCCTAGCCTCCGCTTCCTCATATCTTTCTTCTGCACGACGAAGCTGGACAGAAAATTCAAAATAAATGTTTAATTCCGATCACTACTTTTACAGCTTTTACAGAAACAAAAAATGGCTTATTTTATCAGATGAAGTACCTTGTCAAGGATATTCTCATTCTCTTCTTGTAGCATATCAAGCTGCAAACTCATAACAAATGTCTCAATCAGAATCCTAGAAAGCAAGCTACTCAAATTTAGAAGATGTTTAAATTGTCACTGCTTCTTTCTTCACCTTAATTTATAAAAGGAACAAAAACATGATGAGGCTCAAAGTAACCAACACTGATTAGGTAAATTTTCATTGTTGAAGATTGGTGATTTTCATTGGACTATAACTGAAATGATAACGTTCAGAAAAAACGAAACAATGGCAAATACCTCATCTTGAAGAGCAGAAGCCTCACGCTGCTGCCCTACATCCCTCGAGTATGATTGCGGTGGTCTAACATCTGCAGAAAACCTGTAAAAAGTGTTAAAACCATCCACAGAAATTTATAAGCTACAATATATTAGCATGCCAAACAGTCTGCAAGTAGATAGGCCGGTACATGGTCAAGAAAAGGACCTTTAGAAGAACTAAATGTGTAGGGAATGATCCAATATGAACTTGGTAAAGAACTGTGACCATTTACGGTGAACAATTCCACGGTCAAGTATACTTTCAATTACACACAGAATGTGGTTTCCTATAGAAAAGAACAATCGAAAAAACATACTGCAAAAAAAAAAAAGAACAACATCCTACTTCCACTCCTGACACTGCACTAAGAAAGAGAAAAAAAATAACTGTTTCACAAATTGGAACGCTTAAACTGCCGTGACTTCTTTCTGCCAACTTTCGAAACATCATAAAAAACTCCTGACTCAAAAGGCGAATCTTCAAAAATGGTCATAGCTACATAATAGCGATATCCTGGATCTGATTAAAGCTACCTTGAAACGTTCTTCTGTATTTTTCACACCTGATGGTCCATGACACGGCAGGAAGTAGGAGTATCCACCTGTCTGACTGAGATGGAATGACAAGAGACGATCCTCACTGCACCATCAGAGGACATGAGCCTTCAAAGAGAGTCTATTTCAATACCAATCAGGTAAAACACGTTTTTAAAGAACATTTAATTCCACACTCCACAAAACTGATCACTGGATTTCTCTTTATAATTCCACACTATATATTGGTATCGATTCCCTACCTAAATTTGCCTTGACTTCTCTCCTTCCAGTGGAACACTAACTACTTTGATAGTTGCAGGAACCAAAGACACATCAACAGATTACTAAAATCCACTAAAACAAAAATATCCCAACTCCAATGAGATTAAATGGAACCTCTCAATGTTCTAGAAACATAATGAGATGTTAATTAGCAGGTGGCTTGAGTAAAATGGGCTTCTTCAACTAAATGCCAATCTTCTAGGACCAGGTCGCAATGAGGTCTCAGCCTCTGCCATGTATACTCATCCCTCTCAATGTCTGCCAATGCTCGTTCATCTGTCCCCCTCTGTATCCTAACTGGCTTCAACATAATGTGCCACTTCCTTTCAAGTGGGATACTCCATCTCAAAGACTAAGCATGTGGATCCTTCATTTCTTATTTTAACCCATTTGGAAATGAGGTCTAGAGGCCCCAGCTATACCTTGACAGTTACAGAATTCAGAGAAGACACATGGAGTGCCTCCTTGTCCACATCATTTCAGATACCCATATCCAAATAGAGTTTGAAGGGAATACATGCATGACAATTAAGAGGCATGCCTATTAGCCTACTAAAACTGTCGACACTTATTTATAGTCTACCTCTATCAGACTGACTACTCTGTGCATTTTCGTTTCCTTCCATGATGGGTTGCGGATCCTGGCGACATCGTCTAGATTTCACAGTCCCTCATGCGATCAGCCTTATCTCCATTTTTACTTTATTCACCTCCTCGTTCTCTCATATCATTACATTCATCCACTTAGTACTCGAGGCCTAGTCATCGTTTCCCAATTTCAAGATCTCCTGTTGCCCAATGACCTTACGCCCGTCAGTTTCACCTTGTAAATCATTCTAACTTCTGCATGGGGTGGTCGATTTTGACACCCCGTGATCCATCATCCCTTCCTCAAGGAAATCCTATCAACCACCATCTGGGTAGGTGCCAAGCCTCCAATCACCAGGCACTTTTATTGCTTTCAGAAATTTTCAGATCAGTTCCCACTCAGACTGTTCCAACATATGCCATCAGTCCCCAACTTCCGTATGTGCAGTACAAGTTCACAATATCTTCATTCCTCATTTAGAATGGTTTTCCACTCCTCTTGTACCTCACTGCATGCCAGCTATACACCCCCCCTTCCAAATTATCATCCTATCCACTTTCCAGGTTTGAAAAATGGTCATTAAAACTCGTGTCATACCTGTTGGTGGTGGTTGGGTGGGATGGTGAATTAGACCAGAAGCTGGGAGCAGAACTGATAGCCAGCCTTGTCAGAAACCACATTAGAAAAATCATCACAAAGAAGTTTTTCCAGACCCAGAATTGATGATTACAGAGAGAACTCAATTTATCAAAAATATTCCGTCCTTTGGTACCTTCCACTGCATATATTCTTTCCATTCTCATTCCTTTCCTCAATAGTATTATGCCATTACAATTCACCGCTGTCAATTTATTGGACAGAAGTCTTGGAAACAAAATGTCATTAAGAAATTAAAAGTTTCTATCATTTATCTTCATTCATACTTAAATGTCAAAAGTTAAAAAAAAAATCGACTGTTCATGTTTGCAGAATCTGTACAGCAGCATGATATGTAACACACCTATTATCTCTACGTCTTTCAACAGGAATGTCTACTGCTGGAATAGGGGACGGCGCCTTGAGCGTCCGAACTGGTGGCACCACTTGTGTTGGACGAACAGCAACTGCCGGTCTTCCTGTAGATGTTGAGCGAACAGATGTTGCGTGCTCCGTAGAGTTCCGGCCTAACTAATTAAAATTGAGAGAGTATTAATGTGAATTAACTGCCCAGAAGATGAAAATCATCATTATCAATTTTCAAGTATCATAATTATCAGTCATAAATATTATAGTAAAACGAAACCAGGAAAATATTAAAAAAAGGAGTATTACATAATGACTCATAGAGTTAAACAATACTCACAACTACAGTCGAGATACAAAAATTGCAATTATCAGGCACGTGTTACATATTGATCACAGTCAAAAATACTTTTAGTAAAATAAAACCAGTCAAAATATCTCAAGTAAAAAAAATGAAACCATCAGAAACAGTTGTGGCAAATTGTAGAACAAGTAACTGACCTATTTCGATGACACAGTAGCAAATGCGATATTTACCAGATCATCTGGCTCTTTAGGGTCTCATAAAATCAGTTTAAACATCTGATTGAAGCAATTGACACAAGTTGTCACGGTTTTCAATAAACCAGACTTTGAAAAATGGATAAAATTTTAAAGAATAAAACCAGACGTTGAATGAACAAGTAAAAGAAGACCTGCAATAAAAACACAGGTGAACTCGTAAAAAAACTCGCAACAAAAGGAGATATATTGTATTCCCAAAATAAATAACCCTGCAAGGAATCAAAACGCCAGGAAAACCAATGCAACCATGAAAGAGGATATTTAGGAAAAAACATCCAGATTATTTAACTTTAGAACTGAGGAGAAATAAACAAAAGCTGATTCCCAGTAACGATGATTACAGCGGGTGATGGAGATCTGGCTGCCCTCGCTAATGCAGTAGCACCACCACCAGCGCCATTATTGCTCTGCCTTGGAGCACCAAAGCGAAATGCAGACATGCTGATGGGAGGAGCATTGTCTTCTTCCTCTTCGTCGTCATCATCATTGGAGCCGGCCTGAGACGCCATAACCTGCGCCAGGCGAGCGGCAGCCCTCTTGGCGGCCACATTTTGAGTCTTCTTTACGTTGGACAGCCCTCCTCCCGCTGCCGTGGGCCGGTGATTAGCCGGGGACCTCCCCGGCGAGGATGATCCCGTGCTACTCCCTCCCCCGCTGATCTGACGCGAGTAAACCGGGCTCGCCGCTCTCCTCCTCTCCATCCCCGACAACTCCTGTCTTCTCACTGGTTAAACAACTTGGAAGAAGGAAAGGACCCAGCAAATGTCTCCGGCCCGATTGGGCTGCGCTTCGGAGGGCTTCCAGCGAAGGGGAACAAAACAGATCCGGGGCGAGCTAGTCAGATCAGCAATTGTCAACCCCCGTCCCTTCGACGCAGCCGACAGTCAGAATTCTTCCAAACCAGAAGGGAGCCACAGCGAATCCACCGAGCATGGAACGTCCAAGCCCGCAGGCGGTCCAAATGACTGCGATCCTCGAGAAGATCTCACCACGGGAGAAGGCGACGAGGAGTAAGAGGAGAGAATCTACCCAGTAGGAGTCCCCCGACCTCAGACGAAACAAGGCACCAATCCAAAAGGTGGCAGATCCGCCTCCCCGCTAGGTTCTTGTCGTCGCCGTCGCCCCGCAATTAAGCAGATCCGGTTGTTCCCGCTCTGCCGCTGGAGTATTAAAAAATCGCCGCTCGAATGCAGCAAGACTGACCTACGAGCTTCCGCAGAGCGCGGCAGCCATTAATGGAGTCCTTCGCCCCCACCTCCACCTCTCTACCAGAGCCCGGCCGTCATGGAAGCGTTCACTGATCGGTCCTCATCAATCACCGCCTTTCATCACCGGCCGCGCTCATCGGATCCTCCCGAATAAACAAGAAGCGGGAGGATATTAAGAAAACAGAAGAAGACGACGGCGGTGAGGGCTCCGGCGGTGGCCCCCCTCCCTCTTCTCTCTCTCCCTCTCTCCTCTCGCCAGACGCCGCAGAACCACAGAACGCCGCTCCCACAGACGAAGGGGCCCCTTCTACCTGGGCCCCTCGGTGTTTTCCCCAATTTGGGCTTTAAAATTAGGCCCAAATTTGCCTTCTTCCCTTCTCTCTCTCTGTCTCTGAAGGGGCTAGTCCGAGGTGGGCCCCGCAGATTCGCAAGAACGCCTTTTTGAATGTGTTAATGGGCCGGCCAGGTAAGCAAATCCATGGGCTCAATAGTAAAGCCTATAAAGGGAAACTGAGCCCGCTCCGCCCTCATCTTGGGTAGACAGGCTTTTGGAGCCCTCGGCCATTAACATCGACAGCTGCGACGGAAAATCCAAGTTAAATACGTACACGTATGTGCGGGCAACAAATATATCGGAAATGACGGTTTGATTTGAATAAAATAATTATTATCACACTGTGACGTCATAAAAACCACGTGGATCCTTTTCGCCACGCCAGCTGAATGGGCCCCACTTGTTTACGTGGCGCCGACGCGACATTCAAGGAAACATAAGCTCCTTTGTTGTTGACTTTTCCCGTTGATCATCTGCAAGCGTAAGGGTAACTTACGGCGAAACCCACGAAACTTGTGGTAGTAGGCTTATAAACCCTTCTTTAATAATTATATGCTCCCTACCCCCCCCCCTCCCTCTTTTCTAGGGCCGTCCTCTTCTTGCGTCCTTTTTTAAAATACCCCCTTCATCTGATTTATATTTTTTTCGAATCCGCGCTTAGTTCTGCTGTACCGCGGCTTAGGGGAGGGGGTTACCGTCGGTCGTAATTTTGAAGGGTGGAGCATTTTGTTACTCTGCGCTCGCTCACCCTTTAACCCGGCCGGCTTATGTTAGGGAGGGTGTGAAGGGCGGTCCAAGATACCGCCTGGGTCGTCCTCTTCCTACGGTGGCTGGGCAAGCGGCTGTTTAATGGCGAAGTCCAGCTCGCTAGCACGCCGGTACAGCAGAGCCGACGCCTCAACCCTGCAAGACACAGAGACAGAGCGGTTAGAAGCAGCGGCGCTGCCACCGGCCGGCGGAGGTCGCCGCGGGGATGAAGAAGAAGGAGAAGCAGAAGGGAGTTGATGATTTCTCACCATCCTGGGTAGACGACGAATCTCCCGGTGGATAGAGCCCAGTTGACCTGAGAAGCAATAGAGAGACACGGGGATAAAATTTCTCCGGCGGAGATTTCTCCGGCGAGCGGCGGCGGAAGGAGGAGGAGGGAGGACCTTATCGGTGCCGAGCGAGTTGGCGACGACGTGGGTGACCTGGTCGTCGATCTGATTGGTGCAGGTGGCGCCGAATTGCTCGGCGATCTGCCAGAGCGGATGGAGATGGGGATTGGCCTCGCCGACGGGGAAGATCCGGCTGAAGACGATGCGGCAGCCGGCCAAGATCCGCCGCTGTTCGGCGGCGATGATGTTCCTCACGTCCACGCCGGCGGGGCACCGGTCGGCGAAGAAGGTCCGGTGGATCCTCTCGATGACCTGCTCGCAACAGGGGAAAAACCAAAACCAGTTAGGGCACCAACAATCGCCCCATTCTCCTGAAGAAGAGAGGAGGAAGGACGAGCCGCAGACCGCCAGCGCAGAGGCGAGAGTGCCGTCCTCGACCCGCTCGTCGTGGTCGATATCGAGAAGGGAAGGCCCCGGCATGCCGAACTGCCGCCGACTGCAAGGGAAGTAGGTGTACCTGCAGAAGGAGCTCGCGCTTCAGGCCGCCATCGCCGCCATAGCGAAGAAGAAGAAGAAGAAGAACGAGGATGGGGGAGGAGGGAGGGTACCTCTCGACGACGATGAGGTTGAGCTTGTGGTGGGGCCATACGCGCAAGGAGTCATCGATGATGACCACCGCCGACTCCATGCCCAGAACGCCGTCCAGGTCCTTGCTCTTGGGCAGCCGCTCGTCGCCGTCGAAGAGGTCGCCGTCGTCTCCCTTGGAAATGACTCGGCCGGCGAAGAGCACGCCGGTGGGGTCGAGCACCTTCGCCATCTCCGTGGCGTAGAGCTTGTTGCCCATGGTGTACAGATGCAGCTCGAAGAGCTTGCTCGTCTGCAGCAGTATCAGGGACAGGGATGCTCAGCTTACTGTAAATCAAAGCACACGTTGCAGGAAAAAAAAAACCAAAATTGTCTGCGTTTCTAGGGTTCTTAGGATCTCTTTTTTGTTATCGGAAATCGCAATGGCCATCGAGATATAAAAAAACTTCCAGAAATCAAGTCGGAATTTTTTGGGCATATTTCAGGTACCCATTGGGCATCAAGAAGAACCAGAATTGTGTTGTTGATAGGGTTCTTGGGATCGTCATCAAAATCAGCGTACCTTTTCAAGGAAATTCCAGATACCCGGTCGCAGCTTCGTCCACATTCCCATGTGGGGGAACCGAAAGAGGCTTCTTTGCGGCTTCTCACGATCCTGCTCCTCCTTTCTCCGCAGAATCTCCTCATGAACTTGATCCACCTCTGAAAACTAATGGATGATCACAGATCCAGCTATGTCAGCTTAATAAGAAGAAGATAAAACGGAAAAATAATTTAAAAGAATTTATCATTTTTTTTCCATTACCTTTGCAGAATTGAGAAGTGTGTGATCCAAATCCAAGACGAGGCAGAGTTTCCTGTCGGCAATCATTCTGTTCTGTTCTTCGATCCTTCTAGCCCTCTCGCGCTGAATCGCGGCCTTCTGAAGCTCATCGTAACCGTCCAATAAATGTTCCATATCCCCCCATGGATCAGACGACTTTGATGTAGACGCTTTTTGTTGATCATTTGACTCTTCTGCCGCAGTCCTTGCATCCACCATCTCCACCTTTGTTGGCAGAGACTGGGAAGCAGTCTGAGGACCTGAAAAGTCGCAACCAGCTACTAGTGAAGCAGAGGTTGCATCAGCAATGTTCTTAACGCCTTTATTAAATTGGTTGGGTGCATTGGGCACCAGGGTTAGCTGGGGAGGTGACAAAGCAGCTTGGACCGGCTCCCCTAGAGCTTTCGTCGTTGACTTGTTCCTATCAGTATTTGAGGGACCCGCAATCGCTTTTGACTGATCATTCCCCAAACCTTCGCTCTTCTGAAGCATGTTACTGTGAAGGATGCGGCGAGGATCTCTAGACTTCATTCGTATCTTCCCAGCACCGTCCTGGGGTTCCTGCAACTAAAGTTGAAATAAATGTACTCAAAACGAGTGACACATCTCAATAATTAAGTGAAATTAACAGCCTAAGCGTAAGCTTCTCAATTGTCAAGAAATAACGTTTCTTGAGAAATTTCTGACTTGTTTCACGCCATTAGTCATCTGTAAAAATTAGGACTCTAGAGATTTAAGTTTCCAAATAGAAGGCAGCAAAGAACAAGAAAGATTGGTTTGGACCTTCCAAACCCATATCTATCCAATTAATTGGTTATTCAACCAAGAAGGTATCTTACCATCTGCGTTGTTTGAGAGCTCACTTTAATTTTGCCATCTATTTTTTGATCAGATTGTAGAAACCTTGGTGGGGGACCGCTTGTTGAAGGAACAGCTTCAGGGGTTCTCTCCCTGATTGAAGGATTTGTCACGGCAGGACCCAAATTAGCAGTCATCAGCTGAGTTTCAACAGCTAATCTCTGTTTTTCCTTAACCAGATGCGTCAGTATGGTGGAGTCTCCAGCAAAGTCCTTCAGCAAAGAAAGCAATGAAACCATTGGAGAGCTACTCACTGCAGGCGCCGGATCGTTCCTGACAATTGTCTCTTTTAAGCTCACACCCTGCGTCCCACCGGGGTTAGCTTCTGCCTTTTCTATTTTTCTGTTCTCGTTTAACCTGCTGTCAATAGGCTGACCCATGATCCCTTGTTGAGCCACCAAGGCGCCATTATCTTCTATCCAGCCATCTTTCCTTGTTGAAATCTGCAAATCATTTCTATCTGGCGACTCATTTCTCTGCCTTTTCAAATTATGATTCTCAAGCACAGACTCATCAACAAACTTCTGCTTTCTTGATATTGCAATCGACACATTAGTAAGCCCATCAGAGTTTACACCATTACCCGGCGGGAGCGAGTGCTTTAGTCTGGGATCCCTGCTCTTTAACGAAGCTTTTGCCACCAAGTTTATGCCAGGGCCCACCTGCCATTCCATTGGACTAGGAATCAATCCTGGTCTGCTTAAGTTATCTCCACAGCTAGTATCAGAGATAGAACTACCAGGCTGCAATGATACAGATGAACCCACAGTTGTCACAGCATTCGGAATGAGAGAACTAGAAACTTCTTGAAAGTCTCCATCACCGCCATTGCACTCTTCGGAAGGAGTTGGGCTCGGGAGTTCATTAGATGGAAGAAAGGAAGCATGAAAGTATTTCTGCTGATAAGTAGAAAAGGTCGTGCCATCTTTTTCACGGGTCCGTGATACACTATGTTTATATTCATCTTTTTTCCTAGCGACAGGCTGAGGAGCTGGTTCTCTGGGCCCTTCCCCAAATGTTTTCTGATCAAGCAAAGGCGGAACACCGTCCCGGGTAGGTGAAGGCAAACTGTTCTCATCATGGTTTGCATGCAGATCCAACAGAGGATGATAGTCTACTCTGATTTTAGGGATGGGAGGTGATTCTACCAAGGGCAACTTGGGAGGAGCAGCAGCGTTATTGTTCCTAGCCGTAGCATCAACAGTAGAACACAATAATCTGGGTTCCTGCTGAGGTGCTGTTTCTATCCCTCTGTCGACAGCAGCACAAGCCAAAGATTGCATCATCTCATTCACCTGCAAAGGGTGGCATCTAACGTTAGGGTAAAATGTTCATGCCTCCATTCAAATAAGATAGGAAAAGCAAAAAGAGTACCTCCTCCATCTGCTCAGGTTTAAGCATTGCAGACACTCGGTTCTTCAGGTGAGAAAGCAACCTAAAACAACAAGGGTCAGATTGAAGAAATTGAAGAAAGAGGAGGAAAGCAATCCCACTGGATGACGAAGTGGAGAAAGACCTGAATAGTGGCTTCCTATTCTGATCACTCCTCGTCATATATACCTGACAACATTTTGGTTATTAACATCAATATTCATGGCAGGAGACACCAATTCACGCGGGGAAAGCATGATATATCTTACAGAGTAAACAGTTTGAACCCCCATGAGTGCCTGTTGCAGTAAAGCATCTACAACAGGAAGACTACTCTCTGCTACCATTTTCTGCAAGCCGTCCAATGTCTTACATAGTCGAAAACAAGCTTCGTCAAAACATCTGTACAAGGAAACAAACGCCTCATTCAGAAAAGCTTCATCACCGACAAGACCAAAATCTTGAGAACCTCCAATGAAATATCATCTAAGTTAATTATCAAAGGTCCGAAGTTCCATCAAAACTCTTTTTTTGCGTCATTTATGAGTATTAAGTATAATTTCTTTTAAGTCTCGTCTCAGAAATCCTACGCTATGACTTACTTCTCTGCATATTCCTCATTTATGGCTTCCAACTCTTCTAAAGTGGTGACGACTAACGCATCGAAGTCGATTTCCGTTTCCGATTCGAAATCCCCACTCGAATAATCCCCTTCACTTGTCTCCACTCGCGTCGAAACTGGAATCCCCTCAGAAACCACCGGCTGTTCGGCATCCTTCGACGGGTCGCAGACGATTTCATGAACGAAATCAACCTCCCCAGATGCCAGAGTGATCTCCCCTTCCTCTAGTTCTCCCTCCTCCTTTTCCACCGGACCACTGGACTCCATGTTCTCCACCAAATCACCGTCTTCCTGCCCCGACGGTACAGTCGTGGCGTCGTCTTCCCCAGGGTTCAACGATCCGGATCCCATAGGTGTCGCCTCCTCGGGGACGAAGCTGACCAGAGGCTTGTTCTGAACCGCCTGCGCCCAAGCGAAGTTGTAAAGATTGGCGGCGTAGTTCCTCCCCAACATGGTAGAAAACCGCATCGGATCCCCCATCCAAACCCTACCCGACCTCGACGTCCTGGGGAAGTCCCGTCGCTTCACATCCTCCTCAGGGACCCCCTCCACCGCATTGTACGATATATCTCCCTCATCCTCCTCACCAAGAAGAGCCCCATCCCTCGCCATCCTGCTCACCGGCCGTTCCTTCTCCTCGGCGACTCCAACAAAAGCGGCGCGATCTCGGGATTCAGCAAGTTCGCCGCCTTCCCCTATGCCTGCCAAATCTCCGCCGCTCTATATCTCCGACGATCCTCCGGCCAGATCTCCCGAGGTCTCCGCTCCGCACCGGAACCCTAGGATTCCAGCGCCGTCACTACTCCCTCGCGAGGAATCCAAAGGGCTGGATCTGCGGCCGCGGGAGCCAAACCCACTCCGCCTCCGGCAAGATATAGCCTGAAAGAAGAACGATAGAGAACCCCGACTCTGACTTGTTCGGGCTCAGGAACCTTATATTGACTCTCTTCTGCGCCCTTCAGCCTGGACCATTCAAATTAACCCCAAGTTTCCATCAATTTACTAAGCATGCCATTTTTTCTGCCGTCTGCGTCAGTTTTAAAAAACTAATTAATTTCCGTTATTAAATTGACAAGGCCACGCATCAAAATCCACTCATCCCATCACCACAAATCAAATAATAAAATTTATTTTATTTTTTTTATTTGGTAGGTGAGAAGAATGATTAGAACCCATTGATAGCAATCCCAATTCACGCGGTCCATCATATTTGCATGTATATGTGCCAATGAGGATGAGAGGAGCCTGGATTAATGATATTTTGTGCTTTTTCTTGCAAAGAAATGTCCTATTTCACTTGATTTCTCAACATATATTTTCTATAAATACATTAAATAAATTCATATTAAACTATTTTTAGAATTTTTTGAAAAAAGTGATTTGGGTCTTCTTGCCAAATTGGATAATCCAATGATTTTTCTATCAACAAAATGATTATCCAATTATTCATTAAAAACTTAGACCAATTATAGGTTGGACCAATGTTTTACCCAAAAAATTCAAAGACTGATATGCTCATCTCTAATAATACCAGTAGAATGATGATGATTTACACCTACATTAATCTAAAGAGAGGGAGAGAGAGGGAGAGGGAAGGAGAGGGAGAGAGAGGGAGAGGGAAGGAGAGGGAGGGAGAGAGAGGGAGAGGGAAGGAGAGGGAAGGAGAGGGAGGGAGAGAGAGAGAGAGAGATACTATTGCAAATATGATACTAGGAAATATTCATATGAATTATAAGATGGGGTTTTCGGATGGATTATTTATATTTAACTATATTCTTTGTACTCCTTCATTTTTGGTAAGATCTAGCCTTCCATGCTATTATGGGTCTAAAGCCATTCATCTCATTATGCATTGGTTAGTGGCATCAGTTTCTGCTTTCATGGACTTCAAATATTACTTTTAGGATATATTAACATATTTTTAATAAGAATATATGAAAAAGATTAAAACTCCTCCTAAAGAAATAAGAAATATAAAGTAAATAAGCTAATTATGTATTAGCAAATATTGTCTAAATGACAATTAACGTTTCAATAAATATTATATTATTTAATTACCGAGGGCGGGAATAAAGGGAATGGCGGCCTCGCGTGGGTCGACAGCAGAGAAAGGTGCGGCGGTGCGGAATATACAGCCCATTAAATAACAAAATGACCACATTATATATATTTAATTACGAAAATACCAAGATCAGAGAATCTCTCTGCTATTTCAGTGGGATTACCGCACGAGCCGGCCCAGGCTTGGCCCGGAGCCCGGGACTACCGGGCCCATTGTGCCCATTTCAGCGGGGGCTTGTCACGTGGGCGAAAGAAGATATGCCACGTGGCATCGAGATGGATCTCGCCTAATTTATTTTCCGGGCGGGTCAAGTCTAAGATCGGGCTGCACTTCGGGCGTACCCGGGCCATTGTAGCATCGTCAGCGGTTAGGGGTAGAATTGTGATTTATCGTAATGCCAAGGGTATACAACAAAGATGGCCGTCAGACGAAAATGGTGGAGCTCAACAGGCCGTCGAGTTCCTTTGGCAGTCGGAGGGCGAGCTCTTCTTCCTTCCTCTCTTCTCGTCCTCCTCCTCGCATGATCCCTATAACTTGGAGCTCGGTGCCTGGCAGAGATGGTTCAGGCCGATAGCTCCACCCGACGTTCCGTCATCCCTAGATTTCTCTACTGCCCTGCCTCTGCTGCCGTCGGCACCACTAAATCCCTGGTCTTCGACGGGTTCCTTCTGGCCAGGGACGGGGGCGCGACGGCCTCATTGCCGTCGTCGCCATCGCCCGAACCTCCTAATGACGAAGCACCGGAGCAGTTTCTCGTTCCGGCGCCCAAGGAGAAGATTGAGCTCTACTCGCCCCAGTTTTACGCGGCCTGTACTGCTGGTGGGATCGCTAGCTGTGGTCTCACCCACACGGCAGTTACTCCCTTGGATCTCGTCAAATGCAATATGCAGGTAAGTGTTGCGGGTTCAGGAGCTCGGCTTGTCCGGACAAGGTTTACGCAAAATGCGTTATGGCTGGTTGCTTGATGACTGCTTATGTTGACTCTACGTAGGCGATATATTTCGATGTTCTGTTACGTTATTACTTTTTCGAAAACCTTGATAAAACTTTTACGGCATGTTTGTTAATATAATTTAACGGTATATACTTGATAAAGATATTTCTAATGTGTTGCAAACGATTTATCATCTACTTCCTTAAACTATCATTAATGCATTTTATTTTAATGTGGCTTATTTTTTTCAATCTCTGTCGTTTTTCCCCTATTATATCTGAAAATTATTTTTCTTTCGGGTTTTCCAAGGTGAAAGGCTTCCAATAATGGGTAAATGCCACTACTTTTACCAACTCTTCTAATGAACTCTCGAGCATGTGTTCGTTGTTCCCGAAGGTCATGGCTGTAGCATGTTACCCGATTTTTTCGTTCACTCCCGCATGTCCAAAGTTTGGTAGTATATCTTTACACTTTGGTATTTTAATCATTTCTGTGAAGTTTTAATTTTTTAGTGATAGGACCATACCAAAAGTTTGATCTTAATATGGACACTTCCATTGATCATTTAATCGCATTTCCTCAGATTAATCCTGAAAAGTACAAGAGCATTTCATCTGGATTTGGTGTCCTTCTGAAAGAGCAGGCCATCAGAGGCTTCTTCAGGGGATGGGTGCCGACTTTGTTAGGATACAGTGCTCAGGGTGCATGCAAGTTTGGATTTTACGAGTTCTTCAAGAAATATTATTCTGATATTGCTGGACCGGAGAATGCGGCTAAGTACAAGACACTGATCTACCTTGCGGGCTCTGCCTCTGCGGAGGTTATTGCTGATATTGCCCTTTGCCCAATGGAAGCTGTGAAAGTACGTGTCCAAACACAGCCTGGCTTTGCCAGAGGTCTGTCAGATGGATTGCCCAAGTTTGTCAAATCTGAAGGTGCACTGGGGTATGCTGTCAAGCGTTTTTTTCTTATTCTCAGTTGAATGCATCATGTATTCATTTCTTGATCCATTTCTTTGACGTTTTATAGGTTGTATAAAGGCATCGTTCCACTCTGGGGACGGCAGATTCCTTGTAAGGTTTTTTCCTCCTATTTTTTCATGTCAGATGCTCCGTACTTTTAAAAAATATCTGCATTATTGCCCCTATTTCTCTTTTTTTTGGGTAAACTCTCACATAAGCCACATATTCTTTGGGTTATCATTTGTTTAGGTGCTACGTTTTGTTCGAACTCTAATGTTCAATCGCTTGTTATCTTTATGGATGGACGGTGATACGATGGATGCAAGCTAGTCATCATGCAAAATTCTACATGACGTCCAATTCTTGTCAATAATCGAAGCTCATTCATGTCTGTGTTCACAGTTTTGTTTATGCTTTAATCTCTTTTTCATGTTCCATTATTGCAATATTGAGAGGTCAAATTTTTAGGTTATCAGTTATCTCCAAATCATTATGGTGATTCATGTGATAGGACCAGTTCAACATCACCCAAGTCAATGCCAGTGGAATGTCATCAAGTTTAGTGAAGGGTTTACCATAAAAAATGTTTATTTGAACTCCGGGCTTATGGAAAATTCCAAGTTGGTGCATTCCCATGTTAATGCACCAACTTGGGATCATATTAATGTATGTTGGTCTGCTGTAGGTGTTTCATCTCCATCCACAAGAAGCATTACCCCACATTCCCTGTAAAAACAAAAGTTCAGCTCTGTGGCATTCTCAGTTATATTTAATTAAAGTGTTGAGAAATGCATGTGAGTGTTGCTACAAGCTTTTTCTCTGCTGAATCCAATATCCTTCTGGTGTATTGACGAACGAGGTTGGTTTTCTAATTCTTTTAAAAACTCATGTAGATCAGGATGATTAAATTCAAATAAAATTTATGTATCCATTAATTTACCGTAGATAAATTGATCATTAACCCTTCACTGATAATTTTCAGTGTGATAAAGTTCTTTCACAGGACTTTAGAAAAAAATAGAAAAAAAAGGCCAAGTCTCATTTAGTTTTGTCTGAGTTTTTCAGGTTGTATGTAATCATGTGTTCTCAGATTTTATAAAGCGTTATATGTTTATGTGTGCCTATTTGTATAAAATTTGTCGTGGAAACGAGAGTACTCCAGAACATTTTTGTCTTTGATATCTATTGCCAGGCATAGTGGACCTTATTTTAAATAAACCATCTTAACTATGCCTTGATGTGCTTCCATGCCAAGGTGGCATTGGCCCCGGGTTTAAGAAGGCCAGGACTGGGCTGCCTACTCTACAGATTGCACCAGTTTTGCTCTGGTCCTATTCAGAATAGAAATTGTCTGGTCTGAACTTCTGTACTGTACAGTTGGAAACTTCCTTGTGTCTTATGTTCTTTTGATTCTGATGGTCTATTTGTTTCTGCACCTTTTTGAAGAAAAAATAAGTACAATGATCCCATATGGATTTGAATGTTTTGGGTTTCCTCCAACTTGTTTATGAAAGGTAACAGAAATCCCTGATCTCTCAGTATTTCTAGGAAGGTTTTGATCAATCATTACACTAACAAAGCATACTCATGGTTTACATTGTTAGAAAACCAATCGCCAATGTCTACCTTGCAGAAAAAATCTTTAGTTCCTGCTCTACTTATCATATGGGCCTAATAATTTATTGGCTATGTTAAGGTACAATGTTCAATGGAAGGTCTAAACACTAGGTTTACTGCTAAGTGCATCAAATTATCCTTGATAATTCACTAGTATGATTTTATCTCTAATGGAACAAGCTGTGTACCCGGAGCTTCATCCCTAATTTTCTTGCCCATTATGACCACGGAAACAAGAAGAGATCTCTGCCTTATTTCCATATGTGGAACAAGCATTGTAGATGGCTGCCACTCGGGAACAGTGTGACAAGTGGACTCATCATCACTACTGTTATCAATAGGCGGCATCTTTCAATGCCATAGTCAGCAGGAAAGGAAGAGGCCCAATGAACTGTAATTTTCACAAGTAAATAATTGCTTCTTAATGATAGTTATACCAGGAATAATACTTTTATCTTATTAAAAATAATGTTTTTTTTACTGCTTATTGTACTGTTCTAATGCACGATGATTTTGTGCAGTTATGTATCAGTGTCTGGCCAATTCTTTTCTCTACTTTACATATTTCCCACTTACATCAGTTGTATATTTTTTGAATATTTATATTTGTAAAAAAAAAATCTTTGCGTGAAGATACTCGCATTTTTATATATATATATAAATTTCCCACTTGCATTTTGTACTCTCAGATACAATGATGAAGTTTGCGTCCTTTGAGACTGTCGTTGAGATGATCTACAAGCACGCCGTCCCCAAGCCCAAGGACCAGTGCAGCAAGGAGCTCCAGCTCGGCATAAGCTTTGCCGGTGGCTACATCGCCGGTGTCTTCTGTGCAGTCGTCTCACACCCGGCCGATAATCTCGTCTCTTTCCTCAACAATGCCAAGGGAGCCACAGTCGGTGATGTATGCCCCCTCCACCGGCGTTGGCAGCAGCGGCGGCGACGGCGGATCTTTTTCCCTGCCGACACCCACCCTGCTGCCACCTCTACTCTCTCGGCCTGTGCTCAGGTTTTGCCATTTTCGGGTTGCTTTCAGGCCGTCAGGAAGCTTGGGGTGTGGGGCCTCTTCACAAGGGGGCTCCCACTGCGTATTGTGATGATAGGGACGCTGACTGGTGCGCAGTGGGGCATCTACGACGCCTTCAAGGTCCTTGTTGGCCTGTAAGTCTCTCTCTATCTCTCTCTTTCTCTTTCTATCTCTACTCTCTCAAGTTTTATGTTAGAAGGAAGATTACTATTATACGTCAGCTATGGATGCCAGCGAGGGGGGGCCCATTACTTTTTCTAAATCCCACAATGAAGGTTGATAATATCTGGGAATAGCTATAATGTAATCTCCTTACTTGGGGGGGGGGGGGGGAGGTTGCCAACCAGGCTGCCAGCTGGCGGGTCACTGGGTTAAAGAACGGTGGACGTGGCAGGTCTACTGCTGCCGCGTGGAAACATCTGGGGCCCACAGTCTTCTCTCTCTTTACTATTTCTGTCCTTTGATGGGGCTACGGACTAATATGAGATCGGCTGCGGTTTGTCCAGGCCGACGACAGGTGGAGTCAATGCCCCCGTCCCGGCCCGGGCTCCCGCCGTGGCTTCTAGGCCCGCTCCGGCCAAGTGATCATGCTCTCCGCCAGTTTTCTCTCTCCTCCGCCGGTCTAGCAGGTAGGTCCCTCTTAGCCATGGTTAAACTTGCGTCCACGGCACGTACTCGCCCCTCTCTCTCTTAAGGCCCACATCCACATTGTCACTTAGAATACCAAGCGACGGGGGGATGTCAATGGGCCACGTAAGCCCTAACCCTGGTCCAGCTAGACTCAGTTTTCCAGTCGTGAGCAACCAGGTCAACGGCGACGGTGGGAACAGAGCCTGCCCGGTTCTTTGAAAGGATCCAGCTTCGATCAAGACGAAGGCACCGAGTGTACTGCCCTGAGAATCTGTGGGCAGGATATCTTGAACAAATATTTATTTTATTTTATTTTATTTTAACTGGAATGAATCCAATGAATTGAAACAGTTTGGGAAGGAAGCAGTGAAAGACGTGCGGCCTAAGTCAACCCCGTGGCTGACCTGGCATTATGGAGACCATATTTGACTTTCATCCTCGAGCATCATTGCCAGGTCAACTCCACCCAAAGGAAGAAACCCAATGACCAGAAAGCTGTCAGACTGCCCAATGGATGAACCCAAGATCATCCTCCAGAAGGTGTCCTATGATAACTTCCAAACTGCCCCATGATGCCAAGTCAAAGCTTTACCTCGTCACCTCTACCAAGAAAAAGAAAGACGACTATTTCTGGCCATCGTTCAGGAACATTGCCAAGTCAACTCCACCTAAAAGAAGAAATTCAAAAACTGACAATACTCTTAGACGGCATAATCTATGCTATATTTTCTTTCCTAAAATATAGACGATGGGTAATGTCAGGGAAAATCCCATCTGACAATTCGAACCCGAAAATAGTCTTAAGTTGACTTTCGACCATACAAAATGAGCATACCCCACTCAAAGCCTAAAATCATCCTCTAAAAGGTGTTTCATGGTCATTTCTTCACTGTCTATGATGCTTTCAAGTATTGGAAGATTAGGGTTTACCTGAATCATCACCACTAAACTCAAATTGGCCACCAAAGTTCTCCATTCTAGTCAACGGGCCACCTCATCATGACTTCTGTACAGCGATGGGCTCCACAATCAAATTACCCAGACATGAAGTCACTATGAAATCAAGAGACGAGGTCTCTCTCTCTCTCTCTCTCTCTCTCTCTCTATCTCTGTGGGATGAGATTGGCAGATTCAGGCAAGAAAACTGAGGGATGCTGGACTGCTTCATCAGAGTAGAGTGCATCAGAGGAGCGAAAGAAGGGTTCTAGACAACTCTAGCCCTGTTCATACGAGGAAATGGTCTTCCTGCAGGGATCCTGTGGTTCAACGAAAGAGCGAATAACCAGACCATTTCCACGAGGACTAAAGAGTTTACTATGAATGAAGAGCTTTCATTTAGACTCCAGCAACACCCCAAGTTAGGTAGTCATTCATCCCGAGAGAGAGAGAGAGAGAGAGAGAGAGAGAGAGAGAGAGAGAGAGAGAGAGAGAGAGAGAGAGAGAGAGAGAGAGAGAGAGAGATTCCTTCTCAGTGAAGTCGTAGCTAAAAATGTTCCAACCTACATGAAAAAGCTTCTTGGACGACCACCACCACTACCGTTGTTGATTGCGAATTTAAGTCAGTGAGAGGAGAACAAAGAGGGAGAGCTGAAAGCTGAGAGCTTTTGTGTGTCATCCATAGAGACTATCCGCCAGCTTAACCTGCGGCATCATAGATTGATTCCCTTCGCTGCCCCCCATCTCTGATTTACTAGCGTTTCTCAACTACCCCAAACCATGACTCCAGAAAGAGGTCCAGAGGATGATCTGTTCAATGAAAAAGGACCATACTTTAGAGCAGATCATTCCCCACCTCTCTCTAATTGCCAATTTTGGGGCCACCCCACAACGAAGGCTCTGTACACCAAGCTGGTCAATTGGCACAAGGGTTTGTTGAGAGAGAAAGTGACCATCCTAGGTCAGGTGATCTCCATCTGCCCTAGGAATCCTCTTCTCCATAAGCCAGGAAGCTATGAACATGTCCACATAATCCAGCTGGTGCGTGTGTGTGTGTTCAATGCTATAAAGGCAAACAGCCAAATTCAATTCAGATGGACGAGGACAGTTAATAAATACCCGCTTTAGAATTTTCCATCAAGAAAAACCAGCATCTAACCCATGTGAAAATAAATAAATAAAATAAAATTGTCTCCACGTTGGCCGTCTCAGAAAGAGAGTGCAAAATATTTACAGTCTTCTCCATAAAACTCATTAAGAACAACATAGGGCCAATCCAGTCCTAAAACACCGCAGACCAGGCTGGATTTGGACGCACCAGGTCTGAACAGGCTCCAATCCATGTTCAAGCAATCCATACATGGTCATTACAAGTGACAATCAGTAGGGGTTGACTCATGGCCATATCAGAGTTCCAATCTTGGGAGGCCAAGCAGCCCCCGGAAATCCGGAGAAGAGCAGCATGCAAAGTTTGTAGATTTATGAGACTGAAACATTCAAGCTTATGATTGTTCGTCTACATCTAATCACCAGAGAGGTAGGTGTGCAAGGGGGTATGGCACACACGGCCATGACGGCATGGCACGTGCATGGCAGTACCCTTGGGTGGTTAATCCCACTTCCACCAATCCTGGGGATCCTGGAGATGAAATGGGGCTTATTCCAAAAAGCCCAAAGTTTTGATATTTTGGTTCCCACATCACCGGCGACATGCATTTTTCATGGCATAGAAGCCCAGGAACAGAGAGGAGCAGTGAAAATGGGACTGAAAGAATTCAGATTTCCACATTTGGATCCTAAACCACTGGAGACAGAATTTTCAACCTATATAGGGCCCAAAATTAGCAAAGAAGCTCAGGTAGGCGGAGTCTCAGACAGAGGCTCCCAGTGAATCCTCCATGGTTACTTCATACCCAGCCATGGATAAAACTAGCCCTCAGCAGAGACAGCCCAGATAGATCAAAAGACTCTGGTTTTGACTGAGATGTTCTCTCAGCTTCAGCAATTCTGGGCTGATGAATCCATACACCATACCACACGCATATGAAGACTGGAATTTCTCCAGTGAGAATGGATCCACAGGACCTGGCAGGGTCAGATCATCTGCGAGTAACTCAACAATATGTTGGCCGTGCTTCAGATTTCTAATGACCATCTATGCATGAATATGAGAGAATTAGGCTACATATCTCATCGAAAATGCCTTACAAAGATTTGGAGCAAACACAAGTGTGTGAAAAAGATGATAAATCTACGCAATTATAGATCTGCAGGAAGGTTGGATTAGCAGGAAAATGGGGGGGGGAGGGGTGAGATATGCCATTTCCAACCTCGGCGTTAGGGCAGAAGACCGTCATCTACTTGGAATTCCGAGTCAAAAACCTCAGGACAAGTTTCGTCTGAGTTTCTGGATGGCACAGTACATTTTTCTCCTCGAGCCCACGGCGTTGATCCCCATGTCCTTGAGGTCGTCGAGAGTCAGGAGAGGCAGCACTTCGTCGTCCACCTCGTGAATCTCGAACACGGGGCCATAGCGGCCCAAGCCCAAGCCGTTTAGCCAAACCCTGACGCCTCCATCTTCAGCTGGACTACTGATCTGCGCCCTGTGCCATTCCCGAGCGTCGGTCTCCAAGGTCATCTCCATGTCTGGTGCTTCAATGGCGGAGGGGAGACCCGCCTCCCGGTTCTCCAAGATCCTGCTCCTGGCTGGCCTTCTGTCGGAGAGGAGGATGCTGTGGTCTTTCGTGGGGATCTCCCAGTCCTCCCGCTGGAGGTCGTCGTAGTCTCTATACCCTTCCTCGCCGGCGTCCCCGCCGCCAGGCTTCGCCGCCGCGGGGTCCTGGCCGTCGTCCATCTCCGGCATCCAATTCGCCCGGTGGCGGCGGGACGACACGCCGCTGCCCTTCTTCGATCTCCCCTCCTTGCCGCCGCCGCCGCCGCCGCCCCTCAGAACTGCCGGCGCCGATTCCCGATTTTCCTCGCCGGAGACCGCTGGCAGGTCCGACGCGACGTGGAAGTCCTCCGAGATGAGATTTGTCAGGGGCCGCGTCCTGGAGGGAATCCTCCCCATCTCCCCTCCCCCGCCGCCGCCGCCGGCCGGAGCCGCCGGCCATGTCCTCTGGGAATGGGAGGGAGCCCTCCACTGCTTGCTGCGACGCGCAAAGGGATCCTGGGGGGTGGCCGCCGGCTGCCCACCGATTTCCCCCAGCCTGACACTGGGCCGGCGCTGCCGCTTACCCCCCGACCCCGCCGGCGGCGGAGGGGCTAGGGTTTCGGTTTCCGGCGGCACCGCCGCGCCGTTGGAGAGCGGCGCCTCCATCGGCTCCAAATCCGCCATAGGCTTCCCTTCAAACCTCCTCTTCCCCACCCAGTGCCACTCCAAATCCCTAGAACCCCTACATTCGATGTTCGAAGCTCCCCCCTCCCCACTTCCTCTCTCTCCTCTCCTCAGAAACTCTCCACCTCCTTCCTCTATTCTTCCAATTTCTGTCTCACCGGCGCATTTATCTCTCTCTCTCTCTCTCTCTCTCTCTCCACTCTCTCTCTCCTCTGTCTCTCCTCTATCTCTGGGGGGTTCTCTTGGGTTTCCACCGGGGGGACAGAGTGACCCCACTTGGTGAACGACGAAGACGTGTACGATAGTCAACGCAGCATGTCTTAGTTGACTCAGATGACGTCATGCATTGATTAGAGGCCGCAACCGGAAGTCCCCTCGCCGTTAGCCGACTCGTTGACCGAGACCAGCCTGTTGTCCGCCATCCCGGTTCAAGTAAACCGGACCGGTTGAACCGAACAAATGGGCCGGATTATGAGAACAAAGCTCGGCCCAGCTCGATTCTCTCTCTGGGCTTAGGCGAAAAAAGATGGCCCAAAGATATCCTTAGGCTTGACAAGACCGGCCCATTTATCATTCACACCACGTTCAGATATGTATGGAGGAGGGTATTTGGGCTAACTAAGATGCAATGAAGAGCTTAGACAAGCGTCCCACACTAGGCATGTGTGAATTGACGTGGCAAAGTCTAGATGCCACACGAGTGGAAAGAAGGAAAGGTAATCTAGCTTTCGTTATTGAAATTGTAGAGAGAGAGTGAGAGAGAGAGAGGTGGGTCAGTGGGTGGGTGGGTGGGAGAGGAGGGAGTCATATAGTTCTTAACTTTGTCTACTTTACTATCATGCTCTCTACCTAAGGAAATAATATAAAATAAGAATGATATTAAAAGATCACTAAATTTAGAATTTCAAAATCGTCTAGATGTCTAACACAACTGATTAAAATGATTTTTAATCGTAAAATTATGTCATATAGGTAAGCAAGTGATGTTTTATTAAAAAGTTTACTTATAGAGGAATCAAACATAATAAATATTGATTCAAAATTTGAAGTATGTACATTTTTATGAAATTTATAATATTTAACATAAATTTTGTATATTTCTAAGCATGTGTGCAGTCCATTAAAGTTTGCTGAAACTAATTGTTGAGATGACTATTTGACACATTAAGCTGAGGATAACAATAGAAATTTCACCCAAATTAAAATAATAAGAGAGAAATAAAAAAAGAACAATTGATAAATCTTTATTATCATGAGTTAATAATTAATTAATAATATAGTTAATTTTAATGTATGGTAAATAGACTTATATTTGTGTTAAATAATAAAAAGTGATTTTTAGTTGATTAATGTGAAATTTTGGCTAATTATGTGATTTCATATAATTTTATATAATTTTTATAATGATATTTTTGAGATAAATAAAGATAAATAAAATAAAATAAAAAGATAGAAAAATAGGAGAACTTGTCGACCAGTTGGGCCCATAAGCAGGTTGAAGCACAATTAGGTATAGTCACGAGTGGTAGGCTTGAGCAGTTAAGGACAAATTGATAGGAGAGATGTGTGTGACAGTCTCCTTCCACTTCACTAGTAGTTAGTTGAGCTTGGGGCAAAGAGTAGCCATACACACATGAGAGAGAGGCTTATTGATAATAAGATCTTCTATTATTATATATATGCCTCAAAACTTGTAAAATAATCAATGTGGGACTAAACTAGCTTATTAAAGATTTTTAATGATTTTAATATCTAAAATATCCTTTATTGATATAAATGAGACACATTGATGATGTCATTGTATAAAGATATTCAAGTACTTATTTCACTCTCTCTCATATAAGTGAGTGACTAACAAAGGTTCAAATATTACCAGAGTTAAAACTTATTTTTTATTTGATTAAATCATATTTTTTTAATAAATCGTCAGTGAAAAATTAAGTCGTCATTATTATTCAATCATTGACAAAAATTTTGTCAACACAATTCATAGAGTATGGTTACTAAAATTACTAAATGATTTATAATAAAGTATCACAAATCTATCGAGTAAATTATTTTTAATTAATTGATGAACAAATATCATCGAGAAGAATATAATATGTTAGGAGACTAGTCATTACCTTTTGAGAGCATACAAGATGTAATGAACAACCTCTTTTTACTATACAGACCTAATGATGAAGCTCTCTAAAGAGATTCCACAACCTACTTCATTGATTTCTAGATTTTATAAGAAAATTTAAAAGTTACTTACTTCATCTTTATCTAAAGAGAGTTTTTGGGATCATAGACATTACATGACAATCCTTTTAAATGCTCAAGATTTCGACGTATTACTAATACATTACAACTGTGATGTCGAAATTTTATTTTATTATTTTTTAATTAATTTAATTTCTACCATCATTTTTTAAACTTCAAAAGAAAATTCAAATAATATTTAGATCATTCATGTTCAAGGAGAGCCTTTGAGGTCATGGACATCATTTGATGATTCTTTTGAACACATAAAATTCTTATGATTGTTGTCTTGAGGCTGGAACTCTATCTTTCCTATTTTTAACTTAATTTTTACTTAATTTAGTGATATTTTGTGTGATTTCAAGTTTCTAAAACTTTCTTCATTCAATCATGATTCTTCTTGCTTTTAAAAATCTTAATTTTACCTATTAAATTATATGTAATCACTTACGTAATAATTTTCAAGTAGAACTCTATTTTCACCTAATTATGTTCCTCAAGGTGTTCATGTCATCATGACATCCGCACCTTATTTCCCTTTTTGTAAATTTTTAACTATATTTTATATTCATCATTTAGTCTAAAATCACAAAAATAGATATTTTTTTACATAAAAAACTGAAATATTACTTGATATTATTTTATATCCTTTTGATCTACTTGGAAATTTCCCACTATTTTTAGAACCTTTTATCAAATTATAAATAATATATTTTTTATGAATTATTTTTAAAATGTTTTAAAATGATATTTTTTAGTTTTATAAATTTTAAATTTACATAATTTAGTATACAATGACTAAGTCATGTCAACAACCAAAATTAAAGAGACAGTTTAAAATTAATCCATAAAAAAATACATCTCTATAGAAACTCCATCCAACTTGAGGCATTGATGCATTCTAGGCTAATGAGCTCATAGTAGTTTCATCTATCTCCACCTTTTTTTCATAGTAAACTCTTTTATTTTACAAGAAGATGATGATGCTCTTGAGTTGGATATTTTTCTATTTATTTATACTATAAATGGAACTGCAAATAAAATTTTGGAGTACTTATGACATTATTAAAAGAAAAGTATATCCTTAAATCTAGTTGATAAATATACCCATAGAGTTTATGGTCTCAAGGTTGCAAGATAACTTCTAAATCTAGTGAGAAGTTTAGACCTATGGAGTTTATGCTACAATAAATTGCTAGATAACCCATAAATATAATGGGTGATAAAAGATTTATGGATTATATGTTGTAAAGGGTACTAATCTCATGAAATAAATTTTAGTTTTGGACAAGAATAGGTGAATTAAATTTTGATTTTGAAAGTGGATGTCGGCTAGGGTATGGTTGAGCCTACATCCATGTTGAACTAAATAAACAAATAAATAGATCATAATAGTGGTTTGAATGGTGAAAAGAAGAAGCATCAAGATGCAAAAGATCTCATAAAGGTAACATTAAATGGGTTAATGAAATACTTGTTAATACCAGAATATGATTATTTAGAGAAAAATAAGAGGAAGAGAAAAAGAAAAGTATTATCTTGAAGTCTATTAATAATCCATCTGATTTTAGTTCTAGTGATGAAGAGGACATAAATATCTTCTATAGAAAATTCAAGAACATTTTGATGATGAGAAAAAATGATATATACAAAAGTACTCAAAAGTCCCACGTTAACTCCAACAAAGATGAAGTGTGTTTTGAATTCAAAAGATCAAGTCACTTCACAGAAAACACCTAGAGTGAAGATGAAGTGAGTTCAATCAAAGGAGCATATTCAAAAGAAAAATACAATGGCTGTCACCTAGAGTGAAAATTAAGTGAGCTGAGTAGAAGAAGAGGGAAATATGTGTCTAACAACTCAAATGAATGAGGTATATTCATATAATTAATCTTAACTTATTAAGTAATACGTTTTGTTTACTTTTGATGAATTAATGATTGCATGTGAGGACACAAAATCTAAACTCAGAAAAGTTAAGAAGGATTATAATACAATGAAATAAGAAATAGAAAACCTAAAGACATAAAATGGGAGTTTAGGAATCATATACAAGGTTTTCAAAAGCAATCATTTCATGATGGAAAATAGATTTTATGGTTTATAGTTATTTATCTTGGATGTGGTAGTTAAAATGAATTTTTTGACTGGGAAATCAACAATTATGTCTGAGGAAAGAACAATGATATAATCTGATTTTTAGAAAATCTTTCTAAACTTTAAAATTTCAAACCCAAGAAAATGATTTTTAAAAATAATTTTTTTTTATTTTCAAGAGGATATCTAATAGAACATCATCAAGTTATAACTTAGACAATGGCTTTTCAAGATGCATGATTGGAGAAGTGAAGTGGTTGCCCTTGTTCAACTCAATAGATGGAGTGAATGTCACATCTGAAAATGACTAGAAAGGTGAAATTTTAAAATATGAAAACATCAATTATTTAAATAATATCTTCGAAAGATAGTTTTTTGATTGAAGGATTAAAATATAGCTTGATTAGTTTTAGCCAACTATGTGACAATCACATTAGATTATATTTTCAGGTTGACCATTGTTTGACAATTATCTAAAAAATATCATTGTTTTTTAAAATATCATTTTTAGGTTGACCATTAGATTAAAAACATCATTGTTTTTTTAAAAAATACATTATAGTTTGAATGAATTAGTGGATGAAAAATATCATTAGTCAATGATAGAAATTCTCTAGATTTAAACTCATGGCATAGAAGACTAGAACATATGACTGCCACATTAATTATAAAATCAATTGCATACAATGTAGGTATTAAACTCCCTAAGCTAAAAGATGATACACAAGTTTCATGTGAAATTTTTATGAAAAGAAAATAAATAGGGTACTGATAAGTCTTCATTATCATGAGTTAATAATTAGTAAATAATATAGTTTTAGCCTTAACTCATGATAAATAGACTTATATTTATGTTAAAGAATGATTTTTGGTTTTCAATTGATTAACGTGAATTTTTGAGTAATTATGTGATTTTATACGATTTTTACAGTCTTACTTTTGAGATAAATAAAGAACAAGAAATAAAAATAAAAATATTGCAAAAATGGGGGGACCCGCAAGCGGGTCGGAAGCGCAGTCGGGGAGTAAGCCGCGAGTAGGGGCTCGAGCGGCTTGGCTTGGGGACCGACAGGGCACGCGTACGCCACTCCCCTTCCACGTCACCGGTGGCCAGCCGGCTGTGGGGGCAAGGAGTGGTCATACACGCGAGAGAAGGGACTTTGCTCACAAAGCTAACATTACTATATATTCGCCCGAAAAATTGGCGTACAACCAATGTGGGACTAAACCCCTGTCACACCTTCCTCAGAAGAGGCGGGTGACCGGCGCGGGTTCGAATCCTTCCAGAGTCAAAATTCATATATTTTTATTTGATTATCGCGACTTTCCTGCAGATCGCCGGGGAAGGATTAAGCAACGAGAATCGCTGGATCATCGGCAAAAATCTCATCAACGCGATTTGCGGAGCATTGCTACTAAAATTGCTGAACGATTCGCGATAAAAGGATCGCGAATCCATCAAGTAAATCATCTCCGATTGATCAACGAACAAGCCGTCGTCGGGAAGAGGACGATCCGCCGAGAGACCAGTCGCCACCTCTTGAGAGCGTACCAAATGCGATGAAGAGCTTCCTCTTGCTGTGCGGACCTGAGGATGAAGCTCCCTAACACGCGCCCCACCTCCATCCAGCTCCTCTCCGTCGGGTGACAGCCGTCGGAGAGCCGCAAAGTCGCTATTTTTCCGCTCTGCCGCGTGACAGCCGCCGGAGACGATTCGACGACCCACTTCATTAATCTCTAGACTTCGCGAGAAGATCTAGAGATTGCCCACGTCGTCTTTGTCCAAGGAGAGCCTTTTGAGGCTGTGGACACTGCACGACGATCCTCCTGAACGCTCAGGATTCCGGTGCATTGCCGACGCATCGCCGTCGCGACGCCGGAACTCTGTTTTCCTGCTTTCAATTTAATTTACGCTTCATTTACTGATACTTTGTGTGATTTTAATTTACCAAACTATACTTCGTTCAATTACGATTCTTCCGGCTTTTACAGATCTTAATTTAATTAATTAAGTCATCTGTAATCGCTTACGTAAGAATCACCGGGCGGAACTCTATTTCCGCATGATTCGCGTTCGCCGGGCACTGACGTCCGCACCCTTATTTCCTTTTTTTCGTGAATTTTAAATATATTTCCTTTTTATTTCCTAGTATAAAATTTGTAAGAAAATTGTATTCATTGAGAAAAATTCTGAATAATTACCAGATATTATATTACATCCCTGTGATTGACCTTTTCTAGTTTTATAAATTTTATATTTGCATGATTTAACATACAACGACTGAGTCACGTCAGGTACCCATTCAAATCCAAGGTGAATATTGTTGGGTTTTGAAAACTTAAAAAAGTTTTGATGATATAGAGATTAACATAGGGAAAATCACTCTAAATCAAAGTCATGAAATTGATAACATTTTCAGATTACTTATGATTAAAATTTTATTTATTTTGAATTTAAAAAATTTAATTTTCTTATCTTAATCTTATAAACTGAGTTTCAATTTCTTGTGACAAAGAATTATTCGGTTTCTTGAAGAAATTGAAGGACATGTACTTATTGGGAAGTTGAAATATTGTGGAAGTGATGTATCGGATAGACCATAAAATGCTAAGCTTTTATTTTATTTATTTAATTGTTTTTATAAAAGTGATAATTACTATTTTTTCTTTTAAGATTAATTAGTCTATTAAATATTTAAGTCACACCCCACTTAAGCACAACCCATTTGTGTGTGAGAGGTCAAAATTTCATAAGAATGAGCCCAAACAATCCATAGAAAAATGAGCCATTTAGGCCTAGAAAAGAAGTGAGTCATGTTAGAAACTGTAGAGCCAAAATGACATAGAAAAAAATAGTCATTATGGTAGTTGTTGAAGGGGACAGTCCATCCAATGGTACCCAAGTATAAAAGGGGCGGTTTTGCCCAAATTAGGGCATGGAAATTCAAACAAAAATTTCAAGTGGTGGTTACCTCATGAACTTCTTCTTTATCTCCTCCTTTCGACACCTAAGAGGTCAAGGCTAAAATCAACTTGATAGAGTTGTACTCAAGTAAATATCTTATATGACTTCCTCTTTCTCCAAACTTTGTCATCTTGGTCCTTCAACAAAGTAAAGTATTTCATTCTTAGTTGAATGTGGTAGTAAATATTAATCAATTTGATCTTTTATATGTAGGTATGTTTGAAATAAATCCAAAAAATAGACACAAATCCTAGAAATCATAAATTATCATCTCTTTTGAAATTTCATCTAGCATTATAGTTCAAGCATAACATATCATATATACCCACTTTATTATCTTCAGGTGCTTCTAAATGACTTAAGCACACTATAGATGTTATTATTTCTCTTAAGCTCATCCCATAAATTCAACTAATTGATTAAGCACACCACAATTACTTGTTAACTAATCAAGCATACCACAAATACATTTAATACTATCACATACATTATATGTGCAGATACATAATTCAAGCATATCACATGTGCAAGAGATGTATCATAACACACCACAAGTACTTAGGGGCTAACAAAGCACACCATAGGTACTAAACCTTTGATCAAACGCACTACCAACACTTATCATATTACCATCTAAATCACAATTATTGATACTGATGCATAACATAGATGAAAATCTAAATTAGTATCTATCTAAAAGCAATTCAAGAAAGGTTATAAAAGAATTTACTTTTAGCTATGAGTCAATGAGAAGATTTATCTTAATATCAACTTAATCTTACAACTTGAAGAGAGTAAGATCTTAACAGCTACTAAAATAAGGATGTCTTGATTTGATAATTTTTGATCTAATCTGAACAAAGTTTTAATGATCACAAATTATGAAATTTACTGGCTATCTAAGTTCACTCAAGAGACAATTACAAGTAGATTCTAAATTAGATCACATATAACTAAAAATAAGGAGTCAACATGTACCTAGAGTGTAAGATTGATACCTCTATTCTTAGGTTAGTTGTAGTCCTCCTATTCATGATTATATCAATAGGTTATTGAAATTGAGAAGAAGATTTTGTGGAAGAAAAAGAAGGGGTGAAAAGAAAGAAAAAGGGAAGAAGATAGAGTGAAATTTGACCCTCTCGACCTCCCCTTAAGGGGCAATTTTGACCCTCTTAACCTCTCCTTTAAGGAGTGAAAAAATTCACTCAAAAAGAAGTCAAATTCTAATATCCATCATAAGAGTTCATGCCCCCTATTTATAGGAATATTTGGAGCAGTTATAAGAGGTGAGTAGAAAATTATTAAAAATAGAGGCAAGAGTTTAGGTGTTTCCTTGTTGACCACCTAAGGGGTGTTGACTTCCCCAAAGGTTATTTTGAAGATGTGTCTTGGTCAATCTTAGACCCTATTGTCCAAGAGTGGTTTTGGATATGGATTAAAGGTAGGTATGCGGGATGGAGAGGTAGTTAGAGACACTTCTTCAAATGGTGCCTTAATAGGAGAGTGGGAGGAGAGAGAAGAGAAGGGCTTAGATGCCCCATTTAAGTGAGCCTCATCCTCCTCTTAAACAATTGTCCTCCTGGTTTTTCCTTCAATTGGCCTTGAATTGGTTCCTCTTTGGTTGGAAATTTTTTGCTAGTTAAGGCCCTCTTGGTGTTGGCCCTTGACTTCATCAGATACACAATGTGAACATACAACAAGTATTTATTTGGCTGTGTTACAAATGATATCCAAGAGTATAAGTGTGAGAGCACAATACCAAATTATGTAAAATAGATTTTATTCATCTTTTGTTGATGCTTGAGTGAGAATATTTTGGTGTAACTTCCACTCTAGGATGATGAAGCTTGTTAAGATTGATTTGAGAATGATTGAGAGATTGATGAACACTATAATTGAGGGGTCTTTCTTTGCTTCATGAGCTTCTATTCTTCTTAAATTTTGCCAAACATGTTCTATAATGAGGTAAGATGGTTCCTAATAACCTTGGACATGTTGGGCTAAAACAATCATTTAATGATTTTAAAATTGTCACATCTTACTTCTATATTTTGAACTCTAGAAATACACAATAATCTTAAAAATTCAATATCAATTCACTATATTTATAATTCACACATAGTTTGTTGCATTTGAATCCTCATTTAAAGATATCTCTAATGATTAGTTATATCTTCATTAGTGAAACCATGTGACATAGAAACCTGAATATAAAGGATCACACATAAAATAATGACAAATTTACTTTTTAGACTTTTTATTATATTGATACCTAGATATTTGTAACATTTCTACCCCTAATGAGATTTGAAAAGGTATATGATATTCCTATAATACATTTTAATTTTAATATTTTTATAATTTATCAATATATAGAAATAATTTTTAAGATATGTGATAACAAATCATTTTTATGTGGTACATAATGTATAATCAATATATTTGGTGCATTAAGTACATTTAATGATAAATTAAGTAAAATATATTATATATTATTTCATGAAATAAATGCTTAATGTCTGAGTTTTACATACTTTGAGAACATATTTATATTTTGAATATTCCTTGATTATATGTTAATATACTTCAGTTGACATTTTTGCCATTAAATATGTCATTATTAGGGCTATAATCCGAATTTAATAGTTGAAATTCATTTTTTTAGGTAAAAATATTTGTTTCTGATTTTTAGTGATATTTAAAAAATAATTTCGAAATATCTGTTGATTTATAAGGGCATTATGAGCATGTTAAGGGACCCCATTAAGGCCCATGGCATTGACTTATTTAATTAAATTAAAATGATTTAGAAAATGGGTGGAAACAAATAAACAACTGAAAATGATGGGAAAATGGGCAGAAAAATAGATAGAGAAATGGAAGTTGATTCTCACTGAAAATCAAATGATTTTTTAACAAGTTGATTACTCACTAGCTCTAATACATTCTGAATCTAATGTGAGCATAAAAAAATTGATAAAACTTTTGATTTAGGAAAAAAAAGAGCTCTTTTGTCCTCCTTTTATTGGGTGATAGACGAGAGTGTTCTTTTGTTTCTTTGTCAATTTCTCATGTTATTTTATGATTTAAATTCGATTTTCCTTTGTTTCTGAATTCTTTTCTTTGATTCATCTAGGTGACATGTATATGAATTGAAAAAATGATTGATTTCTTATATTTTTATTAGGATTTGACTCAAATTCATTTGTTCACTTGTCTCTAGTGTCAAAGGGGGAAAATCCTAATTTAAGATCTGTTTTATGTTTGATTCATTGTGTTTTCAAGTTTGGAATAGTTCTATTCTAAAATTTAAGAATTGATTCATATATCAAAAATTGATTGATTCACCTTAACATTTGAAGTCATTTCATGTGCCTCATCTCCAATGTCAAAGGAAAATTGTTGATTTTTAATCAATTAAAATTTTATTTTGGTAATGTTTTCTTGTGCTGAATCAAGTCTAAACCCATTTATGACCCTTTATCTTCATGTTATTACATTTGATTTCATTTAGTTTTCCTAAACACATTGTTCATTGCCAATAGGAGAACCCACTAGAGAAGTCATTTTCTCTCTCTTTTCCCTCTCTCATCTTTCTTTTGTCTCTTTTTGTTTTTATAGTAAATCAAGATTACTTGATTTTTTTAGTTTTTCTTCATATAGATTGAGGATTTGACATCAATTAGGGAGGATTAGGATAAGGAAGAATCGATAAATAATCATGTTAAGTACGTTTTATCAAGTGAAAAATATATCTTCTTCTCCCCCTACTCCTTTGTTTCTTTCTTATTTTAGTTAAATTTATTTTTTTTAAAGAACTCAAAAGAAAAATTCTCATTTAACTTGATACCTTCCTTATGGATCAATGAGAACTACATTTACTTGTTTGATCTTAATGTGAATTTAGTTTTAAAAATGTTAAATTTGACATCTCTTAATTCAAAAACTAAGAGATGATCAATATGTATTCGTCATCAAGGCCCTATAATCTTATCTAGTACATTAATCTCTAATTAATTTCACATCCAACATCACCAATTTCATGATTTCACATTAGAAGTGATTTTATATAAATTTCTTCATAAATTATCAAAACATCATTAAGTTAATTTATAACTAGACAAAAAATAGGATTGAAAGAAAATTCTAGTAAATCTTATTTGTTTCTAGGTGAATGTTTATTTACGTACTTTTCTAAATAGCAAACTTTGTTTACACTATCTACTACTAAAGCTCTATATCAACTAGAAGTCATCTTCCATAGCTAGAAATTAGTGACTCTAAGTTAAAAAAATACTTATCCTTTGTGACAACATTAGTGTCATAAATGTTGTCAAAAACTCATGTTTTATGATCTAGAACTAACCATAGTGAGGTTAGGCACCACTTCATTATGAAGGGTTTAATGAGGTTAGTTGAAACACTAAAAGTGGTTTTCTATGATTTCTGGTCTATTCTCGTCCTCTATCTATGAGTGGATGTGTTGACACATGTTTTCATCACTCCTCTGTTCTAAGTATGAGTTTACGCAAAGTTCTCTTTTTCTCCACAAGAGTTCTCTCTTGATTCTCTCATCACTATCAAGGATACCAAAGATTTTTATACCAATTTAATCTTAAGTTGGTCACTTTTACTCTAAAAAGATTCTTTGTACTAGAGTTTACAATTTCCTCACAGAAATACATACTAATAATGAGATTAGTGGCTCAACCACACCAATTCAATATCCTGAAAGACCACACATTTCATGAGCACAACTAAGTTCTTAGCATCACATGTTTTAGCCCAAATCTCTCTCTACTCACCACCCAAATACCTTATGACTTGGTAGAGAGAGTTAGCCTTTGAAACAAAGGTTGCATTGAATCATCAGCATTGAATGAAGTATTGATGTAGTTTTTAGTTCTTTGTTGAAGCTCGTGGTAGTTGAACCTTGACAGATGGAGAGAGATGTTCTTTAGAACATAAATAGTCATTGTAAAGATGTCTTTGTGCAAGTTCATTATTCTTCTACGCAAGCTTCTTCCTTTTATTATCTAATGTCTTTCTATCTTTTTATGTCTTAAAAAATAGTCTTGCAAATTCAATATTCTTCTCATTACTCTGTATGTGCGTCAACGATCTTTACTTATTCTTTTCTTTGAAGCTTATTATTCTCACATACATCATATTTGAAATTTAATTTGAAGATTCATGACTTATGAGCAAACATCTTTTTATATTCTATCAACATATCACCATCCATAATGTGTGACAATGACTTCTTTCTTTTTGTGAATTTTCAGATGTCTTCTTGCATATGCTTCCGATGTGTCATTTCATAGGTTTCGAGTTAAAGTCTTACTAGTGTCTTTATTGTTGTGATTTTCAAACATTTTACTCACTAAGTTTTCCAGCTTTCCATTGTTTAGGTTTTAAGTTTGAATCTTGCTAGTGTCTTTGTTATGTCATGATTTTCAAACATTTTACTCATTGTGACAATGACTTCTCTCTTTTCATGATTTTTTAGATGCCTTCTTGCAAACACTTCTGATGCTTCCATCGTTTAGGTTTTAAGTTTGAATCTTGCTAGGTTCCAATGAATCTTGCTAGTGTCTTTGTTATGTCATGATTTTCAAACATTTTACTCATTGTGACAATGACTTCTCTCTTTTCATGATTTTTTAGATGCCTTCTTGCAAACACTTCTGATGCTTCCATCGTTTAGGTTTTAAGTTTGAATCTTGCTAGGTTCCAATGAATCTTGCTAGTGTCTTTGTTATGTCATGATTTTCAAACATTTTACTCATTGTGACAATGACTTCTCTCTTTTCATGATTTTTTAGATGCCTTCTTGCAAACACTTCTGATGCTTCCATCGTTTAGGTTTTAAGTTTGAATCTTGCTAGGTTCCAATGTGTCATTACATTGCAAGTGTCTTTGTTATTTCATGATTTTTTGACATTTTACTCGTTGAGGCTTCTGACTTTTTGTCGATCATGTTTTGAGTTTGAATCCTTTGGTGACTCTAACATTACAACATCTTTAGATACTTCATCACATGCATCATCACTAAATTGTCATGTACTTATATACAAGCTCTAGGATACTACGTTAACACCAATATATAAATATCTTAAGTAATAATGCCTTAGATTCATTTGGTAACCATAGGATCACACAAGTATTAAACTTCTTATGTAATTCTCATGATGTTCATTGAATATTCTGTAAATATTCAATAAATAAAGTTTTGCTTGTAGTATCAAAACCAATGGAATCAATATACTAGACATCATGTAACTAAATAAAATTCTGCATTAATTGCTTGTAGTATGGCCTCTCCCTTGAGTTGGCCCAACAAGCAACTCTGAACCAAAATAATGTTGCATGAGCATGATTCTCAATTTAGTTCCAATAAAATTAGTAAGTTTGATGGGGTCAAGTAATGAAAGCATGGGTCAATGATAAAGACCCATGCACCTTGATTTGACTAATGGACCACTCTTGATTTGATCCAACAATCGATGGGATTTGGCTTAAGTGAAGTGCTTTGGATCCTTAAAAGGTCAAATTCGGGGGATTTAAGGCAATAAATTGTAATAAGCTGTCCACATAATTGAAAGAGGACTCATAAATCACTATCCTTTAAGTGTGGGTAAATCTATCCCTATTGGGATGATGCCATCCCATGCTACTTTAGGGGAGTGAATTGAAGGCAATCATATTAAGAAACCGTTGCTAAGGGTAGACGTTATATTTTTACCAAGAAATTATTGTAGGAATTCATCATATTGCATGAGACAAATTTAGCCGAGTTAGGCCTACCTCATAATAGGAGACTAGGTAGTTGATGAAGAAATTCGGATGAAGGATCACATTTATCTGCATTAGGACAAAATCTCTCTCTCTCTCTCTCTCTCTCTCTCGCTCCCACACCCACACCCACTGACCCACTCGCTCCATTTCTTGCGGTTTCTCCAAGACCAGGCCATAAGAAGTAAGACAGGTGGAGAGAGGAGGGTCGCCCTCTGGCAGGGAGAGAGAGCCACGCACGGCCGATCGCCCGGTGGCGCGCCGGCGGCCTCCTCCCTGTCCGAACCCCAGGCCAGAAGCCAAGTCCATCGATGGTCCTTATTGCCGCTGGGAGGAGGATAGGGCGCCGCCGCCGCACGGCCGCCGCACGGCCGCCGGCTGGCCGCCCTTCTCGCCGCCGCGTGGAAGCCCCGCCGAGGGAGAAAATAAACCAACTCCGGAGATAGAAAAGCGAGACGGCTGACTAAAAAACCAGCGGGGTCTCCTTCTCTGGGTACTGGTGGAGCCGCCAAGCCGGCGGCGGCCACGTCGAAGCTCCGCCGAGTGGGCTGCCTCCCGGTGGCGGCGGACCAGGCGGCGAGATCACCGAGGATTGGCAGCACCCCGGCGGGGGGCAAGAAACCAGAAGGGACTGGTCGGCTTCCCTGAGCAGCAGCCGTATTTACTGGGCTGCCCACGGGCGGTCTCCCATCCCCAAAACGGGGGCGAAAGATCTCCGACTCCCCACCACCCTTTTCCAAGGGTGGTAATTCCAAACCCTAAATGGAGGCCATTGATTCCCCGCTGCACGCTGGCCGGGGGGAGGGGAGGGGTCAGAGGTTTTGCAACACCTGGAGCTCCGAAGCCGCAAGAAGCCATCGGAGCCCGGAAAAAGTAGAGAGAGACTAGAGCGAGAGAGAGAGAGAGAGAAGGGGGGAAATCCAGAGGTAAATAATGGGCGTTCTCGGAGGGGAGGAAAAGCGGGTCTCCAAATGGAGGGGGAGTGGAAGGGCGGAGGAGCCTTCCTCGCCTGCTGCGTCCTCGGGGCGGCGGCGGAGGAGGAGGAGAGGAAGAGAGAGGGGGGAAGGAGGGCACTGGCGGAGGGGGAGTTCCTCCGCGCCGTGCGGGGGTTCGGGCCGAGCCGGAGGAAGAAGAGGTCGGCCAGGCAGCGGCGGCTCGTGGTGGGGCCGTTCTCACCCGCCGACGCTGCTACGGCGGCGCCGCCCGCGCCGTCGCCGGCGAACCCAGTCACCGTAAGTGCCGCCACCTACCTTACCCAACTAAAGGTCTGATTTTGCACAGCAGTAGAGTTGCGATATATATATATATAGATATATTTGGTGTTTTTTTCGGTGGGTTGGTAATTCCGACTCCGTCGGATCACTTCGAGCGGGCTGTGGACCGTCCAGATCAGAATCACAGGGAATAGGAAGATGGAATCGGTTCCTGGTTTTCTGCCACTCTAGAGATCATGCACAGGGTACTCAAAATGGGAACCAAGAGAGGATTTTCTGGTCGGATTTCCCGGCCTGGAAGAGAAATCCCAAAATCTGGATCTTCTGGTGGATGAATGGATTTGAGGGGCGACAGCAGGGTTCAGGAGCTGAGAGGACAAGGACTAGCGTAAGGATCAAAAGACTTCTACAGGTCGAATGATTTGGAGGATGGCGTTGACCATCAGCAAGTCGACCGTAAGCCTATGGCGGAATAGCCCGGTGAATCTGGCTGATCTGTAGACGCTGGAAAGTTATTTTCTGAAAAACATCGCGATTAATGTGAAGAACAATGGACAAGCATTTTATCTGAATCCTATCAGATTTGGTAATATCATGAAGATAATGCAAATAATAACTTGAAAGGCACTGCAATAATATTAAAATAATAATAATCCAAATGTAAATTGACGATTGAGCAGAACAGAGACTAATGATGAAATTAACCAACAACGGGTGAGTCTGGGGATTAAAGGATTTTCTTTCCCAATGGTTGTACTCAATTATACACCCAATTGAGCAGAATTAAGCAATGGTTTAACCGTGGTGTTCTCGAAGTAGCCATTTCGAGTAGCTCAAGATATTCTTTGACCTTTCTTTACAGGGCAGTGAGATGGACTTGGGCATCTCTGATCTCTACTTCGACGTAAGCTTTCTTTCTCATGGGGCAGTGATGGATTCCCAGCTCAGATTTCTTTGTGGGCATCGCTCTGAATATATTTTTTAATGAGTTATTTGCAGCAAAACAGGGGATTATTAAGGTTTCTTCTCCAAAAGGAACTCAGGAAGAGTGATGTGGGATCCCTTGGAAGAATGGTGCTTCCAAAGGTCGGCTTTCCCATGCTTTATATTCTACCTGTGATTATGTCTATTCCCTTGATTCCCATGGCTTCTCTTCATTTTCATTCCGAAGTGGAGTATAACGTGAACTGGAACATTTTAAGCAACTGTTACAGAAAAAAATAAGAGACCTAAAATTTTGTTTCAGAAAGAGGCCGAGGCCCATTTGCCTGTCCTCATGGCTAGAGAAGGGATCTACATGTGCATGGAAGATATGGAGACTTCTCATATGTGGACCTTCAAGTACAGGTGCGAGATTGGCCCTCTTGAATATTTTTCAGACTTTGTACTCTCTCTTTTTTGTTCACTGGGTAATCATGTATAGAGGTGATCACATGATTTCCAAACTTCATATCCCTGGTCCCAAAACCAGTTTCTGAGTTTCTTTCTCATCTATGGTTGGCGTTGGTTCTCCATAGATTCCTCTCTAAAGAATGCAGAGTGTGCTGTCTCCTTCCTCCACTGTGAGTCAAACGATGCCTAGTAGAACAGTTTCTTCCTTCCTAGTGTATCACCAGCCGATTTATCATTGGTGATTTTATGTGTGAAGAAATATAAGTTCTAAGAGGGAGGATGAACCTTTCAAATTTTAAATTCGCCTTGCCCATAGTTGTATTGTTTCTGGAGCTGACAGATGTGACAGCGATGGTTTCAGTATTTGATATCAGATGGATGAGAAAAGTAATCAGATTAGATGTTCACTCAACAATATGAAAGACTCATCTAAATATCTTCATGGTATCATCCCCAATTTGCTATTCCATTCAGTTTGTCTTGGCAGCTGGCCTCAGTTCATTCAATGGTTCCTAACTTCTTTGTTCCACATAAGCTAATGAGAGCAGCTCATAGAAGACACCCTTTCTTTCTTTTATTCTGCTTTGGTCAGTTGAAAATATGATTAGCTCGTATAAAGTAAAACCACTTAGTCAAATGATCTGGCGAGACTCTAGTATAAAAAATAAGGATTGAATCTCGTTTCTTCTGTTATTGGGAAGTTGGAAATCCTCTAATCCTATCCTAATATACCTTCTGGATTCCCTTCTTTCTGTGGAATCGAGCAGATTCTGGCCTAACAACAAAAGCCGCATGTATATCCTCGAGAATACGGGTAAGTTCCTCATTCTCCAAACTTCAATATCGGCAATGTCCGTAATCGATCTCTCATATTATCTTCTTTTCATCAGTATATTACTATGCCTCCTGAAATTTTGCTTCCAGAAGCGTTTACATTTGGCCTACTCCCATTTCTTTCTCAGGGGATTTTGTCAAGAGACATGGCTTAAGGCTTGGCGACTTTGTTATGCTCTACAGGGACGATTACAGGCAGAGATATGTAATGACCCCCCCCTAGACCTCCCTAATATTCGGTTCCAGGAAGGCCAGAAGCAACAGGAATTCCCTAATAAAATCAATTTGCAGGTCATTCGAGCGCAGAAAGCATCATACCGAGTGGCGCCATCAGCTTCGGCCGAGAGCGCCGCGTCCAGATCCGGCGGCGCGAAAGATCATCTGGCGGCGGAGGTGGCCGATTGTTACGCCGGATACTCGGATGCCTACGACGATATGTGCCTGGCGATGGATGCGTCCTTCGCCTTCTCGGCCGACTTCACGGTGGGCCTTCCCAACGGGATTCTGGATAGCCCTGCCGCCCTGGAGTCTGTTCCCAGCTTGGGATCCATCGAAAACCTGTCGCTCGACGACTTCTCCTAAGGCGGCGTCCCTCCTCTCTCTCTCTCTCTCTCTACCTCTCTACCTCTCTACCTCTCCACCTTTCTCTCTCTCTCTCTACCCCCAGCCGAGGAATAAGACGAGCTCCGGAAGAGCTCCCATGGCGCCAAAGTCCGTGTACCAGGAGGCAGGATGGAACGAGGATCAGTATATATATACAGGCGGGATTTTGTGCAACACTCCCTCCTTTTTTTCTTTTTCCAAACGGATCGCCTAAAGATAAACTGTTGGATATACGTCACTAGCTATACTGCATGCTATATTTTAAGGGTATAAATCCAAATATTAAATTTTTGAACAAAAATGCAGTGGTTGGCACGGATGGTGGAGAGTATGAGAAAATAACTATTTTTTTAAAAAAATGGGGTTTAAAGAAAATTAATAAGATTTTATGGGTCACAGAAAGATAATCCTTGTCACTGGTCTATACCCGCGGTTGTCAAGGGTCCAGTCGTTTGAAGAGGTTTCAAATATAAACATAATTAAAAAAATACAGTTTTTTAAAATACATCGTAAAACATGGCCACGGCAATCAAGGCCAAATCATTCCCAGAAGTTTTAGGGTTCTGAAGCAAGCAAGAAAATGTAGGGGGGGTTCATCATAAAATCATTCCTTTGTATGATGGCAGGAGAAGCAGTGACGCTAGGCCTCTCTCTTTCTATCTCTCTCGCTCTGTGAGTGAGCCTGAGGCTGATGTGAAGACCCAAAAAAGGTAATAATGGGCCGGGCCAGATTGGGCAACCATTGACAGGCCTACGTCCCTATCCATGCGCAAATCGTTGCATCTTCTAAGGATTTTATGATAAAATACCATCAGTGAAATCGCGTCGACTGACTCCTCTCTCTCTCTCTCTCTCTCTCTCACTCCATTGTCTTATTCGAAGATGGCGAAACCGAAAGCGGACAAACCGGCCATATGGGATGTCGATGCATTGAATGTCACACATGCCCAAACGGGAACTTTGCATCATCTAACCTATCTAGAGAGGGAGAGAGGAAGGGAGATTTGTATTAGATATATATATGAATATAACGAGAGAGAGATAGCGAGAGAGCGAGATAGATAGCGAGAGAGACAGAGAGAGCGAGAGAGAGAGAGAGAGAGAGAGAGAGAGAGAGAGAGAGAGGGAGACCTCTTAGCTGCATGATGTCTTCTGTTAGTATGAACACGTTTTAATATCATAGTACGCGCTGGCCTCATCGACTCGTGAGGAGCCGACGTAGTTTTCGGGAGGGGTCCAAGGAGGGCCGAGTCTGGGCTTTAACAGAAAAATCTAGAGAGAGAGAGAGAGAGAGAGAGAGAGAGAGAGAGAGAGAGAGAGAGAGAGAGAGAGAGGATCTGAGCGATTCTTTATGTCAGGCCATGACGGAGCAGTCGAGCAGAGCTGGGGAGCCACCACCGGGGCCCGGTTCGTGCTCCCCATTCATGGCGTGGGGAGCTCCCTGACTATATTGAAGGGAACGTCCAAAGGAGGGGGGGCCCTCCCATTAAATGAAGTTTCTACGAGTCCAAACGGTGGAATCTACCACCCGAAACGCCCTAATTTGAATAGCTCTCTCTCTCTCTCTCTGTCTCTCTCTCTATCCATGTATCTATGTATCTATGTATGTATGTATCTATCTCTCTGTCTCTCTCTCTCGCTATCTATCTATCTATCTATCTATCTACCTCAAAACAGGCTCCCTCTTCTTCTGATCTCTCCAGCACGCTCGCTCATTGTCGCACAGCTGTCCTCCCGTAAGCACCATCCCCTCCCTCCCAGATACAGTCGAACCTGAGCTCTCTCTCTCTCTCTTTCTCTCTCTAGCTATGTGTCTCTCTAGCTGTCTGTCTGTCTGTCGATGCACAGACAAAGGAGCAAGGTTCGCCATACGGGCACGATGGTACAGGCCCCAGCAACCAACCCGACCGTGGCCCGCAACCCACAAGCTCATGTCGGCAGGGTCATCCCCGCCCGTCGCCGCACAAAAGACACGATGCACGGAGAGAGAGAGAGAGAGAGAGAGAGAGTCAGCCAGTCAACCAACCAGCTCTCTGTTTATTTTCCATCATTTAATTCTTTAGGATTATCGTACCGATCCGCACAAAAACGCTGTTTATTTTCCATCATTTGTGGTTAAAAAACAGCCATATTATCCTGACGGCGCTCTCCTGGTCAATACGGAGAGTCGCACATTCCCCCGGCTTCTGTCTCTCTCTCTCTCTGTACATTTTAAATAATAGATTATACTCGGTATCTGCAGTTATTTGAGCTGACATTCTGGTTTTTTTAACATAAAGTTGGGATTTTGATTCCTCAGAGAGAAGAAGCTATCTCCAGGGGCAGCCCTGGCTCCGGTGGAGCCCCGCCGACTGTTGCGGAGGGGATGTATGTGATCGTTGTGGTGGCTAAATGGTGCCGACCATGGGGGACAAAGGATTTGAAAAAGTAAAGAGGAGAGAGAAGTCAAGGACACTCGGGGATTTCAGTGGCTGGTCATGTCAGTCTTCCCCCACGCAGCGGAGCTTGAAGAGCACACCTCGTCCGCCACTTACGGAGACGGAAGATAACTACAGTAAAAACGTTATTTTCTATGCAGAGAGAGGGTAGCATGGGGAATGTTCCTCGTTTTCTACTCCAACTCGGGAGAAGGAACCTAATCATAGGAAAAAAACATTAATTTTTATACATGCAGACATCATGAGAGTGCTGGGATGCAGCAGATACGTTCCCCATCCAGTTCATTCTTGAGCTAGAGAGAGATGGTAGCATGGGATGTGTTCCTCTGATCCAATGTTGAGCTGGAACGAGAGAGGGAACTGGATATCATGAGATACATCTCTTCTCGGAATTGCTCCTGTGATAGGGATAGATATAGACTGATTGATAGAGAGATAGGCAGAGATAGAGAAAGAGAGCGAGAGAGAGAGAGAGAGAGAGAGAGAGAGAGAGAGAGAGAGAGAGAGAGAGAGAGAGAGAGAGAGAGAGAGAACATTGTTGTCCTTCCCGAACTACTGGAAGGGGCAAATGCCGAGCTCCACTTGATGGAGGAGGCCCCGCATCTGGTCTCCCAGTTGCATCGCGTAGCTCCTCTCCCCTTCCTGAAATGCACATACACAGTGGTCTTTGTCAATGACGATATCTATGGGAGCCCCCACTTCCCCCACTCTCTCTCTCTCCCTCTCCCTCTCCCTCTCTTACTAGCCCTCTCTGCCAGTCTCTCTCTATCTATGAAGGGCACAAAATTTCTCTCCCTCTCTCTCTCTATGTCTCTTCTCTCTCCTTCCAACCCTCCCTACCCCTAGACTCTTGACTGTCTCCGTGTATTATTACCTCAGGATCTCTCTCTCTCTCTCGCTATTTCTCTTCTCTCTCCTTCCAACCCTCCCTACCCCAGACTCTTGACTGTCTCCGTGTATTGTTACCTCAGGATCTCTCTCTCTCTCTCTCTCTCTCTCTCTCTCTCCTGTGTCAGTTCCTGTCTTGAATGCCACAAAGTCTCCATTCCGTCCCCCCCCCCTGACTGTTCCTCCATGTAGAAACCTGACGGATGCGTTTGATAGTCGTACTGTGCTCGTAGAAGCAGCACAGTGCACCGTCAGGGAACATCTTTCAAAGGACACACCGTCCCCCTCTCTCTCTTTCTCTCTCACTCTTTCTCTCTCTACTGTAAATGCAATCCATGCAGAGAGACCTGAGGGAAGGCATGAGGGCCCTGGCCGTGCAGGAAAACCAGGGCCGCTGAAGACTCCTGTACCAGACGGTCGTCGTCCCCATTGTCGAAGAAGGGAGACGGCTGAGGAGCGGGTGGCGGCGCCGGCGGCATCTCTACGTTCTGCCATCTCAAACAAAAAGTCGTCGCCATTAAACCCCTAAATATTTTACCTACTCAGCTCAAGATAAGTCAACGATGATTCAAACTAAGTTTTCTATATTCGGCTAAATCGTAGGCTAGGTGTTCTAGCCTGGCTCCGTAGGGGAAAACCAGGAGCTGGGCCGGGCCTCGACCAGATACAGGCTGTAGAAAAGCCCGAAAAATACCGAGAGAGATAGAGAGAGAGAGAGAGAGAGAGAGAGAGAGAGAGAGAGAGAGAGAGAGAGAATGTGAACACAAGGAAAAATTGGGCTCGAAAATTCGCTTTATTATTTAAGAATGTAAAAATATAACCACAAATTTTGATACCAATGTAAATAGCTAAAAATAAGTATAACGTGGGTTTATGCCAACATGCACAAGATAATATTAAATACTGATATTTTAATTTTAAAAAATATGACATGTGAAGATCTACATGTGGGGTCTATGATCATACCTCTAACTTGATCAGGTGATCCAAATCCGTGTAAGAGCTGAAGAACACTGGATTAAGAGCATCCAACTTGAAAGATAGGAACTGCCTCATGATGAATTGCCCAATCGTTACTCAAGCTAGATACAGAGAAGAGAGAGAAACATAGAGGGCCGCAATGTTGGTACCTCCACTTGGTTCCTCAAGTATTGCACGTAGTTGATGATCTCATCAAGCATGAGGGCCTTACCAATCACCTTCCACCATTTGACACCCAACATTAGAGACGTCATAAACTCCTTTAATCAACTACGATATAATAGGTGTCAAAGCAAACCATGATTAAGTCAAAATCAACATGGCCTTCCGTGCACATTCTAGAGAGAGAAACAAAGACGGATACGCATATATATATATTTACATAGACATATACGACAAGTTTTCTGGCTAATCGTTAAACAATCATATGATAAAGAAAGTAGTATTTACCTTCCGCACCATAGATTATATGCTAATATAAAAAGTAAAACAAATGATTGCATCCTTTCCATAAATAACATCAAAATCAAGCAATTTCTTCCCACATTCGAATAATATTGTCCACCCCTAAGAATCAACTTATAGGTAACATGATATGTCAAGAACGAATGATATGGGCATTAAAAAGTCAACCCTACTCCCCTTGCTTAGTTTTAAGTTTCATGACTTCATATTTTTACCGCAATTAGAGCTTGTGGAAAGACTACGAGGGATCGAGCCAATCTGAGTTATTAAAAACCCTAATAAGATGATGAGGCCTTGCTGGTCGTCACCTTGTCGCAGCCGGGGACGAGACTTTGGAGAGTCCTCATCTTCTCACTTATCTTGCCCCTCCTTGCCTATGAGGAAGACACAAGGTAAAACTTGAGATAGTAGCCACAAGCCCTGAATTGTAAATAAATGTTCAAAATTCATGAATAAATGAATAAATGAATAAATGAATAAATGAATAAATGAATAAATGAATAAATGAATAAATGAATAAATGAATAAATGAATAAATGAATAAATGAATAAATGAATAAATGAATAAATGAATAAATGAATAAATGAATAAATGAATAAATGAATAAATGAATAAATGAATTTAAATGAATAAATGAATAAAATGAATAAAATGAATAAAATGAAGCCGTACCGAATAAATGAATAAATGAATAAAATGAATAAAATGAATAAAATGAATAAATGAATAAATGAATAAATAAATGAATAAATGAATAAATGAATAAATGAATAAATGAATAAATGAATAAATGAATAAATGAATAAATGAATAAATGAATAAATGAATAAATGAATAAATGAATAAATGAATAAATGAATAAATGAATAAATGAATAAATGAATAAATGAATATTTAATTTATGACATTAGCCGATCGAAGGGTAGAGATTTGTTTTTGGGCTCAACTTGAAACTAATTAACAGCGTGTGGGATGACTTATAATTTGAGTTATACAATAAAAATGTGTTCTTAAGAGTGTTCTAAAATTACCCTTTCTGCGAGACTGTGGCTATCGGTTGCTTCGCCCCTCCTTGCCCTCACATGAATATACCCGGCGGGGAACTCCCATGCTGCTGCCGCCGCCACCTCCTTCGCCGGAGACCCGCTTTTCCTCCGCTTCCTGCGCTTGGCCTCGTCCGCATCCTGCAAATTGGAGGACGAAGGAGAAGCTGAACCAGATGAGAAAACTTGATGAAATCAAGTATGGAGGTGTAAAAATCAAAGCGGGTTCTTCTGCCCACGTTGAATTGTGCCGAGTCACCGCTCTGGGTCTGCTTTCTCTTCTTCTCCGCCGGACTGGGCATCGTTTCCGAGGAGGAGGAGGAGGCGGCGGGGAAGCCACTGAGGGTGGAAGGGAGGAAGGAAGTGTCGCCGGAGAAGAACCCGGGCTGCGGCGGCGGGAGCGGGAGGTTGAGGCAGGAGGAGGGATCCCTGAGGAAGAGGTCTTCTTCGAGGGCGAAGGGGTCGTGCCTCTGGAACGCGAAGCCGGACATTTAAGGCGCGATCGAGAGTGCACAGAAAGAAGAGAGAGGAAAAGAGAGAGAGAAGGGGAGTTTCGATCGAGGCCGAACTGAAGACTGAAGTACTCCAGCTTTATAGGAGAATCGCTGGTTCGTGGGGCACCCAGACCCTGGGGGAAGTGGGGGGGGATGGGAGGAGAGAGAGAGAGAGAGAGAGAGAGTTGTTCGACAGTGTAGAGTGCAGGTTCTGGGTCGGCGTGCCGGACTAGTCGACTTGGCCCGGATCTTGAGAAAACTCATGAAGTGAGAGAGACAGTGCCTGTATGTATATGGCATGAGATGGAGAGGGGGGATGGGAGAGATAATGACAAGTGGGAAATCGTCAGAGATTGGCGGCGATCTAAAACGTGTTGTGGGCTTTTGGACCACCTCCTACTAGTCCTAGGTCTAGCCCAATAGATGCCAGGCCTTTTCTGGGCTTCATTTCCAAGCCCAAGGCCGAAAAAGACCAGCCTTGGGTAGGTTCTCATTGAGTAAAATAAAAAATGACGGTCGTGAAATATAATTATTTAATATAAAATATGTTGATCAATAAAATAAAATGTTATTTTATTTATTCCGAAAAATTAATTTCAATAATAATCTTATTTGGGCTTTCCACACTGCGGCTGAAGATCCTCTCCCGAAATTTCAGCCGAAAGTAGAAATAGCTCCGAATATATCCCTTCTCTCTCTCTCTCCATCTCTTCGTACGCTTCCTCTCTCCCTTATTCTCTACGTCCATCCCATTCTCTCTTTCCACTCTCTCTCCCCATTCCATGTAATATTAATGTTGGGTTTCTCTTTCTCTCTCCATCTCTTCGTCCGCTTCCTCTTACTCCCTCATTCTCTCTCTTTCCGCCCTCTCTCTCCCCATCCAACGTGATATTCAATGTTGGGTTGTAATGCATGCAACTCTCTCTCTCTCTCTCTCTCCCTCTTAGGTGAACGTGAAGGGCTATTTCCAGACCTCTTCTCCAACCCCTATCTCAAGGCCACCCCCACCCCCGCCTAATCCCCGATCATTAATTGATATAAATAATACTTAAAGCAAGGCAAATTTAGTCCAAGATAAACCCCCCATATCACCATGTTCGCAGAGCATTCTTCTTAAAAAATCATAAGTAAACATTTTGATATTAAAAATAATTGGAATATTACGGACTCGACCAGATTTCACAAAGTCGCCTTACCACAATATTGACTTCGATATTTCCATCAAAAGCTCGATCACATGCCTCTCTTCATTTCATGGGACACGTAGGCATCAGCCGCCATCTTCATCTGAAAGCAGAGTGACCCTCAATCAGATCAAACCTATAATCACACAAATATCTCAATTTAGATCTATTTTCTTTAATGTTTTTTAATAATTTAAAGCTGAATCAAATCCCATGCGACGAATAGCACTCATATTTTCCGAATATATATATATATATATCTATATATATATCTATATATATATTAAGGAAGTGATCTCAATCTTGTAATGTGTGTAGTTATTTGAACATAATACATTCGATGGGACTGCAGATTCATCATAATATTTACTTGGAGATGGAACGCATAATTGAAATCTGAGTCAAATACCATTTGGCAAAAGATAATGAACAGCAAGAACAGAAACAAATGGCTCAATATACAAGGATGTAAGAAGCTTTTTGTTGTGAAGAATGCTGATCTGAGAACCTCTTTATATATCAAGGGGCTGATTCCATCTGGGAATATGTGATCGCTTTTGCATTGCAGATTCAGTGGGGCTGTTGATCTTGAGCACACAATAATCTTTCTTCTGTGCCATTCTCTCTCTCTCTCTCTCTCCCTCCCTCTCCCTTCCTCCCTCTCTCTCTCTCTCTGTCTCTCTCTCTCTCTCTGCTTGTGTGTTCTTCATCGTCTCCTACAGGACTTTAAGGGGCTCTTCTTGCACAATTAAAGATAAATCGATCGTTTGGTCTGATCCTAACCTAAATTGAGATCGGCAAAAGCTGGCATGGCATAGAATGCCATCCAAGAAAGCACTGTTCTTCTGAGTTGAATGAATTCCAATAGATGCATAAATTATATTACCTGCAAGGCATTAATTGCTTGCTTCACCCAAGAGGGCCAACATGAATGGAACAACGAAAGGAGGCCTCTGCTTCACTACATTCGCAATAACCTAGAGAGGAAATGCCATAAAAAGATGGGATTTTAACAATGCCCAATGATCAATTAATCAATTAAATAGAAATAAGAGTCTAGTGAGAGAAAGAAGCTTACATTGACCACACTTTCAGGTTGCTTTCCAGCAAGAGTGAATAAGTTGATGTAAGTAACCTAGCATGTTGAAATCTTGCTTTAGTCAAAGGGGGAGAAGAGATGAAACAAAGCCGAATCTTTTACCTCAGACCCAACACAGCAGAAGCCCATGAGTAACCGATGCCTGTAGTATGCCCTCAAAAGCCAGTGGGAGGAGTCATCTATATCCTTGTGACTAGCCCTGCCTGAGAGTAAAGTGCTGCAATGACCATCAAACAAAGTCATTTAACAGCTCAAGTCCGCTTCTGCCATAAACAAGGTGTTAGGGGAAGAGGATTACCTGTACATTTGTAGCCAGTGGCTGGCAATGTCCAAGGCAAGCAATGAGAGGAAGATCAGACCAGGACTGTGGTAACACAGAAAGGAAAGATTACACCACTTGACAGAGATGTAATGTATGTGACAAGATGGATGTAACGTATTACTATGATGAAAATACTTTTCACCTGTAGATATGTGAAAGGATTACCAGTAAACAAGCTGTGCTGACCCTGGATATTTGAGCCACAAGTTATATTCTGTACCGTATGATTTTCAGGTGTAATGCGAAAGCATCAAGTATATATCTGAATTGCAAAAATACTCAAGCAGAAAAAAAAAAGAAAAAAACAAGGGTTTTGAAGAGAAGATCTTTTGCTGTGAAACTTGTATGAAGGACCTGTCCGTTACCATATCCAATGCAGCACCGAAAGTAGACACTGTTTGAGGAAGAAGCAACGTGTCAAAGACATGTAACATCAGTTTCGAAAGAAAAGAGAACTGATTAAATCTAGAGGAGAAACATAAACAAAAAAATGCGATTGCATGCATGATGAAGTAGAGCGTTTCTTCAGGCATAATCTAAGAGACCAGTCTGTTGAATGTGTGGAAACGTTTGGTGAAGTGATTTCTTCTTTAATAGTATTGTAGAATCACTCATATATGATTCTTGAAACTGAGCTACAAATAGAGACTCCACTTAGTTTCCGGGTTCCAGGGGAGGTTCTCCTGTTTCGGAAAGAATGAGAGCTTGAGCAAGAAAACTGATTTCATCCTGCTTGGGGGCGTGTAATTGTTCATCATGTACTCAAGTGCCACAAATGATGACAATTCGTCCAATTGAGATGATGAAGCTCAAAGATCTACTAGACCATTAACCCTGAATGGAAAAAAAAAAACAGAAATGGAAAAAACAGCTAGATAGAGTAGTGTGGTTCTCAGAGATGTACAGTATTTTAGATATTAAGGTGAGGTATAGAGAGACAGTATGTTTTTCACATATATCTTCATGTAAGAACGATGTTTTTTATGAATTTTAAATATATAAAATAAAAAAGAAAAGAGTGAAGAAAATATATCAGATAATATCTCTGTCAGGATAGGATGTACCTTGATTTAGCTTGCGAGCAAACCAACCATCCAAGCCATCACACAGGAAACTGAGGACAAAAACGACTCAGTGTAATAGTTTTTGACGCCTAGGATGTAAAGGCATGAAAACTTCTGACATTGGAAGTTACAAGTTACATCAAAAAATAAAGACCAACGAAGAGCTTTTTGTTTGCAAAGCAAAAGGCAAAGGCCACACAGTTCATTAATACTCTCATATATCCTGCAAGCACATAAGCATTTTAATGATTGAGAATTGAACGAAATAAAATCCACAGTAAAAGATCTACAATCACATACTTTCCAACTTAAAGACTTTATTTACACAATAAATATAACACAAAAGTGCAATCGTTCTGCAAATGTGATGTACCACGAATGAGAGTGCAACTAGGAAAGGTATTTAAATATCCCTTTGTGAAGGTGGACCACTAATTTATACACAAAAACAAACCTTAAGTTTAGGGTCGGTTACTGATATCCCGTAAATAAAATGGCTATGCTTATAAAATTTGAGTGTTTGTCATAACGTCATTTGAATGAGCGACCAGCTTCTTTGAGTGTTTGTCAAATTTGTATTATATGTTGTTACATATAATACAAAAGAAAAATGAAAAATATGAAAAAAAAAGGAGAGCAAGACTAGAAACATTAAAGTGTAGATTGATTCAACCTAGAATTTTGTCTGACAAGTAGACAGAAACATTTAAACTTACACAAGAACAGACGAAACTATTTAAAACTAAGTACCATGGACTCTTAAAAATTTGACAGCATTTAGAATGATAACGCCAAGAGCATATTAATCTGTCATTAGAAAACGCAAGTTACACAGAGTGGCACAACACATTCAGTTCCCTAAACTATAAGCACGAACTAACCATCTTCTTCCCCAAAAAATCATAAGCCAGCTGCTTCTCCCCAATATATCATACAAAAAAATGCAGCAGGGGCCGGCATTCCGCAGAGAATCCATTTCCTCATACTATACATGCCAGAAGGAACCTCCCTATTATCCCAAATAAATAAAAAAAATGAAACAATGGGTAATATCCCTCGGAGTATTTTACATGAAAATATGCACGGAAAACGTAGCCTGAAAAAAAATGCAAAAGACTAAGGGGGTTGATATTCATCAGAATGTTCCCATAACTCACCTACTATGTTTGGAATGTAAAGATAGACGGAGACTAGATTGTCCGTTCGTGTGTAAGCAACTTCAGTACCTTCTTCACTCACGTTAGTAGTAACACAGGAATTTACAAGCTGCGAGTTACTACGTCTGCTCCTGCATCAAAATCAAAGATGGAATGACGTATCTGCTTATTCTGAATGTACAGGGAAACAGTAATATTTTTAATGTGGAGATGGCGATACAATTAAAAGAATATCACGTTAACATTAACAGTGAGGTTATTTTAAAGTCTTTTATAAACATTTCCGACGATTCCACAAACGATGCACAAATACACAAGAGGCTGTTGGAAATTTGACCCATCCGATAATCATAAATGGCCCTTTAAAAATACGCCGACTGTCTTATGTCGTGTGCAGTGCCCTGCTGTAGTTGAGGTAGGCAGGGCGCCACGGCCGCAGAAAAAGATTTGCAGCGGCCCAAGCAATGAGGAGAAAGGAAAACAATAACCAGCACTCCACTCGAAACCCGAAATAAGATTGAAAATTTCTCAATACGATAGACGTCAACCAAAGGGATAACAAGCATCAGCGGATGAGGGAGAATAATAGTACTGCACCTGGTTCGCGGTGAAGGTCTTGAATCGGGGAGAGGAGGGAAGCTGCTCCGACGGAGGGCTGTCTGATGATGACCAGAATTTGTCCTGCTCCCTCTATCCGGTATTGATGCACAGATTGAAGCGCGGCATGCTCCCGTTACCACGGTGGCCAGGTCCCCCTTACAGAGAGAGATGAGACTGGTTATATAATATAATGGCGAAACAAAATCATAAAGAGGATACAGAAAATTGAGTCGGGAGGAAAGAAGATCAAGGAACCAGCTGAAGAAGAGTATTGAGTTCTCACTCGCCGGCTCCATCCTCTGAAACCCCTGAGAACGTGTTCGAGCCGACGATCACTCAGCGGGAAGCCCGGCTCCCCGTCTCTAAAGCGACCTCCCAGGAGTACCCTCATCATCCCTTTCACTTTTGCATCGAGCAGCATCCTACGAGCCACCGGAGGACCTCCGAGCTATCCCAATACTTTGAACAACGACGGGAAATCAAATAATATTCAGAGAAAGTCGAGGTGCTGCAGAGCCGAAGCCCGAAGAGGTGGGGTGAAGAAGGGGCTTTGGAGGATGCAGCAGGCCGGCTGAGAGGCAGGAAACACGTCTGACGGCTGCGGCGGCTCCCCGGGGGAAGGTTGGAGACAAAGTAGAAGACGAGAGAGAAACGAGAGAAGAACGAGAGAGAGAGAGAGGAGAAGAGAAGGGAGAGATTTCCGAGGTGAGGAGCAGGAGCGAGGAGACTGTGAATGTGGTTGCTGGAAGCACCCACGCGGGTAAGATTATAGAGGGTTTTTTTAAAATGTTCCTACTAAACTCCTTTAAATGACGAATAAGTCCCTAATTTTATCTTCTTTACATTTTAAAATATTATCGATAAAATATTCCCTGTAAAATAAAAAATATTATATTTCCTATTTTTATATTATTTTGGATCTAATAATTATTTTAGTATTAAAAATAAAATAAAATAATTACATATGAAGTAGAGGATATTTATCACCAAATAATTAGTAAAATAATTATGAGGAGAAGTGGAATACTCAACCATGTGCTATAGATAATGGGGGGTCTGACGTGGAGATACCTGCTTACGTGGCGTCCACTTTTTTTTTTAATATCCCCCCCAAAAGATGGGAGGACTAGGTGGAAGACCAAGTCTGAACTTAATGGAAGTGAGGACAAATTATTTTTAAATTGTGAGAATGGTATTGTAGTGGATTAATAGATAAATAAAGTCAGATTCGAACCCATATTCAAAATGTTCTTTTTTAAGGGGTGATCGCCTAATAATTTACATGGTTGAGAACTTGGTTGTTTGACTAGTTTTAAGTTGAGAGTACTGGGGATTTGCGGGGGAGAGTGATGGAGTAGAGGAACACATTCATGGGGGTGTGGGAGATAGAGAGAGAGAGAGAGAGGGAGAGAGAGAGAGATGGATATAATGGGATAGAGGCAGAGAGTGAGGAAGCGTAGAGAGATAAATAGATAGAGAGAGCGAGATATATATATATAATATGGGATAGAGGCAGAGAGTGCGGAAGCCTAGAGAGATAGATAGAGTAAGAGAGAGAGAGAGAGAGAGAGAGTAAAACCTAATTTAAAAGTGTTACAATGTGGTGGGTCTGAAGAAGCACGTATTTTGGACCCCGATGTCAAAGCTCTCGCCTTGCACGGCAGAAACATCTGGTTTCCCATTGTCAGCCTAGTATAGGATAAAACCCCCGGCTTCTCCGGCAGATGATCCCCTCGAGAGTCGTACGCACCAATCTCTCCTCCTTCCGCGCCGCCGGAGATGGCGACCGTTGCGATGGCGCTGCATCCGACTGCCCGCTGGACCTCGTCGGCGAATCGCCGGAACCCGAAGCGCGAACGGTACAGCCTCAGACAGCACGACGCTGCGTCCCGTTCGAAGCGCGAATGGGGTGAGGAGAAGTCGCCGGTGGAGAAGTTGCTGGCAGTGGGAGCCGACGGCCGGCCGAAGGTCCTCGATGACGAGAAGATCGAGTCGCTTGGGGTGGCGGATTTCGTGGAACGATCGAGGGCGCTCGTCGGAGGTGGCAGCGGAGGGCCTCCCCGTTGGTTCTCGCCGGTGGAGTGCCGGTGGCGTGGGGAATTGTCCCCTCTGCTCATGTTCTTGCCCGGTGAGTCGGATGATCTCGCCCCATTCCCTCCCTCTCCTTGAAAGTCAACTCTCAGGATCCCTTGCTTACTTACCTTCTAGAGCGAGAGAGCTAGAGCGAGAGCGAGCGAGAAAGAGAGAGAGAGAGAGAGAGAGAGAGAGAGAGAGAGAGAGAGAGAGAGAGAGAGAGAGAGAGAGGGGGGGGAGCTCTTCCTGCCCACCGCGGAGGAGGGGAATAATGAAAGAGTAGCTCCAAGGCCCTCCTGTCCTCCGGGGAAGCAGCCGATCTCTCTCTCTCTCTCTCGCTCTCGACTGTCGACGTGGCGTCGGCCGGCGTCGAGGATAATTAAAGACGCCGGTATCGTTCACATGGGAGTACGAAGATAGTTAAAGCACTGACAGGGTTATAAATAACATAGAATTCAATATGTGGTATATAAATAATAATATTTTTATTTTAAAGCTCCACTACAAGCGTCAGTGTCGAAAAACGAACGTTGAACAAAGTGAATTTATTAATAAAAAATACAATTTTCCACGTTCTTCCCGACAGAAGGAAGTGAGCATTCCTTCTTCCATGCAGCTAACTACACATCTATCCATGGAGGACGAGACGCGAAGAAATCTATATGCTTCAAATTTTCCAGTCTTTGCGAAGAAACTATGTTTCTTGAGAATTCCGTCTCAGATTTTTTTTTTCCCCCCCGTAAACTTGGTTAGGGATCGATGGCATCGGACTGGGGCTCCTGCGGCATCATCAGAGGCTGGGGAAGTAAGCTTTTCAACGTGCTTCTTTACTCTATAATTAGGGTTTTTTTACTCTATAATTAGGTTTTGATAAATTTCCGTTGAACGCAGGATATTTGATATTTGGTGCCTTCATATTCCACCGACGGATAGGACGCCGTTTGAGGGTCTTTTCTTAAACTTAATTTCGTGATGCTTTCGATCCATCCCCTACCTTGCGGCACGCGAATCATTATTTTTCGTCGTACGGAATGATTGATGACAACAGCGTCGACAGATATTTGTGTTCTGGAAAGATAAACTAGTCCATGCTGTTTTTTCCTGAAGTATTGCTTGCATGATTTTAAGTGTAGCAATTTATTTACTCAAGCTCCGATCGTCCTTTCAAAATTTTCACAATATTTCCATATATTCAATTTATTTCAAAATGAAGGAAAGAGACATAGAAATACGCACACAATCTGCTCCCTATAAGCGCCCAATGTGAACAATAGCAGAATCTCCCGTTGAGTTTTAGCTTGTTTTTCTCTATATTTTATTCTGATTGTGTCCTTTGGACTTTGTTTATGATTTTTTTTTGGAAAACATATCTGACAATAAGGGATTTCGATGATGTTTACTATAAATGAAAGATAGTAGAATAATTGTTTACCATTTTAATGGCTACTTTTGGAAGAACTTTGTTATGTTGTAATTTTTTTCGCGCGAGTTTTGTAAGGCTAAATTTTCTGATGAATTCAGGTTTGGTAAACATTATCGAAGACACTGTGAAGATGCAAATTTCATGCTTTCCAAAAAGGCCCATATATCTTGTCGGAGAAACCCTGGGAGCATGTCTGGCTCTTTCTCTGGCATCGCGAAATCCTGACATTGATTTTATTCTCATCTTGGGTAACCCAGGTCTGTCAGAGTTCTCCATTGACGATATTTATGTGAGAAAGGCTGCTGTTGAGAAATTTTAATCGCAACTTCACCTTGCAGCAACACATTTCCACAAGTCCCCACTGCAGTCACTGTCCTCGCTCATGGAACTTTTGCCTGAAGTGCCTCTTAGTCTGCCATTTGCTCTTAGTTCGAAAGAAGGTTTGTGGCCTCTACAAAGAAGAATTTACTAGAAGAACTTCGAACTTTGCCAAGAAAAATAATGATTTCGTATGGTTGTTTGATTTATTGTTTGAAAACACAGACATTATTTAGAGTGATATGATCATTGTATTTTTCGTACTTGTCTAAAAAAATAAATTTAATACTATCACCTCTCTATTTCTTGGATTAACAATTTTTTTTCCAGTGTTCTGGATTCGGTCCATTGCTGTGTTAGTGACTGTTCAATTGGAGCTTTTGACATTCATGGTCCAAGTGGCCAATTCTACCGTGGAACCGTTTATGTGCGTTGAGAATTAGAATATCCAGCGGCTTTTGTATCTTTCTTGAACTGGAATACTAACACGACTCAATCAGGTCTGGCAGATACCTTTGGCAGAATAACCTTCTTGAATGCTGTTGCAAAGCCCATCAGAAACCTTTTTTCCGAAAAAGTGTAAAAAAAGACTGAACTCTTATGTTCATAAAGGGAAAGGGATGAAAAAATCTTGAGTCTTTTATATGTCGACTCAGATTCTACCTGTGTCCAGAGTGTTTAACTTTTCGTCGGAAATAATTATCCTCATGATCAAAGTTTCTGTCGTCGTGCTCCCTTTAGGAGGTCCACCATTGGATTATGGAAAAACTCTCTAAAGATCAGCCTTTTCAAGATTCCTGAACTGTTCTGTCTACATTGTTTAAGTTTCTCTGTATATTGATTTTTGACAGCAGATCAACATGTTCCTCCCCTGGATGTCAAACGGTTGAATGATAGATCTCCACAGTATATTAATTGTATCGGAGTCCACAGATGCATGATCCACAATTTCTCTTTTTGAACGTTAGAAAGTGCCCATTTTCAAAGTTTTACTGAATCATATTGAAGTATTCATGCACTAAAGGCTGATTTACGAAACATTTATGGTACTCATCCTCAATTTTATAGTCTGTGAGAATCATTTGCCCTTGTTTTATTGGAGTAATAGTGGATGGTTGTCGCTACAAGAAACAATGAAACATGCCTATTAGGCTTTATGATAATTGTGTTAACCTAATATTCTCAATTTGATCGGCAGTTGTGTCCATTTATGGCAAAAGGGGGCTTCAAGAAACTAGCACTGCGTCACCAGGCAATATTCCTATAGAATTTTTGTACATCTCTGTGAGTATCAACTTTTCAATTCAACCGTCATGCGGAGTGAAGAACGTGCGTATTATAAAAAACACTACAAATGTTAAAATAAGCGAGGAAGAGTCAGTTTAATTTTTCTTTTTGAAATCCGTGTCAGTGCTGATCTGGGCTAAACTTATTTCAGCTAAAAATACAGAATTTTAATTAGGAATGTTGTGACCAATATTTGATTAAACGTTTGATTGAGTGATTCAGCTGGTTCCATTTTACATCCGGTAAACACTCCCTTAAAAGTCACTTTGATAACTATGCCCTGCGAACTTTGGTGGGCAAAGAGCAGAAATGCATTTATGAAGAAGTACACCTTCTCGCCAAATATCACTGTATTCTTTCTAGTATTCTTGAGTTTAATTATTCTACACATGGCGGAAGCTTAGCTTCTGGATGAATCATGCATTGTGTTTTGTTGATTTGTATTTTCTAGCCTGCATACATGGTTGGTTGTTCTCGAATTATTTCCATATTTTTCTCATTTTAAGTTGGAATGTTTCAAATGGTCCCTGAAATGTTTACTGTTTTCCTTTTATTTCATGAAATCATTTGGTGGACATATGGAAAATAAAAAGAAAGTTCCCTCATGTCTGTTGAATGAGGAAAATATAGCTTGCTCTATCTCCTAAAAGGTTGAGAAATTCCTCGTTGCTAAATCTTCTGTCTAATTTTCCAGTAGTGGGAGTTGATTTACAATCTTGCCAGTGTCTCTCTCCCCACCACCTAAAATTGAAAAATAAAAAATGAAAAAGAAAGGTATTACGGAATCCTTTTTCCTATTAAGTGCGGAAAGAAAGCTGAAAAGTCCATGCCAGTATCATGTTTCGTGTGCTCTTGCACATTTTTGTATCCTATTCTTATTTATTTTTCTAAGAATAGGAAGTTGAAGTAATCTCCTAAGACGGATTACCAGCCACTCATAACCCGTAATTACTTACTCATCGAGTTTTTGGCTCTCTATTTAATTGTGAACCACCATTTTTCACCTGGTATAATCTGTTTGAGACCACATAGCCAAAACTTATGCGCCTCCTTTATGTTTTCTCCATTACCTTAGTTTGGATTATGGCTGGAATTCTTTACAGAGATCAGGGTCATTAATCAAAACTTATGCTTTTGTTTAAACGTACGTAAATTTTCCTTTTTTCTGATTGAATTAGTTGGTTTTTTTTCAGTTCTTGGTCGATATTTTAACAAGGGATTCTCTTAAATGGAGACTGAAGCTGCTCAGATCCGCATCCTTATATGCAAATTCTCGAGTTCATTCTGTTAGAGTCGAGACGTTGATACTTGCTAGGTTGTCTTTTCTCTTTGATATTCTTTTAAGTTTCTTTGGTGGTAATCAAGTTAATCTTCACATTCAAAAAAAACTGATTAAGGTGACCACTCAATTTTTTTTAGTTTTTTTGGATGGTCATTATCTCTCACCACATGATGAGAAATTCTGATATTTTTTCGTGTACAAGGTTATTTCTTCTGGAGGCTTCGAAAACCATCTTTTCTGACCTAATATTTTCTTTTAGAGTGAATTTTATTATTTCCTGGTCTTGGAGTGAATAAATTCTTCACTAGATAGCTTTTAGAGGAACACCTATTCAGGCATATTATCGAGAGGTTATTCTCATGTGAACTTTATTGGGCCATATTTTAGATGCTGAAAGAGCAGACCCTTGGGCATCTATCACGTACTCATAGGTTCAATTCTGACACAAAACAGTTTGTTTGGTGTTGAAAGTTAGTAAAATCTTCAGTCTGTTTAAATTCTCAAACAAATGCAGATTGTTTTTAGTAAGTTGGTGGTGCCATTTTATATGAACTCATGGTAAGATATTCCTTTGAGATTATAGATCTATTGTATTTTTTGTGCCTGTTTGACATATGATGGTTAACACTACATGAAATTTTAGTAAAAATTCTTTGGAGATAGGAATTTGTGCGATGCACCTTTCACATACAATCATAATTTTTTTTTAGTGCAATTAGGTTACGAAGACACCTTCAAATGCTACTCCCATTAGAAGTCTATTGTCTTACACAACCTCATTAATAACATTATCTTCATCAGTGGATATTTTATGAACATATGTTGCAAAAAGATCTTAATTTTTCCGTGGGACATTATGCATATGTCAATGTGTATAAAATATATTGAGCCAGAACATTTCTCAACTAATATAATAATTTAATATTTCGACTATGATGATTGCTAAAGATTGTGAGAATTTGCTTTTGTGTTTTAGAGTGCCTAGTGGTTTGAAGCCCTGTGGAATCTTGTACTTCCTTTTGTCACTAAAATTATTTACCTGATAAATGACATCTAATAGTTTTTGTTTGTACTGATCTCTTTTAAAAAATCTCTAACTTCTTGTTAGTTAGCAAAAGTTACTTTGGAGTGGGGTACTTTCATCTAGGCCAATCTACTTTACTAGGACTTGTAAGTGAAGGCAATATAATATCCTAGTATTGATGTTTAGGAACAGATTGACATGGTTGATTCTCATTGTTGTCAGTCTCAGGAGTCTCATCCTTGTAATCTAGATTTTGTTTAATCTTTCTCAATTGTTGCTTGGAATGCTAGAGGAGAAATGAGATGTATAACAATATCAATATTTTTAGAAATATGTGCACTTTTGAAATTCGGCATCACTTAGTCAATATGAAAAATCACATTTTTAATTTTCAGCATATTTTTCCTTTAGCAATATACCTTATAGAAAGATTGCTCATTTTCATTCTTCACACAGATACATTGTGTAAACATAATCCGAAATTTGAATCATGCGTTTAGAATTAGTTCTAATGCCTCAAAAAGTATGAACAAGGATCCTTTCGTAAGATTCTATCATCCTTTATAAGAATAAATTTAAATTCCCTACCTAGTTTTCTGTCAAAAGAATACATAAAATAAGAAATGATCACTCAGTAGTTATAGTTTTAGAATATTCCACATCTGTGTCTACGCAAATATCATAAAATTCCAAGAAGATTTGCGTGACTAATATTTCTCATTTTTGCTACTTCATGATCTACTAATTAAAAAAACATAATAAATTTATGTTTAAAGTAGTTCATTATAATCCTCTTGTTTCCACTACCCATTTAGTCACGGTGTTGTAAAACATAAAAACATAACATATTTACACATCAGTGAGAGACAACAATTTCATTGGACATCGTACATGTGATGTTTACATTATCATTGTTTTTATGAACTTTGCCTCTATTCTGTTGTCTTTTTATTTTTAAAAATTCTTGAAGATGACCTTATTGCAATGAGTGTACTATTTTGGTTTTGATGTCATTATCTCTTGTTTGATAAAGAGCTTGTTCGTTCTATATTCCTCATTACTAAGATTTGTGCAATATTGGTGCTTATTATTGTTTTTTCCTTCGATAAACAAATTGTTAGTACAATAATCATGGTTCATACATTATTTTAAGTATAATTGCACATGTTAATACTAATGTTTCAAGGAAATTTAAAGCATTAAGGCAGTGTAATTCATCTTTGAAGGTCATTTTCATTGTAGATTAAAAGATATCACTGGCCTCTACAACATTCGGTGCTTTCCCGGAATTTAAAGTTTAATGACTTCTTAATATGGAACATCTATTTCCTTCTGCCTTTTGGTTTGCACAATGATAGCAATTTTTCGACAGAGACTGAACACTTGCTTTACTTACCGCATCATAAAATGCATTGCCATCAATTTACTTTGTAATTTGCCTATTTTTTTATTGCTTATTTGTATCCTATTTGGCTTTAATTAACCAACTTCTATAAGTTGGGAGACATCTCTGCGATGAAGGAAGGTTTCATCTTTAGTTTTATAGCGCCTAGGATTTTAACCCGCAATAACTTGGGAAGCTGCTATTTCTAGAACTTATGGTATGAAGGTAAAACAGATATCCATAATCTCAAATTGGTATGCTATATAAATTACGGTATCGCATTACAGAAAAATCATGAGGCAAAATATTTTCATTGAAAATCTCTCAGCTTGGATTGTAAAAGACTATGCAGAGTGCAGAGTACAGAGTACAATGATTCTCTCAAGTTCTTTGCGAAAATCTTAGGGATGCCATCCAGAAGAGTGATATACGGCTACCTTACATAGATAACAAACGAGATATCATGATAAACTTCGAGAAAATTGAATAAAGAATCCTTAGTGCAAGGCCTCAAATTTTTCGAAGAAGTCGGACTCAATGATGATGACCTTGATTTTCTTCCTTCCTCTGTCATGCCACCATGTTATTGTTTTCTCCTTCTCCCTCCTCTTTGTTTTACCATCCTAGCTTGAAATTAGGAACGAAAATCCTAACCCATGCCACATAGAGTAGGTTGGCCTAACTAGCACATTGAAATGTTCATTACCTGAAAATATTGAAATATTCCTTTCAAGCATCATTGAGTCGTTAATTTTGATATCCTGAAAGTATACCACCACATATGATGTTCATTGTACAAAGATTAAGATTCCACTTCTAAGTTGGCTCCAGCTGATCCAATTCGCTTGAAATTTAGATTACTATCCTGACTACTAAAGAAAGGACCAAATTGGGATGTATGGACTTGAACAGACTAGTTTAGATGGGTCGTCCAATGAATGGAACCAAGTTACAATTTTTTCTCCCGGTAAGGCGGTTGAGACCTATATTCTGAAAAATAATTGCTTTTCATGTCCTCTACTTATGCACAATTTTTTCCATATAGCACGCTATATTGTTTTTTTCCTATGATTGAATTTATGTCAACAATTTTCTTAAAGTGGGAAGGACCAGTTACTGCCTAGCCGTGATGAGGCTGAGAAGTTATGCCGTTTGATGTCAAATTGTAGAATTCGCCATTTCAAGGACTGTGGTCACAACATATTCCTGGTACTAATTAATGTTTATGTTTGAGTCTACCTCTTAACGCTAAATTGCATGATTAAATAGAAAGTGCAAGCATGTCTTCCAAATATTGGAAACACTGATGTCCTGTCTTCTGTTGCATATCCTAGATACACATTATTTTAATGTTCCCTTGACCATGTTCCACATCACTGAGAATTGATGTCTTTACTTGGATTGCACATAAACAGGCCTTCAAGTGACCTTTTTTAATAACTTCACTTATTTCCAAATGTGTGCTTCACTTTACAATGATGCTTTATATGCTAGAAAATTATTTTGTGAAGCTTATACCTGATTTCGTTCACAAGAAGTCCGTGATAGAAGGTTCTGGAAAAACTCTAATGAATATTGTTCATTACGTAGTATAAACTAATGGCATCGAGAAAAGTGTAACTGTAGTTAATATTCAATTTTTTAGTCTTTCAATCATTTCATTACGTTATTACATATTATTAGATTATAAGTGTGGCTATATTATCTTCCTATTACAAACTCGAAGGGAAATGTGCTTGGGAAATGAAGTGTTCTTCAAGTTATAAGATGTGATAAAACATTTAGTAGAGAAATCTGAAAATTACGTTAAAAGATAAATTAATGAATATTTTAAGTAGTATAACGTCTCGACCAACGTCCAAGTATTGTCAAAAGAGGAGAATTCCAAATTTAGAAGACACCTAAACATTAAACGAGTTTGATGTCTCAAAATTGAGGATTGGGGATCTGTGGTAGAATATGAGGAAAGCAGTGAGAAAATGAACAGAGTAATTTTATAAAATAACTAAAGGTTGTGATGAGGAACAAGAACATCTATCCTAGATAGAGAAACATAAGAAATCTGAGGTGAAGAAAGATCCTTATTGAGTAAACAATCGTAAATCCGTTGTATTGGAATCAAGTTTGAGTCATCACAATAAAAATATGCAGGTGATTGAATAGAGGATTGTGAGGACAATAGAGGATCAGATTGGCTTCAAGTCAAACTATTTTATTTTTGAAGTGATTATTAAGAACTATTTTAATCAATAATATGATAAAAGAGAGCGAGGTTTTTGAGGTGGCCCTGACAATTAAGGGGGTAGACATTTTTTTGTTCTTCAGTAACGATGTGAAACATTGAGGGAGTAATTTTTTATTATTCTAAAAATTTAATGAATAGGACACAAATTTTTGATAAAAAAGATAAAAAGATGAAAAAGTACAAAATACATTTTAGTGTTTGAAATAAGCGCTCTTTATGGTGGATTGACATTGAAATATATTTAAGAGTTGTCTAAAATACCATCTAGCCAATAGAAAGGTCTTAAGATGACCTCTATCAAGTGTGAAAGATTTAAGTGGAAGGATGCTACTCAATAATTGTTTCTTGGTCGTGATAAATGACGCTTTGGTTTATTTCTATGATATCTAAGACATGTTTGAACGAAATTTTGTTTATTTCCTATTTATTTTTCTACCCTTCACTTAGGAAATAGTTAATGCGTGTAATTTCTTCATGAACAGGAAAGCGGTGTTGATTTGGTAACTGTTATCAAAAGAGCTTGTTTTTATCGACGTTCAAGACAGAAGGATCATATATCAGATTACCTATTGCCAACTGATCTTGAATTTAAAAATATTTTAAAAGAAAACAGGTAGCCTGTTGGATGTATCTATTTACTGTGTATGTGCATCATGGACTATGTTTTACATATTTTAGACATATGTTTGATTCTTTCAGTGTCTAATTTTGGATCTGAATTTTTCTTAGATGGTTAACGGATTCAGTTAGCCCTGTAATGCTCTCGACCTTAAGCGATGGAAAAATAGTGAAAAATCTCTCAGGAATTCCATCAGAAGGACCTGCGATTTTTGTTGGAAATCACATGTTGATGGGTTGGGACTTGGTTCCGTTGGTCTCAAGGCTCTTATCTGATAGAGGGATTCATCTTCGTACAATTGCACATCCAATTATATTTGACAGGTTTTCAGAGATCATGATGCCAGACTATTCGTCCTTTGATCATTACAGACTTATGGGTGCAGTTCCTGCCTCTGCAATGAATCTTTATAAACTTCTCTCAAGCCGATCATTTGTTCTGTTGTTCCCTGGTGGTGCACGTGAGGCTCTTCATAGAAAGGTAAGCTTTTTCTGGAAATTTGTCAAAAACAGTCAGTTGTTCTTGTTGTATTCTTTCGAATTTGGTTGTTTATGAATCAAAGGGAGGAGAATCAAGTTTTTAATAACTTTTCAGCTAGATAACTGAAATAGTAAGGTACGTGGACGGATTACTCAAACAACCGTACCTCTAATTTGAAGGAACTTTTGCTAAACAGAAAGATAAACAACAGGATCTTAAGTAATGCTCTTTTTTGCATAAATATTTCTGAATTATTATACATACGCTGGCCGAAATACCTTGATACGTTTATATCTTGAAGGTATGGATTTGTATTGTCATATGGATGCGTCTATTATGTGGAGCCTTAGACTTTCAAACAATCATCTGTTTTATCTTTTTGCTTACGTCATGCTAACTTTGTTTAGGAATTATATTTCTCATATATATTTTTTGGAATTGAATGCTATCTACTGAAACAGATAAGTTTTTATAAGAAAAAAGAACTACTAATTGTGTCAGTTCTCATGGGACAAGCGGTAGATTTTATGGATGTTTTTTTCTTGTGTCTTGATGATGTTGAGATTCAAATGAATTTGGGTCCAGGTAGAGGACGACTCAGAAGTTGTTATAGTTATTTTACCACTAGTTTTATAAGGTCTTCCTACAATGCTTGAGATAGATGTAGAAGAATGTCGATATAATTTTATCCCAATAGACTTTTTATTTTTTTGTAGGGTAGGGCGAACATGGGAAGAGAGATACTTTTGAATGTACTGTGTTCATGGTAGAGTTGGATGGTAGTCAATTGGTTGGCTCATGGATACAATCCTTTAAAGTGTTGGTGCAATTCAGTAGTAATAATAATAGAATCATTATTTTCAGTGCAACATTTACTTTAACAGAAATGCATTTTAAAAAAATATATCGCTTTGAATGATCAGCATTTCATTTATGATGAGTCATCAGCATCTACAGTCTCTGATTCTTAAAATCCAATCAAGTTTCTACAAATGAAAACCCAAATGTTAATGAATGTTTATCATTAAAATATTGTCCAAAGAAAATTAGAAGGATAATGGACGACGGAAAGTTTTTATATCCCATTTAATTTCTTGTTTTTCTTCAATTAACAATTTTTTATGTAGCTTAACTGTGTATTCTATTGAAAATATCTATGAAATTTAATGATGTACTATTGAGATTTCTTTTTTAAGTTGTAATGAGAAATACGATGGCCTAATTATGCATGTTTGAATGGCTAGCTAGAGTCAAGAACATTTTCATAGATGGTTGTGTTTTCCTGTGCTAAGCATCTTGAAACATTCTAGGGTGAGGAATACAAGCTATTTTGGCCAGAGCAGCCAGAATTTATCAGAATGGCAGCAAAATTTGGTGCTACAATTGTGCCTTTTGGTGTTATTGGAGAAGATGATATTTGTAAAGTAAGTAACGCCGGTGGAATTCAGTTTGTGAACTATCGGTTATTCAACATATCTGCTTTTGTCCTTCAAGAAATATTGAATTATTCGGGATATCTATGTTTTTCACTTTAGGTGTGATCAAGAGGTTGATAATTTGACCATATGCTTACAACTCTAGGTAGACTATTTTGACATACTTTCATATACAAGCCGAATGTTTAATAATATGCTATATGGACAATATAAGTAATGTGCAGGGCAAAGAGACAACTAAGACTTCGTACTTCATAAAAAATTATGTCGACTAGACAAGAACGGATTGACCATTAATGAAACATATCCATATATTTTAACCACAAGTTTATCATCTCTTACGAATGTAGGTTTATTTGACACTGCAATCTTAGGGCACAATTACAATCTAGACTTGTTCTTTCTTTGAAATCAACAGCGGTTATGAAATCTGATTTTTCCTAGTTATTACGTGGTTAAATGTCCTTCAGAAATGTGACAAGAATGGAGATCATATTCTACATTGAAAGAATACAAATTCAACGAATAAACCTAATTTGAAGAGAAATAATTTAAACTGTCCAATTCCCATTGTGTATTTAGTTGATTCATTCCCCATAGCAAGGAGATATATGTAAGCATCTTTTGATGCCAAAATACAACAACGTATGTGAGTGGATTATCGAAGCTAATTCAAGAACAAAACTTGAACGTGTTACTTTTTTTTAGTGATGGATCAATTTGTCTTTGTACCTACGGTTAATGTCTACTTTAGACTTATAATGCCTGTTTTTGGTGAGACACCATCCTTATCCGTTAGATAATTTTAATCTTTTTCTCTCTTTCGTCTCTGATCCGATGATGACTTTAGTTTCAATAAAACTTAATCCAAAGGTGCATTAAATCAAAAATTGGACTTTACAAACCTGAAAGGCTGGATGCTAGTGTGCTGCCCTTGCAGTTGTTTTCAAGAAACCAGATAGGATTGCCCTGAAATTCCATGACCGATTGAGATCGCTTTTTTGCTGTCAGAGTTTAGTAAATTTGGAGTTTTTTCATTCCTGCGGAGTTTTTTTTTTTGCATAATTTAGAATGTGATTATCTGTCTTGTTTTCTTGTTGCACAATAGGTTCGCTATTAGTTTTGTTCGTGGCTAATGTGGAGTTTAAACTCGTAAAAATTGTATTTGTTGAAGTGGGTTAAGCCATTGAATTGGGAGAGTGTACACCATGCTGAATATCCCTATTCTATCTGATAAGATCTAGTTTGGGTCCGCGCATGCTCAACAACTTAGTTAATTCCAATAGTCTTTATCTCTGTGAAACCACCTCACGAAAATATTCCTAACCATGAGCTTGGTAAATCATTTGCAGTTGCCACTAAGACCTTATTGTTTCACAAGCAACGTAAATAAATTGGTGTGTATGCCTTCGTCTAATATGAGTTCTTTTCTTCAGTTGCTTCTTGATTATGATGACCTCGTCAAGATCCCCTTTTTCTATGAGATCATAAAGAGGATTAATCACGAAGCAGTAAGACTGAGGTTTGTTTGTTAATTACTCTTTGGCTATAGATAATATAATCGTAATGGAGATTCTTTCCTACGGTCCTTTGTACTGATGGTAAACTTCTTCATCAATGGTATCATTCTTTACTCCGCTGTTTCCAGAACATTAACCTTTTGTAGACACTAAGCTCTCGTTTGAGACTCTCATAACCTTGATATACAGTTACCTAGATCCCAAATAATCTCTGGATATAGGTATAAAACTGCACGATGATGGTGATGATGCTGACGATGAGATGTCCGTTGTTGTGCTTTTAATTACACAGTTTAAGGAAATTGGTGTCCGTCAGCTACTTCCTGCATATGAATGGTTATAAAAAAAATTATTATCTTTTTTGACAGTGAAAGGATGCGACTCATGTTGGGTATTTATTAAGAAAGGATCATGTTTCTGTATCAAAATTCTCCCCTTAATGTGTCATCTGGCCTCTTGAAAAATTTAAGGTTGCTCCTTGGTTGCTTGAACTTCAGTTGTGACGGCCAAGAAGATGGCTTCCTTCGCTTCCACCATCTCTCAAAAAATTAACATAATAGTATGATCAAATAGATCATCACAGATAATTACTTTGTCTTCGGAATTACCACTTTCTGATAATTTATGTGATCTTATCTTCATAAATCCATGAAAATCCAGTTCTTCATAACAAACAAAGATCGTTGAAATCCGATTTTGGATGGCATATAAAATTTCTCTGGCCTTTGAAAAAATTCGGCCAAATGGTTGTGCACAGGGAAAGTGTGGTTCATTATAAAATATTTTAATTTTTTTTTAATGTATCAGTTTTTCGGAAAAACTATGTGACCATGACTTTAAAGTGTGCCTTTTAAATTTTTTAAAATGAACGATTTTTCCATAAGGACCTGAGGATTCAGAAAACCTAATCCAATCTAGACTGCGATCTGACTCGGCCACAACCCATTCTCTCCCACTATTTGTAGGTTATTTGAGAGGATTCCATGGATTGTGAATTTATCTAGAAAAGCTACTCCAATTTTCCAAACTCCTAGATTATTCGTGTCTTGTAAAATTTTTATTACTGAGGGAAATGGATCTAATGATACAGGAATTGGTGTTCTGACCTGGTACTCAAGTAAATTCTGATCGTTCCATCCTTGGGAATCGTTGACTAGTCTTACAGAGCTTATCAGTCTTTTCTGTGAACAGAAATGATCTCTCTCTCTCTCTCTCTCTCTCTCTCTCTGTGGCAAACACTCAAGTACATGGCTTTCCAAAACTCATTATTACGACGGGTCCGTCCTATTACAGCCACAGAGCTCCAGTCTTTTCTGGATTTAATGCTCTGGAAATTTTCATCATCCTCAAGCAAATTAGCTCCAGTCTTCGCTTCCTTACCTGAGACATGAATTCTATTTTCGTTTGACCTTTTCTACCCCATTTCTGTTTCTTAATATCTCTGCCTCTCATCTTTCATGCTCTTTCTGTTTCATCCTATTACATCCTGATCCATTTGCGATTGTCACTACTTTGCCTCTTCTAACTTACTTTTCCATTTTCTTCCATCAATTGAATCCCCAGTGATGCCCCCTTCCTCTTATTATATAGCCCATATTTCTGGTCAACAAGAGAGCTACCAGCAGAGGACTGCAGATGAAATTCATGTAGTAATAGGTGGTTTTATAGGTAATCGAGCCATCCAACTCAGAATTTTTTGCCAATGGGCGGAGCCACCTCAACCTTATAATCGCAGGCTTATTCTTAATTTCTGTAATCACTGATGCAGGACTATTCTTAACCACGGAGACCCCTACCCCATGATTTTTTATTCTAAATGATGCCAAATCTCGCTAGAACAGTAGGAAAATCTGAATGGAAATCTGCATGATTTTGCTCTTGATGTTTTGAACAGTATGTATCAGAATGGAGGGAAATCGAATGATACTGTTCATTTATGGCATTTCCCCAGAAACGTGGGGAGAATAAAAATTAGAAAAAAATCTAAAAACAAGGTCTTTTTTTTTTGGGATTTTGCCTTAGTTTCCATAAGAACTAGACTTTTGTATGGTCCATCATTGTCTATTCAGTGTACGCCCTCTTGTTCAGGGGTTTTCTCTTTGAAACCAATAGATTCAATCTCTCTTTTCTAATTCTTACAAAAGATACTGTGATTTCAGATTCGGATTATTTCTCTGCCTTAGTAGTCATTGTTAGAGTAGTCTACTCATGCTATTGAAAGATCTCACGTTTCCCTGACAAGCTCCCTCATGTGGACATGCTGCTGACAGGGCTGATTCTCCTGGAGATGCCAGAAGCCAAAACATTCACCTCCCAGGATTGCTGCCAAAAATCCCAGGACGGTTTTATTTCTTGTTCGGAAGGCCAATCCAAACAAGAGGTAGTTCTCGATGGCCTGAAAATTGTTCCATTTTTTAAATTTATTTCATATGGCTAATCCAATTTGAGGCAATTTTTCATGTTAAAAAATTCTCGGGATTTATTCTGATTTTTTTTAATAAAAAAATATACTCAATTTTATTGATATTTCCAAAAAATATATGGTGATTCATTGCGTTCATTATCAGAATTTTGTAATAATTATTTTTATTTCTTGGTAGGGAGGGAGGATGAACTAATGGACAAAGAAAATGCACGAGAACTGTATTATCATGTGAAGTGTGAAGTTGAAAGCAGCATTGCATATCTTAAGGATAAGAGGGAGAAAGATCCTTACAGGAATCTATTGCCTAGGCTCCTTTATCAGGCAACGCATGGCTTTTCATCTACAGTTCCCACATTTGACCTATGAAACTCATGGGAAGGTTAATTTTTCTCATTATTCTTACGTTCCTTTTATTTATTTATTTCCGTTGATAATAGTATGTTTTTCAAAGAAAATGTTAGTGTTCATTGTAACTTAATGAGCAGCATGGAATATTCATTTACAGGATTGACCATGTGATTAGGAAGTTGTTGATTTCCATTTCTGTCCTGTAAATCTCTACTTTTTTGTAATGTTTCTTTCTTTATATGTGACATAGGTGGCTTGTATTTTCAATTATTTGACCTATATAGGTGATAATTTATTTTTTCCATAAATACCTAGCTTAAAATGATTATTTTTAATAAATCATATAAATGATTCTACCTTAAAAATTTGCCCTTTATTCGATCTCCTCTTTCTAGAAACAATCTCTTCTTAATTTTTTTCTTTTAGAAAAAGAGATCAGAATCTCATCAACCTCATTTCATTCTCTTTTTTCTTTCTTCTTCTTTTTAACAGATTGCTCACTCACCGCCATTCAAGTTAATAGTTTTGAATCTTTAGCAACCCATGTTCACACACGTGTGTCCACATCATGAGAACCAGCAAACTATGGATTCATGTAAAAATTAGCGGTACATTTCTCCCAAGTATGATGGTAAGGTACAAAGTGCCCTTTGGAAAATAATATATATATATATATAAGTTAAATAAAAACTATTGAAAATGTATCTTATTTCACACTCTCTATTAGGTGTCTATGGCCCAAGTATTTAGTGAGTCAGCGGGGGAGAGGCAATACCAATGATCGATTATCTTTGTAAATATTGACCAAGAACTCCTCAGGTTCAAAGTTGGTGGCTATTATAGTTCTTGAGGGTTGCTCAACTTTATAGGTTTCTTTTTAACGTTGTAAGTCATCATAGGGTCAACTAAAAGAACTGAAAAATGTGCATCGGCCTAGACTCTTGGAAAGTTGACTTTAGGCCAAAACCAAGGGCAGGCAAACAATCAAACATGCCCTCAGGTCAAGGGGTCTGTCCAAATGAGACATTCTAGCCTTGATTTTGAGATAGAGTCCTCCCAAAATGATCCAGTGAAAGTTTGAAGAATTTATAATTTGATCATGTTCAGCTTTACTTGTGTATTGTGGAAGTAAAATCATGACCGTGAATTCAAAAAAAACATGTCTTGGTTGAAAACCCCTTGCCTTGAATCCATAGGATAAAAGATTTCACCTTTTGAGTTCGCAAGGAGTTGATCCTGAGTTTACAAGATCAAAAATGGTTCCTTGAGTCTACAAGGATGCTAGAATCTATGAGTAGAAGGAGAAAACCTCTAGAAATGAAGGGAACTTGAAATTTGATCAATGAAAACGTGTTACCTTTTGGGGCTACAAATGCAACCTATTTATAGGTTGAAAAATAATTATAACTCCTATAAAAGGAAAAAATCTTATAATACTAAAGAATAAGGAAAAATAGATTTAACTTTCTTAGAAAAAAGGAGGATTATGTTATAATACCCATAAGAAATAGGAACATCTTAAACAAAATAAAATGATTATATTACATGAATAAAATGTGCAAATTAAATTTGGCCCACATTAAACATGTGGCTAAATCTCTTATTATGTCATTTCGAGCTTTATTTGGGCCAAATAGAGTCTTCGTGTCTCTTAAGTTTCTAGTTCACTTGAATTGATCTAAAACTTCATTGTATTTTGAGTTGTAATTATGTTTTAGCTTTTTCGATATAAATCCTAGTTGTTTGAACCACTAGGGTCAAAAAACCTTTCATTCCTCATTTGACATCAATTTCTAGGCTGTATCATAAAAGAAAAAGTAAAAAAAAAAAGCTGGAGAAAGTAGAGGGGAGGAGGCCAATCTCACTATGCTGATCATTGTAATATGACCAATGGAAAGTCTAACATGGAGAGTAAAGTGAGCAATGAAAGTGACTAACCTTATTGTTGATACAACAAGAGATGTGTGAGATTAGATATTTTTCCCTTAAATCCACAAAACACAAAATTCAACAAAGAAACTAGTCTTGAATCCATCTAACTTGGCACCTTCAATCATTAAATTCTTAAGAATTTGTTTGGATAGCCCTTGAATATACAATGATCAAATATTTTATTTAATGTATATGAAGGTGCTTGAATCCACAAATAGAGAGAAGGGAAGCCTCTAAGAGGAAAAAATCATATTAACCTAGAATGTTTTGAGGTTTACAATATGGTGGCTTTTAAATAGGTCGAAAGTCAGATGGAATGACCCTAAAAAGGCAGGTTATTATATGAAATAAATTAAAAACGTCTTAAAATAATAAATTACTAAAAATTAATATTTTTCATATGTTATCTTAAGAAATAAATTCAAAGCATCTTAAAAGTTAGATGTTTACTAAAAATTAAGACTCATAAGTGTTCTTCACACAATTTATTTGGCCTAAACTTGTTTTTGGCCTTTATTGGTGTTGTTCTACATTAGTCCCTCGGTTGAAATAAACTCACCCTTAGGTCTTGATGAGATTTTTCATAGTAGTCATGAATATCCATCACATTAAAGGTTGAAGATATACTGATTTTATTTGGTGAATTAATGATATATCTTTTTATTATTTTTTTGCAAAAAATTGAATACCTCATGTTTTTTAGATGTCAACTGATTATATCAATTGAGATCCCTTTTTTCTACATATCATCACATCCAAAAAAAAAAAATCTCTTCTTACTAGCAGCCTTATTATAATTGTTGTAGTTGGTTGAAATATGCTTCTTGACATTTTCATAGGCTACTCTAATGTACTATATTATCTTGTTACTTATAATACTTGTTCCTATATGTTTAATCCAACATTCTAAATCTATCTCTTGTTAAATTAACATGTCATATGTGATTTTTCATATTCTTTCACTTTTAGCAATGAACATATGAGACAGATTTCCTCTCTTTTAATTATACATGTCATCTTCAAAGTGAAATACTAGTACCTTTAATTGACTTGAAGTCAATAAATTGTGCGCAATTTTTAAAAAAAAATACATCTTTATGAATTTCTTTGTATCTAATTTTATTTGAACAACAATGGCTCTAATACCATTGATTTGAACTCTTTTTTCATCTCCTCAAACTAAACATTTATTTGTTATGCCAAAGCTTTACACTTCATCTTTTTCACTTATCATATACTAATTGCAAATATTATATTAAAATCATACAATAATATTTACTTGTTACTAGAGTTGAAAAAATAAGAAATAAATTACTTTCGTCATTTAGCTCTAATACTAGCTGATTTTTTTTGTGGTAACAAAGATCTTATTAATTTAGTTCGAATGTAAATACGTAAGTCCCCCCCTCTAATAGTAGTAAGAATGTAATTAAATTTGGATGGAAGGTATCTCAGCTAGACTATAGATCAAACTTAGATCAAGAAAGAGGGAATTAAATTGATTAGGTCATAGTTTTAATTTGGTCAACTATTTCTAAATTTTTCAATCTTCCTTATCTGTTTTCAGCCCCTATCATTTTTCTATGTACAGAAATCTAAATAATATAAGATTTTTTATAGTAACTTGACCTTCTCCCTACGTCCATTTTTTTAGAACACCTCATTCTTGATTTCTTTTAAAGCAACTATTTACCAAAACATTGGCTGATTTCTGGGCTTAGCTCCCACAAAACCTCAACTCAAAAATTCTTTTCTACATTCATTATTCTTGGAGGCTCAATGATGAGTATAAGAATCTTTTCTCTTTGAGTATTAAATCAATATATAATAAAAAGTATTTCTCATACAACTAATAAATAATGTACCATAGGATATTGCAGATGTTGTTGACTTGGAGCCCTTTTGAAAATTTGATAAATAAAAACTTGAGTTGTGCTTAATTTTCATACATCCCTTCATGTATGGAAGCTAACTAAATGCAAAAAGCACTGATGCTTTAATTAGGTTGGGGATGATCTTGTTTCGATTATCATGATCATTGACTCATTGACGTCTTGACATTTGACCAAGCTTGAAAGACTATTAAAAGTCTCATGTAATTATATGTATAAAATAATCTGAAATTTCTCAAGATGGTAAAGGAGTTAGAAATAACTATTTAGAGCTATAGTCATTAGATCTAAATAAGATAAACTTATCGATAAATCAATACAACATGTCAGTATTGGTACTTAGATCTAAAAACTTATTAATTCAAATGGGCCCTATGAGAATCTATTATCATTAAAATATGATAAAGTATATATCTTAAAATAAAGTAATGACTTTTCATTCAGGATTTATTCAAATGATCTCACATAAATCATGACTATTAAATAGATATATTGAATCATAATCTTAATATGTACATAAGATATTATAAAATAATTTTTCAATTACCATTCATCAATATTTAGGACATCTTTAGGATACTATGTAGGGCTTTCCTCTTCTACACAAACATCCTTGGCATAACAGTCTAATATAGGTTGACTCAGCATCTATTTCACATGTGATCAATTAATTACTTTTCTAAAGAAACTTTACACAAATGTATTCACATCTATTACTATGGCAATAAATTTTTACAGCAGCAGCCAACCTTGTTTTTGTTGGAATGCTGAGATAAGACAAAACACTAAAAGAAGGGGTGAATTGGAGTTTTTCAAATTTTTTACTTATTTTTCAGATTTTTGTTGGCTTTGTACTCATACATGTCTATGTCATTAGTGGATATGTCAACACATGCAATATAGTAAGACCTTATAGTATTCTCTCACTAAGAACACATGTTTTATAGACTAATGTGCACTTCACCTGATTAATTTCATTCTTATAGGAAATTAATCTTTGGTAGTATTCCTTCAAGAATAGAAATTGATTTAAAAAAGATCAACAACCTAAATCATAGAAGTTTATCTCCATGAAGACATAATTATTCTCAAGCCAAATAAATTTACCAACACCTTGGGGTTTCAGCATAAACATTCTCTCTTCACCACCTAATTCTTAGGTCCTAGGATAGTAATGATCAGAATAGATGACTTAATTGACTGCTAGATGAAATAAGGAAGATGATGAAGAAAAGTTATTTGTTGTAGATACATACGGTGCAAAGAGCTTGATGATGAGCATTGAGTATGTGCATATTTTTTGATCTTTTGATTCAAAACACTTGTCCAACATATAAGCTTGTTTTGTACCAATTTTCCTATTTTCTTTGTTCATTAGCATTCAAAAATTTATTGCTTTCAGAATGCATGGTAATTCACATTTAGACTTCCTAGGTTTCAAATTTCTCTATTTTTGTGATCATTTTGAATTCAGATTTGAACTGAAGTTTCATAATTTGATGGAGAACAATTGAATATATGCATCAAATCTATATCATTAAGTTTTTCTTATCTTTTTATCAATGTAAACACCACTATGTCAATATTGAGATACTCTTTTCAAACTTGAATATTTGATCATGATGTATTTTCATCTTGATTTAACATATGTGACAACAGGGAAATCTATCCAATATTATCTAGAAAAGATATGGAATAGATATATGCTGTGATGCTATCACTTTTGTGAATGTGTTAACATGTGTCAAGTCATGCCAAATGATCATATGCTAAACCTTTTGTTTGTAGATCCTTTCTTCAATTGATAATATTGTAGTTTTAAATATTCCCAAGTTAGAAAATCAATAAATGTAAAACATTAATGTATTAGATTTTACTCTTTAGTAATGAAGCCATAATTATTTAACAAAGAAAAACAATATAATTAATTTATTAAATATACCAAATATTTTGAATAGCTAAATGATATCCATTAATAAAATCAATATTTTGATAATAACTTATCAATAAATTTTCCATTTTAATATCAAAATAAACGGTATTAATGATCCTTGCATATCTCTTGTTACACCACAAAACGACAAACATAGTGCTCCGATATCACTTTGAAAAAAAATCAATTGAAAATTGAGAGAAAATGAGTTGAAATAGATGAGAGATAAGGATCTCATGTAGTAGAAAAAAACTCTAACGTTAAAACTTTCAAATACTATCACTCGGAGAGAGAGAGAGAGAGAGAGAGAGAGAGAGAGAGAGAGAGAGAGTATTTTTTTATATTGGATATAAAAGAGGCTGGCGTAGGCTGGCCATTTCAACAAATGATGTGAGGTGTGAGCCAATGACGAGTAGAATCTACTCCTGGAAAGATGCCCTAATTTGACTAGCTATCCTCTCTCTCTCTCTCGACCTCAATAGGCTCCCGCTTATTTCTATCTTGACTTTTCTTCATCTTTCTCTCCCTCTCTCTCTCTCCTTCCATTTTAATGTCGGTTCTGTGTACGGAAAAAGGAGAGAGGAGAGAGAGTAAATTGTTACAAGGTGTCTGTTAAACGTGCGGATTATGGAGCTCCATGTTCAAGCTCTCCACTTGCAACGCAGAAAGATCTGGTTTTCCATTGTCAACCTTGTAGTATAAGCCCACCCGGCTTCGGAGGCAGTTGATCCCGTCCAAAGTCGTACGTACCAACCTCTCTTCCTTGCGCGCCGCCAGAGATGGCGACCATTGCGGCGGCGTGGTATCCACCTGCACGCTGGGCCTCGCTGGCGGTTCGCCAGAAGCCGAAGCGCGAATGGCGGAGTGCAGGAAGGGCCACGTCCCGTCTGCCGGGAGCGCCGATAGTAAGGATCAAGGCGGAGAAGTCACCGGTTCCCTTTAGTTTAATGGGGCGTGAAGAACGTGCGTATTATAAAAAACACTACAAATGTTAAAATAAGCGAGGAAGAAGAGTCAGTATAATTTTTCTTTTTGAAATCCGTGTCAGCGCTGACCTGGGCTAAACTTATTTCAGCGAAAAATACAGAATTTTAATTAGGAATGTTGTGACCAATATTTGATTAAACGTTTGATTGAGTGATTCAGCTGGTTCCATTTTACATCCGGTAAACACTTCCTTAAAAGTCACTTTGATAACTATGCCCTGCGAACTTTGGTGGGCGAAGAGCAGAAATGCATTTATGAAGAAGTACACCTCGTCAAATATCACTGTATTCTTTCTAGTATTCTTGAGTTTAATTATTCTACGCATGGCGGAAGCTTAGCTTCTGGATGAATCATGCATTGTGTTTTGTTGATTTGTATTTTCTAGCCTGCATACATGGTTGGTTGTTCTCGAATTATTTCCATATTTTTCTCATTTTAAGTTGGAATGTTTCAAATGGTCCCTGAAATGTTTACTGTTTTCCTTTTATTTCATGAAATCATTTGGTGGACATATGGAAAATAAAAAGAAAGTTCCCTCATGTCTGTTGAATGAGGAAAATATAGCTTGCTCTATCTCCTAAAAGGTTGAGAAATTCCTCGTTGCTAAATCTTCTGTCTAATTTTCCAGTAGTGGGAGTTGATTTACAATCTTGCCAGTGTCTCTCTCCCCACCACCTAAAATTGAAAAATAAAAAATGAAAAAGAAAGGTATTACGGAATCCTTTTTCCTATTAAGTGCGGAAAGAAAGCTGAAAAGTCCATGCCAGTATCATGTTTCGTGTGCTCTTGCACATTTTTGTATCCTATTCTTATTTATTTTTCTAAGAATAGGAAGTTGAAGTAATCTCCTAAGACGGATTACCAGCCACTCATAACCCGTAATTACTTACTCATCGAGTTTTTGGCTCTCTATTTAATTGTGAACCACCATTTTTCACCTGGTATAATCTGTTTGAGACCACATAGCCAAAACTTATGCGCCTCCTTTATGTTTTCTCCATTACCTTAGTTTGGATTATGGCTGGAATTCTTTACAGAGATCAGGGTCATTAATCAAAACTTATGCTTTTGTTTAAACGTACGTAAATTTTCCTTTTTTCTGATTGAATTAGTTGGTTTTTTTTCAGTTCTTGGTCGATATTTTAACAAGGGATTCTCTTAAATGGAGACTGAAGCTGCTCAGATCCGCATCCTTATATGCAAATTCTCGAGTTCATTCTGTTAGAGTCGAGACGTTGATACTTGCTAGGTTGTCTTTTCTCTTTGATATTCTTTTAAGTTTCTTTGGTGGTAATCAAGTTAATCTTCACATTCAAAAAAAAATGATTAAGGTGACCTCTCAATTTTTTGAGTTTTTTTTAAATAAACGATCTTTTCCATTAGGACCTGCTCATTTAGAAGACATAATCTATCCAGACTGGGATCTGACTCGGCCACAACCTTTTCTCTCTAATTGTTTCTACGTTACGTATGAGGATTTCTTGAACTGCTGATTTATCTAGAAAGGCTACTCCAGTTTTCAAAACTTCTAAATTCTTCGTGCCTTTTAAAATTGTTATTACGGAGGGAAATCAGACTGTTCCATCCGTGGGGAGTGTCGACTGGTCTTGGAGAGCTTATCAGTCTTTTTCTTTTGAAAAGAAATGACCTCTCTCTCTCTCTCTGACAAATATTCAAGTACATTGTTTTCCTAAAACCGGTTATCACAACGGGATCTAATGCTCTGAAAATTTTCATCATCCTTAACCAAGTCAGCAGAATCTTTGCTTCTTTACCTGAGAAATGAAATATATTTTCGTTTGACCTTTTCTGCCCCATTTCTGTTTCTTACCATCTCTGCCCCTCATCTCTGTTTCATCTATCACATCCTGATCCTTTTGCGTTTGTCATTGCTTTCCCTCTTCTAACCTACTTTACATTTTCTTCCATCCAGTGAATCTTCAGTGATGTCTCTTCATTTTATTCTATAGCCTCTTTTGGACACCTCTTGGAAGTCTACCTCAATCTTGGGCTGAATTTCTGGCCAACGAGAGCTTCTTGCAGAGGACTGCAGATGAAATTGACGTAGTGATAGTTGGTGTTATAGTAATCAGGCCATTGAACTCAGTATTAATGTAAGGAGCCAGCTCACCCTAATAATCGCAGGTTTATTCTTTATTTTTGTAATCACCGATGTAGGAATCTTCTTAACTGCTGTGAACCCCTACCCCATCCATTTTCTTCTGGACAAGTCCACACGGATTTCATTTCCTATTCCCGATGCCAAAATCTGGCTAGAAACGTAAGGAAAATCTGAATGAAAATCTTTTGTTCTTGAAGTTTTGAATAGTGTGTATCAGTATGGGGGAAAATCTGATTGCTACTGTACATTTAGGGCTCGCCAGAAACAAGGGGAGAGTAAAGGTTAGAAAAATGTGAACCTTCATTTGGCCTTTGATTTTGTTTCCATATGAACTAGACTTTCGAATGGTTCATTATTGCCTGTTATTTGTTTTGCCCTCGTATTTAGGGGTTTTTCTCCTTGTAACCAATCAATTCAATCTTTCTTTTCTAATTCTTACTAAAAATTCTGTGATTACCTATCTAAATAATTGCATAGCATTGGTAGCCATTCTTACGGATGTCCAATCATGATGCTATTGAAAGATTTTTCATTTCCCTAACAAGCTCCTCATGTTGGCATGCTACTAATAGGGCTGATTCTCCAAGAGAGCTCGGGGACCAAGAAATTCACATCCCAATTTTGTTGCCAAAAATCCCAGGAAGGTTTTATTTCTTGTTTGGAAGGCCAATTAGAACAAGAGGTAGTTCTCGATGCCCCAATTTTTTTCCCATTTTTTAAAATCTGTTTCATACATTTGAGAATAGGCTATAGTTCAATTTGAGATAATTCTGGTCAAAATTCAAGTGTCCATATTCAAATATTCTTGGTGTTTACTTTTTGCTATTTTTTTTAGTTTTTCTACTCAATTTTCTTGTTGTATTTATTTTTAAAATGGGTTTTGAATGCATTCATCATCAGAATTTTGTGATTATAATTTTTCATTTTTGGTAGGGAGGGAGGATGAACTAAGGGACAAAAACAAGGCACAAAAATTGTATTGTCATGTGGTGTGAAATTGAAAACTGTGTTGCCTATTTGAAGGATAAGAGGGAGAAAGATCCTTATAGGAATATATTTCCTAGGCTCCTTTATCAAGCAATGGATGGCTATTCATCTACAGTTCCCACATTTGACTTGTGAAACTCATGTGAAAGGTTAATTTTTCTCATTATTTTATGTTCCTTTTATCTTTTTTTTCCTTTGATAATCAATTTCTTCAATGAAGATTGTAGTGCTCATTATGACTTCATGAGAAGGATGGAGTAGTAGTCATTTGCAAGAGTGATTGTGATTAGGAAGTTGTTTAATTTACATTTATGTCCTTTACACCTCTGATTGTTTGTAATATTTCTTCACCTATTAGTGATATTTGTAGCTTGTATTTTTAATTATTTGACTTATGTATTTGATAACTTTCTTTTTTCAAAAATATCTAGCTTAAAATGATTAGTTTCAATAAATCATATAAAGGATTTTGTAAGGTACCAAAACCATGGAATAGGGAAGTAGACCAAGTTTAGTTATCCAATGTTTTGAAAATGGAGAGCAGAATTTGACAAGAATAGGGGAAGCCTAAGAGGGGAGTAAGAACAGATATAACAGATAAACTTTAACACATAGCTTCGAGGCACCCCAAGGTCCACAATGTCTTAATATCCTTTTCCACCTGTCTAGTTCACTTATGAGTGACCTAATATGTTCTCCCATATTAAGTGACCTAATATATTTGAGTTTAGTGCCTTCTAATGAATGAACTTTTTGCCAAAATTTTTTGAGGAAGAGACCTACCATGAAGTCTTAGGAAGAGACCTATCATAGATAATAGTCTTAGGAATCCCATGAAGTTGGATTACCTCTTTAACAAAGATGTCAACAATGTTTGTTATTGAAAATGGGTGCCGCATTGAGACAAAGTGAGCATATTTTGTTAGTCGATCTACAACCACAAATATATCATTTTACCATAGGAATTTGACAATCCTAGAAAATTCATTGTTATCTCATGTTGGACTCTATTGGGAATAGGTAAAAGCTAAAGGTCTACTAGTGCTAGAGAATCTACTTGTATTGTTGACAAATTAGATAGTTTGTAATGAATTCTCTAGTCCTCTTCTTCACTCCCAGCTAAAATAGTTGTCTAGTGACTCTCTTATAAGTATAGATGAATCTAGAGTGTTCACCCACTGCCCCTCCATAACATTCTTCTAAAAGTTTGGGAATGAGAGTGGATTCTGATGTTAAGACCACCGTATCCTTATAACACACCAACCCTTGGACTATCGAATAATGAGGCACAATTACCAAGCCTTTGTTCATGTTCTTCATGATATGGGACAACTTGGGGTTAGTTTGAATCCCAATCCTTATTTGTTACAAGTTCGAGAAAGATGGGCACAATTACCAAGCCATAGCATCTTTTTGTGAGTGAGGATAACAAAAGGGGCAGATGTTGATGGACTCCATATGTAGTTTTGAGGTGGATGGTGTGATCCACATCTCATGGGGATGGTGTATTTTGCAGCGATTTGAAAATAAGTCAAAAATTTTCACTGAAGGGTAAGCTCTCATGTTGGGTCTTGTTCCTCCTTTGTATTGTTGATGAACTCATCGAGCTAGGGCTTAGGCATATCCTTGACTTCCACATATTTCTCTTTGATGGTCACCACCTTCAATGAAATTCCTATCTTAAGTAATCTTTGATTTCCCTATAATGTGATGGTCTAGTCGCTCACATGAAAATGTACCACTAATAGCTCCCAATGAATCATGGTATACCCAAGTGTCTATAGCCATTGGATGTCAAGTATCAAGTATTGGCAGTAGCCTTCTAACAATAGGAAATGCTCTATTATTCACGGCCTTTGCATCTCCATATTGACCCTCAAACATATGCCACAACCATGAATTGTTGACCTATCTCCTAAGGTGATAGTATACCTCAAGGTCTCATCCACAAGTAGATCAAGTTCTTGGGCAACTTCTTTGTTGTGTACAGTATCTCTCATCTTGAGCATGCTAAGGGCTAATTATCCTAGCTTGAATTTATGGAGAGAGGGACCTCAATTTGTGATAAGGAGACTATCTCAATGGTTCTAGCAGGTGCTACTTCCACTAGTTCACAACTTGCTTATTTTGAAGTGTCATGTTCTAAGTCATCTTCATGTACCACTAGTAGTTGAAAGCCTTGCTTGTAGTGATGGCATGGTTAAATTTCTCATCACAGCCCTCTTGACATGGGATTTTGCAATTGCATATCAGTAAGTTTCAATCATCTCATGTTGTTACTATCAGTGCCCTAACCCTTTGTTGCCCTATGGTTAGAGAAAGTCTGGTTGTTGGAAGGATATTTGCATTGGGAGTTTCCATTTGGTGGCTAGGAGGTTGATCAATTTTTCTACCTTCTCACTTGAAAGGAGTAGGTTGCAGTGATTTAATTGGCTTTGAGTTCCATGCCAACCATCAGCATACAAGCTGACTCTTTGTCGTATGGGCTAATTCTAGTGTTTCCTTCAATCTAGTTCCCTTGAACATCTTGATTTTTGTAACAATTTTTGCCTTCAAACCATTGAGCACAACCCATTATAGTACGAGTGCTTGTCTTAGCAGGAATGCGTCAATCACCACAACCTTGCAATGAAATTCAGCCATTGTGCCATGTTGCTTGATATTGAAAAGTTTATAGTAGATGTTCCCAAAACTAGGGTTATCAAAATAAGTCAAGAGTTGAGTTCAAAAATCTAGTTAGTCAAGAATAGGCCATTGGTCAACTCTCCACACATACCACAAGAGTGCATCAGCTTTGATCATGGTTGTCTGGGTGGTTTGGTGGTCTCCTGAAGTGTGGTTCATTATGAATTAGAACTCAACTTGGTATAGCCACTAGATGAGGTCCTCACCTAAGAAGATAGATATCTCCAACTAAGGGAGGGACATACCCTCCCTTGCCATGAACACTGGGTTCAGTATGCTTGATCTCAAAGGTGGAGCATGTGGTGTCCAGATCGAGCATTCTAGCCTTGGATTTGAGGCCCAAACCTTCCAAAAAAAGAAAAAAAGGAAAGAGAAGGGTTCACGAGGCCAAGGCCAATTTTACAGTGCTGACCATCATAATTTGACCAATAGAAAGTCTATTTATAGGTAGCAGAAAGTCAACGACGGAGGTCTCGTCTGTGAGAGCATGAAGACGAGACAGCAAGTAAAACTTCGAGCTTTAGCGAGGTTATCGCCGCTACTCTACGCCACCTTCTCGGGAACCAGGGAGGAGGAGTTGTTGGCCCCGCCGCCGCCGTAGGAGGACCTGACCTTGAAGAGAGCGTAGACGGAGCCCGTCCCCTTCGTCAACACCTTGAGCCCCCGACCTCTGAATCTCTTCGGAGCTCTCCCATCACCCTCCTGATGCAGCACGGCAAACCCTAGAATCTCCAGCAACTAGGAGGAGGAGCTCAGCAATGGAGGAGTAGGAAGAGAATCCGCACCTCGGAGGCCCGAGAGTCGGTGCTGTCCTTTCTCCCCAGTCGGCTGTGCATCTCCTTCCTGCTCGTCTTCTCTGCTGCGGCGCCACCAGAAGAGCCATGGTGAACCTTCACTGCTTCTTTCTCTATCGATCTCTCGATCTCTAACTGAGGGAGTTGCAGAGGGACATACCGGGGATGAGATATTCCTCGTCGTCGGCGGAGTCGCGGATGGGGACGGCGGTGAAGTAGAATCTGAAGCTCGGCGATCCGGGGAGGTCCCCATCCTCATGGCTGAGCAAGGATGCGGATCTACTCACCCCCTCCCCCTCCTCTCTCTCTGCGGAGTCCTTCCTCTTCCTCTCCCCTCTCTCCTCTGCAACTGATCTCCTCTTCCCTCCTCCCTCCTCTCCTTCTCCCTCGTCCTTCTCCTCCGACCCGGCGCCGCCGGATTCTCTGCTCCTCATCATCATCGGAGGAGGACAGCGGGGGGGCCTTCTGGACTCCGCCGGAGGCGGACAAACGCCGGCGCCGTGGGAGATCTCCTCCTCCGCCGTAAAGGACTCCGCGTCCTCCTCCTCCTGGGGGACGAGGATCCCGGAGGTGGCGGGGGCGGCGGAGGGAGCTCGCCGGCGGGTGGCGCCGCCCGGATCCTCACTGCGGAGCCGGCTCGGCGGGAGGCCGTCTCCCCGCTCCTCGTCGGGCTCCAGCTTCGAGTAGCCGCAGCCCATCGGAGGGGCCAATCCTCTTCCTGGCGGTCCCGCCGGAGCGGCGGAGAGAGGAAAACTCCGGCGACGGGATGGGAGGAGCTTCTGGTAGAGAGGGCAAGGGAAGGAAGGAAGGAAGGAAGGAGATGGTTTTCAAACGTGGGGCCCATCTCTGCCCCCCGCGCCTACCTTTCAGGGTCGGCCGTTGCCGTCCAGGGGCGGCGGTTAGATTCGGTTAACTCGGACTTTTTCAATACTATATATATATCATTTTTTAAAGTACTAATTTGGAGAAAATATATTTCGGGCCAAACCGGACCCAATGAACCCACGCGGCCAAGTAATAAAGATGGGCTTTCCCCTTGTCGCATCTACCATGAACGTACATTGTGGGCCAGTTAAAGATGGGCTTTTACATCGTCATTTGCCACTTCTATTAGGATAAGCCCACCATGACCGTAAAAGGATCTTAAATGGTTGACCGTAAAAGGATCTCTCTCTCTCTCTCTCTCTCTCTCTCTCTCTCTCTCTCTCTCTCTCTCTCCCTCTCTCTCTCTCTCTCCCTCTCTCTCTCTCTCTCTCCCTCTCTCTCTCCCTCTCTCTCTCACTCTCTTGGTCTCTCTCATTCTACATTTGTTGAAATAAAATGAAGGGTAATTAGGATGGCTACGTTCATATCTCTAAAGCTAGAAATGGCTTAGCTCAACCCTAATTATAATACTTATGAAGGCTTAATAGCACTAATTTTACGTAGTTGATCTTTATTGTATTTAGATTGTACTTGTGGTTTAATTGAGATTTTTAACCTCAACACACAAAACCCTAAGTTTATGTAATTGACCTTTGTGCCTACAGAAATCCTAGTTTTAGGGAGATGGAAAAAAGTAAAACCCTAGTTTTCAAGCTGTCTAAATCACGCAATCCTACTTTAATAATGTTGACCTCTACTTCAAAGTTGTATTCTTAGATGTATTGAATAAAAGAGGTGACTAACCCTAATGTTGATGTAACAAGAGATGCATGAGATAGACATTTCACCCTAAAATCAATAAACACAAATTCCAACAATGAAACCAAGTTTTGAATTTTTATAATATGGCACCTTCAATCATTAAGTTCTTAATAATCTGTTTGGGTAGCCCTCAAACCCATAAGGACCAAATATTCTATTGAATTCATAGGGGGGAGCTTCAATCCACAAGTATGGAGAAGGAAACCTTCAAGAGGAAAGACTCATTTCGACTTATAATCTTTTTACGGTTATAATGTTGTGGCCTTTAAATTGGTCAAAAATTAGTTGAAATGCCCTTAAAAATGGTATAGTAGTATATGGAATAAAATAAAATTAAAATTATTATTAAATATTAATGTTTTGGATTTTTTAAGAAATAAATTAAAAGCATCTAAAAAATTAGATGCTTTATGACCTAAAATATAACACTCTAAAGTGTTATTCACACACTTTATTTGTGTTTGAACTTGTTTTAGGCTTTTCTTGGTGTTTTTCTATGTCAGTTTCCCTTGCTTGGAAAGAACTCACCTTTAAATCTTTTTGGGATGCTTCATAGAAGTCATAAATATACATCACAATAAAGGTTGAAGATAAACCCATTTCATACATTAAATATATGTCATGCATTGCCATTAATTTTTGGAGAATTTTGAATTGCTCATGATTCTTCAACATCAATTTATTATAGATATAAATTGAGAGCCTTTTTCTTACAAGTGTATCATAACCCAAATCATCACTTTCAAAAGTCTTTTTTTGTCTCCCCTTTTAGTGCCTTCTTATAGTGGTAGTTGGCTGAAATATTTTTATAGAAACTTTCATGGACTGCTATGATGTATTTTTTCATATTCTTACGTGCAATTCTCTTATGTTTTGATAAATGAACAAAAAATTGAAAACAAAATTCAAATAAAATAGTAAATAATATAAATTGAGACTATAAAATTGAAATAAAAATTTGATATATTTCTTAAAATATAGTGAATCAAATTGCCAAGTGAAATATTTATCACATTTGTTTTACCATTTATTTGAGGGTGATTGATGTTGTTAAGCTTCAAGTGTCAAACCTCTTTCAAAGATAAAGCATGAAAAAAAACTTTAGATCTCTATTTGATATGATTGACTCTAGAATCTGATGCAAAGAAATTAATTCTTGAAAAGAATAAGTTGACTATTTATATTATATTTTTATTTTTATAAATAATAAAATGTGTCATTTTAAACAAAGGATCTACAACTACAAAGACAGAACCTACATCTTGTTGTGTTTGTGATAATTTCAAAAGAAAATTCATAAATATAGTGTTCTAACACTATTATTTGTTATCTCAATGACTCATATATGATTTTTCATATTCTTTTTCAACTGTGACCAATAGTAACATTCTTGTACTAGTTGTAGGGTTTGCTCACACCCTAGATGTCCTCATTTTTAGTTAGTACATCTGCAACTTGATTTAATATTATTGACTTTTCTTTGATGAAAAAATGAACCACTAAGTAAAACTCATCTTGTATGTATTTCATTCACACTTTTTTTATTGTTGATATATTTGAATACATGATGATTAGTAAATAATATAAATTATCATTGAATGAAAGTGTTCTTAAGCATACAAAAAAATAGGTATAACATAAGTTTATAACTCAATATTTGTCTATTTCTTTCTTAAAATTCTAACATCATAAACTTTTTCAGTATTAAAATAACATGATAAAAAATTTAAGATAACATCTCCCACCTTAATAATTGATATATCACATTCAACATTAAATAATTACCTCTTTACTCTAATTGAAAGCGCATTCATTATGCATTTATTAATATGTGCAATGATGAAATTAATTTGATAAGTTTACAGTAAAAAGAATCATATCAACAAAAATTGTACTCCAAATGTATATTCTTGAGTATTGGTCAATCTTTGATAGTTTTTCATTTTCTTCATGAAGTTGTCATGAAGTTGCATTTATTATATATCTTAGGAATATGGGACTAATTGTCATGAAGTTGCATTTATTTTAGTTTATAGATTGTGAGTGGGCTGTATGAGTCTAATGCGCCAAATGGGCCTAGTGTTTATATATTTATATATACATATAAATCTCTCTCTCTCTCTCTCTCTCTCTCTCTCTCTCTCTCTCTCTCTAGCCTCTCCCTATTTATAAAGGGTAGATGCCTCCTCTATGTTGGATACACCCTCTTCTGATTCACATGGTATTAGAGCCAGCCCCTTCTCATTTTACGGCATGCTGGCCTCCCTCTCACTAGCCCCCTCTTATTTTAGGGCACGCCGGCCTCCCTCTCATCCTAGGGCATGTCGGCCTCTCCCCTACTAGCCCCCGTCTCCCCCGAGACACGTAGAGATGCGCACTCCCTGCACGTCATATGCCGCCAGCAGCACCCACACCAGTGCCGCCGACATGCCACCTCACCACAATGGCACTATAAGACCCACGCCACCACAAATGAGCATTGACGTCAACATCTCCTCAATCGGGGACACTAGGGTTTACCACCTGGTTAGTCTTTCCTCATTGTTATCTCGACACCCTCTACCCCTCCCTTAAATACCTTCGTGGCACAACTCAATAGTTTCTTGAAAGTATTTAATGAGACAAACTACATATCATGGGCAGCAAGCTTCCAACGCTTCCTCCGATTACACAGAAAGCTATCATCTCTCACCGAGGATCCTCCAAAGAGAAAATCATGAATGGTGCATGATAGACTTGGCCGTCATTTCTTAGATGTGCAAGAGCACCACCTCTTCCATTGTCCCTCACTCACTCTTATTACCTAACCAAATAAGTTCAAGAAATTCTAGAGCATGTGTAAGAACCAGAATAACATCTCTCTTATAGTATAAGTCTACAAACAGCTCTTTAAACTTAAGTGAGGCAAGATAACGATTCAAAACTACTATGCAAAGTTTAATTCTCTCATGGACGAACTCAAGGTTTATCAACCTTTTACCATTAATCTAGGCACACATGCTATATACCATGAAGAGTTGACAATGATTGTTAATATCTCTGGCCTTCACCATCTCTCAAATTCGAGGTCAAGTTCTCACTATCAACGTCCTGCCTTCCCTTATAGACACTTTTTCAAAGTATATCTGTGTGTCCGCTAATCAAACTCCCCTTACTTCCACTATAATCTTCCCAAACTCCTCTCCCATGGTCACTACAAACAAAAGGGGAAAGGAATGTGGCCAAGATAATGGGCGTGGCCGTGGATGCAATAGAGGACTTGGCTCAAGTGGTCAGGGCCATCTCCTTTGATGTGAGCATTGCGAGTATACAACCCACTAGTCAAACAAGTACTGGGGCAAGTTCAACAAACTCGATATTGGGCTTAAATCACATCTGACTCGACGTCATCTAAGAACTCCAACATGTCTTTATCTTGAGCAGAATTTGATGTTTAGATGAATTATAAGGAGGCTACATGAATGAGTTATGCCATCCCCCATGCTACGACTTGTACCTCAAGTATTACACCTTTATTCATTTCAAATCTAACCTCTTGAATTATTGACTCAAGTGTGTCAGCCCATATCTCAAGTACATCTCTCCCCTATCTACACTTTCTGACCTTTACTCTATTGCTATTGTAGATGGACATACTTGTCATGTCAAGGGGCATGACAAAACTCATCCTACCTCTCACTTTCTTTTAACTAATACTTTATGCATTTTCAATTTTATTGTGAATTTCTTATCTATTAGTGTCATCATTTGATGTGATATGTATCTATGTCAACCACATCATATTAAATTTTACCTTTTTTTAAAGATATTTACTTATAAATCTTTTATCATCCAATTGATTTTATATCGATATTGATGATTTATATTTTCAATCTTAATCTTCATTGCATATTTATATAGACTATTTTCACTATTACTATTTTCAAGAGAGCATCACTTTTCTTATTATTGATAATACATTATGTTGGAAACACAGTATTTTCTTCTTTTCTTAGTGCATACATAGGACTTTTGACAACTAGTGATTACAAAAATATTTTTTATTGTCAAATTTGTATGAAGTTCTCTTGATTTTCTTTATAACCATCTACTTTATGATTTTTTTCTCCTTCAATTGATTATCTATAATTGACTACATGCTGTTCTGGAACTTGATATACCCTTTGTCACCATGTTTATAGCATTATTTAGGCACATTTGGCACATTTGGCACATTATAATTTTTGGGTGATGCACTTCACCCAATATTTACTACATTAGATTTTGGTGCATTATTTATTCCACATCCAACCATTGAAACATTAGTCTTTATTAATTTTGACCCTATTTTGTGAGAAATGAGAAATGTTGCCAAAACTTTATGACCTAATTTTGGCCTTCCTTAGCAAAGACTATGCACATTCTGATGATATAACTAGATTTAATTTAAAGAGGGGTGTCAAAGTCTCTATTTCTTCAATATCTTATTTGATAATATCTTGAATCTTTGAAACATATAGAATTCAGATTATGTCAAATTGACTTGATAAGATAAGCTATAATATTCTTCTACATATTCTACCATAACTAGTTCGTTGTTTGTAATTTTGATATTTTTTGTATAATATTTGCTCAAGATCTAATAGAAAAAATTAATTTTTCAATAATTTTTTCATCCTCAACCATTTACAACAAATTATTTGCATAAGCTTGCTTATGCACCTCCCTGGCAGCACCGCACGCAAGACCTCCGTCATGCCCACGAGAGTCACCTTCAAGATGCTCCCTAGCATCTCATCATCCATCTCATGGAGGTAAAGGGGACGGAAATTAATTATCCCGGCGTTGTTCACCAGAATCCCGACATCAGTGTCTCTTATAACGCTTTCCAACCGTCCAATCCCTTTCCTGAGGTCGCCTGAGAGGTCAACGACGGCGGTCCTCAGATCGGCAGTTCGCACTTCGGCCTTGATTGCAGCGGCGACCTGGCTGAGTTGCTGGGGGTTGCGACCGACGAGGACCAGGTTGAGGCCTCGTCTCGCCAGCTATAAGGCGTATGTCTTGCCGATTCTTGGCGGGGCGGACGGAGTAGGTGTATAGCCATTGGAGGAGGAAAAAGGAGAATCTTAGGACAGTGAAGGTGGCCGCGGATGAACAGAGGAGAACCCACTGGGGTTGAGACGCCAGGGTTTCAAGTAATGAGAGCCCCCTTGTCTTCCCTGCTGCGATATCCACTAATGCTCTGAGACCCCCCGCTTGTGGAGCTAAAGTGACACCGATGCTGATCCTGACGTCGACAGAAAGACCAATATAAACGGAAAGGGACAGGAAAAAGGTTAGAGGCAGAATTCGGCAATCAGAGGAGCCAGGGAAGGGAGTGCACGGTTGAACGCGTGGTGCACAAATGCCCACATTCCTGTAAGAGAAACGGAATGGAGGGAGGAGTACTATGGGTGCCTGAGATAAGGTCGACATATATATATACATATCATCTGCATAAACTATAATAAAAATTATAAGGAGTCAATATGGTAGAGAAAGTATCTACAGGTGTATTCCACGTCCCCACTGGCATGTCTTGTGGCTAATTATTTCCAATGCCTCTCTCTTTCCTCGACTCCCTCTCCCTTAGTTTCTCCCTCTCTCTCTCTCTCTCTCTTCCTCCCCATCTTCCCAACCCCCCCCCCACCCCCCCGGGGAGGTCCAACCTTCCTTCCCTCAGTTCCACTTCTCCCTCACCCATCTTCCCTTGTCCCTCTGTTTCTCTAACTCTAACACGCTAGCACGGTTGCTCGCTGTCTTTCTGCGATTTACTTTCATACTGAGGCTTGCTTTACTGGAATTGACTTAATCCAACATATATTCATGCATTATTATAAAAACCCATTAACTAAATTTTCAAATAATTTAGCAACCTAGTAATATTTCACGATTTATGGCACAAAACGATATCTCACAATTCTACTATTTTAAAGTTTTAAAAAATCACACCACCTCTGAGTTGCTTATAGATGGTTTAGGATCCAATTGTGCAGGTGTTAAACTTTTATATGGTCGCATAGAAGTGCTCATTATACGCAAGAATTGCCCCACATAGTTCACCAACTTAGTCCGTAACTATGTCTTGCGACAATGTTGGTCGGTCCTTGGAATCTTGTTCAATATTTTATTAAAAGTAATGTATTAATGGTTATCCTGGTCTCATCATCTCAATTAATTGATGTGGCTTCCTCTCAACAGAAAAATAAATTCAAAAGCAATACAGTAATGTGTATACACTTGTCACAATAAGCTATAAATCCATGATTTGTTTAGCTCTCTGAACTATCGTATACTAAGCAAATTAAATGGCCAAAGAGAGAAATTTAGAAGGAATCAGATCACCTATCTTGGAAATGTCTAATAGAAAATCCATGGGAATACCACTTACCAACATACGATTAGAAACAAAAGATATACTGTCAATTACAGGTTTGTAATTGTTTAAGACAAGATTAGATTCTTCTCTTCCGCCTTTTATATTCCGTTCTTTCTTATTTTAAGAGTAGTCCTGAGCACTACTCTAGTGAGGATACGTTCAGCTGGTGATAGTTGAACTAGACAATATCGGAGAAAATGAAGGACGACGTCATAAGTGGTACTAGTTTTATGTGTACATAGAGTGGAAGGGGAACTACTTCAGAATTAGTTGATGGACAGCCGATAATCGGTGTCAGAGGTTCTGATGATTGAATGCCTCCCCACGGCTCTTAATTGGTTTGGCTTTGTTAACATGGGAGCAAGCACGAAGCGAGTTGAGTTTACCGCTCCCAAGGTGGCGGTGTGCCATGAATCTGCCCGCCTCCCCCCTTATCTAATCTCCCATCCTTCACATGACCACACAATCTCTCCCCGTATGGGTTTAGGGTTTAGGGTGGTCCGCCCTACGCTGCCGGCATTCGTATCTTTGCCTACCTGCCTACTTCTCGTTAAAATATTGGGTCATACGACTCGAAGTTAATCCGCAATAAATGCGGGAGATACTCCAGGCATCAGTCCGGGTCTTATAAGCTATGCCACGAGGAAAGTACGCCGTCTCGTATACACCAAATATGTATAAATATTTAACTAAGTACACTGCTGGGCAGAGGTGACGAAGATGGGGCAATGGGAGGGAATAGTGAGACGCGAGTCGCAGTTGCTGGGGGTCCGTCCGTCCACTGGTGGAGCTGTATAGCAGTACGCGATTATTTTTTTTTAACCTAGAAGGTCTAGGTCTAGATGAGGCCTGTTGTGTCACCAGGAAGGGATCTGAGACGGTTTCAGAGCTCGGCCGGGGTCATGGGGGAACCCCGACCTCGAGGGAGCAACGGCCGGGCATTGTGTATCCTTCAGATATGGAGCTGTTCTTACCAGGAAATTGAGAGTCGTGTCCAAAAGCTCAGGTTAAGTTCTCCACAAGAAGCCCACCCAGGGAGTAGTGAGAGAGAGAGAGAACGAATGACGTGTACATCGTTTTCTCCTTGCTTCTCTGCTTGTTCTTCTTCTCGAGTGGAGAATCGCTGATATTACTCGGAAGTCCATGCAGTCGCGATAGAGAAGTGAGGGAAGAGGGAAGGAGTGGCCTTTAGAGAAACCCGAAGCGGCTAGGGTTAGATCAACAATAGATCAAACTGCTTTGTAAGAAAAAAAAGGCGATGACCAGAGAGAGGTCGATGGGAAGGCACCGGATCTACTGTTATAGTGACCCCTCTCCTTTGGCCTCTTTGGCAGAGTGTAATTAGACTGACGCTCACTGACAGTTGTCGGCGTCCTTTCTCTCTCACATTCAACGTTTCCCCGCTCCTGGAACCCTACTTCCGTGGCGTTGCGAGGTGCTGATGGTGGAAAATTGGCTGTCAGGTTAAACTGAGACCGCCCATTTATGAGGTCGCAGTCGGACGCAAACTGAGGCATGGGGAGGAGAGGTAGTGATTCCTCCCTATCCCAGACCTATGGCCTAATTCATAACAGGGTAATCGCCTCAAGATTGATCTTCCTCTACCCACGTGGATGACGTTCGTTTGAAGAAGCAGATTACTTGACGACGGAAATATCAGTAGCCCGAGGGCAGGTCAACGCAACGAGTTACTGCTGTTTTCTCCCTCTCCCTCTCTCCAAACACTGCGACACGCATACACACTGGGATCAGGTTCAGACATCTGGCCACTTGAAATCACACTGAGACAGCTTGTACAGACGGCTCACTGTGGACCTTCTACCTCCTGCAGAGCAGATCCCGAAATCGTGCATTAAAATTTATTGGAATGTAAACATGAGTTTTCATCTATATTAATTGTAGGCTCGTCTGTTTTTCTTCATATCAAGTCGATTTTACATTGCACGCAAGGCCCGGAAAATCAGGTTTGAAAAGTGAGAATCTGCACATCACAATATTGCCAAGAGTGATTACCCGTGCGCATCTTGCCGCAGATAATCCAGCGCCTGTCTTTTTCGGAGAAAAGTAGCCGATTCATAAATCCGGTTAGCAAGCAATTATAGTTACTCATCTCTCTCTCTCTCTCTCTCTCTCTCTCTCTCTCTCTCTCTCTCTCTCTCTCTCTCTCTCTATCTATCTATCTATCTATCTATCTATCTATCTATCTATCTATCTATCTATCTATCGGTCCATCTCTCTCTACCTATCTACCCACCTGTCCATCAGTGTATAAACATAAACATATATGAAATGCCAAGAAGATGATGAATTGATTTTTTGAAAATTTATGTATTCATATTTATTTTTTAATGATTTTTCCCAGCTTGTACTAAGTGGGCCGAAACACATTCAATCAACTAACTTGGGTTAGCACACATTATAAACTTGAAATGAACATACTCATTCATAGTTTTTGAACTTTCTTAGCCTATGCCTACCTAGGAGTTCATAGTCTTGGGTTCTATTATTATGTCTAAAATAATGACAAATGACTTCAATTAAAAAAATCTCCTTATATGATAGATTTTGTTGGTGTCTTTATTTACACCAGACATTAAGACACTAGTTTACCTTTTCTCTTTGTTATTCTCACTCACCCAAGTGACTTGACTTATAGAGTTAGTGAACAAGCTGTTTGTGTTTTAATCTCAAAGCTGATGAAGATACTTCTTTGATTTGATTGACACTTGGATGGTTAAGGAAGCTTTGACATAGTCGCACTTGTACTAAAATTTTAACATGGTTATATTAAATTGAGATGGAAATGGGTTCATTTGAAGACCTCTTGAGATGAGTTATATATAAAACTTAAAAAATGAATGTTGGCTTTAATAGCTCTATGTAACCCATGATTTCACCTAGAAATCATTAAGATTCACAACTCTAGAAAATACTTCAAGGAATGAATTTTAGTCTCATATTTTAAATTCTATAATTTGGATAAATTTATCCATAAAATCATCAACTTACTACTAGGATGTGCAAATATGAGTAGAAATCATCACTAATAGAAAGCAATGACTTCCACAACGTATTTTACACGAATTATTGAAGAGAAATATTAGTTCTGATGCTTAATCAGTGTAGTAGCTGTTCATGATTTGAAATCATTACCTCTAATCATTTTTTATGAATAATAATTTGATTTAATCTGTACTATTAAATTGGAAAGTAATGACTTCAAAATTCTATTTTACACAAATTATTGAAGAAAAATATTAAAGTGGATGTTTAATCAGTGTAGTAGGTATTCACTATTTGAAATCATTACTTCTGATCATTTTTTATGAATAAAAACTTGATTGAATATGTACTATTAAAATGGGCACACAATGTTTATTGCATATTATTAAATAGTAAACAAAAAATAATTTTGAGATGTCATAAATCATAGAAGTAATGATCATTTATATTAGTTTCATTATTCAGTATGTTAACTATATATTTGTATTTTATTTGAGGAGATCTAGTTTCAAATGCAAAATAGTTACTTTTTCAATAGATGTATTTTTTGGTTTTTTTAATGAGAATGGATTCTTATTGAACGCACCTAAATTGATATAGTTTGGATACTTAATAGCTATGGAGGGTGATTTATCATTGAAGATATTTGAATCTTGAAGGACATGTCATATTGATTGATAACTATTCAACTTTCTAACTAATTTTTTAATTTTAATAATATCTAGCAACCAAAAAGGGAGGAGAGGCATCATTCCTAAGAGAAAGAAATGGTTTGTTTGCATATTGATTCTCACATATTTCATATAATATTGTAAAAAAAAGGGAGGGTTTTTTGCAACATGATATCTAGCAACAAAAATGGTTTGTTTGCATATTAGTTCTCACATATTGCAGAAAAAGGGGAGGAGAGCCATCGTCATTGAGAGAAAGAAATGGTTTGTTTGCATATTGATTCTCACATAATATTAGAAGGTGGAAAATCAAATTTCTGTATAAATTCAGTATCTCTCTTATAGTTAACAAGTCTTGAATAATCATACTAGCCTATTTGTTATCTCTAACGTTTTTTGAATAATTTTTGTAGAGAAATTCATGCAAAGTTAAGCAGTCTATGAAGGATAGTCAAATAATGAGAGACCAACAAGTTGAGGAGAAAAATTGGATTCAATTCCAATCCTCCTTGATCTAATTGAAGTGTCAAAGTTTTTTTCAATCAAGTGGTTTCCCTTTATTAAGAAGACAAAGAAAATCAAGCCCATTCTTCTTTGTCTTCACTGAATTTTGGAACAAATTTCAGGTGTTCATCAACTATCAAAAAATTGCACAAACAAAGCTTTCATTATTTCGTATAAAATAAATTGTGATTAAATATTGATTTCATCACTCAAAGGAGTTGCTCCCTATAATTAGCAATTGGCCACATGATGTCATGAATCTACAAGAGAATTACTAGTTGAAATTTTGAAGGGCTAAGCCACGAACACAATAATAATTGGTTTAATGATTGGTTTAGTAGAACTCAAGAATGAGATGTTCTTGGAGAGTGGATGTAAGTTAGGATCAAACCACTAAAAAATCTTAGAATCCTTAAGATTTAGCTTTAGAAAATCCAAGAAAATGTAGAATAAAAATGATAGAATTAATAGAACTAACATAGTTCACTCAAGTGGTTTAATCGTTGTATAATAAATTACGAAGATTTAAATTTATAAAAGTAGAAAATATAATTTTACATATTTTTAGAAATATTTCACTATTTCAGAATGAATATATTATTTATAGTTTATTAAAATCTCTAAAAATATTGACAATTTCTAAATCGATCATTGAATTTTAAGATATTATAAAATGTAATTTCAATTTTTTTCAAATAATAAGCTATTTTATAATTTTTAGATTAAATGATCAAAAGAAAATCTATTTTTTCATGACAAAATAAAATTCAAGTGTTGACATCAATGCCTCAATGAACAACAATTCAAGCATAAATAGAATTCCACCTGGTGATTATTAAGTAAACTATTACATAATATTCAATATATCAAATTTAGATCTATAAATGTCAAAATAATCATGATTTACTAAAGAATAGTTTTAAAAAATTAAAATCACACAAAATAGCATTAATCGAAGATGACTTTCTTGATAAATTCATGATCTTTTTATCTAGAATCATTTGTTAGTTGGTAATGAGACTTCACATATGTAGTTGAAAAATATTTCATTAGTGATCAAGTGATTCCAACAACTTGATGATTGATCGATGCTCTACATAAATAGCAAGCTGAAATAGATAAAAATTGTAAAGTTTGATTTTGATGTGATTTGAACCTTTGCTAGTCACTTGGCTACATGAGAGAGGGTCAAAAAATTACTACAATACCTTTGAAATAATGAAGCCATGTCCTCATTTTCTTCTTATAATGTAGGGGTATGTTTGGTATTATTTACTTATTTTATTTTTCTTCATTCTAACTAAAAAATGTGAATGTAAAAATCATATAAAGTCACATAATTAACCAAAAAATTATATTAATCACATAAAAAATATTTTCTAGATTTAATGGAAATATTAAACTATTTATCAAGACTTATTAGTCACCAATGGCAAATTAAAACTCCCCTTGTTAATCAAAGTGCATCTTTAAGTCTAAATAGACTTACTAAAAGTGCTGATGTTTGCTATATATTTAAGTCTCATTCTTCATCTTTTCTTATAGATCAATGTGAACAAATGTTTCTCTATATATAGAGAGTTTACAAACATCATGAATTATTTCAAAATATGGGCCACTCATCACTTGTAATTTAAAACTTCAAAAATTCTTATTAATATTTTAAAATCAATAAAAATTAACCTTTTTATTTTTTTACACAATTTATTGCATCAAGCTTCTCTTCCACAGCATACCAATGATTACTCATATGTCTAGGTTAGTGATACCAATTTATGCATAAACTTAATTCTTTTAGATCCATTCATAAAACTTAATTCTTTCAAACTTGTGCATAAATGATGAAAATTATGTCCTTAATCAAATTATTTAATTCAAAGCATACCTAGAAAATTTCACCCCAAAGTATTTGTCTTTTATTAAGAAGATCTCTCTTAATACTCAAGAATTAAAGAAAAAGTCTTTATAAATAATTCTACCCCTTGTAAAGTCAATAAAATATCCTTTTGTGCATGATGTCATTATCAAAATACCTTAAGCTCACTAAAACCTTCAAAGTTGACATTGTCAAATAGTGAAATACATAGAACTTTATAACCCTATATAATAAGTTGCATTACAATATATCAAGTGTAGTGAGGTTGATATTTCAATATTTGATAAGTTGCATTAAAAAAAAATTGAAGTATAACAAGGTTGATATTTCAATAATGAGAAGTTATTTCACAAACTATATTTGTGCATCATAATTAATACATAGAATTTTGAAATTTTGTTGTAAAGCATGTGCCAAACTCTTGAGTAACAATAAATCTCTACATATTAAGCTTAATATTTTAGTACATTAAAACTACATTATATAATATAGTATATAAATCACAATAACTTAAGTATTTTGAAAAATAAAAATAAGATAAAAAGTGATCAAAGTTATGTTCTTATTATATCAATGGATAAATGATGATTAAAATGTTTAGATCCAGTCCACTTATTGTTCATTTTTTATTTTCACATATAAATCAATTAAAATTTTATCCAAAAAAAGGTGTGAGTGAAGATAATTTAACTATGAATTAAATAAACAACGTTAGGGAGAAAAATTGTATAAAAGAATTAGTGAGTCAAGAAAAGAGAGTTGATTTGACAATTGGCAAGTCAAACTCATAGGAGAAGAAAGATAAGGTTTGTCTTGTAAAAATAAAACAACAAGTAAAAATATTTCTATTTCAGCATGTCCATCTAGAATCTCTTTCAACCCTAAAACATATTAAATTATAAAATATATTTACAGGAAAATAGAGAATAGTTAGAAAATTCTTTGAATGATAAAACATTAGAGAAATTGGTAGGATTCTAGAAAAAACCAATAAATTAAACAAATATGGTTTCCTAAAAACTTATTAGAAACAAGTAAAACCATAAATACAAGTTGTATATATCTAAAGAGAGATGGTGGCTTACCTCATTCATTTAAAAACAAGGAGGTGATGTAACATTGGGAGAAACAGAAAAGAAAAAATTATAGTATAAGCAAATAGACAAAAAAGTTGACAAACTAAAACTATAAAGGTCATTCCAATAAAAGGTTTAACCCATAATCTAATTAGTTTAAGCAAATTCTGTGATAAAAGTTTCAAAGTGAATTTCAAAATCAATTTTCACGATCTCTTGAATGATCAAAATATTTTAATTCTTATTGTTTCATAAGAAAGATAATATGTATGTTGCCTATCTTCAGGCATTATTAAAGTCAAATATTTATTTATTTCACATGATTGGAAATATATGGTGAAAGTATATTATATGGAAATTTAGGACATGGGAGTATTAGAATGGTAGAAAAATTATAGAAAATTGATCTAGTATGAAGAATGCCAAATTTCAATCTAAATGAGAAATCTGATTGTGATGCATGCATTAGAGGAAAACAAGTAATAAATCACACAAATCTAAAAATATAGTCACAACTAGACAACCATTATGATTATTACAAGTAAACCTTCTCAAACCAACTAAAATTTCAAGCCTAGGTGGAAAGAGTATGGTTCTATAATTGGTAATGATTACAATTTAGATAGGTAGTCTTCCTTAAAAACAAAGATGATACTCTTGAAAAATTTATAAGCTCTAACAAGAAGTAGGGAATGAAATAGATTTAAAAATTGATAAGAATAAAAGTGATCATATCATAAAGTTTTTAAAATACGGCTATGATGATCAAGGTATTTCTCATGAATTTTTTCATATCATGACTCAGCAAAATGGATTTGTTGGAAGGATAAATAAAAAACTACTAGGACAATGCTAGTAGAAAATAATTTACCAAAATACTTTTGGGCCAAGCCAATAAATATGGCCAACATTTGAGAACATAATCTTGTGATATTATGAACATAATCATGATTAGACCAACATTTAAGAAAACCACATATCAATTTATCGAATGAAAGAAATAAAAAAGTAGTTGCTTTCAATCATTTGGGTGCAAATGCTTTATCCTCATAAATGGAAAGGAAAAAATAGGAAAATTTGACTCAAGAAGTGACTAAGGCATTTTTTGGATAATGTATAAACTCTAGAACATTTAGAATATACAATAAAAGAAATCTAGGTATACAAAAAATAGTGAATATTAAAGTCATAGAAGAAAATGAGAAAGAAGTTGTGGAGGACAAAAAGGATTTATTTGAAACTGAATTTCAAGAATTTTAAATTAATGACAATCCTAACCTTTCTGAATTAGAAGAAAATTAGGAAAAAGAGACTTCCAAGAGAATGGAAATGTGTGAAGAACTACCCAATAGATAAAATTTTATCTAATGCTTAGAATAGAGTACAAACAAGATCCAAACTGAAAAAGAAAGAAAATATAAATGTATAAAATTTTAAATTCAGCTAAATAATGTAAATAAAATATTACTAGACGAAAACTAGATTGTAGCTATCACTGAGTTAAACTAGTTTGAGAAAAGAAAGGTTGACTCTAGTACTCAAGAACATGAAATGTTTGTTATAAGAGCCAAGTGAATATTTCGGTAAGGAAAAATTGTTAGAAATAAAGTTAGGCTGGTAACACAAGATTCTATGAAAATGAAGGTAAAGATTACGACAAAGCATATGCAAAAAATCATATGCACCAATGATAAGATTAGATGCAATTAGGATTTTCAAACCTTCATGACCATCATTCAAATTCATGTTTCACTTCACTTCAGTCAGTGATCCATGGTTTCTCCAACTCAATTTTGCTTCACTTTCCTTGAGAACACTAATTCATTGCTTATAATTAAGACCTCCAAACATAGTCACCAATAGTGTCTTGTGGTGCTGCATCTTTTGATCACTGTTTGACATTCACATCTAACCATTAGTGTAATAATAACATATTTGCCATCAACTTTTATTTTATTTTATTTTATTTATTTTCATCAATAATCAAAGTACATCAAGCAATCTTTTCTCATCTCAAGTGAGTCAACTAACTTCTGACAAGAAAAGACAAAAATAAAAAAAAATAAGCTTCAATAGGTAAGAAATTTTTGTCAACTTTTAGAACACAATTTTGTCAATAAAAATGACTAGTATGACTTGAGAATGTTTCACTGTAAACCTCATCTTACTCGTAGACATCTTTCATGTGAAATGGAAAAGACACAATGTCTTGTAACATCTAGAAATTTCATGATTTTTCTATAAATTAGGAAAATATATCCCACCAATATTATCATAGGCCCTCAATATAATTTTGATATTGTAAAGTTCTTATGTCATCCTTCCAAATATTTTATCAACATTAAAACTCTAAATACTCTAAAAATGTGTAACACCCATCTTTTATCTAATATTGAATCTTTGCCCATTATGCTTCCCACGTTGAAACGTTTTTTAAGGTTATTAGCCATGCCCATTGATTGAGCCTCAAGTGCGCATCTAGATGCTTTTCTCGAGTCCATTACTTGCAACGTTATTTAAATAATATTAATATTTTATATTTTATATTTTATATTTATTAAAAAAATTCCTTCATTTCCTACATAAATTTTAGTTCTATTTATTTAATGCTATGAGATGCGGTCTGAAGCGTGTTGACGTGGAAGGTCTCAAACTGCCACGTCAACGGCTCTCTGCTCTCCGTCCAAGTGTCTCCTCTTCCTATTGGGCCAGGTCGGCGTTACTGGAGTCAAAACATGACCCCATTTCATATCTTTTTTATTCGGGCCAGGATTTATAATGTTAATGGGGCTATTTTGTTTTTATTAAACTAATGATGTCGCTTTAAAAAGCTCGCTTCTTCCCTCCATCTGGTTGGCGGCAGAGGGAAATGGAGGGAAAGTAGCGCGACCTGGAGATGGACGAGGAAGAGGAGAGGACGGAGTTCCTGAGGGATCGGTTTCGCCTATCCGCCATCGCCATCACGGAGGCAGAAGGTGCGGTCCGGTATTCTCTGCCGCTCTCTGTTTCTGTGGTTCATTTTTCTACCTCTTCCCTCTGCTCTGTTCCCTGACGCGTCCCTGAATACAGGAAGGAAGCAAGGCATGGAGATATCTGAGCCTGTAGTGGCATGCATCGCCGACCTCGCATTCAAGTTCTCAAGTGAGGCATTGAAGTTGTGGGAAATTTACTTTGATGTACAAGTGATCCATGATGTTAAATCGAACAGAAACATAAACAGAAACAATTATAGCCTTTCTAATGTTTAGGTCTCTCTTTTCAGTATGAATCAGTTTTTTAATTGCATTTCTGAGCTACTTTTTATTTTAGTGCTGTTTAATTTTGTGGCTTTATACCACTTACATAAGAGAAATCGGCGTTTGGTCGTAGAGCTCAAACTTACGTATAAACGTAAATTTTGAAATACTATTTAATAGAATGAGCATCGTTTCACATTAAGTGAGATATTATCTTTAGCACCTCCCTTCCTCAGTAACTTGACTTCCATATAACTTTGTCCCATTGAAAACACAGATTTCTAATGGTGTCTGGGACGACTCTGGTACAATGTATCATTGATGGAGTTTGTATATATGCTTTAACCACAATGTTTATTTCTCTTTTTGGCAACGTGTTACTACTTTTCCACTCACTACTCACCTGGAAGGTTAATCATCCCATGTTGTGAGAGTTCTATTGTAGAATATGGCAGAATTCTTCCTCATTTCTTAGATGTGAGTCTTCACTTTTTGGAAGTCTTATTAGATTTTTTGCTAGACAGAGCTAGGGGTTTATCAAATCCTCATACCACAAAATCTGGCCTTTTGCATCGGAGTCTGGCAGGTTCAAATTCAAGTTGATTATAGAAGCACTTAGTATGTATATAGCCTTGAGCAACATTTATTTTCTGAGAATCCTCAAGGCATTAGCAATCTGATGCTGGCTCCATAGGAATTGCCGTCTCTATTCAAAGATCGCACCCAAGGATCAAAATCTACGAACAGTGGTTCCCTCTGTTCGTTAATAACTTTTAGAAACTGTAAGACCATGAAAATGGTAGATTTAGTGCAGGAACACAAAATCACTGCAGGGAATGTGTACTTTCTTTAACCATTCTTTCTGGAACAAACTCTTGTGACGAAGGACATTATTTTTTTGGTAATTTCTAATGTTTATCACTGTTTCCTTGTTCTCTCTAGCCAGCTATCTCCACATAGTCGTTCTTATTTTTTGCATCTGAACCTGCGTGATACACATCATATGAGAAAGGGTTTTTAACCAAAGGATAGTTAGGATAGTGTATCCTGACAATTATGGAAATCCTTATGATGCATCCCTTATTTTGGTGTTCTTCGTCGTATTACCTTTTAGTTTTATTCTTCTTTGAGGGGTGCCAATGAGAAAGGGATGTTACTGGAGAGATTTAATGAATGTGTCATATGCGATAGATTTAATGAGAAAGGGATCTTATGTATATATATGCACATGCATCAATATCTCCGCCTCTAGATTTTCCTTTTGTTTCTATCTAGGGGTGGTGCTGCTGACTTGCACTCGAGTACATATTTACATGAGCCTTGTTTCACGCTTCCACTGCTGTTCCTGTCAAGAAAACATTTCTGATATTTTCATGTGAAAACGCTACTTTTCTTAGGAAATGGACACGAATTATTGAAATTTATTCTTATCTGTTTTTCGCAAAGCAGAGCAACTGGCAAAGGACTTGGAGCTCTTCGCGCACCATGCTGGTCGAAAATCGGTGACTATGGAAGATGTTATACTATCTGGTTAGTCTTCACTGGATTTTCGTTGTAATTCTCTCTCCCTGCTTTAACTCACCAACAATAACTTTCAGCTCACAGGAATGAGCACCTGGGCTGCCTGTTGAGGGCTTTATCTCGTGAACTGAAAGGAAAGGAACCCCAGAATGTAAGGAAGAAAAGGAAAACCTCAAAGACAGAAGATGCACCAACCAGCTGACTTCGAATCTGTTTCATTGTTGGGCCTGTTTATTTATAGGAGGTGGTCCACGATTCAGCTCACCCACCCCCTACTTTTCTTCAACGCATATTCTCTCATCTTTGACTTTATGTCACCTGCTTACCATTTTGGGTTGCTTGAAATGGTTTCTGCTCTTGCATGGTTTACAGACTATTTAAATCTCTGTGCAGAAATTGATCTATTATATCACTAGTGAGATGAACCCCGCTATTTTTCTTTAAATATATATTTATTTTATTTTATTTGTATGTCGCCTGCTTACTACTTTGCGTTGCCCGAAATCAATTCCTTCTCTTGAATAGTTTACTGATTATGTGAATCTCTGCGCATAATTTTTTCTTCAAATCATACAATGGCTTCTCTTCTTCTTTTTACTAGCCACCCTGTTTGCATTTTGTGACTGTGTGGAATCGATTCCCCCTCTCAACCAGATCACTGATTATGCCATAATATCACTGGGCTGATGGACCCCCACTATTTTTCACATACTGTCTTCTGGCTACTTGTATTTCATATGTCACCTGCTTATTTTGTTTGGCAGTTTGAAATCGATTCCTGATCTTGAACAGCTCACTGATCATGAAAATCTTTGTGCGCAAATCGATCCATTATATTACTAGATCAGAAGTCTATATGCATGAACCCATTCGAGGGGGGGGGGGGAGAGAGAGAGAGAGAGAGAGAGAGAATTTTTGGTGCCTGAAGTATTTTTAATGCTGATGCATATTGATTCAAAATTTATTTTGTTATTCAAGTTAGTGAAGAATAAAACATGTTGAGGACATAAATAAGATGTTAATTAATATCTAGTATTAAATAAGATTAATAACCAGGCGTGTTGAGGAGGGGCCAGGTGAGTCTGGAGCTCAGCCTATTCCATCCCAAAACCCCTCTCTCTAGGCTCAGAAACCCAGTTGTGTTTCCCTGGCCACATGACCATTAACCTAACAGCCCATCTCTCTCTCTCTCTCTCTCTCTCTCTCTCTCTCTCTCTCTCTCTTCTCTCTCTCTCTCTCCCCCTTCTGTCTCTTTTCTCTCTCCTCTCTCTCTCTCTCTCTCTCCCCCCCCCCTCTATCACACACACTCAGCTGAAGATGTTTCATCCAATCGACAAGCATTCTTAGAAGAGGAGGCATACTTGATTGGGTCCTCAAGCTTCCTAAGAACGGCAGTAGCTAGCCATCCCCGCTCTAATGTGCCTTTTTTCCCCCTTCTTGATCATTCTTTCTTCATCAACATTGTTATTAATTCGAATATGCTTTCTTTCATGATCATGGCTTTTAATGTAATTGTTATCATCGATTCTACCACTTCCCAAGAGTTTTCAAACTGCCAAAAATGTGTTTTCTCCTTTAGATATGTACCCAAGTAAATACTACATAAATACCCATTTATTTAGAGAGAGAATGATATAGTATCTGGGTTTATAATTTATTTTGACCATGGTTAACTCGATTTTCCATGAAATCTTTTGTGGCCGAAGAGTTCAAAACTCATTATCAAGAGGGTTTGGTTTAAATAAGCTAAATTTATTCGGGCATAAGACTAGTTAATCTCAATTTAATTTATATCATACATTATAATCATGTAATAATTGATGATACCAAAGACCTGGCCAACGAGAGGGAGAGAGGGAGATGGAGGAAGGAAGGGAGAGAGGGAGAGAGGGAGAGAGATGGAGGAAGGGAGGGAGAGGGAGAGAGAGGGAGAGAAACCGAAGGGGAGAGAGAGAGACAGACAGAAGGGGAGAGAGATGAAGAGAGACAGGAAGAGAGAGAGGGGGAGAGACAGGGAGAGAGGGAGGGAGAGAGAGAGAGGGAGAGAGAGAGGGGGAGAGACAGAGGGAGAGAGAGAGAGGGAGAGAGAGAGGGGGAGAGAGAGAGGGAGAGGGAGAGGGGGAGAGAGAGAGACAGAGGGGAGGAGAGAGAGAGAGAGAGACAGAGTGACAGGGGCAGAGAGAGAGAGACAGAGGGGAGGAGAGAGAGAGAGAGAGACAGAGTGAGAGGGGCAGAGAGAGAGAGACAGAGGGGGAGAGAGAGAGAGAGAGAGAGAGGCGGTGAGAGGGGCAGAGAGAGAGAGAGAGAGAGAGAGAGACATTGAGAGGGGCAGAGAGAGACAGACAGAGGGAGAGCGAGAGAGAGAGAGAGAGAGACAGTGAGAGGGGCAGAGAGAGACAGACAATAGTCACTCCAATAATCGTACAACTCTTTGCAAATTAATCACCCCAAGATTCGTGAAAATAGCATTTCCTGGTGATAATGGAAAACCAACAGGTGTTGAGTTTATGGTGGGCACCGTGCCACGTCATTCTTTGCCAATGATTGGCTGACACCGCTTGGGATATTTTGCGAAATGCTCTCACCTTTTCGTGGATTTGGAGGGGGTGGGCATCGCGGTGATGGACGGTCAGGATGCAATCACGTGAATCTATCCTGGCCCATCCAATCGGTGAGCCCCAACCGTCTCCTTATCCAATTCACTCAAAAAGGAGAGACAAGATAGTAATTTTACTAGAATGCCTCTTAATGGGTACGTGTCTGTCATTTAGGGTAGTGTTCAGAGTTTTTTTGGGTATTTCATAAAAGATCACGATCGGCTGAGCGGCCGTGTCGGCGGCATACGGATCTCGCGCGGGCCCCACACCCTCCTGCGGGGTGACGCCGTCCAAATTAGTCGACGCCGTTTCCTTCTGACTACCCCTCGTGTTTTCAGGGAGCATTTTGGTTTAGCACCCCTCTCTCTCTCTCTCTCTCTCTCTCTCTCTCTCTCTCTCTCTCTCTCTCTCTCTCTCTCTCTATCTCTCTCTATCTCTGTCTCTCTTTCTCTCTCTCTCTCTCTACCGGCGATTATTTAAAGGGCACGTCCATCTTGCCCCCATCTTCTCTTTTCTTACCGGCAAGCTTCCCGACCGAACTCTGCAACCACCACCTCCCTCCCCCGACCAGTCTCTCTCTCTCTCTCTCCGTCGTTTCTCGCCGGAGGAGCGGGGGAGGGATCGGACGGGAGGAGCTCCGCCGCGCGCCGCCTCGCCGCCGCCGGGAAACGAGGAATTCCGCCGTGGAACGGCCCTAGTGGGGGAGGAATTGGCAGGAGGGGAATAGAATATTATAAGGCCGTTCGCCGCCTGGTGAAGGTGGGACTGCGGCGGTGGGGGTGGTGGTAACTTGCGGTGCAGGGAAGACGGGGATCGCTTTGGAGGATCTCGCACGGCACAGATTCCGAGAGTGTGGAAGAGTAAATAGAGTGGAGAGGGACAGACGGCAATGGGGGAATTGATCGGCTCCGCCTCCGTCTGACCTTGCTTTTTTGCCGTAATCCACACCGGCTGGCCGATCCTTCTTTTTCATGCTGTGTCTTTTGTTGACGGAGACAAGCACCGATTTGTGGGAGAATGGGGCGCGATCCGGTGAGTGACCCAATTTTTGTTCTTGGACTTCTCGACCCCCCTCCCCGCACGTCAACTTCTCCTTATCTTCATTCAAGCGTCGAAAGTTAAATCCTTTCGATCTGTTTCTCGCGTCGCGTGAGAAGGGAGTTTGTTCCCTGAGGTTGGAGGTGCTATCCTCCTTCTGAATTGCCGTTGTCTGACTTTTACTTGTGCCTGAGGTCGAACGAAGTTCATTGCTCTTTTAATTTTATTTAGTGTGAATGAATTTTCGACCTCATTGTTTCAACTTTCGGCATAACACTTGAAATTGAGAACTAGTTTCCGTCTATGGTGGTTTCTTCCCAAAAACCCCCCTTCTGAAAAATGCCGTGTTTCTTGGCTTATTTTGTGATGTTATTCTCCTCCTCTATGGCCGTCTCTTGCTGTCTCTCTCTTAACCCCGCATTAGCTTGTGTTTGTCTTTGCGGGCCATATTTTGTTCACTTTATTTGCATTCTCCTCTTCTGTCTGTTTCGACTTTATCCAGAAAGTGTTTTTCACTTTAACATTCCGATTGTGGCAGTTAATTGAGATTTTTCATCTGTGACGCGGATTTTCTTTGCTTCCCCTTAAGATCTTTATTTGATTAGAACTATCTTTTTGGGGCACACTGAAACGGATATCCTCTCCTTGATCAACTTTCCGTAGGCAACCTGGAAGCTGCTTTGAGGTCTCGAGGAGAGAGAGTTCCTTTTTAAGGCTCAGGATGCCATCTGAAATCATGGATCAGAGGCATCTGTCGTCCGTCTGCATGGCTTCTGCGCCATCAACGTTATTTTCCAATGGTATTTGTCTTCTAAGCGAGGTATGACCTGCCATCTGCATTCAGTATTCTGCCAATGATCTTCTCTTAACTTGGGACTAGTGTTCAACAAAAATTATTCGTCTACCAGACTTTCCTTGCTTTTCAATTCATTTTTGTGGAAGCTATGTCTTTATCCAACGAGCATTTCACCATTTCTAATTCGTCTTTGGTTAAAGAACATTTAACATTTTACGATTTCTAATTCGTCTTCCGTTTTCCTTCTGTTTGTTTAACTTTTCCTTCCTTTTTCTTCCCTATACAGAGACAAGCAGAATGTTGGAAGTCTGATTCTTTGCCGCATTATCATGGTTCGTGTTTATTTACCGCAACTTGAATGTAATGTTTAGTGACTGTTAATCAAAGGCGCCATTAATGCAATTCTGTGTTGTATAGTTCTCCTTTGACCTTCTGCAAACTCGTTGCCTGGTTGAAACAGTTTTAGGAATGGATTAGAATTTTTATCAAGATCGCCTGGAAACTGAGCGCGTCTGTACATGAACCGGGAGACTTTGAATGAATTTACTCTTACATCGAACTTCCTAGCATGTTCATTCATTGTCAGTGCTCATCACCATGTAGTTCAACATTTCTTTGTATGGTCATTTTCTATCTGCATTTCCATCCCCATGGCAGATTGTGTGCTTTGAGAGCAGATTTAAAAATCTAGTTCTGTGCTCTCGAATTTGTATGCCATGTAAGGTACCCTTTTGTCTTTAACCGTGCACAGCCCCAGTGGAAAGTTCTCCATTAATTGGTAGGATTCTCTGCATAGTGAACAAAGCCCACAACTATACACCGTGATTATTTATGTAGCAGCGATTCCCCTGAAGTAGCTCCTGTATGGATTATTTCAACCTTCGGGATTAAACTAATGGATTTCAGGAGAGTTTTTTTTTTGACGGAAATCTATCTGAGAATAGGCTTTGGAATTTATAAACCATTTCTTTGATATACTATTATTAGAGTCTTCCTAATCTTTTTATCATGCCTGACCTTCTCCCACCACATGTGAAATCATTACATTGAATGTTCATTGTCGTCATTTTTATGCTTGTCTGGTCGATCCTCTGCAGATGCTGAGGGAATGCCATCAGTTCCTGGAAGTAGACCCGCTGGAGAAATAGGGTTAAACTCAGTGGAACCCTTCAAATATTTTAATCTTTTTAAAGATCAGAGAAGCAAATTTGGAATTGACAAAGACTGCATGGATGCGGAAAGAACTATTAGGCAGTCTACGGCTCCTTGGAAGGCCACAGGACAGGATTCGGGGCTTCAGTCAAATTCACTAGGGTGTCCAGGATCTCCATTCGTTGACATGAGCAAGAGTGGCTTTCAATTCAAAAATGATATGCTATCTAGCTCGTTGTCAGAAGCGTTCAGCAGAGAATGTAAGCTCTACTCACCATGCAAAAGTTAATGTTCTTTCCTGGGGGATTCGAGGGGCTATAATATTTTTTATTTGTCTACTATTAAAAAAAAAATGTTCGTTGATCTTACCTTCATTATTTTTTGGCAAGTGTAACCCTGATTTAAGCTCATCTGAAATGATCTTACCATTCTGATTTTGCAGTGAGTTTATCATCTATGGATCCTTCATGTGGTCATTCAACCAATATTAACCCCAACCTGGAAGAAGATGAATCTTTTGAATCCTTGGAAGAAATTGAGGCCCGAATAATTGGAAACCTTCTTCCCGATGATGATGATTTGATTTCTGGAGTAACTGATGGCATTGAATATGTTCCTAGGCATAACTTTGATGATGTGGAAGATGACCTATTTTGTAGTATAGGAGGAATGGAACTTGAAGCTGATGATGGTTTACGTGGTAACAAAATTTTAGATCCTGCTGTTGGGGTCCGCAATTTTCAACAGGAAGTGCTTAGTGGTACGTTTTCTGGAGAACGCCTGCATGTTGACCGTCCCTCTAGGTCACTCATTGTGAGAAACATAAGTGGAAATGTTGAAGATTCCGAGCTAAGGGTTGTCTTTGAGGTGCTCATATCCACCATGCTTCACTTTTCCTGTGTTTTATCGTTGCCCCTATTCGGGTTCTGATTCCATGAGCCCTTCTATGTTGATTGTACTCTCTTATTTTTGCAGCAATATGGGAGCATTCACACTCTGTATACAGCCTGCAAACATCGTGGTTTTGTTATGATCTCATACTATGACTTGCGGTCTGCTCGCAATGCAATGAAAGCACTTCAAAACAAGCCACTGAAGAACAGAAAACTCGATGTACAGTTTTCGATTCCCAAGGTATATGCTCCCAACTGATTAATGCATAAACTATGCATGCATTTTTATTTTTTCCGTCCAAAGGATGTTTATGCATGAGTTAGACAGCTGCGTTTCTGCACTCTTTTGCTATTGGAGTCCCCATTTCTAGCTCATTTATTTGTTTTTATTTGATAAATCTCTATTTTCTTTTTCTGTCTGAACTAAAATGTGTTTCTTTGCGAATTTTTATGCTGAACACATCTGTGTGATACATGGGACATTTTACTTTTACCTTCCCAGGGGTAAAACAACGACCAAAATTCGGAAAACCTAAGATAGCAGTTAAAAAGCTAAGAGAAGCATGAAAAGCTTATTCTCTCTAGAAGACTTTATGTGGTTGAAGAATGTCTTATTCATTTGCTGAAGGGAGCAATAGACTGACTCTGCAAAAGTTGTGATGTAAAAGTGCAGTAAGCACACTTCAACCGTATAGGATAAAATGTTAATTTTTCAACTTCGAAACCTTGAAAACATGCGAAAGTACTGTGCTTTTTGATAATTCCTAAAGATATCAATGAAGCTTTGCATAGCATCTGAGAAGGGTTCTGTCTTCAATCGTACTGTTTTTTCTGTTCCATTAGATGGGTAGAATTATCAGCTGATACTCGACTAGATTGACCATCATCCAGAACTGTGCAGCCGATTTCTGGGACATCTTACTCGCACTGAATTTTGATTTCTTTTGTTGTCCATGTGTTGAACATATCTGCCACTCTTTTGTATTTTGATTCTCTTTTCTGGGCCATATATCAGCAGGACAATCAGTTTGAGAGTGATATTAACCAGGGTACACTTGAGATTTTGAACCTTGACTTTTCTGTTTCCAATGATGATCTCCTTCAGATATTTGGCATATATGGCGACATTAAAGAGGTATGACATGTTTTGGACCTCAGAACATCAGCTGTTTTTGTACTTCTGAGTATTAAAGTTTCAGCTATCCTGCTGATACACAGATTCGTGAAACTCCACATAAACGCCATCACAAGTTCATCGAGTTCTATGATGTCCGAGCTGCAGAAGCTGCTCTTCATAGTTTGAACGGAAGTGGCATTCCAGGAAAGAAAATCAAGCTTATTCCCAGCAGACCTGGGGTTCCAAGATGGAGGTATTCACACTGCACACTCTTTTTACATACGATTTCATAGAAATTTTAAATTGCCGTACCAAAATTCTTCCTGGGCCCTGGCCGACCTTCGCCGATGGTATAAATGCAATTTATATAATCATCATAAATAAATATTATATTTTCAATCATGGGTCAGTGAGATCAAACAAAGATCCAAGGTACTCAAGTTATCATCTCATCTAACTCAAAACTCAGTTACCAATTTTAGCAACTACGGATCTATTCATAGAAATGATAGCTTGTTGAAGTTGCTTAGCTATTCAACTCAGACCCAAGTAATGGCTGGGGAATGCCATTACTTGGACAGAATCCACGTACCATTGATGACTGTTGCTACCTGTTTGATAATATTTTCTAGCAGTTATTTTGGATGCGGAGGGAAACGAATTTTCTCATTGACATTCCTCCTGAAACCAGTGCGACGCAGCAGCCTTCTCCGGACCTGGAGCAGAGAGAACCTGCTGGATGTTGTCAGCTCGAGAGTCCATGTCACTACCCACCTTCAGGTGATCATGGTTTGTCACTCATGCCCATACTAAGATTCTCCTTGTTCCAACCATATATTATACACTCTTGAATGCACCTGTCGTGATATAGTTTAAATGTTCATCAGGAACCACCAATCATGGAGTGATCACCTCCTACGGCCTTGATGCTGGATCTTTTCATGCCAGACATTCTAGCCTTCACACACAACACCGATTTCTGGATAACAATTTCGGCGTTACAGCCTCTCCGATTAGGGTTTCGCCTGCGAGCATCAAAAGCAATCCAGCTGAGCTCGAGCTCAGTCACTCTCTGGGAGATCGGAACACTGGGTTTCCAAGTCCCTACTCTCGTTCCCTTCCCGAGTACCATGATTGTGTGACCAGTGGACTTCCCTTCAACTCCCTTAGCGCCATGTCCTCCATGTCCATGAACATCAACGCTCGACCAGTCAACGCCTTTGACAACATCCACATCCAGAATGCGGGCTCAGAGGGGGCCAACTCCCATCCCTTTGAGTATAATCACGGTAAGCCTATAATGTGGGTTCGGACATTGATTTCATTATTCAAGAACACATACAATTATCTTCTCTTTGATTGCAGCATTTGGGACCTCGGCGAATGGCAATGGCTGTCTTCATGGGCATCGTAATGCTTGGAGCAATGCGAGCCCATATCATCATCATCAGCAGCAGCAGCAGCTGCAGCAATCCCAAGGGCCGATGATATGGCCAAATTCTCCATCGCTTGTCAACATTCCGGCCTCTCCGTCGCAATCTCGCGGGCTTCCGAGGTCGCCGTCACCTATGGTGAACACATTTCTTCCACTCCGCCATCATCATGTGGGCTCGGCCCCTTCTGCAAATCCCTCCCTCTGGGACAGGCGGACGTATGTGAGGGACGGCGCCGCCAGCGGCCCATGTTTTCACCCGGGCTCGGTGGGGAGCTTGGGAATCTCCGGCATCTCCGGCCTGCACCCTCTGGAGCTTTCTTCTCGAAGCTTCCTTCCACACATTGGAGGGACCATCCTGGACCCCTCGCGGTATTCTCCTCAGCAACGGTGCCAGACGTTCCATGGGAGGAACCCAATGATCCCGGTGCCCACTCAATTTGATTCTCCCAGTGATCGAGCCAGGAGCCGGAGAAGTGATGCGAGCTCAAACCAGGCAGACAGCAGGAAGCAGTATGAGCTCGACATTGAGCGAATTATTCGCAGGGAAGACTCAAGAACAACGTTGATGATAAAGAACATCCCCAACAAGTATGCACCTCAAAACTCCCCTCCCTCCCTCCAACAACAACAAAAAAGAAAAAGTTAAAAAAAGAAAAACGAATCACAGCTGACTTTCTTCTCTTCATGGGATCCAATAGGTACACATCCAAAATGCTCTTGGCGGCGATCGATGAGAATCACCATGGAACTTACGACTTCATCTATTTGCCTATTGATTTCAAGGTAAGATTCTGCCTGATTTCTTGCTTCGGACAACATGTCCGGCCCTCTGCCAGTAGTTTCTTATCCATCGTCTGTCTTCCACCCCCTCCAGAACAAGTGTAACGTGGGGTACGCCTTCATCAACATGATAGATCCTCGGAAGATCATCCCTTTCTTTCAGGTTCTTATTCTTCTCCCTCATACCCTCTATAGATAGATGGCAAAGTTTTGATTTCATTTCATTTCATTTCATTCAGACTTTTAATGGGAAGAAGTGGGAGAAGTTCAACAGCGAGAAGGTGGCATCGCTCGCCTACGCCCGGATCCAAGGGAAAGCCGCCCTCATCGCCCATTTCCAGAATTCAAGCTTGATGAATGAGGATAAACGGTGCCGTCCGATCCTGTTTCAGACAGACGGCCCAAATGCTGGCGATCAGGTAACACAACGCATGCAATCATCTTTCAGCATCTTACCATCACTTGCAGCAGCGCTGTTTCTCCAAGTGTTGTTGGATGGCGATCACTATGTTCTTTTAGGGGTTGACCTTTTTCCAATCCATGAACTCTGATTCTCGTTTACCTGGTTCTCGAGTGGTTTTAGATGCCATATTTGATCACATATAATCGCATGAACTTAGTCATCTTATCCAATATGGGTCCGTACTAACCGAGATGCTCCAACGTTGACCATGAATTATTCGCAGAAAAATCTAAACCTCCTGCTTCTGTCATTCCGGCATCTAATCATGGGTTTACTTCTTTTCTTTTTGTCCATTTATGGAAACTTAGGAACCCTTCCCCATGGGAATCAACATCCGATCCAGGAACGGGAAGCCCAGGGCGGCAGGCAACGAGCAAAACCAGATGGGTAGTAGCGGCGGCCTCCCCTCCGTAAACGGAGAGGAATCGCCCAACGGGACAGACTCTTCACCAGGTTCGGTAAAGGCCTTGGACTGATCGCACCATATTCGCCCAACCCGGCTCTTCATCACTGCTCTCTCTCTCTCTCTCTTGATCGCTCGCTCGCTCGCTCATTTGCTCCGGCAGTCTGCTCACAATTTTGCCGATATTCTCCGACACAAATTCCTCTCCAGTGCTTCCCATTTTCTTCTCCCTTCCATTGTATAAATCTATGGCCGACTCTGACCCAAAGATGGGGAGACGCAGAAGGAGAGAGAGAGAGAGAGAGAGAGAGAGAGAGAGAGAGAGAGAGCTCCATGTACGACAGAGAAGAGAAAGCAAAGTCAGAGCCTGTATCATCTTCTCCCCTCTCTCTCTCTCTTCTTCTCTCCTCTGTATTATCTTCAGATTGTTTCCCCAGGTGGATGATGTCTGATCTTTTTTCTCCTGGGGAGGGGGGGGTCGGGCGAAACTCGGCTGGACGACGGGTTGACTCCGGAGCCGGGCGCTGACCATCTTCCATGTATGTATGTCAAGTTTATATACATATAAATATCAAATATACGTTTTGTGATCTTCCTCCATATCCTTCCACGCTGCAAACCTCCACCTGCTCTTCTACTCACCAAGGAATCGGTTCATCCACGCTGCACTGATCGGCAACAAAGAGCCCAAGACACCGCTGTTGAATCGGAGGAACTCCACACAGAAAGCTTAGATGAACTCGAGCTCAAAGGATGCTCTGCGGGGGTGGGGGGGGAACCAGAGACCAGAAACCATGAGTTCCCTCCAGAGTCTCGGGGAGATTTATTCAATCGGAGGCAACAGAGATCGGACCCATCGAAGAGCTCCTGCTCCAACTGGATGATTGCCTCAGTGTTTCTCCCTTGCGCTCAGCCAAACACTCTCGATGCCGCTTCTCCCTTGACCGCCACAGAGCTCCATATCTTCATCTTCTCCCATCAGCCTGACACTCATTACATACAAATCAGATGCTACCCCCTCCTCCAAAGAGCCATTAAACTCTCACTTGAAATATATATATATATATATAGAGAGAGAGAGAGAGAGAGGGAGGGAGGAAGTTTACCGTAGAGGATGTCATAGTGACCGGGACGGTAGAGCAGGGTAACGAAGGGCCTGGACGGGTTGCCACCCTCTGGCGCGTCCTGTGAAGCGACGAAGTCATGGTGGTTCACATTCAGCACACCGCCATCGCAGGAGCTGCGGTCGAGGTAGACGATGCGCACGGCCACTCCCAACGTATCCGACAAGGCCGTGATGTGGATGTGGTCGCTCTCCTCCCCCATTGGCTCCACCGATGTCTTGCAGAACTACCCATTAACGACTAGGCAGAGGTGAGAAGAGCGAACCAATACATAGCAAGCAAGCAAGAGAGAGAGAGAGAGAGAGAGAAGGGGGGGTTTACAGCGTTTACCTGGTCCACGGTTCCGATCCCGTTTGTGAAGCCCAGGATGAAGGGCTCAAAGAACTCCGCACGCCGGCGGATCTCACCGGACGTGACGAATCTGAAGAACATCACCACTGGGCAAAGATGAAATGTTAACAGGAGAAGACAAGAAGACAAGCGCGAGGAGAAAAAGTGCAGGCTGGTGAGCTCACTGGAGTCCGAGTATGACCGATCCTGACACTTCTGCAGGAGCTCCTTGGCACTGGAGCAAGGGAGTGCATCGGTTTTCAGTTGATTAACATCAATAACAGCTGACCGAATTCACTGTCGGGCACACGAATCTCTGGTCTCTCTGTTTGCCAAAAAAAAAACTATTCTCACCAACCTTATCGATCCTTCTCCGCCTTGGATCACACCATCAAGCAGCTCGATGAATGTCTACAAGACATGAACCAGATAGTTACCTTTACGAGTTTTTTTTTTTCTTCTGTTTTAGGAGGTGGGTAGTGCCGCAGGTACATTAGATTTAAGGAGAGAGAAGAGTATGTGAGCTCTCCAAAGAAAAAAAACAAGAAAACAAATCAATACAGCTTGCACCGTTCATTCTACAACGCTAACACCTCCAAACCAATGAATATTCACTTTAAAGCATATGGGAGTGAAAGATTACGATCTCCATTGAACAGCTATGGTGTCTCTTGGTACAAGAATTAAAAATGCCCAAAAAAAAAAACATAGAAGAATCTTGAGGGTAAAAGATTGAAACAGAATGTCTTTCACAGAAAAGGATATTTATGAGTGGCATCGTTGGAACTCTCCTCTTTCTGAATTGAAAACAGCTATCTTGGGGGAAAACCGTCAAGCAATTCCTTCTTCAGGGTGAAGACCAACAAAATCTTGAAACGAGCCCCCAGAATCATAGCCCCAGTCCGCCAAACTAGCTACCCATAGCGACTTGGAATGAAATGAATTAAAAAGTAAATATAGAAGGTTTTCCGGGGAGAACATATATCCCTGTTGCAAAGTGGCCAACACTAGTAAGTCTACTTTGAGAAAGAGACTTGTTTTCTCATCTAATGGACTAAAGTTTTGCATCTAAAACTTCCTATGAAAATAATTCATTTTAAAAAAACTAGTCATAACAATTACAAAGAAAGAAGCGATTTGTTATCGATTAACAGATTTAAGACTGTCGCAGAGGAGGCACTAAACTACAAAGATATCAAGTAAAAAAAAATTGGCCGGTGTATACTGCAGTTTGTAGAAGGTTCCAATAAAGTTTACAAAACATGAACTACTACTGAGGTTTTCTTGGGATGGTAACAAGAGGTACTCTGTGGAGTCTTGCTCAAGGCAGATGGGCTTTATAATACATGAATGACATACACCAGCATAACCAGATATTATTTCCAAGATATATGGCGAAAAGGAACAAAAAGAAAAAAGTGATGGGCTTACGTCAAAGTAATCTTCAAAGGTGAAATCAGCATATCCAAGATTTTGGAGGGTCTTCTTGCATTCCTCAATATCTGATTTAATACGGTAAACTTCGGCCTTGTCTTGTGTTTCCAGTATATGCTCCTATAAAGCAATGTCATCATCTTATTTGCCTCGGAGGAGAAACACTTGGCAGTAAAGAAAAATGTACATTTATTTGTTTCAAAACATACAATAACTTCACAATTACACGGGGGAAAATATTTAATCTCAACAAACTCCTCGTTGGGCGTGTGGGTGGTAAGTGTACCAGGTAAGAAAACATAAAGCTTCGGAAGAAACAGTTCCCATCACCCCTTGTTCGTCTTATACCAGAATAATGTTCAGAAAGCATCTGAAAAAGGGGAAATAAAATGGAAGCATAAAAAGAGATTACAACATAGAATGATAATAAAATGGAAGTTAGCCTCATTTTCCACCGCATCACCAAATAAACCTTGATCTTTTCCAGTAAGATTGGACTCCCAGATTGATACTCAGCTGCTAATGCCGACAAAGGTTCCTGCAATGGAAGAATCTTCTACTCATCACGTACCAAATGATGAAAATTCGGAAAAAAAAAATCCCATCTAGATGGAATTAGTTTGTCAATACTGTACGATTAAAGGGGCTAAAAATTAAAGACAGTGATTTCCTGAGTGAAAACCCCAGAAGACTAGATGAATAACTCAACTCGACTATACAGAAGATGGACTGCCTCCCGTTCAGTGACAGTTGGCATAAGTAGAAACACATTATAGTATCATCAAAATATAATTCAAGCATTAAGTCCATCATGCTTCCTTCCTCGAAAGCAGAAGATGTGCTATAATACGTCATCCTGAAGCAAAGCAAGCACTAAATTAAAAGCCAGCGAAACCTCAACTCATCTGACCTCATGTTTGTGTTTTTTTAAAAATATACAACAGGCATTACAATGCTACCACGCTACATTATGACTTACGACATGCTTTATCTATGCTCCAAGTACTGGACAACTATACGTTCATCCAGATTCCATGATGACCTTGCTTTCTAGATTTTCTTCTAATCCATGTCGGGCATCAAGCAACCCTCTTTCCCTGTTAGCTATGATTTTACCGTCCTCCCCCTCTCTCCTTTCAGTATTCCTTCTTCCTTGAAAGTAGTAGTACCAGACCTCCATTTAGGAAAAAAGAACCTAAAGGCTAACGTCAAAGAATCTAAGATATCCAGGTGCGCAGGACATAATCAACTAGCAGGAAATTAGGCAATCTATGCATGAAACTCAATAGAATCAGGGTTTCCACATCCAGTAAAAATGGCAGGTAATACGGACATCATAGAACCAACCGCTAATAAGCTTTTTACGAACAAACACCAACACCACTAAGCAAATGAGGGCGCACACGTGATCATCTTCTTGATTTTTTCCATATTCGGTTCCATTCATATGTACAAATCCAAAGGAGGAACTGTTTAAATTAAGGTACGCTAAAAAAACGAAAACAGGATAAAAGTGCGCACTATTGTCACAAGAGGGAAGCACGAAAAAGCTTTACAGGAAAAAAAAATCCTCCAGAAAATCCATTCGAAGGGATTAGGACCATCTGAGAGAACAGCCGATGCTAATTCAGGGTATAGTTGGAGAATGATTAGAATCGTTGAATTGGTAGGAACTCAGAAGTACATGAGAGCTTAAAAGCATCCAACACGAAACGAACACGAAAGAAATAAGCAATCGACAATGACAAATCGGTGTGGTACAGTCATAGCATAACGCTCAATGAACATGTTCATCAGAAAAGGTGATGTATCGTGGCTACATCCCAGAGAATAGGAGCCAAGAACCGGGGGATCTGACCTTCTCTCCAACGCAGAGCATCTTCTCGGCCTCCTCTTCCAAAATGTTCGATTGCTGATGCAGAATATCATCATCCCTGAAGCTAGACCAGTCATACTCATCCGGACCAGGAGTCTGCGAGGATCCAACCCCAAGGCCCAATCGGAGGGCAGACTGTCCAAGAACACTGTCCACGGCAGCGCTAGGGTTCGAATTTAAACTGCAGCATTCCTCCTCCACGCCATCTTCTGCCGGAGAGTTATGCATCGTCTCCTTCAAAGGGGAAAGTGGCGGAGGAAGAACCACGGACAAGCGATCTCCGCCTTCCCGCCACCTTCGGTCGTCCTCTTCCTCCTCAGCTCCCCCCCTTCCTCAGTAGATCCTCCAGAACACGGCGGGAGGAGAGATGGGGAAGTGTTCGAGGATTCAGAGGAATCGCGTCAAGAACTCTGTCGGGAGAGTTGTCGTGTTCCGCCGGACTAGGCTATTATAGTATTACGAGTCTCGCATTTTTTTCCCAATACGCCCGTTATTCATTTTAAATTCAGTTTCACTCAAACAAATGTCATATTATATAAATACCTTATTAAAAGTATTATTACGATCTTGGCATTTTTTCCTATACGCCTTATAACTTTTATTATAAAGCAATTTCGCTCAAACAACGATGAAATTATGTAAATACCTCATTAGTTGGGGAAATAAGACCCAGATCGGGCTTAGCACGACTCACACCTTTATGGAATTCTACAATTTTAAAATTAAATTTTAAAAGGTTTTATTTTAAATATTATTTAATTTTTAATGTCTAATAATATTACGTCGCCATTTGGTGAGAAAATTTACTATACATATAGATTTATTTTAATTTACTCGGAAATATAAGCCTTGGCCTTACGTCATGGTGTTGACATCCTGTCTCACAACGGGCATAGGTATAATACATTTTATAGCAGGGGTCAGATACAAAACTACAACATCAGATACAGATTTACCTAAATACCCATTTTTCTTTGCTGTCCCTTGTTTTCCAGGGCTTTAAGAAAGTGACGGCGGCGAAGAAAACACCTTCGAACATTTGCATTTAAAACCTTCTAACATCGTGCAATTGCATCGTATACCCCACGGGTTCATTACAGTGTCCACTGGTAAACACTTTCGGGTTTTTTGTTTGATTATGTTAATTTTATGATATGTTAAAAATATATACCGTAGAAAATCTTTTACTTCAAGTCTATAATCTCTTTATCATCAATTAGATGAGTGAGTGAGTGAGCGAGAGAGAGAGAGAGAGAGAGAGAGAGAGAGAGAGAGAGAGAGAGTGAACAGAAGAGAGTCATGTAGTGACATATTAAAAACTTCATAATTTTATGAAAAAAATAATTATTCTGAATGATTTCAAAGAATGCAATTTTTTTCTTTATGGGCTTGGTTTTTAAACCACAAACTATAAAAATGATTCATCATAAGTACCATTGACTTAGAACTTTATTTATTTATGCTTCAATTCTCTAGAGAAATTGTAATATGAAGAAATTGATATATTATTTTAATTTTGACTATGAAGAAATTGAAGGATAAATGAATAATTGAAGGATAATGGTAATCATGATGAACCACTTTTACAATTTTTGATCTAAAAACCAAACCCATAAAGAAAAATTTTGCATTATATGATGTCAATCAGAATAAATCTTTTTTTCATAAAATTGTACCCTTTTTAATATGTTACTGCATGACCTGCTCTTATGTTCACTCTCTCTCTCTCTCTCTCTCTCTCTTCTAATTGACAGCCCGAGCAAGGATAATATAGATCCAATCCTGATCTATTCTTACGTTGATGTTTCTAAGTTCTTGAATGAAAGGAATAAACATGAATTGGTATGAATTTCTTGATGGAAATAATCACAAGTTGGGGACTAGACATGGTAGAGAGAGAGAGAGAGAGAGAGAGAGAGAGAGAGAGAGAGACTTACAGCTAGGAAGCGGCCATGAGATTTCTTGGGTTACGACAGACAAGTCATGTTTTGCCTCTGGAATGCAAGCCCACTACATGTGTTTTCTCTCTTTTGAGTTCACTGAAAATGATATAATGGAGAGGGTTCCTGGTGATCGTAATGCTGACTGCCTTCATTTCCTGGAAGTGGAGAGGGTTCTTGACGAGGAAACAAGAGCTTCAGGCGAAACGCATCGACTCCATTTAAATAATACCGAAATAATCTCTTGGCCCTGATGAACCCAAGTCGGCCATACAGAGCCAGGGCTCCCTTGTTGGTGACTTCTGCCTCTAGAGTGACCTACAGGAGGAGCAACCCAGACCTAACCAAGGTAAATGACTCTAGATCTGATAAAAATGGTAGACATGATTATTCTGTTGAAATATCTTCTGTAGATATTCTGTTGAAAATGATAAATGAAATGGTCAAAATTTTAAAATCAGAATCAATCGAAAATGTAGAGAACAGTTTTAATTTTTTTTCATCATTAGAAAATGTTTTTTTAAAATTTATAACATATATAATTTCTTCCAATCATTTCAGACTATTCTAATGATCCAATTCTCGAATATACTGATTTTTTGTTATCTAGCAAAAAATAATTGATTCCAACTGGTGCACCTCTGAGTCTTGTATATTATTCCTGAATTCATGCCTTCTATCTGGGTCAACCAAAAACAAGCCTCAAGCATAACTGGCGCTGACAATTGGAAAAAATTGGAAGAAAGTCAATATCAAGTTGACTGACTTTTTAAATATATAAGGGGAAGAACTGCCCATAGAACGGGAAAAATAAATGTTTTCGCTTCATTGTGGACTAAGGGGAACGAGCCGGGGGGCGGGGGGAGGGAGGTGGAGAGATCAAATCCGAAACTAGAGTACCAGGGCCTTCAGAACTTGATGAGAGCAGAAGACTGGGCACAAACGGAGAGGAGAATCTGATGGGCATAATCCAGAGAAAAGTCCATCCTATTCTGCAATAGACCAACTAAAAGTAGATACCAGAACATTATTTTATGGGCATTTGTTGGCATCTAACGACTATTGGCACAAGATGCTGTGCTTGAACAAAAAATAAAATTTTCTCTCTCTAGCTGATATCCGAATCAAATATTTACGCATGATTTTGGGTTTTCTAGATAGGACAAGAATAGCTGGTAGATCCAAAGTGAATCTGCGTCGAATCATCTTTTCTGTTTGTGAGGTCTGAAAAATAAACTTATCCACAAGTCATGGTGTGAAAGACACTGTATAATCAATGGCTGAAATAGCAGGAATGTGTAGATGCAACACAGATGATATCACAATCCTTTAACTCAGAAATCTAAAATCGTAGAGAGCTACCAAAATCATAATGGGCTAGGAAAGACTCACCTCTTCACATCCAGATTCCATCATTACTCTTATGGATCTAGTAACGAGTTCAGTAGCTGCAATGAGGGGGAAATTTAATTAAATAACACATAAGAAACTGAACATAACTTTTCACTCTTGCAAAAAAATGGAGTTAAAAGGGTTTCTCGTTTGGAAAATCCACTATGAAGCTTAGAACAATCCAGTTCAACGCAGAATTGGAAAATTTCTGTTTCAAGGCAGAATTCCAGGTCTCACACACATCCCTTCCCAGACACATTCCATCGGAGTGGAGAGAGAGAGAGAAAGGGGTAATATAATTTCTTAGAAAAAATTCTCCACCTCGTAAAATATAAGAAACTCCTAAACCCTTGATCATGCCCCACGAATTCTAACAGTCAGCAGACTTCCTATGTTCCGCTTGTGGATGCTAATTCTTACAAGGAAAGAGAGAGATAATGACATGGCATCATTTACCTATGCCTCGGCCCCTGTAAGGTTTGACAACAACCAGCATAGCAATGTACCCCCGGAAGCTATGGCGATGCTCCCCCATCTTGCAGACGACGGTTCCCACACATTTTCCCTTATGGAATGCCTGATCATCACACAACAGTTAGCTCCAGGTACTCAGCGACGGCGAAGACCTAGAGAAAGATAGACTTCGTATCTAGATTGGGGGAGGGGGCCGGGGAGTACGAGGAAAGAGAGCTGGGGCCACTGGTAGACGAAGTAACGGTAGGTGAAGATGGAGTAGGGCTCGCTCAGCTCCTGGTCTACTAGCGCCATGATCAGCGGCAGGTGGTGCTCGCCGCCATAGCTCATGTACTCTATCTCCTCCGGCGAGAATTCCTCCGCCGCCGCCGCCTCTCGGCCGCCGCCAGCATCCTCCATCTCCCCTCTTCCCTGCAGTCCCCGAACGCCCCCTCGGAGGTCTACAACTGAACCAATGCGCCTAATAACGGGCTGGAGTTTCAGTTATATACTAGCCCATTATGAGCCCAATAATATCCAACCAGCCCAGAAGTGCTCTCTCTCTCTCTCTCTCTAACGCTCTCTACGCTGATGGTTGTCTGAAGGGCCCACTAACTAGTAGGCCCAATGTTTCATTCATGGCGTCATGGAAGGTTCAGCTATAAAGTGAGCTCTCTCCGGGAACCAGTGCTTTCTTTCCCTCCCACCTTCCGTTCTGGTGCTGCTTTGGTTGGCGAGGGCGGAGGAGAAGCCGAGGGAGGGAGTTTCTGGGATTTCCGCGGAGGAGGGGGGAGGAGACAGTCAGGGAGGAAGCGGAATGGCGACGGGATCTGTGGATCTGGAGGAGGTCCCGTCGGTGGATCTGATGACGGAGCTCCTCCGCCGAATGAAGTGCGCCACGAAGCCCGATAAGCGCCTCATCCTCATTGGTACCGATCTTCCTGATTCAGAGAGTTTCTCTGCTGCGTGTGTATGCGTTTGCTCTTGGGGATCTTACTAGGGTTTGTTTTGGGAGGTTTTGGCTTCCCCGTGGTAGTTCTGGAGAAGTTTGTGATTTATAATTTGGTTATTTAAATGTTTTCTGTAACTTCATTCTCCATTTCTCTGAATGTATATATCCGCGGAGGGTTTTTGCTTCCGTTGATGTAGTTCGTCTTATAATTCTCCGTTTGCTTAGGCTTTACAATTTATATCCTAAATGGTTTACTTTGTGGAAAGGAGGAAATGATTGAATATGATAAGTCCTGTAAAAATGCGTGTTTTTTGTTTATTCGGTTGAATTGGCTAAAATTTTACACGACTTTTGTCGATTTCGTTGTAAAAATAAAAATTTATGAATAGGATTTTCTTACTCCTGCTTTTTTTTCCGATTTCTTTACTGTCGACCACCTAGTAAGAAGAAAATCAATGCAGTCGTGCGACTCGGCCAAATAGTGCTCTATGGTTTGATGGTTTTTGCTGACTCGGTCAAGCATTCTTTTTTCTTTGTTCAATTCCGTCTCACCAACCCACGGAAGTGTTGTGAGTATCGTTGAATTTTTCCACCTTTTTTATTTTATAGGTACATTTGAATTTTTCCCTAAGTAATATACTGCCAATAGGAAGACAGATGACATTGATAAACAGAAGAGAGATTTCAACTCGTTTATTTGGGCTCCATATTAGTGTATCTCTAATACATAAGTGCCATTTCACGGTTTCCTTATATCATTTAATGATGATGACATTTCTGTGCATTAATTTAATCGAGAAACTTAGATTCAATGTCATTAATGTGAATTCGTTGCCCGACCTTTGAATGCCACTTTTAATTTTCCAATTTCTGATGCATCACCAATCATGTCGAAGTCAGCTAAGATTTATGGTGATTCTATGCGCTCTTTAAGCTGCGCACATCGTTTGGATATTTATACCACTCCCCTACTCACAAATATCTTGAATGAAAGATCCCTCTCCCGAGCAAATAACGTTGATGTGAGAGTTGTAAATGGGAACCCATTATAGTTCGGGCAGAGATATGTAAGATATACTGATATTCTTGAATCTCAAAAAAAAGATTATTTTCCCCTAATTTCTCCTAGAAAAATTTCTTCTCGTTATATTCGTTTTGAAGAGCAAACTCTACTACTGATCTACTACTGAAAACAAGGATTTCTGCCGTAGTGTTTGCCAAATTTAATGGCCTTGTACCACTGTCAGTAACAGTAGCCTTGTGACCTGTTAGTCATCTTTTTCGAGCATGGTGTGTTCCTTGTTCAAGAACGATTTTCTTTGGATTCGTTTTTGCTAGCAGCTTTCTTCTTGCATTTTGTTGGCCTCTCTCCCTTGAACTGACCCTTGTGTCTCAGAGGGTGAAGTTGTCTGGCCTTCATTTTCTATCATTTATGTATTCTACTTTATTAGTTCTGATGCTGGAAGTCTCCGTTTAAAAACAATCATTATTGAGTTAAATCTTTCTATGATTTTTCTTTTTTATTTGTGAACTACCGAGTTTCATATTTTTTTTGTTTTTCTGATTAGCCTTAAACCTATGTTACTCAGACTCGTGATTGATTTCAGACTACGGAGCAAGATGAATATCACTCTTTGATATTTTTCATTTCTTATTCATTCTCAGGGACCATGCCACTCACTTGTGCCAGATTTCCTACTTTTTTAAATATTGAGTGAATTATGAAAACACATCTGTTAATGTCCAATCTAGAGTTGTAAGTTTGTGTGAAAGCTCTGATCGCAGTTCATTTTTAAAATTGGTCAATATTTTATTTTTATTTCATTTATTTTGAATCCATGCGAAATGTGGTGCATTTAGGTCCACCTGGATCTGGAAAAGGAACGCAATCACCCATTATTAAGGACGAATATTGCTTGTGTCATTTGGCCACTGGTGACATGCTGAGAGCTGCTGTTTCTGCAAAAACTCCACTGGGTATTAAGGCAAAGGAAGCCATGGATAAGGTTCTGATCTCCGAAAATTCCCCGACATAATAGTGGCCTGCTATCTGATTTGTTTATGTGACATAATCTGATTTGTTTCATTGGTTGCATAACCCTTTTAGGGAGAACTTGTATCTGATGACTTGGTTGTTGGGATAATCGATGAAGCAATGAAGAAAACCTCCTGCCAAAAGGGCTTCATACTTGATGGGTTTCCTAGGACTGTTGTTCAAGCACAAAAGGTTCGCAGTTGAAAATACAATAGCGTGTGCTCTGATAAATGTTCTTGGACAACTGCTCTTCTAAGAATCACTTTTTGCAGCTTGATGAGATGTTGGACAAACAAGGTACCAAAATAGACAAGGTGCTGAATTTTGCAATTGACGATGCAATCTTGGAAGAGAGAATTACAGGTCGTTGGATTCACCCTTCTAGTGGAAGAACATACCATTCGAAATTCGCACCTCCAAAGGTTCCTGGAATTGATGATGTAAGCTCTCAAGGGTTGTATTTTCTGAGCCTAGGGATTAAAACTGTTATTTTCAATTGACCTTGTTTTAAAGTTTGGCTATTATGTTCATCAACCTGCTGCGTTACATGATTTCATGATATTTTTTTCCGAAATCTCACAGCTTCGATCAGAATTATGAGTTTGAAAATGGATTGCGCTTGTTATAAACCTGTTGTTTAATGATCTGAAATGTCATTTGATTCTACGAAATGATCCTGCAGTAGACATGTGCCTGGAACTTTGAATACTTCCCTTCTTATTGTTGATATTATCAGTCCCTATTTGGACTATTTTGTGGCTTGTCTATGATCTAAGATATTGTTTCTCCATCCCCCCCTAGAGTCGCTTATTTTATTGCCTTCAAGTCAACTCACGCAAGCTAGGTCAATATGACCACAGATTCGTTTCAAATTCCATGTGTGATATCTTTTGATAATTCTTTTGTCGGTGTCATGTGTTTCATTATCCTAAATGGAGTACAATTTTGAATAAGGCTTCAAATTATGATTTTTCAGTGACAATTTGTGCTTGCGTGAATGAAATGGAAGAAAGATCTTCATTCATTTTTAATATTAATACATAAAGAATGACATCCTTTTAAAGCACATGGATAAGTATGCATTAAAAGAGGTGGAACAGAAAAGTGTGAAAGACTAGGCTAGATACTAGGATGTAAGATGTAAAGGTTGCTACTTGAACTCTTGCAGAAACTGATGCTCCTGCTACTGCCAGGTGGATAACTGAGGTGTATTGGATTGTCTTCATTATTTCTGTGAAGGAAGTCCGAAAAACTTTCTTTGGAGATTTTCGGAAAATTAAGGTTGCTTAAAAATAAAATACTGATTAAGGTCAATAAATATATAGACAAAAAAAGTTACTATAAGCCACAGATTTGGTTACTGAAAATTTGAAAAGCCCCAGGAACTTAGGGAATCTGATATAGTCATATTTCTCATGCTTTCTACAGATCAGCCTCTAAGATATTGCTCCATCATACCAAGGAAAAGAAAGAGGATCTCTAAATATTTGCCATTGGACGGGCAGATTTGCTTCTTTATTTAGAGTGTTTGCACTTGAGTTACACTCAACGATGTCACACAGTTGATTTTTGAGGGAATAGAAGTTTGGATACCCTCAGGAATCTATTTTGGTTGTGGAGCCCTAATGTCAAGGTCCTCTCTAAAGCCGTCTTAGTCATGCGCACACATACCTGCCTTAGGGCTGTTACCTCGGCAAGAAATACTGTAAACTTGTCATGCCCTAGTTGTTTGCTAAATGACAACGGTGGTTCAATTATTTGATGTGTCACAAGGTTTTTGAGTAAATTTTTTCTTCTTATTATGTTGAATGAGGAGTGCGACTCTTGAACTTGTGGAGCATTTCTAAATGGCATTTGTTTTCAACCAAAGATGTTTCATGAGCGGTATCTATTCTTACTACCATCGGATATGCTGGTTTTTCTTCAAAATTCCAGGTGTAGCAATTTTCTTGTCTAATCCTCTGTATTTTAATTTTTTTTCCTTGGCACAATATGCTGGTTTTGGCTCCATCAGAACTTCAAAATCCTAATTTCTTCCATTATATTCTGATGAACGTTTAAATCCTTTTCGACTTTCATTAATGACAGGTCTCAGGGGATCCATTGATTCAACGAAAAGATGACACAGCGGCAGTTCTCAAATCCAGGCTCGAAGCTTTCCACCGACAAACCGAACCTGTATGTTTGCTTTATTTTTCATATTTTTCATCGCATAGCAAGTTTTTGGGATTTTGTGGGGAGATTATGCTCGAATAATTTTGCATGATTTTGCTGATTTTTCGTGCCTACCAATTGATTTCACAATTAGTGGAAAATACTTGTATTATTATTATATCTGCCAGGAGAAGTTTATACTGCTGATGGTCAATTCTCAGTACCATTCTTTATATAATGGGCATGAATTGTCCCGAATTCTTTGGTTATCTGAGATTTTCCTCTTAAGCGTGGAGAGATCTCAGGGAGGGTTCTAAAAGAATTGGCCATCAAAATGGGCATTTCGAATTTTTTTCATATATAATTTTCTCAATCAACTGAGAAACATCTCATATTCTCCGATTACATGATATCCTGCTGCAGTCATCCTCCTCTGTAAGGATGTGAGAAAAGATGTAGGAAATTGGTGTATGAAATCAGGGTCTTTATATATATATATATATATATATATATATATATATATATATATACCTTTTTAAGTAATGCTCTCAGATTTCTACTTTGAAAATATGTTCATCACATTATTAATATATTTTTGGGCTAGCCTACGTTCGGAAGCTATCATTATCTTGAAATAATGTATATTTCAGGTAATTGATTATTACACGAAGAAGGGCATCGTTGCCCAGCTGCACGCTGAGAAGCCTCCCAAGGATGTTACTGTCGAGGTTCAGAAGGCGCTCTCTTGAGAAGGCCATCATATTTTGACACTTAAAGAGCCTGATTTTGCTTTCCTATTCCAACTTATACCGATTTATTGTCGGTAATTGCTCTTTGATTTAAGTCCTCAGGAGTAGCTTTGATTTTCCCGTAGAGCATAGAGATCTTTCTGTCGCCCTTTCAAATAAGTATCCGACTATTAAACAAACTCATGGAAATTTTCTTGTCGCTGTCCCAATCGATTTGGGGTAGCTTTTCAGTGGGATTATAGATAAATTTCTCTGATGTTGTGCCAAATGATTATTCTCTGATTTCCTTAACTTATTCGAGCTTTTTTACATCAGCCTTTGATTCGTTTTAGTTCATTCTGTGGCGTGATATTATTATTTGGATGCTGCCAATCTTAGCCTCTCTCTCTCTCTCTCTCTCTCTCTCTCTCTCTCTCTCTCTCTCTCTCTCTCTCTCTCTCTCTCTCTCTCTCTCTCTCTCTCTCTTTTGCATACGTAGCGTGGGTGGGCTTTATACAAGCACCTTATTGGATGCTGCCAATCTCTCTCTCTCTCTCTCTCTCTCTCTCTCTAGAAGCACCATATTAGAAGGGGAGTTTTGGTCTTTATACAAGCACCTTATTGGATGCTGACAATCTCCCTCTCTCTCTAGAAGCACCTTAATGGAAGCTGAGTTTTTGGGCTTTATACAAGCATCTTATTGGATGTTACCAATCTCTCTCTCTCTCTCTCTCTCTCTCTCTCTCTCTCTCTCTCGCTATATATATATATATTATCTTTTTATGTTTATGGGCTTGGCCTACGTTTTCTCTCCTCACCCTTATAAATACGGCTTCCGCCCTTTTTATTTTAATATTATTATTTTTTGTTCACATGATATCAGAGCCCTCCTAGGGTTTTCTATCGGTGCCGCCGTCTCCACGGCGACTCTCTAGTAGCTGTCTCCTCGGCACCTCGTGTGTGGCCACCTTACTGCGCTGCTCTCCTACTTAGTGCCGCCAAGTGTCGGCCCACCACTGTATGCAGCCGCATGCACCATGCGTCCTCGCATGCAGCAGCACCGTGCGTCGTTGGTGCCACTTGCCGGTCCTAGGGCATCGTGGTGCCACCATCGTGCACTGTCGCATGCAGCAGTGTTTCGTGTATAGTCACATGACACGAGCACTCTGTGTGTGCTTGCCTCAAGTATGACGCGCTTTGAATGACACTTCGTGCACGCTTGCCTTGAGCACGATGCACTTCGTGTACATTTCAGATGACGTGACATGTGTTTCGCCGCACAACGCGCTCCCTGCGCCTGTCTTTAGGTGCAGCGGCCCATGTGCCTCGGCATATCAGTATGCACACCAGCGCGCACTCGTTAGAGCTGCCCAGCATGTTTAAAAAGCAACAGGTGGTTGTATTGTTGAGTGTTAAATCAGAATATCGGGCTATATGAAATGCTGCATGCGAGCTTATTTGAGTATGACAATTTTTTATAGAGTTTGGGCTCTTTTGTCTTTAGCTTGTGTTTCTTATGTGACAATTAATTCGTGTTTCATATTGTTTCAAATTTTATTTTTCATAGATTGACAAAATATATTGAGGTTGATTGTAACTTTATTCGGAAGAAGTTTTAGGCTCAACGTTCCAACTTGAGGAGTGATATATATATATATATATGTTTATTAGCCTAACCCACTTTCTCTCTCCTCCTCACCCATGTATGAATAAAGCTTCTGCCCTTCTTTTCAGTTTAATATTATTATTTTCTCCATGGACAATAATATAACATATGTAGTGTGGGTGGGCTTTATACAAGCACCTTAGTAAAAACTGAGTCTTTGGACTTTATACAAGCACCTCATTGGATGCTGCCAATCTTAATCACTCTCCACCTCTCTCTCTCTCTCTCTCCCTCCCTCCCTCCCCTTCTTTATACAAGCACCTTATTAGAAGTTGGGTTATTGGGCCTATTTTGGCCCATTTTCAGCCCAGACCCTATATGAAGCTCGTCCATTGGTCTCATTTATTGTGATTTCTTCATTCTAACTCGATTTTTGGCCAAACATTGTGAAATCTCATCAGGGACGTGCCCACTAAAGCTTTGGCACATTTATGATTGCTGCTGATCAAAATCATTCAATTTCTTATTTATTTATTTCTATATTTTTATATCATATTCTTGGGAATAAATTATATATCCTATTTGATGGGACTTTTTACAATTTTAAGTGTTTTAAATGTACAGGAAAATCATATTTGGCACAAGATTATGCAATTACATGTGCATTTATAAAAATAAATAAATAAGTTTAATTCGGAATGCTTATTTTGTATTATGAATATATCGTGGAATTTATATCAACATATATATGGATTTTTAAAAAATATGCTTATGGAGATTCGATAATGAGGAGGTGAAAGGGGTTTCCGTGATTGACTTTTCTCCACCAACCTGGTCCGCATTGCGTGCTTTTACAATTCTTAATAAACGAATAATAAAGTTCTTCGTACGGTAGCGAATCCTCCATTATTTAGGGTGACGTCATCCCGTCTTTATAGTAGCGACAAAAAATCCACCAACACAGGAGAACGGGACCAGCCGCCGGTCAACGTCGGCTGCTCTTCCGGTCAGAACTTCGGATGACAGTCAACCGGGGAGAGAGAGAGAGGGTTTTTGTTCGCCTCTCCCAGTATGAGTAGACAGGCGGCTTTTCTCACGTGTACGGAATGTCTGAAAGAGCTTGCGTGTCAACCCTTCTTACTTGCTTATAATTTAATAAAATTAGTATTTACTAAAATAAATATTTTGAGCCAAAAATAGTAACATCATTTTATTATTAAACGTATATATTTTATATTAATATTAAAGTTTCCATTTATTTTTTAAAAACCCATGGAAGATCATGGATAATAATTTTTACCATATTTTATAAAGGGGATAAATAAAAATAAAATTTGCATGCCACTTTATTTATCACCCCCGAAATAGTTTTCTGCATGAGAAACATTCAGATATCGCATGGACTTCCCACGTGCGTCTGACCGTGACCATTCCTACTTAGCCGAAGACTCTCGTAAGATCTCGGCGGTAAGTACACCGCACTCCTATCGTCTTCTTCCCTTTTGGCCCCCTCCAAAAACCCCTCCGATCAAACTACTCTGTTGTAGTTCGTCGGCATCTCCAGCGGAGCTCGCGGGGAAGAGGCTCCGGCGAAAGTCTCCTCTCCGCCCCTGATCTTCCACGCCCTGCTCTCTGCGGAGCTCATCTTCCTCAGTGGAGCCACCGACGCCTGGTTCTGGCGCTGGAAGGAATCTAAAGAGAGAGAGAGAGAGAGAGAGAGAGAGCTCTTACTTTGATTGTTGCTTGTTGGGGTTTCTGCTGGCCGAGTTCAGAGTGTTCGATCCGGTGCGGGGGGAATTGTTTCAGGGATGATTCCGCTCCAGTCGGGGTTCCTGAGATCCTACGGGAGGACATTGCCGGGCGCGCTGGTCGCTCCGCAGTTCGCGAGATGCAGATCGAGCAGGAGGAGGCGGACGCAGGGGGCGGCTCCGAGTGTTGTGGCGGTGATCGGGAACGATGAGAAGAGCGTGGGGACGGTTCCGTCTCGGCAGACGGTGGGCTCCAGGAGGCAGCCGGAGCTGGCGTCGCCTCCACGGCAGACGATTGAGGTGAGGGCGGTGGTCACTATAAGGAAGAAGATGAAGAAGAATATCAACGAGAGGGTGGTGGAGCACTGGGACTCCTTCGTCCACGGAATTGGCCGGGGGATCCTGATCCAGCTCGTCAGTGAGGAAGTCGATCCCGGTAAGCTCTGCTCTCCATCTACTCTTTTCTTTTCAATCTGCTGTCGCCATCTCGTCGAACCCCCCCATAGACGCTGCAACTTCTCTTGTTCTTGGGTTTCTGCGAGTCCAGACCTCGGAGACTACAGATTGAGCTAGCAATCACGAATTCGATTCTCCATCCGAATCTCGTGATCTAACAGAGTGTCGATTCTGCTTCAGCCACTGGATCGGGGAAGAAGAGCACGGAGACCGCAGTGGGGGGCTGGTTGCCGAGGCCATCTGAGAAGCCGTACTTCATCGAATACACCGCCGATTTCTCTCTGCCGGCTGATTTTGGCCGCCCGGGGGCCATCCTTGTCGGCAATGTCCACTTCAAGGAGGTGTTCTTGACAGACATCGTCGTCCACGGCTTCAGCGATGGCCCCATCTTCTTCCCTGCGCACACATGGATTCAACCCCAGACACTCGATCCCAACAGGAGAATCATCTTCAGCAATCAGGTCAGAATCATTAATCTTCCCTACCTGGCGGTGAATCGTGGTTCCCTCAGTTATCAATCAGTATGAAGCGCCTGCGAACCAAAATTATCAGCTGGATCGGCCGATCAAAGCTACTGAAACTTCTCACCCTGAGGCCGCCGATCCTGCCAGCCACGACGTCCAGTGTCTCTTATTTTCCATATCTGATGCAGAGATCGCTTATCCCCTGTGCGGCATTGCAGGCATACTTGCCCTCTCAGACGCCGGACGGCCTCAAGGATCTCCGGCAGGACGACCTGGTCAGCCTCCGTGGAAATGGGAAGGGCGAGAGGAAGAAGCACGAGCGTGTCTACGACTACGCGCTGTACAATGACCTGGGCAACCCTGACAAGAACGAGGATCTCACCAGGCCGGTGCTGGGGGGCAAGGAGCGGCCCTACCCTCGGCGGTGCCGCACAGGCCGGCCACCCATGAAGTCCGGTAAACACCCTCTGCTCCTACTTTCCTCTGAATGTAATCCTATACTAAGTCGATCAGCATAATTCCAAACTTCCTCCTGTTTTATTTATTCTCAATTAAATCCAATACTAAATCGGTCAGCGTAATCCCAATTTTCGTCTTATTTTCCTCTGAATTAAAGCCAATACTAAATCGATTAGCGTAATTCCAAAGTTCATCCTATTTTCCTCTGAATTAAATCCAAATGCTAATACAGATCAGCGTAATTCCGATTTTCCTCTTATTTTCCTCTGAATTAAACCAATACTTAAATTGATCATTGTAATTCCGATTTTCCTCTTATTTTCCTCTGAATTAAACCAATGCTAAATTGATCATTGTAATTCCGATTTTCCTCTTATTTTCCTCTGAATTAAACCACTCCTAAATTGATCATTGTAATTCCGATTTTCCTCTTATTTTCCTCTGCATTAAATCCACAACTAGATTGATCAGCGTAATTCCAGTTTCCTTCGGGATCATCCGGTACTAAATTGATCAACGTAATTCCCATTTTCCTCCTGTTTTTCTCTGAATCAACCAGTCCTAAATCCATCAGGCTAATTCCAATTTTCGTTCTATCTTTCTCTGAATCTACTCGTTTTCCATGCATACTCCATAATTGAGGGCATGGAAATATATAATTGTGATCTGATCTGTCGTGATCAGATTACAAAATATACAATTTCAATGGATCTGCTAGTTGGATTCAATGATATGCTATTCATTGCCATATTTAAGATATATTTTCATTGCTTGTTTCGCTGGACTCATCCTGTGTGTTCTTCCTCCCATAATGGGGGAATAGATCCTTTGTATGAGAGCAGGGTGGAAAAGCCGAACCCAGTCTATGTCCCCCGGGATGAGACCTTTGAGGAGATGAAGGAGGCGACATTTTCAGCCGGGAAGATCAAAGCCTTGTTGCATAACCTGATTCCACTCATGACGTCTGTTCTTTCGAGAACAGACAACCACTTCGGCTGCTTCTCCGAGATCGACGATCTGTACAAGGTTGGGGTCAGCTTGAATCCCCCGGAGGATCAGTCTACCCGCAAGGGAAGGCTCTCGGGGTTCCTCAAGAACATCATGAACATGCAAGAACCCCTGAAGTACGATCTACCTTCGATAATTTCAAGTAGGTGCCAGACCCAGATTTTATTTTTGAACCGTGGAATCATCTCCTTCGAGAAATGATAACCTTGTTGCTGGAATATTCTAACTTTATGAATGCATGCTTCAGGGGATAGGTTTTGCTGGCTGAGGGACAGCGAATTCGCCCGCCAGACAGTGGCCGGGGTGAGCCCAGTGAACATCCAGAGATTGAGGGTATGCCATGATCTATAACTTGGTTGAAATAAATGTATCCATAATGTTATATAATCCTTAATTTCTAGAAAATAATTATCAATTATTACTTTTCACATTCCTCAGGGGTTCCCGATTCTGAGCAAGCTGGATCCCGATGTATATGGCCCACCCGAGTCTGCAATAACTAGGGAGATCGTAGAGAATGAGCTGGATGGCATGACTGTTGACCAGGTACGATGAGCACCAACCTCCGGCTGTTCTTCTTGTTAGATTTTTCCTGCGTTTCTTTTATCTTCCATGATAGTTCTAGCTCCATGTTTAGAGGGTAACAGGCTAGCCACCAACCGGTTTAGGCAAACTATACTGTTAGTTTTCCTTGTTTATTTTAGGTCCCTCTAAAGCCCTTGGATTTAAGTTCAGTGTCCCTATGTATAATATAGATAATGCTTATGTCCCTCCTCTGGTATCCCAGCTCTTTGATATTTCGGCCTTTTCTTGATGGTTCTGCAAGCTTTCTCACTGGTTTTTCATGCTTATTTTTCGCTCCTCTATATCTCTCCAATAAAATTTAATAATCGCCCCTGTGTGTTGGGAGATAATGCTTATGCCCTTGTTACATGTTAGCCATCTGGCAAAGCAGAGTGTTAGTCTCTAAGATTATGGTCAGAGAACGGATGAGGGCCCAAACCCAATTCAAGATGCTCAGGGGGAGCTAAAACTAAAAAGCCCTTCTCAATACTCTTCCAGGCAATCGAAGAGAAGAGGCTGTTCATCCTCGACTACCATGACATTCTGCTGCCTTTCATCAAGAGGATGAACGCGTTGAAAGACAGGAAGGCCTACGCGTCCAGGACGATCCTCTTCAACACCTCCGCCGGTATTCTTAAGCCGATAGTCATTGAGCTCAGCCTGCCGCCGACTCCCTCCTCCCCTCGGCGTAAGAAGGTCTACACCCACGGGCATGATGCCACGAAGCAGTGGATTTGGAGGCTGGCCAAGGCCCATGTTTGCTCGAACGACGCCGGGGTCCATCAGCTCGTCAATCACTGGTAAACATCACTGAAACCATGAAGAACCAACCATCTACATTTGTATGCATAGGCAGGGAATTTTGTCAACTATTCAAATGATCAGATTTTGCCATCCCTCTTCATATGTTTCTTGGGTGTTTGGATTGGTAAACATTACGGAAACCATGAAGAACCAACCATCTACAATTGCATGCACAGGCATGGAATTTCGTTAGCTGTTCGAATGACCAGATTTTTTTATCCTTACTCATATATTTCTTGGGTGTTTGGATTGGTAAACATTACTGAAACCATGAGGAACCAACCATCTACATTTGCATGCACAGGCAGGGAATTTTGTCAACTCTTCAAATTATCAGATTTTCTATCCGTATTCATATATGTTTTGGGTTCTTGGATTGGTAAACATTACTGAACCATGTAGAACCAACCATCTACATTTGCATGCATAGGCAGGGAGTTTTGTCAACTATTCAAATGATCAGATTTTTCTATCTCGGCATTTATTTATTTGGGTGTTTGGATTTGAGAGGAAGAGGGTGGGTTCATGTGATTGTGCAGGCTGAAGACTCACGCTTGCATGGAGCCGTACATAATCGCGGCCCACAGGCAGCTGAGCGGGATGCACCCTGTCTTCAAGCTCCTCCACCCCCACATGCGGTACACCATGGAAATCAATGCCCTGGCTCGCCAGAGCCTGATCAATGGCGGCGGGATCATCGAGGCTGGCTTCAGCCCTGGGAAGTACGCCATGGAGATCAGCTCGGCAGCTTACAAGAGCCACTGGCGCTTCGACATGGAGGCCCTCCCTGCCGATCTTCTCCGGAGGTGAGCGAGCTCATCCCATAATCTCTCCCTACTTCTGAATTTGCCATACAATCTCCTCCATATAATCTTCTTGGGCATGCCTGGGTTTCATGGGCACGCAGTCTTTCGCCATCATCATCATCATCATCATCATCATCATCATCTTCCTCTTTCTTCTGCTCGACTGTAAAAAAATCACAAACCCTAACCAGACCCAGCTTTCGCCCTGTTTTTTTTTTTTCCTGTTTCTATCATCAGGGGGATGGCGGAGGAGGACCCCTCGGAGCCCTGCGGCGTCAAGCTCGTCATCGAGGACTACCCCTACGCCGCCGACGCCCTCCTCGTCTGGTCCGCCATCGAAGACTGGGTCAGGGACTACGTCTCCCTCTTCTACCCCTCCGACGCCGTCGTCTCCGGCGACGGCGAGCTCCAGTCCTGGTGGCACGAGGTCAAGACCAAGGGCCACCCAGACAAGCTCCACGAGCCCTGGTGGCCGCCGCTCGCCACCGCAGAGGACCTCGTGAAGATCCTCGCCACCATCATCTGGACCGCCTCCGGCCAGCACGCCGCGGTCAACTTCGGGCAGTACCCCTTCGGCGGGTACATGCCCAACCGGCCGGCGCTGATGAAGAAGCTCATCCCCGAGGAGGGCACGCCGGAGTACGAGAGGTTCCTGCAGGATCCGCAGGCGGAGTTCCTCTCCTCGCTGCCGACGCAGCTGCAGGCGACACAGATAATGGCGGTGCAGGACACGCTCTCCACGCACTCGCCCGACGAGGAGTATCTGGGGGAGCTGTCGGAGGGCGGCGGCGGGAGCTGGGTGGCGGCCGGCGGCGAGGTGGCAGCAGCGTTCGAGCGGTTCTCGGCCAGGTTGGAGGAGGCGGAGGAGGTAATCAAGAGGAGGAACAAGGACCCGGGGCTGAAGAACAGGACGGGGGCTGGAGTGCCGCCCTATGAGCTGCTGCTCCGGTCCTCCGGCCCCGGGGCCACCGGCCGGGGGATTCCCAACAGCATCTCCATCTGATCACACCCCCGCCGCCACCGCCACCGCCACCGCCATCGCCGCCGCCGCCGCTGCTGCCTGGGTAATGAACCAAAGGAACCTTTCATTCGTTTTTTGTATTTATTTGTAAGCAGGGGGTGGGGGATGGTTTCTATTATTTTGTGAATATTTTGGTGGGTAGATTATCGGTGGAAGATTAGGGTTTTTTATGAGTTGACGCTCATCATCATTTTTCTTCTCCACGGGTTTCTGCAATGACCTGAAAGTCAGTATCTTATTCTTTTTTTCCTAACCTACTTGAGTATCTAAAGAAGATAAGGAAACCGATTTTCTTCCTTTCGGTGATGGAGAGGATGGCTTATATTATTTTGTGAATATTTTGGTGGGTAGAAGATAAGATTAGGGTTTCCTATGAGTTGACTTCTCATCATCATTATTCTTCTCCTTTGAAAACTAGACATCCAATTCTTTTGTACTGAATCAGCCATAATGAGTATCCTAAGAAAAGGGAATCGATTTTCTTTTGTTTCGGGCTGAGGAGGATGGTTTCTATTATTTTGTGGATATTTTGGTGGGTTAAATATAAGATTAGGGTTTCCTTTGAGTTCACTGTTAATCGTCACTATTCTTCCCCTTGAAAAATTATACATGTAGTCAACAACTTAAAGTGAACTCTTGGAGCAAATGAATATAAGTTAAATAATAATAAATATTTATAAGATCATTCAAAAGATCAGATTATATCTAATTTTTAATATACTTGATATATAATTAAATATAACATTATCTAGAAATAATTTAAAATAATAATATCATAAATCTAAATGTGAATTCATTGAGTATATTTGTGACCCATAATATTAAATGTAATTACTTAATATACTTCACTATGTAAATTTATTATTATAGAAAGTATATATAGGGAAAAAGTAATTATTAGGGCATTAAAATCAATGAGAATTCATAAAGTAAAATATGAGTATGAAAAGTAAATCACTTTACTATGTACCTATGATGTTATATTACTACTTTCAATTGTTTTTATAATAGAATAATTTATTGAACTTAGGTTTTTACTATAGAAAATTTAAATATTGATAAAAAAAATAGAAAATAAATTTTTATATTTTTAATCGCTAAGATATTAATTATTAACATTGAGATCTTGATTTGAGGTGTCCAATTGACGATTTTATTTTATTTGGACAATTTTTGATAACTAAATCGTCATTTTATTTGGATACAAATTATTGAACTTGACCGAACTGATATGTATTAGATGAAGGTTTTGTGTTTTAACAAAATTATACATTAATTTCTCATGAGGATATCCAAATCTTTAAAAGACATGCACTTTTGTGAAACTAAATATTAGTTTCTCATGAGGATATCTGAATCTTTAGAAGAACCATAGTAATTTTTCATTCGCTCAATTTTTTAAATATTTTTATAAAAACATAGATACCAATAAATCACAGAAAATAAACTATATATTGTAATTATTTTCTCTATGAACACAATAACTACCCAATAACTAGCTGGTCCTAAATGGTCACCTCATTAGCTTTGTTCAACTTTTATGTAGAAAATTCTAAGAAAAATCATAAGATATTTCTTACAGTCAAAGATCACAAAGTCAATGATTTGAGAAATTATTTCAAGATATTTCTTAATAAAATAAAAACATCAATGTCTTCTATCTTTTGTCAAAATCCAAATAAAAAGAGGAACACAAGAATCAATGCTATATCTTATTCTTCTTCATTGAAATTTTGGATAAACCTCAAGGTAACACAATCTTCTACAAACAATTCATAGTGAAAAATTTTATATTCTTTGTGAGATGAATTTGTGAAGAAATCTTAGTTTAATCACTTATTAATTGACATATTAATCATTAGTTAGCCATCTGAAAATGTAAACTTAGAAGATAATTTCAAAATATTTTTTTTTGGAGGATGAACCTATTAATCAATAATTGTGACTGGTATATTCAACTGAGTGGAATCGAAGAATAAGGTTGTTCTTAGTAAGTAGATGTAAATAAGAGATTGAACCACATAAAAAACCATTGACTTAAATTTATGGATCTAAAAAATCATATGATGAGGACATGAAGAAAAAGGTTTAATATTTCAATAAATAAGTTAACCAAAGACAAGGTTAGATTTTGACTGATTTAACTCCCTCTTTCTGATCAAAGCGTGATCTTAAATCTAATAGTAATGTTATATGCTTTTGTATTGAACTAAGTTGAGTGTATCCATAAAGACAATAAGGAACCAATATTTCGTTTTTGGGGGTCAGCGAAGAGGATTTCTATTATTTTGCAAATATTTTGTTTGGTAGATTGTGGGTGGGAAATAAAGTTTTATATGAGTTAAGTATTCATCATCATTATTCTTCTCCTTAGAAAACTATATCTATCATCAATGACTTAAAAGTCAATTATGGAAGGATTAAATAGATATAATTTTTTGATGATAATAAATAGTTATATGATCAATCAGAGCATCAAATTATTTTTGATTTTTAATATGTTTGATATATAATTAAATACTATATTATTTAAAAGTAATCTTAAAAAATAATCTCATATGTCCAAATATGAATTTATTGAATGTGTTTGTGATCCATAACATTGAATTTGACTGTTTGATTGGTTTCACTATGTATACTACCTTTGAAATTGTTAATATTTAGATAATTTGCACAATGAAAAAGTAATAATTAATATTTTCAGATTGATAAGAACTAGTGAAGTGAAATATGAGTATGAAAGTTTACTAAGTTGATTATATACATATGCTATTACATCATTACTTCTATTGATTTTGATAACAAAATAATCAACTAAACTCAAATTATTCATTCTACCACATAAGATTTTAAGTATTAGTGCATATTGATCATTAAATATGTTTTAGAAAATAATGTTAAATATTTTAAATCACAAAAATATGCTTATAAATAAGTTGTCTAATTGATGATTGTACTTTGTTTGAGGTAATTTGGACAAATTTTTCTTACTAAATCACCATTTTATTGGAAAGAGACTTATGTATTTTATTTTAATAATATCAAATATTTACTAGACTTGACTGAATAATATGCTTCAGAATAGATGTTGTGCTTTTAATGAACCTATATATTAGTATTTCATGGGTATATCCGAATCCTTAAAAAACATTATTATTTTTCCCAATGTTTGAATTTATAACTATTTTTTATAAAAATATAGGCATTAAGAGATCACAAAAATTAAAAATATTTTTTAATTTGATTTCTCTATACATGCTGTGACTCTCCAACAACTAATTGGTCATAAATGGTCAGCTATAACTCCCCTACAACGTCAAGTAATTTGTTAAATTTTTCTATTAAAAAAATCTGAGAAGAATTATGAAGTCCTTATAGGTCAAACATCACAAAGTGAATGAGTTGAGTAACTCTTTTCAAGCGATCAAAGATCTTACTCAACTAAATTAAAATGATGATGTCTTCTACCATTTTCTAGCATCCAAATGAGGAGAGGAATGCAACAATCAAGGCTTCATCGTATTTATATTTTATCAAATTTTTGAGTAAGCCTCAAGTCAATGCTATTTTTTCAAAAGATCCCACAGTGAAATATTCCATATTCTTTGTTATGATTAAATATCAATTTAAGCACTCAAAGGAGTTGACCTTTAATCAATTTTTCACCACCTAAAATTCTGAATCTAAAAGAAAACTTTGAAATACTTTTTTTGGGAAAACTAAGCACATTAATCAACAGTTGTGATTGGTATATTCAATCGAGTGAAACCCATAAATAAGGTCGTTCCTAATAAGTTAATGTTAGCAAAGCACCAAACCACTAAAAGTTATTCTTTCTTAAGTCTCTTATCAATAGATCTAGGAAAAATCAAAGTTTTAATATTCTGTTCAAAGTTGATCAAAGTCAAGATTATAAGTCAATTGATTCAATACCTTTTTTTTTTAATCTAAGTATGATCCTAAATCCAACATCAACATCCTATTCTTTTGTATTAAACAAACCTGAGTGAATCCCTAAAAAAATAGGGAACTGATTTCTCTTTTTTTGGGGTTGGAGACTACCAAAAAATGAACATGAAGATGCATATTTCACATGGAGGAGTGTGCATCTTTATCTTGGGTGTATCCCTCCCCACAAAGGTCTCCCCACTCTTTTTTCAGGGGCAGAGTAAGGTTCGTTACGGTCAGCAAATCAGCCCCGCATTGTATTGATAGCGATTCAGATCACCTCCCCAACCTGCCCAACCTAATTGTTTAAGCTAGTTTCTGTCATTTTGTGAATATTTTGGTGGGGTAGATTTTGGGTGGAAGATTATATTAGTGTTTCCTAGAAGTTGACTTCTCATGATCATTATTCTTCTCCTCATAAAACTAGACATGTTTCTACAACCAACAATTGGAAGTCAACGTCCAGTTTTTGGTGTTGAACCACCCAAGAAGAATTGGACGTTTCCTAGACAAAATGGTGTTGACTGTAAACTAAAAATCTAAATGTTCAGTCTTGAAGGTGATAAATTGCCTCTTGTACTAAACCAATCTGATTGAGTACCTAAAGAAGAAAGGGAGCCAATTTTTCGGTTTTTGGTATTGGGGAGGATGGCTTCTGTTATTTTTTGAGCATTCTGGTGGATAGAAAATAAGATTTGGGTTCCCTGTGAGTTGACTGCTCATCATCAGTAATTTTTTCCCGTGGAAAATTAGACAAGTTTCTACAGGCAACGGTTAAAAATCAACACTTCACGAGAAATGTTGGAAATTAGGAAAAAAGAATAAATAATCACATATCATGAGATCTTCGTGTTGTTTTTTCAGCAAGCATTTTAATTTTTTGGCTTGCAATACAATGGGCTTCCTCATAGCAAACTAGAGATAATGGTTCACTCACTCATGTCATAGTAAGATATTCACAAATGCATCGGAAAAATCCTTTGAGAATGTTACCTACATGCCCTAAGGTAAAGTCAGAAAGCAAATTGTGTTCAAAGAGTGCTTCAAGTTTTTAAAGTCTGATTTTCGTGTATGGTAATGCAAGTTCAAGATCTTCTTCGTCCTCTAGAATGTACCCCTGAAAATGTCCCTTTTAGCTTCTACAAACTCTCTAAAAGTAGGTAGAGTCCCTGACAAGGCCTTGCATGGTGTTGACAAAAAGTTAATCTTCTCCAGAAAATTGTGCCCAGAAAGTGGCGATTTATCATCTTCAAGGCTAAAAATTTAGATTTTTAGTTTCCAGTCAACACCAAATTGTTTAAGTACAACGAATATACGATGGGCAGCCGCCCCAAAATGATCGGCCTAATAATGTATCAAATCATAGAAAGCAAATTTCTATGAGAATTCTATTTATTTTACCACGAATTTAATTTTTTCTATAAAAAAGGTATTTTTTAAACTAGGTCCTGATCAGAGAATTAAGATAGTTGACCATCTTCTGAGGTGCATTGAAAATATAGGAAATGGAATTTTTCTGTTACATATCCTGGAAAACTTACGAACAAAATTGCTATCGATTATAATAAGAAAATGTTCACTGCTTCACCAAGTACTATGATAAATCGGGATACTTGCAGGAGCCAGAGATAGAAAATTAGGACAATGGCACTACAACAGTCAAAAGGGAAAGCAGAAGGTTACCCATGTCCTGTTTCATAGCTCTCGAAGGAGATTCAGATTAGAATATATTCAAGATGGAGCGGAGCCACTTCGGTTGGTACCTGTCCAGAAGCCCAGCTGCGCAATTGTGTTCAGAGCAGAACGAAGGTTTCTCCCAACATAGCTCTGGCTTTCTTTGCCATTTAGAGGAATATATTATCTCTCACATGTACTTGTGGGGCACCGAGTCAAAATCATCAAAGTCGAATCTCGGGCGTTCTCGCCCAACCTGGTGGCATTTATGGTGGATTCCATTACAAAACTGGTTGAAAAGAGAAGGTGTCTTTGTCATAGATCCTCACCTTCGTCACGTAGGCAGGATCACAAGAAATCTGCTCGTCGATTGCTGTGAGCTTCCTCGACAAGGCCATTATCCTGAGTTAATCATGAATACCCCCATGGGGTCTTCTTAGTCTTGAGATGGAGATGATAGCTACATTGTCATGACTCACTAATCTAGTCCACAATAGCATAGTTGGGTCTGGGAATGAGCTATAGAAATGATGAAATTACCTCTGAATTGATGAATCGATACGCTCAATCATCTCACAAGATTTATACTGCTCTGGGTCCTCGTGAAAACTGACCATTCCGTCTTTCTGGTTTATGGTAGCGAATATCTCACCATCTTGAATCTGGAGATAGAAAAAGCAATTACAGGATCGAATCCACCACCCACTTTTAGAGAAAACTGATAGTCTGATTCCAGATGAGCGAGGCTACCATCCGAAGAACATGCATCTCTGCTTCCTTGGACGTCTGAAGCTGCACAGCGTTGGCTATGTCTTGGAGCGATAGAGTCAAGTACATCTGCGTCAGTCTTTGGATGTTGCGTTTATATAGGGATGACAGCACCTGCTTCACCAGCCCCATGTTGTTGTCCTGAAGGAATGCATTGATACTTCAGACATGTCCTTAAAAATGTACATAAGAGTTAGGATGGTCATTATTTTTACGTGTTCCTTTGCCTAATCCAATATTTCAAACTATGTAACAGATCATCAGACAACTGAAGCCTAGGAGAACCATTATCGTGAATAATTGCCAGATTAGCGCATCATACCTATTTTTACTACAAAATATGTTGCAACGAAAGCTAAAACCACAAAAAAGAAACTATATATATCCTCACGCTGTGAAACTTGTCCATATTAGATTGGATGCAAGCCTCCAATTCAGAAATTTTCCCACTTGAATAGCTAATTGCCAAATCGAGATACGGCTGCAAGGAAGAAAACAGAAGGAACGCCATATAGTTAGCTGCTGGATCACAGAATACTCTTGAATACGGCTCTAGTAGCATACTTCATTGTCCACGCACATCCTCAGACAAGTACAAATGCTGGCGAAGTAAGAAGCAGTAAGAAAGAGAGAGAAGAACGAAGACACAATGAGGAAAAGACTAGACACTACGCTATCTCGAAACATTCTGAAAAGTTTCAGATCTTATCCAGGTGTAAGCATATAAGCCATAAAAGAAACAGTGGCAGGAGCAGTCAGCAGCCCATACAAGTAATTGAGCGTCACTTAAGATCTCATGATTGTACTCTCAGTGGTACTATAAAGCCAAAGTAGCGCTACGTGATGGTATAGCTATCGTCTCCTCAAAACTAGCAAATGAATATTTGACAAGTACACCTATGTTCTATCATTCCCGCCCGTTCAGTTTCATAACTATCACCTTTGGACTCCAACGGCATCATATCATGTTCTCTTTTGTCAGTTATCCATATCACAAATCTCTGATATTGTACTTAGGATACTCAAACCTGATTTCAATCAGAATTGACACTAGCTAATCAGTTTTTTCTCTTCATTTTGGAGAGATTGGCCAATTTGCTAGTTAATCTGACCCAATCTCACCAAGTTTGGCTGGATTCTAGCAGTAGTGCTTCTATTGAAGAGAGTATGAAAGAAAGGGTCAGCAGAGCAAAGAAACGAAAGGAAACGATAAAGAAAGGGAGAAAACAACCCTACAGAGTTTCAGCCAAAAGCCATATCACCACGGACAATTATTGCTGGCCACTGCAGCAGTGTTTTTTAATAGAGCTAATTTCACGGAGAAAGTTTTTCAATAATATCCACTTGAAGTGCTTTGACATGCTTTGCCAGGTTCTTTCTCCTACCCCCCAGCAGTTCCTTGTTTGATGCTGGGAAGAGGACAAACACTACCTGGAAAGGGGGGGTGGAGGTACTTTAAGGTGGATGCTTGCCAAAACTCTTAATCAAAAATAATTATTGCTATACGCAGATATTACACTATCTCAGTGTATGGAACCTTGCTTAGTTGAAATATTTAAATTCAACGACACAAAATTCACAAAAAATAACCAAATTCACAGGTATCTGTAACAAGCGTCAGAAACATGCCTGAGTATGAATTTTTAGATTCTTCTGAGCAGCTGAGGACGTATATTTTGGAAATTGAGGAACCTGTCAAAGAACCTTCAAGATTACTAACAGTGTAGGTCTCCAAGGCTTTCCATAGTGCGTTTAATTGACACAATAACCATTTCCATGATGAGTAAGTTCAAATTATGAGCCCAATAAAGACTACAGCATAATGATCAACAGTGATAACTTGTGATCGCATAAGATTGATTGAAATAGAAAAGTCAAGAGACAAAAAATCAACTTAGAGGTCATTCATTAATTGATAACAGTTATATGGTTCAAATAAATGAGTTGAATAAAAAATGAAAGAAAGCAACTCCCCATATATAAAGAGATTACTGAAGAAACTCATAAAGAGGAAGCAGCACTTCGGAGATATTTAGACGTTCAAAACTCCAATGTCCTCAAATAAGAGATTAGATTATTTGCAATAGTAATATCAACAATGATTAATATCCTTCACTAAAGAAATTACCAATATCCTTCTGTCCAAAATGGACAAAAAGATGGCAAAACTGGTTATTTGGAGAAGTCCTCGCATCAGCAACAATCCTTTCTCAAAATTGCCCCAATGTTCAGAAGCTCCAGCAACCCAATTAACTTATTAATGCTAAATTTCATAAAAAGTAACTGTAGTCACCCACGGGTGCAACTAGAATCTGCGGAGGTGTACAAAGGATTTGATGACTGTGGCAGAGGATATGTATTTTAGTGGATTAATGCATTTTCATGGTGGGATCAGAAGAGAATAAACTTTTGAAACCTCATGCTCTTACTGGGGACGGGAGTGACGAGAGGTGATGAAAACAAGGAGGATAAGAAAGTGGCGCAAAATCATAAAGATGAGGAAGACATGGAGAAAAGGAAGGAAGGGGAAAAAAGGACGAGGAGAAATAGGAGGATAAGGTGCCAGAAGCCAGGCAATCAATCAGTCATATCTGAAGGAAATAACGTGGAGGGAAAAAGTGCGTGAAAAAGGAGAGGAAGACGACAACAAAAGGCAGTTTTCTTTTCATTAACTTTTTCTCCTTTTTTATCTTTCTGTACTATTTATTCAGAGCAATAAGTTCAACCATAATCAACTAATTTGAGGATCAAATCCAAACTACTCTGAGTTAGGATCAGCATAGGCCAACCTTGCCACCAATATAACTTAGAATGCCACAAATGAAACTAAGAATTTCAACGAGAAACAACTGCAATCCAAAAGACTGAACTTTGGCATCACAAGGTTTATTTAGGTTTCCAATTACGTAGGATTTCAGTCTTCCAAAGGATCTCGATAATAAGCTTTTTGTAATTTTTATGCTACCAGATATTTTATTAGACGAACCATAAATTTAGTTTCAGATTAAATTAAACAAATCATGATATAGTTGAAACCAACAATTGTGGTAAGAAAAGGATGTTTATGGTGTCAATTAAATATGATAGACAAGTTTTTATACACAATTTAACGATCTCCAGACAAACTAATGGAAGGAATGTAGGTGAGATTATTCTTCCTCACGAATTGGCTTGTTTTCGGTTTACACATTTGCTTGGAGTTGCAATTATTATTTTTTTTGCAAATTAGTGGCAGGATACAAAGACAAAATGATGGAGATCATGCTGTTGGCAACGGAAGAAACAATGCGATGTCCCAGTCCTATCTTTTGGTCATCTGTTACACCAGTTTCTCATAAAAATTATTCATATGATCCAAGAATTCACCAAGGATAATTCACCAAGGGGTAATTAACTTGGCAGTTTTTGCAAAAGAATGCTGATAGTGAACTTGAGTTAAGCATAGAAACAGAAACCAGTGGAGCATCAGAAAATTCAAAATTAGAAACGGTTAAAAACAGACAAAAAGGCTACACAAACCTGCCCATTTTGAATAAGAGAAACCAAGATGTACTTCTTGTATGCTTCAATCGCAATCGCATTCAAATTTGTCATTGGTGCAGTAACAACCTGACAAAATTTCATAACATCAGTGTTCAGTGTTGTGCCATGATGAATAAATTGGAACTCTATATTTCTTACACACATTATGAAGGAATTCCAATGCCTTGCGAAAATGCTTTAATCCTATATTGATCATTCCCCTGTTACAAATCAAACTGGTATCAGTACTAGTGATTTATTACGATTCTTGTGAATCTACAACAATCCTGAGATGACATTGCTAACAAAATAGTCATTTGGTACACATGCAAAAAAGTAAAAAGATAGAAATCACTGAATAATTAAACGAGCATTTAAAAGAAAAGACGGAAAATACTCAAAGCACAGAACTGGGACACTGCGACAATAGAACCACTGAGCATTGCAAAAAAATATATGAACCATATGAGGATCTTAGAGAACAACTCCAGTCAACTTTCTTTACCTCAATACCTATGTTCAGGAGGTTGAACTTATCAGCAGAGAGGGAAGTTTACCAAATTTTAAGATGAACTGCAAGAGTGGTTTAGGATTTTCAAGAACGACAAAGGACACTACGATTTTCGGAGGCGAACATGTTTATTGCTCATTTTCAGATATATTGATACATAGACATACACATATAGTAGCATACATTTAAGTGTTGCCAAAAGCAATAAAAGTCATTTTCCGATGAACTGCTCTTGATCCCTGTTTCATTGTTCACATAGAATTCTATGTCTCTGCACCTTAGATTTTTTCAAGGTGATCAAGGTGATGCTCTGCAGGCTTGCTACATAGGCCGCAAGATAAGTGTTAAGATGATTTCCTCAAATCTATGTATCATTTCGAATAAAAGCATATGGATAAATATTTAATAAATCATTTATATATAATAAAATACCGATTAATACTACCATCATAAGAATTAAAAAATTATACTTTCTTATATGTTTGGTTATTCACTAAACGGTTACATTCATTTTTAATTAAAATTATATTAAAATAGTTCATCTATAGCCTTCTGGATGTATGTCAGCGATATGAGACGGGTGCAAAGGAGCATGCATTTTGGTCAACGAATAACATTCACACGCATTTATTCAGGCATTCTCAAGTTCGCATTTGCCCAAGCATGGCCATTCACAGAGATTCTCGACCAGGTGGGATGGGTGCTTTGTCTTCCCCATCTTGTCACCTAAGGTGATGCTATGAAAACTCTACCTCAGACATTCCACAGACATTATATCTGTTCTTCAATGGGATTGTCCTATCTTTGAACTCTCTCTTCTTTTAGATGCCTATAGGTGTTAAACCTAAGACAAACTTCTTCTTGGGAACTCCAGATTCCATGTCTTTCAGAGATAGTGACCAAGTATATGATGCTCTACACAAATCCAACTTGTATGATCGAACTATTTTGTCTAGCACCAATGCAAGCCCACAAGGAATTTTTCAGTACTATTTTCCATAACAAAATAAGTAAACACATTGATCTTTAATCTTGAAGAGAGTCAACGTTATTCCCTGCACGTTGGACGAATTGGACAGCCTTCAAAGTTCCTTCTAGAGAACATTCCGAGAACTATAGTAAGATGAAACCCAAGGCCAGGTGTCTGCCTCTTACCCATAACCACCAGAACTTCCCTGGGAACCTTTCTCTTAAATATATCAAAACAAGGACGCTGTAGATCAGACATATGGCTCAGCAGGCTCATGGAAGCTACCTCGAGGAATGAGGTCGCATATCATTTGCCTAAGGAAGTCAACAACCAACAGTAAGTGTCATTTGGCATACATTACGTGGTTTCCATGTTCAGGTCTCCATAATAAACGATTGCAAATCGGATTCTAACTTTCACAGGAAAGTGAAAAATGGTGATTATATGTCTGGGAAAAAAGGACATGAAAAGTAAGAAACATAGTGATTCCTATAAAAGCCTGGACTAAGTGTTGAATGATGGATTGTCTTCACCCGAAAAATTTGCCAGGAAATAAACGCATATGATAGTGTGAGAATGCTAGTTCCATGTTTTCATAGGGGAATTTATAAATGTGACAGCCAGTCAGGTATTTCAAAATGGAACGAAATTTAGCTACAACGGTTGTTCTCAAAACTTGAGTGATGAAAATTAGAACAACTGTTGTACTTCAAAATGCAGTCATTTTAGCTTTCTCAGAGTAGATTAACTAAAGTAGGAATACTGGAGTGCTTACCCATAATAACAGTACAGCAACAATTCCTTAGGTTGATCAACCTCATATATATCGTCATCAAGTATGCTCAGGCCAGCTTTATAGCACTTTGATAGCAGACAGAGAACAAGAAAATCTGAATGTAATGCAGTCAATTGCTCAGAGGATAATTGGAGTTTACGAACAGCCGTTCTTAGAGGAACTACTCCCTGAATTGGTGTTTTTAGATCCATCAGTTGGTCCTTGAATCTCTTACAAACAGATATAACTGCAAATAAGTGTCAGTGCAATTCACCATAGTTAGCATGCATCGACAGTTAGTTCTGAAGGGAGGACAAGTGACAAATAAAAGAAAGATCAAAGTACTCTTCCATACATTTCTCAGGGGCTAATCGTATCTGCTCTGGTGAACATTCATTGATAAATCCAATGACAAATGGAAGAAATTCATTAGCCTGCTCCCTTGAAATAGAAGTAGAGTATGCCTCCCTGCAAACGCACGAGCAAGAAACATTGTCACAAACGTCACGTTTTGGCAGCAAAAATAGATCAAAACTCATAGAACATTTAGAAAGGGATAAGAAGATAGGCTAATCAATTGGAGACCGCAATCCTTCGATATCGAAAACCAAACGATCAAAGAATTAGAGCAACTACGGTGCCAGAAAACGCTAAGCACGATCAATACGAAACCCTTACAGGATGTAGAGGTAACCCAGAGAATGCTTCGAAGCGTCGAGTTGCCCCAGAAAAGAAGACAACCGAGCTGCCTGCGACTGGAGAGACGCCTCCGCCTGTTTCAGCAGGGAATGGAGGTGAGAAACCTCCTCGACACTCCCCGAAAGCGCCTGGATGTGTGCTACCAGAGCCTCCAACGAGTCCATCACAGAGCGAGCGCAAGCGGAAGAGCGAGAGAGAGGGAGAGAGAGAAAGAGAGAGAGCTGCGATAATTTTCGTATAGAGAAATGGGGAGGGAGCATGGGGAGCAATTGGGGCAGAAGGCCTCGGGCCCAATGGGCATTATACTTGTTCCGGCCCAATATTATTTACCTCACTTATGGGCTTGATTATGGGCCCACTAAAGAAGCTTAGTAAAAGGCGACCGCTCCATCTTCATCTGGCAAGACGAATAGTCAACCCCCCCGCTCAAACCTATGGGAACACAAAGAAAAGGTCAAATGGTAACGTTAGCTTTGTGACGTGTCATTTGGTGCAGTAGAAGAGTCCACAGGATATCAAAATTATTCCAGAAGATTCCATAATATTTGATTTTATTATGATTATTGAACCCAAAAGGATAAAAAGTAGGCTAATAAAAAAAGAAATTCCTTAATAATGTACACAAAATCTCTCAAAGAGATAAAAATATATATATTTGGACCATTTTTTGAAATTCTGGCCTCCGATTCGGGCTTTTTTAATATATATATATATATATGTATTATTTTTTTAAAAATAAGATCATAGTGAAAAAAAAGCAAAACAATTTCCGCCCTACAAATTATTTGAATATTACCCTCAAAGTCATCTAGAGAGAGAGAGAGAGAGAGCGGGGAGGATGCAAATGGATAAGAGGGGTGATTGATCGTTAAAAAATATTTTATGGATTAAAAGATAAATACACTCTGAAGATTAGAAAAATTCAGGTGCGCCATCGTTTGAGTGTGTGGGGGGGGGGGGGGTTGGGGAGGCCCACACTTTTTAATGGGCCTGAGGAGAGGCCCAATCCGAAAGGCATGCGAGCCCCGTCACCTTCCTCCCCACTGCAGAGAAAGCTGTGGGGACAGCCGCTCGTGAGCTGGTCGTCTCTCATCTCGAGGAGACGAGTAGCGCTTTGCCAGCAGCAGAGATAGAGAGGGAGGTCCAACTGGCTGCTGATCTTCACAGCTGGCCCTTCTGTCAGGGCGGAGAGGGGGGGGAGGGGCGGCTGAACCCTCAAAATAGTAAAGAAATCGCCGACTTCCCATCTTGTTTGAAGCGCCGTGCATGGCCGTCGATGGAGGAAGGAAATGAGGGGGAGGAAGTCTCCCCCATGGCTACGCGATGTGGAAGGAATGTGGTCGTTCTTCTCTTTTCTTTTATTCTCTCTCTCTATCTCTCTCTCTCTCCCACTTCCCCTTCCTGGTTTGGTGGGTACAGCTTCGCAGCTGTCTGTTAGAATACAAAGCTCCCACCCCCCTTCTCTCTTTCTCTCTCTCTCACCTCGAGCCTGTTCCTCCTCCTTTTCCTCATTCCCTCGGGGGGAGAGGGGGGGGACAAAACTAGTAGCAATTTGCAGTAACAGACAATACCAGGCGATTGCTTTACAGCCCACGAGGGAAATATTCGGCCCCCCTTCCCCACCCACCTAACCTCGCCTGGTAGAATTCACCACCCTGTGGAGCATCTCCCAGGGAGGGCGCCATTGCCCATCTTTCTTTGGGGTCTCCGTATCTGGGTTCTTTCCTCCTGCGGCATCTCCTTCATCTTAAATGGACTTCTCTTGGGCTTCTGGAGGTGAGGGAGAGGAAGAGGAGGGGCGTGTCGGCGGAGCGTCTCTGCCTGTCGCAGTTGTCGGGATTTGGGGGATGATTAACATGACCCGCCATTAAAATATTCGAAAGCTTTCAAGTACAGCAGGATGCTCTCAGGGAATCAACTCTCCGGCTGGGTGGCCAGCGACAGGGGGCCCTGCTTCAAAGTCTCCTCTCTCCTTCACGAACAGTTTCTCCTCTCAAAGAACCGAGGAGGATATCATCAGAATCCGTCTGTTGGGACTCTCTCCTGATCTTCTCCCTTCATGAGGAAGAGCTCTCGCAGCCTGAGAAATCCCCACAATATGGTGAGGAAATTCGCGTGTAGATCTCTTCAGAAGGTGATCTAACTCGCGCGACCGGCGAATGAGGTGGGGATTTCCTTCTCTTCTCCCCGGGTCTTTGCAGCTGAAGAGATTGCAGGTACTCTACACTCAGGCTCTCTCTCTCTCTCTCTCTCTTCTTCCAGCTGACATGAATCATACAAGCAGTCGAATGATGCTGTAGCTGAGAGATGAGAATCTTATTAAGGAATTCTGATGATTTCAAAGAGAGAAATGATGGGATTCAACTGACTGAACCGGCATATCTCCTCCTGATGAAAAGCCTCAATCTTCACGATTTACTTGCTCTTTAGTTTCTTCCTCACTTCTGTCCTTTTGATGGCTGATGTTAATGCATCTTAGAGTCAATGTACCACAAGACCCGGTCTTCGATCGCCATCCTTCTGGGTTGACTTGGCTCCTCTCCCAGATGTCAATGACTCTTGCGGCAGTGCTTGGCGGCGCTGCGGGGGCGGTGGCACTGGTCGGAGCAGTGACGATTGCTTGTGTTCTATGGAGAATGCACCATAGGAGAGCTTCGAGAGCCTCTGAGCCCAACTCCTCTGACCCATCTCTGCAAGGTGAGAAGTCAACATCGAGATTACCCAGGAGAATGATCATATTTATGAGTGGAAAAAACGTTTTCTTGATCTTATAAATATCTAATCGATGTGGGGCTTCCAGTGAGTCAGAGCATTCGGCCTTCTTTGAGGGGATGTTCATCCTATTCCTTCGATGCCCAAGGAGCAAGATGCTTCACGCTGGAGGAATTGGGTCAGGCGGCAAACTATTTCAACGCTCTGAACTTCATCGGAGCTGGGAAATTCGGAGATGTGTACAAGGGTCTGCTCAACGATATGATCGTGGCGATCAAAAGGCGACCAGCTGCCCCCAGTCAGGAGTTCATTCAAGAGGTAATCAGCCATGCCCATCAAGCAGTATACAGTCATGAACCCAAATCAGGGGGTGAATTCCATGTCGGTACTTCTCTCGAAAGATTCAGGCATGGTTAATGTGGCTTTTGGGTATGATTTGCCGTCATCATCTCATATGAAATCATAGATGGAGCAGAAATATGAGGAATCCTCTGTTCATGATTCAGGTGGAATACCTTTCATCTATTAGGCATCGGAACCTGGTGAGCTTGCTGGGTTACTGTCAAGACAGCGGCTTGCAGATGCTTGTGTATGAGTACGTCCCAAATGGAAGCATCTCCGCTCATTTATATGGCAAGTTCTGTCTTAGTTTGACCTCGTTCTACCCTCTCACCCTGGACTAGTTGACTTAGATTGAGCATTGTATTTTTTGCTCCTTTCCTTTTTAGGTGCAAGTCAAACACCCAGTGAGAAGCTGGAATTCAAGCACAGGCTTTCCATTGCGCATGGGGCAGCTAAAGGTGACGATTAAAGACGTTTCCATGCTTCCTTTTTTCACCATGGTTAGATGAAGTTTTTATTAAAAAATGATATTTAAGCTGGGCTTGTTCTTGCTGGAGTCCCTGAGATACTTGTACTTATCAAGAGTATTTTAAAAAAAAATTCTTAAAACGTACCGTTGACTGCTGATCTAAAGCTTCATATGAGTTATCTGAATCATGGGTTTGACCGATCCAGAGGATTTGTCTCTGTTCTGGGCAGATTAGGGATGAAGAATTCTGGAAATAGTCTTATTCATCTTGTGTTCTACAGGTCTGGCCTTTCTGCACTCACTCAGCCCACCCTTACTGCACACGGATTTCAAGACCGCTAATCTCCTGGTGGACGAGAACTTTGCGCCCAAGGTTGCAGATGCTGGCTTGAGGAATTTCCTCAGTAAAATCGGCGGCAATGGCCAGAAGATGACCGCAGACGATCTTTTCCTGGATCCTGGGTACTCGTATATCCTTCCAAAGCTCATAAAGCTGATTATTATAAAATAAAATAAACTAAAATCTGGATAACATTTTCCTGCCATCACTGATCGAATATTTTTTTATTATCTGTAGAGAGAGAATTATGGATACATAAAATGAATATATATTGTTTTCAATTTTGTGGGCAGGATTAGAGAACTCCAAGAATTTTCACACAGAAAAAGCCCTTGCAGAACTCTTAAAACTGATTTTTTATATAAAAATAAGCATTCAAATAAGATCCTTTTCATGCAATAAATCATAAAAAAACATTTTATTACAATCACAGTGGGCATCTTTTTTTTTTTTATCGGTCTATCTAATTATGGGCGTATATTTTTGAATTGATGTGGGCAGGATTAATGAAGTCCAAGAACTCACAGAGAAAAGTGACGTCTACAGCTTTGGAGTGTTCCTCCTGGAGTTGGTGAGTGGGCAGGCGGCTGCAGAGTTCCAATTCATTGGACCCCATGAAAGCATCATCAAATGGGTAAACAAACCCCCTCGTTGGAGAGGATCGTTCTCTGAGATTCAATCATTTCCATTACTGTTGCTAAGTTAATCTATTTTTGTGCTATGCATGTGAACGTAAAGATATAAACTAAGGAAGGTGATACCCTGCCGATGACTTCTGTTTCCTCAGGCACAAAGCTACCATGACTTGAAGGACATCTCAGACCTCGTTGATGCAAAAATCGAAGGCCGATTCACCACCGAGGGAGTGAGAGAGTTCCTCCGGCTCGCCGCCAGGTGCCTGAGCCCGCCGCCCGGCTTCGGGCGGCCGCCGATGAGTGTGGTGGTGGCGGAGCTCGACCGGATCCTCGAGAAAGAGAGGAGCTTGACGACATTCATGGGTGAAGCCACCCCGAGTGTGACCCTCGGAAGCGAGCTGTTCACATCCTAGAGAGAAGACCACGAGCCGCTAGCTATCCATGGAAGAGTTCAGATGGCGGCGGCCAGCTGACAGGCAAGTGTATAAAAGAACCAGCTGGCACCTAATGTTTCATGCATTATCCTTCTTCAGTGAACAAATCAAGGAAAATAGGCGTGCGCCTGCAGCCCACCAAATTTTTCATAACCCAATTTGGGTGTCAAAAACTATGACACCAAGTCTCACTGTATCTTCTCGGACAAAAGGGTAAAAGAGAGATTTCACATCTCTAATTACTTCCTTTTCAATGGTTGGGGCGGCCCTGGGGCCTGCAACGGGTTAAGGTCATCTCCTATGTACACTTTTAGGACAGATCAGATAGATGAGTTGGTGCGCCACAACTTAGAGAGAGGGCCTGAAAGATATACGGCCAAGAGAGAGAGAGAGAGAAGAGGGGGGGGGGAGGTGTTAACGGCTGATGTGACAGTCAGATCAGATGTCAGGGGTTGGAGCCAGGGAGGTATATGCGGTGGATGTGTTGGAGAGAGAGCTTCATTCGGCAGGCTGGGCACTTCTTCTGAGAGAGGACGGCGGTGGTGATGCAGGGCCGGCAGAAGACATGGCCGCAGATGGTTGAGGTCTCCTCCTTCATGGTGTCCATGCAGATGGCGCATCTCAGCTTCACCTCCTCTCCGTAAGGGGCGGCACAGCAGCTGCCTGGCTTTGGCTTGAGTTTCTGCCACACACAACAACAGGAAGGTGTGAAAAGAGAAGCTATGGCCCTTCGTAGAGGCAGCAGTAGCTGAGTGAAGAAGCTTGGGTTGATCTGTAAAAATGGAAACCTATCAGTTGCTGCTCGAGCAGTGGGGATTGCGTTTGAAGCAACCAGAGGCCCTGATGGTGAGCTTTGGCGTGTTCAAGTTTGGCCCCTTCTACATGATCACATTATTTATTTTATTTTTTGTGTCCACTGTAGGAGTGTTCTAAGAGAGGAAGGGCACCCTGCTCCTCCAAGTTGCTAGACATAAATCGGCAAGAATATCTGAATACCTTGCATCAATAACGAATTTGACCATCAGATTACAAAGTCTGGCATGAATTTCTTCTCCGGGGTCGGTTTTTTCACTTATCGGAGAACAGGTGTGCATAGGAAAATGTGGCAGTGGGGTAGAGTATAAGGGATTTAATGCGACCACTTTTTAACCGGGCTCAGTACTAGGATACTTAGGCATGAAATAGCCAATAAATAAGTAAATGGGGTGTAATGTGAAGGCAAGAACTGATCCTGAATCTTTATATTCGATTGTCTGGACACAAACCTGTTTTCCATATTTTGACATTTCCCCTTCTAAAAAGGATGCACTCAGTTGAAACCATTTGCAGGAGATAGATGAGTATACCTTGCCATATTTTCCAGCATATGGATCTCTAGTCCTTTCAGATATCTTGGTTCCACCATTTGACTCTTGAGGGTACCGCAAGTAAGCTGCTGAAAATAATAATAATACAGAAATGTCATTCTAGTCTTTCATAAAAAAATTCAGGAAAGAACGAAAATCTGTTCACAAATCTGTGCGGCTAAATCTAAAATAATGAAAAAATAAAAATTCAGGAAGAGGGTACTTTTCTGGTCGTCTAAGCCTTCTTTTTTCAGGAAGTCCATATGAAAATATCGTAGGATATAAAGAAAAATATAGCACCCATAAGTAATGAAAAATTTCTGGCGCAGTTATTCTCTTTTAGATTTATCATTTATGCATGGTTTAATGATTTCATAATAACATGGTACAAACTTTTGATATCAGGGATGCCATTTTATACATCTCAGCGAATCGGTACATGTAGATCTTTAGCATAATTCAACGCCATTCGTTTTCTTCATACAAATAAGAGGTCGATGTCAAGTTGGCAGGAAAGGATAAACTTCAATGGGAAAATGTGAAATCTTCATACTCAAAATCTTAGTCCATCATTAGCGATGAGATTTGGAATTGTCATGATGATTATAGAAACTTAATTTTTTTTCATAATGCGTTTTAAAAAAACTGCAAATACAGGTTTAAATTTCAATACCTAGAATGTTTCTCTGGAAAAAGACAGATGCTTGTGCCCCCAGCAATCAAACCATATGGCAATTGGTTAGATAAGGACTAGAGAAAACGGTGAATAGCAATAGTACTTTCAAGCTAATGTCCAGTTACTATGTTCGAAAGGTTATTGGGGAAATGAAGATACAAACCATCAACTCTCAAAACCCTAGGTGGCTAATATCATAACAATTACAGTATAAACATCTTCTGATTCACTCACTATAAAGCTTCAGGCACTCCAACGTAAAATTCAATAAATTTTTCAGATAGGAAGCCCTTGCTAAAAAGCTGTGTTATCATAATTTTTGCGGCTCCCCACTGAAGCTAGATTAAGAAATGAGTGCAATAAATGAGTGCATGAATCTACCATTATCAAATATGAAACCATAGACCTTTATTTAAAATCCAACTTTAAACATTATAAAAAAATAATTGAACGGACGTTTATCACTTTACCCATAAAGATGCAGAAGAGAAATTGTTAGTTTCTTTTTCATAAAGAAATGCTTTCAAGGAGAAAGTACCAGACGGAGATGTTTGATGAATCAGACATATGCATAATACAACCAAGAGGCAATGCAAAAAACATTACTGAAATTTAAGAATGTACATTGCAAGGATAAATAGGAATATCTCAGCATGGAACAAGATTAAAAGGAAGTAATGGCTATATCATTTCACCTCCAAGCCCAAGCCGAAGTTCCAAGTCCTGCTCTGAAAGTTCAGGCGCCCATGAGCTTGAATAATGAAGGAGATTTCTTGTCTGTATAAAATATGAGATGCAATATATATTCGATTTAAAATTAGAAGTCATGAAGATAGGCATAAGATAAGACACCAGAGAAAAATATGCCATCAGAGTTCACCGGCCCAGAAAGCTCTGAAGAGTATATCTGCCTATCCTCCTCTTCAGCGTGATCATCATCATCGTCAAGTATTATGATATTGGGAGGATAACTCCTAAATAAATTGTTCGTCAGCGTCCCTCCTTTTGACATGAATGACGGTGCCAGTCTGAGCTCAAGATCTTCGGTTCTATCCAAAATCCACCTCGTTCTGCTCATGATCTGCGAAACTACGACACCCAGTTAAACGGATCCCGTTCATTACGAATGTAACACCGAGGACAACCATCAAAGCTCTGGGAAACATCCAGGTATCAGAGGAAAAATTCCTAATTACAAGATGTGTCGCGTCAGGACATCTCAAATCGAGGAAATGAAAGAACGAAAAAGAAACACCGAATCACTGCGAATGGGACAAGTCCATACATTAAGAAATAAAAGGAACAAAAAAACCAAACAGATAGCCCATATTCAAAGACTCCCAAGGAGACAGAAAGGCGTCCAACAAAACCAACCCTCTATGTATGTCAGATCGACGCCCTCATAGAGGCTGAAACTCAAAAGCGGGAGACAAAACAAAGAGGCAAGAACAAGACCGCGACAAGACAGAGAGACATCATCATGGACGGCGGGGCATGAGAGAATAGCAGGCACGAAGGTGGAGTTTCTACCTCCGAAGAAGAAGATTTCCACTTTCAAAGAGAGGAAGCCAACAAGATTTCTGCCCCAGAAGCACCGATCGAGGACGCCCGCTTCCTCAGATCGGAGGGGCGAGCGAAGGGGGGGAGGGGGAAGAGGCGCCGGGCGGTGATGAGGAGGACGACGGGCGGGAATATAATAGTGGCGGCGTCGGGCTAAATAAAATAGCGACAAGGTGGTCCGGTCGAACTGGGCCGGTTCGGCCCTTCTGGCCCCAGACAGAAGACGACGCATCTGGTCCACAGCATCCGCCACGCGGCGCACGCATTGGAACGGGCCCCCAACACACTTTCTCCAAAGAATTGAACCGGGTTTATTCCACCGGCCCACGAAACGCTTAGCATTCGATGTGATAAAAATCATCCTTGCCGTGGATTAATTCACACTGAATATGACTTTCGTTTACGAAACTACTCATTATAAAAGTATTGTTTTTATAAATTACTCTATAACCATTTTTGAATAAGAGAGGTTTGTTGCTTCTCTAAGCCTAATTTTTTTTCAGAATATAAAATTATTTTCAATTTTTCATTTTTAATAAGTTAATGCATGATTTTTGGATAAAATGTCAACTTGGTGGTGGACGTTGACCTTTATGTTGATGCTTGTCCTAATACCCATTTTTCAGAAAAATAAGCTTAGACAGATTGAGTCAACCTAATGGTTTATAGCTGCCAATCATAGGTTGTTGATAACTAATCAATATGGGCTGATAACTTGAACATACTAAAAAACTATAATGTCTAAGGTGCCCCTAGGTGTAGACTACTTTGCCAAAGATCCGCAATCATGACACAAAGTTGACCAAAGGGAGTCAATGGATTCATGGTGCTAGGAACCCATCGGTGCGATACTTCACAAGGTGTAATACTTTAAAAAGGAAATATAAGTCAATGGAATTTACGATGATTTTATGGTTTTTTAATCTTGTGAACAATTGTTGACATTCCTTTATAGTAAAAAAGATGAAACAAGATTCATGTTCTACAAATCAAGTCTCTCTCTCTCTCTCTCTCTCTCTCTGAGTACGGTTGAAGCTCAAGCACTTTCAACATTCTACAATTTTGAATGTTGTAATGAATCCTAGAATGCATTTGAAATATTTATTTCTAAATTTGTTACATGGGTTTTCAAGGTGTTAGTTTTATTTTTTTTCCATGAAGTAAATAAGAATGAGTAGGTTATAATAATTTAACATAAATTTCAAAATCAAATTACATTACAGAGTTAATTGCATGTGATAAAAGGCTTTCATAGATGATAATTGCATGTGCTCAATGAAACATGAATTAATCAAAGGCTCAACCTTGCTAGATAATTGTACTATACTTACTTTCACCCATTCTTTATCCTCTACTCTACTCTCATTTTCCATTTGAGTCATTTGTGGTACATGAATATGAGAAAAAATATGCAAATATTTTACTAATCAAAACTCATTCATTTCAGTTCCAAAGATCAAATTCTTAGACTCTATAAATAGCCCGTGTCATGAGCTTTTAAGTAGCACATTCACACTACATCATTTTGGTCAATTCATGATCTAAACCACATCTATCTTTCTAGCTATTTTTTAGAGCAAATGATAATATAACCAAGCTTCCACAAGCCTCCAAATCTCTCACTTGGTAAAAAATGTCAATTCTTCCTGCTATGAGGATCATCTATGAGTTAATTATTTCACACCCGTGTACATGAAAAAAATCAAGAAAGACAAGGTATATGCAGATAAGGTAGGACAACCATTTAAGGTATACTCTTTACTATTATAGGAGGTCGAGACATTTATTTTCATCATTTTTGGATTAAACTAACTCATTGAAGGCAACCAACCTAGGATTCATTTAAAGAAAAATAGAACACCGAAATAGCAACAAAGAGTAAGGAACGAATAGTATGCAATAAAAATATATCAATTGAGTTATGTAATCATTTTGTTTAATAATATTTGATGTGGAAATAATAGTTGATTTTGGATAATCAAAATTAAGCATGTAACTAGATCATTCAAAATATGTGTTACTATTATTATCAATAACCTTTATTATTCTAAATTATAAAAAAATTTTAAACACAACTTTTGAAAGTCAATCTATGGAATTGTCATCAAACTTTCACATGTTGAGAAGTTGTATTCAACATGGTGTTTTCATTATCGTGTATGACGAATATCCCCCCTTCTCAAACATAATAGATAAAGTTTCTTTTATTTATTATAAAAACAAGTAATTATCACTAATGGCAATAGATCCATCAAGGTTGAACATTTGAAACAATTCTCCTATGCTTGAAAGTATTTGTTCAAATCTAGATGAAGTGATGAAGTTAATAATAATAAAATTGATAAATATTAATATCATCCAAGAATACAAAAATCTATCAAGAGTGAGCATAATAGAGCTTTAACTATCATAGAGATATTTTCGATTCTTTTAATTTTTTGCATGGACCCAATGGCCCAATCTGATCTAATTGAAACAAAAAGTAAAACCTAGGGCATCTCTTGGATTTTAATCTAGTCTACTCTAGTTCATTGAATAGGTTTCTTCAATTGAAGACATACATAAATATAGATGTGTGTGTGAAGAGAGGGAGAGAGAGAGAGAGAGAGAGAGAGAGGGAGAGAGAGAGAGAGCATACGGTGTGCACGAGTTGACCCTATGGAGGGTTATTTATCATTAGACAGATTAAAGAGGATAAAGACAATTATCCAATTTATAAGAATTATGTTTTGTATATAGATAGCCTATTTGTTAGCAACGGAGAGACAGACTCTTCTTCTAACAATAGAAATGGCAAGGATTATAAACCAGTATATGCCTTGGAAAGTTATATCAGTAAATTGTAAAAGAAAAAAGGTTATTTTAAAACTATGCATTTAAGAGGGTAAATTTGTAACAAAAGCGTTCCACGGCTACTTCGTCATTACCCTATCCATTCTCACCAGATCATACGATCTCAGGAGGATGGCAGTGGCGGTGGCGGCATCCCTCCTCGTCTTCCTCGGCGTCTTCCCTTTTCCTTGTCTGGTGGCTGGAGGAGCGCCGCCATCTTCTCCGGCGCCGGCCCCCTGGCCGCCTCAATTCCACGCCATCCTCTACGCCAACTACTCGGGGGCCCTTTCTATCATCGACCTCTGGTACGACTGGCCCAATGGCCGCAACTTCAACATAATCCAGAAGCAGCAGGGGGAGCTCCTCTACGACCTCGAATGGGACAATGGCACCTCCTTCTACTACAATCTCGACGCCTCCCGACGGTGCCGCACCATGCGCTTCCCCGTTGGCATCCTCCGCCCCAACTGGCTCGGCGGCGCTACCTACCTCGGCCAGGTCGCCGTCGACGGCTTCCTCTGCAATGTGTGGGAGAAGGCCGACTTCATCACCTACTACGAGGACGTTGCCACAAGGAGGCCCGTCCGTTGGGTGTTCTACACTGGTACGAACCCTAATTTGGTTTTTCGAATTCCCCGCACCCAATTCGTCTAGGAACGAAATCCTCCGATCTTCCTTCGGGTTTGCATGCACAATGGGATCGGGAAATCGTGAATTGCGACGGACAATTCTGATTTCTGCGTTCCTCAATCGCCGAAGTCGGGGATCTCCACGGAGTTCATCTCACCCCCCCCACCCTCTTCTGTTCTCTGCTCGCTCGGTCGCCATGTTCTTCTTCTCTCTCTACTTCTATTTCTGCAGGGCGGTCGATCCACGTGATGACGTTTGAGGAGGGGGCGGTGCTGGAGGACGAGAAATGGCAGGCTCCCGTCTACTGCTTCGACTCGGCAGCGGCTGCGGTGGCTTCTTCTGGTTGAGGACGATGCAAAATAATCAATCATCCTCCTCCTCCTCAGAGAGAGAGCACATCTCAACTCATTGGAATGGCCCGTCGCCCACTTCGACGATGCTGTAGCTTCGGACGTATGATTCTACCTCTCTCTCTTCCGTAACTCCTTTCACTTCCTCTCTCATCTATGTCTCCTGTAATTCCCATGACTTCCTCTCTCTTTTACTCTCTCTCTCTCTTCTGTCACTCCCATCTGTACCTCTCTCTCGCTCAGTCGCCCCTTTCTCCCTCTCGCTGCCAAGTAGTCGGTCTGGATGCTTCTCGTCCTGCCACGTATGCACTCTCGTATGAGTCAGATCGTCGTAGCAGTCCTATTCTGAGCTAAAAATGGGCTTTGGTCCGCTCTTATGCAGGCCGGCCCGTCCCCCTCACCTAGAGACAGAAAAACAATTTAAATTAAATATTTAAAGATATATATAGCGAGAGAGAGAGAGAGAGAGAGAGAGAGAGAGATTCTGAGCCCGAAGCCCATAAAAGCTCGAAGTTTGTCGTATGTAAATGGCGTAATCGCCGTGAATATTAAAAAACGAGCCGGGCTTTTATCGGCGCGAGGTACCATAGCAACCGGGCCAGGCCCGATGACGAACGAGGGACTGGGGCCTTGGAGCGTGGCGACGTGTCGCCATAACGACAGACAGTAATCGACGGCCGTGATGACGACATGTGCTTCGTACTTCTCCTTAGATTCCAATAGTGGCAGTTCCGAAAATAATATCCAAAACAAGGAGATTTTTATCAGCAACTAGGAACCCAATCCGCCAGAGAGAGAGGGAGAGAAGAGAGAGAAGAAGATAGCGAGAGAGAGAGAGAGAGAGAGAGAGTAGAACGCGGGAGGAAGAAGTTCTGTAATGGCGGCAGCTTGTAAGCTCTCACCGCTCTTCTCTCCAACTCCTCTCCCACAATCCCCCTCCTCCCGCCGTCTCTGCGGCAGCGGGCTACGGCGGCTTGGCTATGGCACGCGGCAGCGTCGTCGTCCTCAGAGCTCGGTATGTGCCTCTCTTCCGCCGGATGCCGTCGAGGCAATGGCTTCCTTGCCGGCTCCTCTCTTCTCCTTGGCGGCGGAGGGTGGGAGCGTGGGGTACTCGCTGGCGAGCTACTACACCTCGCTGGGGCTGTTCGTGATCTCCGTGCCTGGACTCTGGTCTCTCATCAAGCGATCCGTCAAATCCAAGGTTCTTCCACTCGGTCCCAATTTCTCTCTCTTGCGTGCTCGTCGATTCCGCGGGATTCTCCCTTCTTCCCAATCTTATTCATCGTTGATTCGTCCTGCGAAATCGGCGGGGAATTGGCGTGTCCGCAGGTGGTGCAGAAGACGTTCGAATTGGAAGGAGAGAGCCAGAAGTCTCCCAACCAGGTCGCCGGTGAGATCCTCTCCTTCTTCACTCGTAACAACTTCGCCATCACCGACCGTGGGGAGACCATCACGTAACTCTCTCTCTCTCTCTCCCTCCCTCCCTCCCTCCCTCCCGAGGCCCTGGATTATCAACAATTCTCTGATTTTTCCTTGGCATAACCTTCTCTCTCTCTCTCTCTGTCTCTCTCTCTCTGTGGTTATCCATCTCTACTCCAGACCTGGACTGTGTTTGCCACATTCAAAACCATTTCCTGATGACGAACCCCTCCCTCCCTCCCTCTCTCTCTCTCTCTCTCTCTCTCTCTCTCTCTCTCTCTCTCTCTCTCTCTCTCTCTCTTTCTCTCTGCGCTTTCCTTACCGCGGTATCTTCTCCATGTGAGAAGGTTCGAAGGGGTGATGGTGCCGAGCAGAGGGCAAGCGGCTCTCCTCACCTTTTGCACCTGCATCAGCCTCGCCAGCGTCGGCCTGGTTCTCTCCATCACCTTCCCCGAAGGAGGCAACAACTGGTTCTGGCTCACCCTCCTCAGCCCCTCCGCGTGAGCACTCCCGCCATTAAACCCCCCATCTTTCTCTCTCTCTCTTTCTCTCCTCTGTAAATCCGACCTTCTTCTTAATGATGATGATCCAGGGGGGCATACTACTGGAAGAGAGCTTCGAGGAAGGAGGAGATCAAAGTGAAGATGACACTGGCGGAGGACGGGAGCCTGTCGGAGATCGTCGTCCGGGGGGATGACCAACAGGTGGAGCAGATGAGGAAGGAGCTCCAGCTGAGCGAGAAAGGGATGATCTACGTCAAGGGCATCTTCGAGAGGTAACAATGGCGGCCCCATTTTTCCCATCTTTTAGCCGAATCTGCGGCAGAGAAGAGATCCTTCTGTACATCTCTTTCTTCCCCTCCCTTTCTTTTTTGGCCCATGGATCTGTTAAAAGAAATTCGAAGAGGAAGATCTTGATTGAGGCATCTGAGCAGCGCAGCCTTTCGTCAGGATCACGCTGAGCAAAGTCAATGAAGTCAACTCATTGAACAATTTACACGCACTTGGGATCTGAGCTCGATCAAAAGTCAAAACCCTTTCCAAGGCCCAGCTACTGCCCTTCTTCCTCGACTTAGCATTCCTTCACGAACCAGAAACCAAAAATGGAAAGAGATTTGCAGGCGATGTATCTCCAAGCTCCCTCCACCCCCTCCCAACCTGCATCCGAGAAGAGAGAAGTTCGTCAACCCGAGCACAAACCCAAAACCCTGTATTTAAATATTATATCCACAAATGGTAGCGAAATCGAGATTCCCACCTGACTGCATATGCATCATCCCCTAGATTCAGAAAGAGTTGACCTGGGCATTGCTGGGTATGATCTTGAGGAGCTCGATGTCGAAGAGGAGGGTCTTGTCGATCAGCCCTTGGTTCCTCAGAACAAAGTCCAAGGCCCTCTGACCCTGCCACAGGTCAACGGATAGCGTCAGGATTTCTGACAATACGAGCAGGGGTCAACCCACCCAAATTATTACCGAGAAGGTTGTCGGCCGGGGGCCAAGTCTGTTGAAGTCGTTGTCCGGATATCCCAACTCCGGGGGCACTATGATCCTGCATTGCTGTAAAGAAGAGAGTGAGACGGATGCCCTGAAATTATATGAAATAATTTCATCATCTTTCATAAAACAAAAATATGTTTTTGATAGAACAAAAAACCATGGGAAAATCTGTTTGATTAGAGAAAATTAGGGAAAGAGGAACTCCATGAAAGTCAATATAACTAAAATATGTTATTGATAGAACAAAAACCATGGGAGAATCTGTTTGATTAGAGCACATTAGGGTAACAGGACTCCATGAAAGTCAATATAATGAAAATATGTTTTTGATAGAACAAAAAACCATGGGAAAATCTGGTTGATTGGAGCACATTAGGCAAAGAGGAATCCATGAAAGTTAGCATAATGAAATTACGTTTTTGCTAGAACAAAAAACCATGGGAAAATCTGGTTGACTGGAACACATCAGGTGAAAAGGAATCCATGAGAGTTAGTATAATGAAATTATGTTTTTAATAGAACAAACCATAGGAAAATCTGTTTGATTGGAGCACATTAGGCAAAAACTAATGCATGAAAGTTAGTATATAATGAAAATATGTTTCTGATAGAACAAACCATAGGAAAATCTGTCTGATTGGAGCACATTAGGCAAATAGGAATCCATGAAAGTTAGATACAGCACCTTCTGACGCCACCTGGAGCCATACCCACGATGGCCTCTTCAAAGGCCGGTATGACCTGAAGAAGGTAAAATCAATAGATTAGCCAGATGTTTAATATATATTTAAGTGGTAGCATATGATTTGTCATTTATAGATTGGTGGGCGTTACCTCCTACTTTCAAAAGCAATGAGCTAACATTATTTTCTATAAAAAGGAACAAAAAAAATCTTCACCAAATACTTTGCAGAAAATAGAAAAGGAATATTGACAAATCTATTGATTCATATGTGGAGACTTATAAATGACTTGCCTCTTGCGAGCCAACCCTGAATTTGAAGAATTCTTTGTCGTCACCCTGCACATCAAGGTGAAGAATGCATCAATATTTCATATCTCATCGGCTATGGATACCCAAATTTTGCAGATATAATGACGAGGTTCTGAGGGAAAAAGAAGAAGAAAGAGACATTATGAATTCCAAGAAATTCTAAGATTGACATGTGGCCAAACCAAGAAGTTATTAATTTTATGGATCCAGTTAGGAAAGTCACAAATTATGGCTTTTTCCAAGAATTTTTAATCAAAGAAATGAATGTAATAATTAACGTAATAATGAACTTAAAATTCCATGTATAAGTACTGCACTATGTGACTCTGCTTCATTAGATTCTGTTTATAAATTACTAAATTCCGTGATAAATTAATATTTCCGCCAGGAATCACTTGTAAGCGTGGCCCTTTTATTTCCCTGTGATTTAGCTATATTCTCCATTCCCATCCTTTTGACTCAATTTCTATAAATACAAAGTTCAGCAAATACCTAGTCAACCAAGTCAACGAGCTTCAATCCGCACTATGAAAATTAGCGTACAGATATGCTGAACAATTAGAAAAAAACTAACAAAACTTATCAAAGATTCAGGAGGATGCACATTCGTCACATTTGAAAATAATACCAAAATCTGTACACTCTACTCATTAAAAAGGAAAAGGTTATGAATCTTACCTCAAATGAACCACCCTTTGTTTTATTTCGAGCCTCAAATATTCGACCATAGTATCCTATTGTATAACCATCCCAATCAACCTTGGAAACATAAAGGCTGTATTAGAGCTCTATGCCAGTCAACCACAATTCCAGAGTGATTCAATGATAGTTACGAGCAATTAATGAATCACAAAGAAATGTCAAAAGTAGACCGTTCTTTACTCACCACCACCATTTCTCCAATCTTAGCAGTGGGTCCTTCTCCTACACGCAAGTCCTGCAGTCCTTTCAACATTTCAACAGGAATCAGCCTCTCAGAATCCCCAGAATGTACAACTCAGAAGGAAAGATTACATGTGCGTCCGATAACCTTGTACTGAAGGCCTGATGGTGTTTCAGTGTAATCTGGATACCGCATTTTTGATTTTCCATAATCTTTTCCTCGTAGAGCAGGCACTGTTTCGATGATTTCAGTAAAGTTATTAAAGAGTCTTTCCCCTAAGGAATAATCAGAATTGAGAAAGGGAACTTCCTGTGGAATGCAATAAAAATGTCACATCGCCTCTGAAGTGGATCTAATTTTTCAGGGGGAGATACTATTTCTTCTTAATTTAAACAGGAAAATGCTAAATTATTGAAAACTTGCACATTTTCCAAGCATTCAAACAATTTTAGACTTGCAACTCACAAAAATGCCTCCGAAATAAAAAGATATAAGATTTCGAGGTTTCAAACTCACTGTCAGCAAATTCGGAGGCTACCGCTACCTCTTTCTTCACAACAACTGGAATCACCCCGGCGAGGAATCCCACAGTTGACTGCAGTAAGAGTTTCCTCCTTTCAAGGGTGCTTCCAACCGCAGCAATCCCACTGGTCTCTGCAAATCCGAAACAGCAAGGCTGATGAAGAAGGCCTAAAGTAATTAATTCATCAGTGTGCCCCTAATGTATGACTACCTAAAATACATGTGCACATCTCCTGTGAACCAGAGTTTCCAATTACTGATTTGAACGAAAGGATCATGCATTGGAAGGCCACTCCAATCCATATCGTCATTAGCCTTCTACGAAATGTTCTTGTCCAACATTACATAACTGAATTTTTTTCCCCAATTTGCTGGACACAGCATGATCTTCCCTGATGTTACTTTATGCATGGCATTCCGGAACATAGTGAGTGTTCTCGTAGACTAAGCGATAAAATTTCCTCACCAGTGGGCGTTAAGAGCGCATTATTTTCTAACATATTAATCTCTTCAGGAGAAAACTAACCGTTAAGCCTAATTAGGGAAGATTATCACGATGACAAACTCACCACAAGACTCGGAAGGTCTGCGTTGGTCGTGCGAATTTCCTTGCGTGATTTCAGGTTTTCCCCTCTGTGACGCACGAAATTTCCTCTCAGTTGAATAAAATATTGGAAAGACAAGAAATACTGGAAATTCCCCGAGGTAGATGAGAGACAGGAATCCACGCGCGCGCACGGACCTTCGAATGCACACAGGTCGCCTTCGAGAACAGATGACAAACGTTCGGGGGACCTCCCATCGCGGAGACTGCCGACGCCATCACTAGCACTCCTTCTCCCGCTGATTCTCCCAGTCCCCGGGACGAGGATCGGACGACGTGGTTGGCAGAGCAGTTGCCAGAGTGGAAGAAGAGATGCGGCGGAGAGGCCAATCCGCGCCAAGACGCCTTTGCCCACACAAAGGATCTTCCCGCATTCGGTCACCCAAGTTCCACGCCTACAGAGAGAGGTCTAAAAAAGTTACATGATTTTTTCTTTAAAGTCCCTACATCTATTATTAATGTTCAATAAGGTTCGTATAAACACAATTTGCACTTTAGTCCGCAGAAACAACTCCTGAAGACAGTTTTTATTCAATGCAAAATTATCTGCATACCCTCAAAGTAATTTATCTTTTTTCTTTATGGGTTTTGGAAGGAACTAAACCTATTTAGGCTTCCTTGTTATCTTACTCCTCACCTTTCCTTTCTATCTCTTGTTACCACTTATTAACTGGGCTCTCAATGCCCAACCATTTTTTCTCAATGAGATTGAACAAAAGAGGTAAACAATCTTCACATAAGTGATGCACAAGTTAGGAGAACAACTTGACTTCACTCATTTGAGGTCCTTCTAGATCTTTCTTAGCATATGACGGGTGCATTCGCACAATCACTTGTGCATGGCCTTATGTGTATGATAGTATGACTAAGTAGTCTTTTCTCTCCCCATTGTTAGAAGAATTCATGGAAGTGCAAAGAAGAGAGATTTGAGCGACATGGCTTATATTCCAATCTTAGGATATTAGGGCAAAGAAGGGAGGAAGGACAAGGAAGAGTCTGCCACACACAACTTCCACCTCAACTAGGCCAAGAAGTTTGTTCCCATAATTGGATGGGTCACCCTCTTCCTCAAAGAGAAGGATAGATCACCTCCTTCCTTGATTGCACTTGCCTTCTTTAGATAAGATTTGGTCATGTCCTATCTTTCTTATTTGAATTTTGTTCTATTTTTTTGGAGGGTAATTAGGGCATGCTAGCGAAGTGCTTGCTTCCACACTAGCCACTCGACACATCTACTATATGCCAATTATCTCATGGTAGTTATGTCCACCTCACATGCACACATGTAGATCACATGCCCACCCACATGTGAGCTTGTTCTATGTCCAAAGTACTCATGTACTGTGCATCCTTTGTGTGCAACAATTGCACATGTTACTTTGTACTGCTCTTGAATGGCTGTGAGACATGGAAGATGATGTAACTGTAGACTTATTTGTGTGACAATCTTGAATGGCTGGTCAAATGTGACACCAACCCTCATTGTCATTTGCTCCACTTAATATTCTTGGAGCTGGACAACTTAGTTGCGAATGCTAAATTTCACTTCTTATCAATGTTGGTCTGTATTATTATTCTATATATAATTTAAAAGGTCATATTTAAATTTACGAATAATTTAGTGTGTGTTTTTTAAGTAAATATATTTTTTGGGATTAAATAAATACTTTCATGAATGCAATTCAATTGTAGTATTTTTTAAAGTGTCTAAGTATATTAAGCATGAGAAGCTTGAGATGTCATGCATATTGCTTGCAAAAAGTTCTCATTTGTATTTGTCTTATCTACTTCAACTATTGTTGACCTACAATTTTTGCCATGATCCTATTCTTTGTCTTAAAGGGTCATGAAAGGCCTTAGAAGGTGGGGGCGAGGGAGGATTGGGAGGGAGAGGGGGCTAAGTAGGTCATTAAAGTTTCACAAGAATATGACAGAAATGGGAGATCAACAAAAAGAGAGCTTAACCTAGTGGTAGCAATATTGCCAAATTATGATAGTAATAGATTGTAAATGCTCAACTTATTCAAGTAAGTAGGCAATTGGAAAAGTGAAGAAAGCCAAAACACACATGTTGTTAGGCTCAACCAGGTTGCCATTTCAAGATCAGATGTAAGCAAGTTGATGAAATGTATCGACAAGAACATGTTGAATGTTGAAGACATAAAATCTTAAGGAAGTGCTCAAAAATCAAGAGATATATGCGGTGTGCATAAAATCTTTACAATGTTGGAAACTAACACTAGCTGATGGTATTTTCCAACTTGTGTTGCTTCCATTGAAGTGATTATGGTACTTAGTGGTGATGCAAGGTTGAATGTATCATACACTTCAATTTTAGAGAAAATGACCACCTTTACTAGCACAATATAATAAATATATGAAATTAAACTTCTCTTAATAAAAATGAAACTCATGAATGTTGATTCTTTCTTATATAGTTGACAATGAAGCATTCTTAGATACATAAAAGTACTGATTTTTTTGAAAAACATTTGCCAACACTCCCATAATATGTTTCAATAATTGTGCTTAGAATTCCATTAAATAATGCAAACTTTCATAGGTGAGATAGGAGGGCCCAATAAAGCCTTCATCTTTACTATAATTGTCATATTGTATGTTATATTAATTAATTTCTTATTATTTCATGACCATTTGTGTGATTCAAAATATTTATAAACATTTGAAACCTTCTTGGAACAAAAACATAATGAATTTTGAAATGGTCCTCAATGATTTTCAGATCCTTTTATTTGTTTGTGAGATCTCACATACTTTTAAGTTTCATAAAAATTAAGGTCCTAAGTCTAAAAATTCCAGCACTACAAACATTTCAAACTAAGGTGATTAGCAAGTAGTTGTTTGAGGGAAGCTCTCTCATGGAATTGACGTACTAGTTGATTATAAGGGTAAAACTTGCTTTTAAGTTCTTCAAGAATTATAGTTGGCTCATAGATGTTGGTATCAGAACACTTAAATATATGATGATAACAAATGGTAATATGATAATGTCTATATTATAAATTTATGGTATCTTCCAAGTGTAAATCATAATATGTTAAATAGATGGTTAAAATAGGAGAAATTTTTTTGAGGACAAAATAGTCTTTGTCCATGGTTTAGATGATTGAAATATTTTTTGAATGCAAGTGAAACATTTAGATTAACAATTTCTAACCTATAATTGATAAATAACCCATGATAGTAATAATCTTTTGTAAGATCCATGCTTGTGTAAACCTAGCTTGTGGGTTAATACTCTATGAATAATTCAAAGGATGTAGCATGATATATGGATATGGACAAAATATAAGGTTTTATTTTAGCCTTTTATGGCTTCTTATTGTCGACTAAATTTACATGATGATTAAATTGTGAACATTATGGAGTCATTGATGGTGTAGCTCAAAGGCAGTGGCTTTTGTGATAAATGAGAAAATGAAACCTACTTTAGATATATATCAAAAAGGTTTTAACTTCGATTTTTATATCTCATCTATTACCTAAAAGTATATCACTACTAGTGTTTAAACTATTCTATTGGACCTAAAGATATTAAACATTCTGAGGCAAAGCCCAATCTAAGGCTGGATAGATTGAGAAGATCTTAATATAACTTGGTGCAGGGAAAAGATGGGAGATGAAAGAATGGAGGGATCAGGTGAATAGTGCTTCATTTGTGACTTGGAAAGTGAACCATGGGTAACTCCAATCAAAACACTAATTTCTACATCAAGGTAAACTTGAGTTAATGTAAATAAATAATTATTTTATTAAGATTTGTTAAGGCTAAAGGAAATTTGAAGGAAAAAACTCGCCAAATATAATTTAACTCAATAGATACCATACTATATAGTTGGGTTAAAATCACACTGACTGTTTTAGATTAAACCAACAAATGAAAGCAATTAATTTGATGGATCACCTTCGAACGGTCTTAGAATCAAATGAAGGTTCTCATAATCTAACGTTGGACCCCACATTATTCAGAACTCGCTGAACATATAATGGATTTTTTTTGACTAAAACTGCTGCAATCATAGATAAAATGATCAAATCTTATGAAGAAGTAACAAGTTCGTTCCTGGGAACTTGAACATTATTTTTGTTCTGTATTGGACTTAGGTTTTTGACTAACATTATAAAAACCACTTGAGGTTGGGCGATTAGTTATGTGAAGGAATCTCAAGTGGGGAGTCGTGAAAAAAGTTATGTAATTGCTTACAAGGATTTATGCGTCTTAACGCAACGACTCGCCACCTAGAAAGAGCAGACGAAGGTAATTTGAAATGGTCAAAACTCATCTTCTTAGCCGATGTGCATAAAGGACATGCTGGATTGTGGGCTGTTCTATAGTGTAGCTTGATTAAAATATCTAATCCATCCATAAGTTATATGGACCTAGTTTGGCATGAAGAAATCACCCAGTTTATTAGAAAAACTGACAAAAATATATGTTGAGGAATGTTTTTGCTACTGCACGATCATTTCTTTAGCCAGCAATCCATTTCCAATTCCCCAGATCAACACAGCTCCATGAGTCACTCTCTCTCTCTCTCTCTCTCTCTCTCGCTCTTATGCCAATCGTATAGTGACCCGCCACCTTATTGAGCAGCACTTTCTTCATTCCAATCACTACCACAGTAAAACAGGAAGATCACGAGGATGATAAAAGATGTAGTGTCAAAAGAGTGCGTGGATGGATTTAAGGGCCAATTTATCCTTGTTTTTCATGTTTGGGCTCTTCTTTCTAACAGCAAAAAACTTCTACTAAAACTATCGTCCGTAGACTAAAAATAAAAAATAAAGCACCGTGTGTATGGTCTAGTTGTCTATTCCCTCATCTCTTGCCTCTAACTCTCGTGGGTGCATATTGCATTGTCTTTTGCTATGCAAGAAGGGGAACAAAGACGCTCGTTCCCAACATCGTTATCATACATTCACATACTTATTAAGAGAGATAGAGAGAAAGAGGCAAAGAGATAAGGGAACACACAAAATATACAAGGCTTGGAGAATCCTCGTGTCCATGGTCGTACAAATTCTTCTTCCTTCAAGAGCGAGAATCTTATTACTACTTAATACTCATCCCTCAGCATGACAATACACAATCATGTTACAGCTCTGACACATGATCACCAATAAAGCTTTATTTTCTTGAGAGGGCAGTTAGACCGTACACATGGTGCTTTGTTTTCTAGTTTTAGACTATGGAAGATTAAGTACAATAAAAGTTATTAGTCAATTAGAGGACAAGTTGACCCACAAAGCCATCCACACACCCTTTTGAAACTGCCTCTTTTATTATGCTCGCCATCTTCCTATTTTACTGTGGTAGCGATCGTCAAGGGAGTAGGGGAGGGAGAGGGAGAGAGAGAGAGAGAGAGAGAGAGAGAGAGAGAGAGCACGCTCTAAGAGTGAGGATATCACCCCACTGGCGTGATAGTTTTGAACGAACTAGGAGGAAAGTATAGGCTCTAGGTTTGGGAACAAAACCTAGGATATGTCGATACTAGATCTTAGATAAGCCCTATCCAAAGTTTGTCACATCAAGAGGCCAATGAACGATGCACACGAAACATGACACATTTATTTTCTTCGCAATCGCAACATAGTTTCATTCATCAAAGCTCCCATAATTTTGAGACGAAATCTTGCAAGGAGTCATCCAACTTATTGTGAATCAACATAAGCTCTCACGCCAAAGGGGTGATATGAGGGCAGCATGTTCCTTGGCAGGGATTGCCACACCAGCAGCACATATATTTACTCTCAGAGTCCTCTGATGTACAGAGAAGTAACGAACGTCAGATACGAAGTTGAAAAACAAAAAAATTGAAAGATATCTTCTATTGCATGAGATCGTCAAGAGGTGAAGGAAAACTACTAGAGTTCTTGAAGAAGGCCATGCTAATGGGAGAAGATCCTGCAGATGATACAGTGAACTGATACGAGGATGGTGATGCCCCCTCTTCAGAGGTGATTGCCCGATTTGTTGATTCCACACAGGAGGCAATAGCAATCAGAGTAAGCATGAGAAGGAAGCCTTTCATTGAGCCCATTTCTTGGAGGCTTTTTCTGTTTACACATTCGATGGCGGGGTCTTTATAGGTTAAACCTTGCGCAACGTGGCGTCGAAATAAATCGGGTAAATCATTTTCGAGATTGGGCTGCTTCTTTTAGAAAGAAATCGCTTATTGTTGGATATAAAGGTAGGCGACGGAGATATGTAAAATCATATCCAATCCTGCCGTTATATGATTTTTCTCCAAGCATATCATATATGATAGATCATTTATTTTTATTGAGTCAAATCTGGAACCCAAAGATTTATCAGATGGAGAATAAGAAATTAAGCTCAAAATACAACGTTGCCATGAGTTTGATGTTTTTTTCCATTTGATAAAAAATAAAATCACTGGACCTGTCCATTGTCTACTGCTGAATTTCAGCTAGGTCTATATGGAAATAAGCTTCATAGCTTCGTGTCCTTTGAATTATCATTCTGCCACTACATCCTCCTCCTCCTCCTCCTCTCTCTCTCTCTTTCTCTCTCTCTCTCTCTCTCTCTCTCTCTCTCTCTCTCTCTCTCTCTCTCTCTCTCTCTCTCTTTCTCTCTCTCTCTCTTGCTCTCTCTTTCTCTCTCTCTCTCTCTTGCTCTCTCTTTCTCTCTCTCTCTCTCTCTCTTGCTTTCTCTTTCTCTCTCTCTCTCTCTCTCTTGCTCTCTCTTTCTCTCTCTTTCTCTCTTGCTCTCTCTTTCTCTCTCTCACTCACTTGCTCTCTCCATCAGTCTATCCTTCATATTTGAATATTATCATGTTAAAAAAATGATTCCTGGATTTCAGCTCCATGCATATATAGTCATCAAAACTTAAAAAGATAATAATATTACTAACTTGTTAAACAGAGGAGCAATTTCAAATTCCCAATTAATTAAGGATAGTGCTCAACTAAAAAATGCCTCATTACTTGAGAAGATAAGGCAACCATAGTCAGATGGACAACAAAAGAGGGAATTTATTTGCCACACTCTTTGTCAAGTCATTTCCTACCCAACAGACTACCATTTGATTTTATAATAAAAGTAACATGTATACAACTTGAGTATTGTATTAAATTCATTATAAAACTAAGTAAAGAAGCTAAGGGCTTGCATAATTTTTTTATCACAATATTATAATTACAAGTTGGAAGATTACCTCTTCTTCATAGAGTAGTTAGATCACTTGTGAGTTTTTAAAAATATATCACTAAATAAGAAGAAGGAAATATTAAGAGACTCAATATGTGTTCTATACTTGTTATTCTAATCAAAACTATCACCTGTTCTTGTAGATTACTGATCCAATAATTTTAGCACAGATTTTTATCTTATGAAGTGGTCAAAGGACAACAAGTTATTTGGAAATTAATCTGATTGATACAAACAATACAGAGTCATTTAGTTCTTTAAAATAGAAAATGAAAAAAATATCAATAAAAAAAGCGTAATTTATTTTTTAATATATTTATTATCTTCTCTCTCTCTCTCTCCCTCTCCCTCTCACACACAAATATATTATACTATTTGATCAATTGAAATATCAAAGGCCATTGAATTTATTATGATAATCTTACATAACCCATTTCACAAATTTGTGATTAATTCATTTTTATATAAATATTTCACTATAATGCTAGATTAGGCAAGGGAAACATTACTTGGATACACATGTTCAGATGAATTCAGGATGATAATCTTGTATAATCCATTAATTTTTTTTTATGAATTCATTTTTAAAGGATATATCTCACTAATAATGCAACATTAGGTAAGGGAATCATTACCTAGATAAAAACCTTCAGATGTATCTAAAATGATTAACTATCGAATCCTCAGTAAAAGGTTATAAAATCTTGAATTTATCATATGACACTTTTATAGATGATTGTATGAAATAAATACATTTATCTTATTTTCTGGAACAGAATAATCAAAAAATTAATATGAAATCCTTGAATACGGATCTCAAGTTTTTTGATGTCAGAATTTATTACATGCTATTTTGGGTATCATCTTAGTCTTTGGATATGCACATGTCACTTTTAATCAAAGTATTATGCTGATGTAGCCACATGTGTGTCTAAATCTATATTTGAAATGTCAGCATTAGGTTATGGAATATTGGAGGCTCTGGACGGATGAGATTAGATCTCCTTTATCATATTTTCTCCCTTATTTTTGTAGACTATTTCTCTCCTTCTAGCTTCTAACGTTTGTATCAACCACTATTGTAGTTGGGTCTTCATAATCGTCTATCTATTCATACAACACGTTGTTTTAACTCTTTTATTGAGCATCATTACGCTAAGCAAGAAGGGAATGGGAAAAAACACACCAAAGTTGTGGGATGTATCATTATTCTCAAACTTATCATATAATCTCATGCATGGTAGTTTGATAGATTATGAGGTAGACAATCATGTGGAAAACTCCACATCCTCATGCAAGTGGGCTTGTAGGAGGGCAGCAAGATCCTCTACAGTTCGCCATGCTACCCATGCACAAGCAGCATTGATACTCTCTTGATGAGTTCTCTACAGGACGTAAAACAAGTGAAAGATGTTCTAAGATCATGAGAAAGAATTAATGTCTGACATAGGATGAAAAAGGGATAGAAAAATACGGAAGTTTTTGAAGAAGGTGAATGTCGTCGCGGATGATTTGCGAGTTGTCACAGTAAACCTGTACAAAGTAGTCTGCATGCTCTCGTCGGAGGGGGTGACTCTACTTGCTTCAGCCGTAAATGAATAAATAACTACCAAGGCAAGGATAAAAATAACAACCTTCATGGGTCCCATTCCTTCAGACTATCTTCTTCTATCTGTTGATCTCTCTCAGCTTGTGGGATCGTAGTCACTTTTGAAAACCTTTAGGAAGGGCTATATTTATACTCGAAAACTTGCACAACATAATCTAAATGTAATAAACTCTTCAAGATATTGTTGATAATGACCTCAGATCTGTGATTTCACATAAGGTATTTGAGTTGAGAATATCAATTGTTGAACTTCCTTATTCAGATTTAGGATCTTTCACTATGAGAATTTCAAACATTATCATGATGAGCATAGATAGCCACACATTCAAAACATTAAATATGAAATCATTGCAATAAAAAAAAAAATCAAAATCTTACGTTTCTTATTGTGCTATTTTAATTACAGCTGATTCAAAATTTACATAATTTTAGTGTGACCAAATAAATTCCATGTAGAATACACCTATAATTTTTCATTAATAATTATAAATTTCTCGCCAATAACTACTTTATTATTTGAATATGAAATATTAGGTATGATACTCTATTTAAGAGTAAGTAATTTTTATGAAAATTATTAGATACCATATAAGTATCATGGGGGGGATCATGCACATTATGCACCCACATTATTTTTTCATACAAAATGTTTGAGAAAAAAATCAATTTGACATCAATCTTGACAGATTGTCAGAAACAATTATTGTATGCCTTGATACATGAATACTTTGATAAAAGTATTCATGTATCAAGAAACCTATAACACTTCAAAGTTTAACTATAAATTCGGTCTATGTTCAAAAAACATTGAAAGAATCCAATCAACTAGATAGTTCAATGATAAGAGCTTTCATACTTCATAGTGGAAACACTCAATGCAGGAATTTTTTTATTTCTGAAGTTCAAAAATTCTGTGATGATGATGAATGATATACTGTAAAAATTTATTTATTTTTAAAAACTTAAATATAAAATAATGATTTCAAATTTTAAAATATTTTTTCTGAGTTAATTATTTTTAGTTGAAATCGGCATCATATATTTTTCTATAAAACATACATACCTATACATTTTTATTTCACATATTTTTTCTGTAAAAAAAATAGATTTGAAACAAATCTTATTTTTCGGCCCAACAAGATACTAATTTTTCAGGAAAAATTAAACCTAGAATTTTATTACCCAATAAACATACACATGAAATTACACATACCATTGCTAAAAAGTGGGTTCAATAGGTTTCCAATGAACCTCCAAGAAAGATTTAACATTTTTTATGGAAAATACTTTATAGTTGCTTAGATAATAATTAATCTTCATAGATCCATTGTGACATTTTTTTGTACTAATGTAATGAGTATTCATAATAATAATCATAGATTTTAAAATCTATAGGTCATTTAAAGTTATATCATGCAATATCCATATGAATTGTTTGGAGGATATGTGGCGTCAATATATTTAACAAGTGTTTCAAAGCATTTATTAAGTTCATGGTGACCTAACTAATATAGATAGATAGATAGATAGATAGATATATAGTAGATAGAGAAATAAAAAATAAAACAGCTGAAGAAAATAATCAATATAATGGCATCATTTTTTGAGGTGGATATTTTCTAGTGAGATTGTTCACCTTGATGACAATATCTCAACTAGAAAATACAAACCTAGTAAAATTATGAATCTATATTCTAGCATAAATGTTGTCATTTTCAATTATTCAAGATCTTGATTTCTACTGCTATCCTATGTAACCTTCAGAAGAAGAGTATTTTCTGTAATTTCTAATGACTTGGGGTGTAAAAAATTGTTATTGATGCCAATTCAATATTTTTTCATTTCATGGTGAAACTTGCTGCCCTCCTAAACCTAGATGATGTTGACAAGTTTACAGAAATAAGTGTAATAACAGAGAGTTTGCTATGAAATTTTGTGGAATCTATAACGATGTTGAAGTCTCATTTTTAGTGTCATGGTTATTGACCTATAACCAATTAGTATTTGTTTTACCTAAATGAATTTGATTCCAATTGGAAAAATGTTGAAAGCTTTGTAGAATTCATATGAATGTGACAAATTGCCTAAAATAAATCCTCTAATTAATGGTTATTGAGTTTTAGAAGATAATAAAGTTGTGATTGCATCATTAGAGAAGTAGGGAAAAGTATTGACATATAGTGTTGAAGTGGTAGACTAGAAGGGAGTGAGTGTTGTCCCTCATGAGCAACTTCAATAATGTGGAGTTAAGGTGCCAAGATTGGAATTTTTTTCATCGATATTAAACATAAATATGATTATTTTTATATTCTAGCAGTGGAGGAATTTTGATTTAATTAAAGAAATCAAACTGTAAAAAGTTCATTTTAGAGAAGGTTATATATTTTTTATAGCTTTATATATTATAGCCTTTACTTACTAACCTTAAGAAAAGACACATGAAATATTGGGACGATTTAAAGTTAATGTCATTAGCATATATATTTCACGGAAGAATATGTTTTTGAATGTAATTAGGTAACATGAGTCACTTGGAAAGGGAATTAATTTATTATTTAATATTCAATAAAAAATTTAAAGCTTGACCTTCTTATTTTCTTACTTATAGATTCATAGTGGGTAAGCAAATATAGCATACTCTACTCTTTAACATCCAAGTCCTTAGGTTCTACTAAATCCTCAGTAAAATAACATTGAATGTAAAGATTTCCATTTACCTTCTCTAGATATTAGGGCTATCAGCAACTAGAGAATTTCACCTTGAAACACTATCTAGATTCACAACTATAAGTGGCAAAAAAACTAACACTAAGATAATTTATTCTAGATTTATGTCTTTAGAAGGGCAGCCAGATCAGGAACTAGTTAATATTTTCTAAAATTAAAATGAAATAGAAATTAAACTCAAAGTGAAGATTTTATTTGATTATGCACAGCTTCTTCAACATGATTTCTTTCCTCGAAGGTATAGAAGTAAATTTTGTAGAGAAAGACCTTCAGTGCTTGAAGTGTGATTGCTAACTTCATCAATTGACTAATTTTTCTTCATAAGAATATTTAGGGAGAGAATTCTCAATATGTTATTGATTTTACTTATATGGTATGGATTTACAATAGTCATAAAATGGTCAACAAAATGAAGAAACCTTTTTTTTTTCGTTTTCCTTAATTTGACATTTACTGTCATTCTTAACTACTTTATCTTTCCTCTAGGACAATCAATGGGTTGACTCATGTGCCAACTCTTTATCTATTAGAAAGAAGAAAAAATCTTGCAAATAAAATAGGTGTAAGATATATAAAAAATTCTCTAAAACATAGATAGCATCTAAATAAATTTAGGCATAGTCATGGGTCATCATATTCAACTTTTTTGTGATGTGAAATGACCATATTACCATAAATTCTAACTGCATACCTTGATCCTTTTAATCAGTTCACATTAAGTCCACCATGTCCCTTATTTTTACATCAAACTCTTTCTCATATGAATACTATTTGAAAGTGACCATCTACCTAATAGAAACTATTATAGTAGTAAGGTTTTGGTATTTTAGTGGTACAAGTTTGATGGACCTTATTTCACAAAATAGCTTTCTTTGAATGAATTTTTAGAATTATGTATACTCAACATTTCTAATCCCATTCTTCATTCCTTCTTCACCTTGCATACTCAACATTTTAATCATAAAAGTGAAATCTTATACTATGGTTATTTAATGATAAAATAGTTTAAAGAATCATGATGTAGAATTAGAAGTTTCTTTTATTAAAATAATTCAAATCTTAGATGTTAACTACACTACAGTTTCTCAATGAGAGATTAAGAAACATTTTCTATTTAAACATTTTAAATCCTAGAAGTGTGTGAGTCCATTTTCTGTGAAACTTCTTGTTGAGGCTGATTCGCATCATGGAGGATGACCATTGTCAATCATATGGGAACATAGCAACAGCTATGGAGCTACCCTTGTGATGACTTACTCTTTGTTTGTTAGTTTAGCCTAATTTTTTTAGGCATGGTGGCTTTTGTGATTTGTAGAGACTGTCCCAAGCACACAATATTACATTTAGTGAGGATCTCCAATATTTCACGTTGGGTTTAGGCACCATGTTGTATGGCTAAATCACTATAATAAGGATGGAACACAGCATCATATTGCCCTTCAATTTTTTTCTTCCATATTTTCTTCTTGCTTCCGTGCAGGTGAGTCTAGAGAGTCAACTCACTAACCACAAGACATATCCAACGAATCTTATACTTTTATATGGCACTTTTTTGTTGTTATTAAGCAATACTTATTGTATTTTTTCGTGAAATCATAATGTCTAAAATAATGTAAAATGACCTCATTATGCTTTGGTGTTTTTTGCCAGCTTCAAAACATATGGGGTTCCAAACCTTAAAAAAATACTTGCAGTGTTTTCCCAATATAAATATGTGTGCATATTGTCCTCCTTTACGCTTGGAATTTTCTATATTTCAATACATAATGTATTTCCATTGTAAATCTCCTATAAGTTTAATGGGTATACTTTACTTTCATAAGCATTGATTAGTTCATTTTTCTTCATGAACTACGACAGATTGTATTGTCATAAACTCATGTTCAATATCTGAAGAAAAATTATCTCGGATTTTTATCTGTCATTCAGTTTTCTTTTTTTTGTTTAAATAACAAGGAAATCATTGGTAATTAGTATGTGATATTTATACTAGCTTGTGGATTGATCTATTTAAAATTTAATTTTTTTCCTAACCATTAGAATGTATTGGTTATGTTTTTATTGGTGCCTATTTTTGGTGTACTGTATTTAATATTTTGTATGTTCTGAAAAGTTGTCATGAAATTTCAATGAGTTTTGGCTTGAAAATTTCAAATAATTGAGTTTTCTCTGAACATCCCTATCTATTTTCTTGGCCAAGAAATTTTTCGAGGAAAATTAACCTGATTTCATTTTACTCTCCCTTTCATTTGAAAAAGATACTCTTCTATTATAATATTCTATTTCACAAAATTTCAAGTCCTCTTGGTGGCCAGTATTCTTTGGCTAATATTTTACTCATATTTTTTATTTTGCACAAGAAGGTGGGTGTATTCAGCTTCTGAGTTTCAATTTTTTGGTGGATAGTCAAGAGAAATTGAATATTTAGTATTGATTGTATAAGTTTGGTGCTTGATCAAAGATCTACCATGATTGCTTCAAGTTGTCATGCAAGTAAGATATTCATAATTTTTGAGGAATATGCTAAAATAGATTTTTTTTTATCTTCGTAGTTACTTCCTAAATATAGCTAGGCATCAAATATGTAGAGCTCACAAATGAAAGAAGAGAATCTACCTTTCTTATTATTTTTGCAAATATAATTTTCTTTGTTATGTTTAAATAATTATGGTATTGACTTGTGATTGTATGCCTCAATGTGTCACCTTATTTCAATCATCAATTTGATTTGGCTATATGTAGGTTGATGTGGATTAATGTACTTTATGAAGCCTTCTGCTTGAGATGTATCATAATGTCCCTTCGGGAGTTCGTTGTTGAGATTAACTTCGTTGTCTATATCCAACGATGATAGACTATCACCTTTTCTTTCACTATTTTACTCTCTCTCTCTCTCTCTCTCCCTTTCATCATCCCATAAGTGATTGTGCTAGTTCAACACTAGAAATGTGTGACAATTTTACAACAACTCTATAGATGAGATAAGATAATCAAATCTAAGAGAAAATAAGAATTCAAACCTCCTATGTTATATTTCAAAAGGTAAGTGATGGAAATGTCAAATTTATTAGATATGGTGCTGAAGATGCTCACATATGGTGCCAATAAGTAGTTATGTTTGACGTCTGCTCAGTAACCTAATATAACTGTAGAAGGATAAAATAATGCCACACACCCCTGCATCCTATAGAGTTTCCATAGCAATGGTGAATGGCGTCCATCAACTCCTTATGTTCACACACAGATTTCACCCTTACATATTGGTCAAATGGCCCAAACCCCGCAAATATATCAAATGGAAAATTCTCTGAAGACATCTAAAGGTCCTTGGAACTCTTGAACTAACATCTTACAGAAATATCAAACTTGACCTTTTGTGTCTTAATTGGTGGATACCAAAAATGGATTAAATGAGTTTCATACTACTTGCAACTCTTGAACTAACATAAACATTGCTCCTCATCAACTAGAACGAGGAAAGGTTGACATGCATTCAACTTTTAAAGTTCAAAAAGAGACATACCTCGTAAAATGTCAAATGGTTTCCATCTGATAAACTCATCAAAGAGTTTCATCACAATGACTTTCTTGGAGAGACTCGTAAAAATTTCCTCCTAAAAGCTTTTTTCCTTGAATTTTTCCTTCGAAGTTCACCAAAGAATGTTCACTCACAAAAACTTGTCAAGTGACATTCATGTCATGGGGTTGAAATGGGCATTAACATTCAAGCTTGTGAAATTAGTTTGATGTCCAAATCATCAGAGGTTTTTTTTCAACATCCTGGGTATGTGAAGTAGATTCACTTCTCTCTCCTTGGTTTTGATTGACTTCTAGCTGGGTCATCATTTTTTTGCTCAATTTTTTATTAGCTTGTTTCTACGTTTCTAAATGGATCAATACTCTCTCTATTTTTCTTTCTGAAAATTTTTAATTTTTTTATTTTCCTTTTTCTATCATATATCTTTCTTTATGTTTTTTACACTATATTTAGCCTAAATGACATAATGTATCCATCATTGAACTACATCTAATAATTTAGATCCTCATTTGAAAATTAGTACACTAGTGGCATATTTATGATTAATGTTTCCTAAATCATTATTTTTCAGCATCAAAATACCTAAACCAATGGTCTTTCTTACAACTATGGTTGCATCCTGATAAATTTAATGTGATGATTATGCATAGAATTTTATTGGGGTTTAATAAAATTTGGATAAGATTTCTTTCTTTAAAATGAAAAAATATAGAAAATTGCTTCCTTCAAATTATGTACCAAGATTATTAATTGTAAAAATTGATATGCAACATAATGGCCCTAATCTTAACAACTAATTGGAAGTATCTATCATTCTGGCTTACCCATTTGATACAGTACAAAAGTAATTTCTAGATGAAAAATATATAAAAACTAATATCCATGCAATTTTAAATGAGATTAGTGTCAATACAAGTAATATGCCAATATGAGACACCCAATATAGTTTCAAATGCACACTATTTACAACACAATACTTCTGTGCATATTGAGTTAGATTTCATAATAAGAAAATATGTAGATGATCTATTTTCCAAGGCTTCTTCATTATTTTTAAACTCCTTAAGAAAAAACGAGAACTTTCTATAAATGATTTAATCTCTTAGAATATCATTTGAAAGTTTAAACTAGTCAAATAGATATTTTATTAAAATTTCATTGAGGTTAATTTCTTTTCGAAGGGAATAAAGATACCAACGAATTTGAACATCAAAAGTGAACTTGCCCTAGCAATTTTCTGTTAAAAGGGCTTATGTATTTTGAAAAAGAAACTAGTAATGTTATTTTCAGAAAATTTATTACTCAAGATCTTTTCAAAGTTTGCTTGGGTATGATAATTAAAATTGTTAATTTAGTGATTCACTTAAAATGTTTTGGAAGGCTGAAATACTACTTTATTATAATGATGTATAAAAATTTAACATTTTTGTAAAGAGGAATTATGCACAAAAATCGAATAGGAAAGAATATAGATAGAATGTGATCTCTCTTTCTATCTTTATATATACATATACTTAAGATTAAGACACAGTCAAAGACTTATATTAAAGAAGATGGTGGAAGCTTAGGATGGCATTGCACAATAAAATATGATATCAACTCATCTTAACTGAGGTTATATAACTAAAACCTCATAGGAACTAAAATTGAACTCAAAAAAAATAAAATTCCAATGCATTTGACTCATGTGCATCTCATGAACACATTCTTTAGGTGATGACAAAGAATAACAACAATTGTACTATTCCCATGGCTCTTGATGACTCCTAGTGCTGGGAGGTACTACACCAAGCCCATGTCACATATGTTGCTTCATGTTTTGGGGCATTCAATCTTTTGGGACAGTTCATTAGAAATGTTGTTGCACGCAGTAGTAGCCTCATCTAGACTATTGAAGACCCGAAATGGTACCTACTTTTCAGGGGAACACTAAGCTCCATTGTCCACTTACCAAAGGTAGGTCGCATTACCTCTTTCTAGCTCTTGCTTCTTGTTGATGATTCTGCAACTTTTCTGTTGTTTGTTGATTATTCTCCATATTGAAACTTCAATAGTGCAGACAAAAATCGTTAGATATTCATGAAGCATAAATACATGCCTCACAAACAAATGAAATAAGAGAGGCTATCCTTCGTGATATACTCCTTAATTTTCCTTCCTAGGAGAAATGTTTGGATTGGCCTGACATCTATCGAATGTGATTTCATAGTGAAATCGTTCTAATAAATCTGTTATGAAAATTTCATGGATTCTGCTAGAGTTGAAGTATTTATCACATTCTGCATTTGGTAAGATTTCTTCCCCAAGTGTAACCTGTCTTAGTCAAAACTCATGGATCAAATTATCAATTATTTTTCTTTATAAATGTGATGATTTTGTCACAACATTCATTAAATTTTCTGAAATTCTTTTCTCTTACAAATGTCTTTTAGAAGCATTTGAAAAAGATTCAAATTTGATACATAAAAATAAAATTTCCCATTATTAAAAACATTAAAACACACTTGGATGGCAATAATATTATTAGCAACCTACCAATAGGCATATTAAATCCATTTGTGCATTGATATGTGTAGGTCTCCAAATTCATTAGAAAACCAAATCTCCAAATAGTTTCAGAAATCTTTCTAAGATATTAACATAAAGGAATGGCTACCAATAAGGAACCAAATTTTAGAAAATTTCATGAATACTGTGATAAAATCATCATATTTATAAACGAAAATCCTTGAGGATATGATCCACAATATTTGTAGAAGAAATAGGTTACACTTGGGTAAGAAGTCTCACCAAATGCAATGTGTGATAAATACTTATACTCTAACATAATCCATGAAATTATGACAGAAGATTTATTACAATTATTTCAACATCAAATCACATTCCATAAATGTCATGCTAATTAAACATTCCTCTTTTGAAGGGAAATCAAGGAGAATATTGCAAAGGATAACCTTTCTAATTTCATTCATTTGAGATATGTATATATCCTTTATGAGTGTATACTGATTTTTTTCTGCATTATTGAAGTTTCAACCTAGAAAATAATCAAGAACACAATCAAGTACAAACAACAAAAATAATTGAAGAATCAACAAAAAGAAGCAAGGGCTGTAAAGAGGTAGATAAATGTGACCTACCTCTAGTAAGTGGACTGTGGAGCTTATTGATCCCCTGAAAAATAGGTATAAATTCAGGGCCTTTAATAGTCTAGATGAGGCTACAACTGTGTACGACAACTTTGCTAGTGAACTGTCCCAGAAGATTGAATGTCATGGAACACTAAGCAACATACATGACACGGAATCTGATGTATTGGAACTTTTTCTTTTAGTCCAATTTTAGTTCTTATGAGGTTTTAGTTATATAACCTCAGTTAAGATGACTTGATATGACATTTTATGGTGTATGTGATCCTAAGCTTTCTCCTGTCTATTTTTTTCCATTTTGATTTTTCGTGGAAAATTTCTCTTTACAAAAAGTTGAATTTTATACATAAAGTAATATTTGGGGATTTACATTTTTTTTGAATGAATCGATAAATTAAAAGGTTTAATGATCATATATAAGAAAAATTTCAAGAAAAAATGAATAATAAATTGTGAAAATAACATTAGTAGTTTTTTTAAAAAAATAACATCAATGAAATTTCAAGAAAATATCTTTTTGACTAATTTCAAATTTAAAATGGTATTCTAAAATTAAATCATTTATTGAAAGTTGTCACTTTTTTTTCTTAAGGTTCCTGTCAAGAGCAATGGCTTTCTCTCAGCTGATATTGCCTCCTCTGCCGACCTGTGACCTAATATACCCCTAATATAGATGTCATTCAATCAATGATAAAGCTGAGAAATTAGTCATCAATCACACATAATATGTAATAAAACCAACTTATTCAAATATACCCCTTACGCAAAGAGCACAATTACAAGAAAAAGCCACAGAGTCACATAATTTCCGTGCATCAGAAAGAACGCTCTGGACTTTTTTTCAGACTTCGGGCACTCCCTCGGCGCTCCCCAACGAATCAGCTGCAAGTCCCAACTGCGAACCCGATCCTTTTCTGAATATTGTCGTAGGTCACCTCGAACGCCCTTTGCTGAACGTTGCCGATGATGCCGATCTCGGTGGAATCCGAGTTCCCAGCGAATGCCAGGCAAACCTGTGCGGAGCTAATGACGAAGAACACCCCTGTCGCCGTGAGCGGGACCTCGAGATCCGTGTACCGAAGCTTGATCACCGGATATGTTATGCTCTCCAGGTTACTGAAGTCATAGCAAGTGTCCAGTAGCGTATTCCCTTGAGCCAGTGGGTACTGCGTCATGGCGGCACGGAAGACCGTCCGTAAGGCGTTGTAGGCCGCAGGGGGTAAGCGAGTGATCACCGTCCCGGAGTCTATGATTGTCCCGACAGATTGAAAGACGGTCGGCGACAATGGAAGCTGTATCTCCCCTACGGTAATTCCAATGAGGTCAATAAAGTAGAGGCTGGGAGCAAGTGAACTGGTCAGCATCGGCGTGTAAAAAACGGTACTTCCCAGCGGATTGCCGATGTTGAAGTAGCCGGTGGAACTGCTAGTGGAAGGGAGACAGTAGGAGAATATATCGCCCAGGCTGTTGGCCACCTGTGAATTCAGCGAGTAGAGACTGCGTCCGAGCCCGATCAGCCCGGCGGCACCCCTAAACAACCCTTTGTTGTCCTGGCCGCACCCAAATATGAAGTTGCTGAACACGTTGGTGGACGTCAGAGTCAAGGTATCCCTGGCGAGGAATCCAAGGGTGGAGGATCCGTCGCCATAGGTCACCCCATAGACGCAGGTGGTGCCCGAGCAACCTCTCTTTCCAAGTCGGAGGCACGCGGGAGCGGTGCAGGTGAAGGTACGGTAGGTAGACGAGAGTGCGGGATCGAACAACGGCTCCTGCTGCGAGTAGCAGCTTACAGCGCACGGCTTGCATTGGATCCAGTTCACGTCGCTGCCGGTATCGAAGATGACAGTCTGGGCCTTCGTTGGGGTGCCAAAGCCGACCGTAATGACGTAATTACCGGTGCCGAGGTACAGGCCACTCCTCGCCGGAATGGAGATCTGGCTTCCTAGAAGCAGTGTATTGTTTCCACGTGAGACGCCGGAAACTTTTTCCTGCAGTGAAGCGACTCGCAGGGAATCCTGGACAAGGACTTCAAGCTGGGTGAGTTTGCTGACAGACTTGGCCGCGCAAGGACCGTTGCGGTGGACTACCTGTAGAGCGCTGTGGCTGGGGGCTGCAACAGACGCATAGGTCAGGCTCATAATGAGACTTTTCTTTATATTTATTAACTTTAGACGGAAACCAGCAGAAATAGCGTTCAACCTTTGGACGAGGAACAATTGCCAGAAGGCACCAGGCTCGCAACGTTGACGGTTGCGAAGGTACTCTCCCCATGGACCTGACTAACAAAGGAGAACAGGATCAGACACAACAGGGCAGAGGACAAGAGGGACGAACACGCTACCATTGTTGTGGTATGGCTTTGTGTCGACCTCGCTGGGAGAGAAGACTCTATATAGGCTTAATTCCTACACTGCGATACTCATCCCCAAATATGAGGTTTTCATGACGGCTTGAGAATAATGAACGCGACAAGTTCGTTTCTGGGCCAGTTTTCTAGACTTGAATTGCGTGTTGAGAGGCTTGAAAGGCTAGCGTGTTGAGACATTGTTGACATCTGTTTAAACTAGTCCTTGAATTGCGCTGTCGACCTGGTGGTAGGTTCCCGTTCGTTCTTTCCTCACCATTTTTTTTAAAATCCTACCGGCTTCAGCCTGAAGCAGGTTGAGGGGATCAACCCTTGGATGGGGAGCAACTGGCGGAGGGTACCGGGCTTGTAACTTTGACTACTGCGTAGGTGCTCTCCCCATGGGCTTCTCCAAGAATGGAGAATAGGATCAGGCACAAGATGGCAAAGGATAAGAGGGACGCACAAGCGGCTATTGATGATGATGTATGGCTTCGTGTAGACCCCTATATTATATAGGACGCTCTATGTTGGCTTGCTTCCTGAAGACAACTTGCTGAGGTCAGAGCAACGTACCAGCATGAATTATCCCGTCAATATGACGTTTCTATGACGGTATGGACATTGTGGAAGTGACCAGTCCGTTTCTGGGCCACTTTTTTAGACTTGAAAAGCCAGTGGGGTGAGACATTATTGACGTCTGTTTAAATTAGTCTTTGAATTTCCAACGTCGCCGACCCGCATGAGAGTTTTTATAAAAATCCTACTGGCTTCGGGTTGAAGCTAATTGAGGGGGTCAACCCTTGGACGGTGAGCAACTGGTGGAGGGTACCAGGCTTGTAACTTCGACTGTTGCGAAGGTGCTCTCCCCATGGGCCTGTCCAAGAAAGGAAAACAGGATCAGGCACAAGACGGCAGAGGATAAGCGGGACGCACAAGCTGCTATTGCTGATGTATGGCTTCGTGTCGACCCCTCTATGTAGGCTTGCTTCCTGGCCTAGTGAAAGTGGCGAGGCTGTTTCTGGGCAAGTTCTTCAAACTTGCAAAACCAGAGAATTGAGACATTGTGGACGTCTCTTTAAATAAATAGGTCCTTGAATTTTCAAGCTCGCCTATGAACATGAGATGCTTTATAAATGTGTTAGGACTGCCGACGCTGTGTAAAATGTTGTTGTAAAGCTACGAATGCATAATGAGTTTGTTGACACGCTTGACACATGTCCCTTGGTAGGAATGTATAAACCAACTGAGTGAGGAGAATACCTCACTCAAGAAAATATAAGAAGAATCACCCAAGAAGTGTTCAGGGAACATTCTACTTCACTAGGAAGAGCTACTCTCCAAAAATTAAACTTTACAAGAATCTATAAACATGAAGAGAACCCAAAAACAATGTTTATATTCGGTTGTTTAACTAGAAAAATGAAGTTGAATTGGTTCCTAATTTTTGTCTGCTTATATTATTTGATGTATTTAAAATTAAAATAATATATAAAATAAGAGTCAATTTAATTTTATATTTCTTAAGCTTTAAATATGTTCTCGTATAAAACACTTGGAGATGCAATATTTTATAATGGTTTCACCAAACTTGTTCAACCTATTTCTACTCGTAAGGAATTTACCACAGTGCTACTTTTTTTAGTACTTTGAATATACCTCAATTTTATGTGATCAATAACCCTTTCCATCTCCAAAGTTTATGAGCTTGTGACAACCCCATCTAAAATCCTAGAATTTGGTCATTTTAGGTCTACCTCATTGCAATCACACCACGAGTGACTCAATGATTTAGGTAACCACATTATCAGTACACAAAAAGTGCCCCAAGCTTCTCACAATTTAAATCAAATCCCAACAGGATCGAACAGATTTGGAAAAAGTTATCATCACCTTCAAAATCATGATGGTGCCACCAAAAATTGTTGAAGTACCTAGGAGGTGTTGAGCCGATGGAGGAAATACATAAGATTTTTCTTCACGTGCACAGCTTTATTGATTTGTTGAAGTACAGAGATGGAGGTGGATGGTGGATACAGAATGAACCGTGTGTTCTTTTTTTATTTTTGTTTAGATTGCAGCTCTTACTATTTTATTTCACCCTTGATCAGTTGTACACGCGAAGAGGACAAGATGGAAAGGGATGGGGAAGAGAGAAGGCTGTCGTCTTCTTAAAATCTGGTTAGAAATCTCACCATCTTAATTTGGGCGAAATGCCCCTTTTCCTAGTTTGGGTAAAATGGGCTGGGCCGCCATTTTTAAAGGGATCAGTAAAAAGGGCCTATTTTGCTTTTGGGCTGATGCAACTCACTTTATCTTTAAATGGCATATTTCTCATTTCAGGTAGAACTAGAATCCCTTCCCATTACGACTACCTTAAGTGCCCTCCGACCAAAGCTTATAATGGGCCACGCTTGAAATAATAGGCATAACATTTTAATCATGTACAAGTTATATTAAAATAAATGATTCATATTTCCATGAGCTATTTCAAACCCTAATTTGGTACGTCTAATTTTTCTTTATGTCAAATCTTCACACAAATAGATTAATCTCATTTAATCAATTCATTCAAAGATCTCAACTTATGATCAAAGATCTGATGACATCAATTTAATGATTTAAAGTAGAGCTGATTTCACCTAAATTTCTCTATAAATCATCAAAATATTAATAAGTTAATCCATGATATAGAAAAAACGTTAGAGTTTCATTGCATGAGATGGATAAATATTGTTGTACATTATAAAAGAAAGCATAAACCAAAAAGAAGACACAAAAAGATGTGCGTGTCTGCTCTTCAAAGACGAAGCTTTCCGTGCAATGTCTTCCTACCTCCATATGGTGCAAAACTTGATGAAAAAAAGATTTGATCAAGCTGAAAATAATCAAAATCATATTCTTGAATCCTTTTGAAATGTGATTTCATTGAAGTATTTTCACTCTTACTAAAAATCTTGATCTGAAGACAATGTGACATTGTGGATCTTCTTATTTCCTCTATGTGTACATCAATTTTCTCACTACAGGAAAATGTGATAGGGCATCTCTAATAACAGATTTGAACAAATTATCTTCAAGCTTAGCTTGGTCTTAATACTCTTCATTTTCTTCTTCTTCAATCAAATATGTAAAACTCACTGAACCTTGGTTTAGACTAATATTAGATTTATGTCCCTCTTCTATACACGTAGTACTTTGAAGTGATGCTAAGAGTCTTAGAATTTTTGACAAAATAAATTCACTCAATAGGTACTGCTCTGGTAGGTCTAGTTGAAACTGATGTTCCCCATCCTATGGTTGGCAGTAGGTAGTCTTGTCTTGCAAAATTTGATTACTAGAGTTTCACAACTTTGTTTATCTTATCTTCAATTGTGATTCTCCACATTCTGAACTCATCACCACAAAATAATTTTAAGGCTACTTTTTTCTTTCATATCTCTTCTAAGATCACTTTTCAATTTTGAAATCATATATGACTTAGATTTGGTCAAATCAGCTTGTGGAGACAAATAATAAATTTCTTCAACATATTTAGAAACATACCGGTTTCCTTGTTTATGACTTAAATATTGTTGATTTAGAAACTAATCAAAATCTAAAGGTAATTAATAAATGAGATTCAAAAGATTTCTTTTAGTTTGTCCCATGTACGAACAAGTTCTTTTTCAAACATGGCACAAGTGGATTCCAACTACTACCACCAAGCATAAGGTACTCCCTTTAATTATGTAACTTCAATTATTTTTCATCTTAAATCTGCATATGTTTGAAAAAAGTTCAAATTTTCAGTCAATTAGTATAAAAATTATGTAATCCGTAGATAACCAATAGAACATGGTAAATCTATTTTCACACAAAAGTCTCTAGAGCCATACCATCATATATATTTCTATCACTTCTAGAAATAAATATAGAATAATTTTCTAAAGTAGTATCACTAGAGATGGTCTTTGAAGTAGACCTGAAATCAAGATCCTTTTGAATATGTGAATGACCTTTATGTTAGTCATTTACCCTAAGAGTTGCTTTAAACTCATATTATCTTCAAATCTTATATTAATACATTCTTCAAAATTGATCAAATCTTACTTTAAAAAAAGCATTTCTTGACAACATATTCTACATTGATTTATACTAATTTACATCAAAATCAAATATGAAAGGATTTACATTGAGATAACATTGCTTCAGAAGATGGAAAGAATTATAATTCAATCTACAAACTTAAACTTTTAAGAAGCTCTTATGTTTTGAATCCATAGAATTAAAACTTCAACCCTTGAATCCACAAGGGGGACAATCCTCAATCCACAAGATCAACAAGAAAACCCATGAATCTACGAGAGGTCCTTGAATCTACAAATAGATGGAGAAGAAGACCTCACAAGAGAAAAACACAAAATATATCAATTGAATATATTTGGGCTAGAGGGCCTTTATACAAGACTAGAATGAGTTTAGGTACCCTCTAAAAAATTAAATTTAAAATTGACACAAACTTTGAATAGAATAAAAATAGATCCTAGGCTAAATAGAATCTAAATATAATTAAAATGGATTTTAGGATAATTAGAAAAAAATAGACTCTAGATGACTTGGTAAAGCTTGTACCAATATGTTTGTGATTTATGGAGGTTAATAAGTCTTTTAGACCACCTTTTTACATCTTCATCCTTTAGGCATAATATTGAGCACTATGGGCTAATATTCTACTTTTTCAACATTTTGAACAACATAGGGGTGGTTCAAACTGCACTAGTCTCCCCTCTAGAAAAGAACTCATTTTCAAGTCTTCATTTGAATCACTATAGTACCCAAATATCATTGGCATTAAAATTATTTGATATACCCAACTTCTTTACAAGCTCAACAAGATAGCCATTATCATCAATCCTTTGTAGAATTCTTAAGGGATCATACTTCTTTAGATTCAATTTGTAATGGGTACTCATTGAAAACTGCTCTCTTCGTAAGTACACTATAATGAGATCACCAATTTCAAATATCTTATATCTTCCTTTCTTGTTTGCTCTTGTTTTTCACTTTCATAATTTGTGAAGATATTTCTCCACACATATTCATAAATGACTTTAAATGTTATCTTCCTTTCACTCATTCTAGTTCATCTTGGAAACCATAGTAGATCTAATGAAAGCTTATGATGAGAAAAAAAATTAATGAAAAGAAAAATTGGTTAGTCAAATGATTCACCATAGAATTATAAACAAATTCTAGATAGGTCAAATCATCGTTATATTGTCTTAGTTTTTCTACTAGAATATACTAAAGTGGGTTTCCAAACGTTATGTTGGCTACTATGAACATCATTTGGGGTGGCTAGTATTACTGAATTCCTTGAAATGTATTAAATCTGTTCCAAAATATTTTCCAAAAATGAGATAAAAACTTTGAGAAAAACATCATGAATCTTGGTCAAAAATCATAGACTTGACAAACATACAAAACTTCTTTAAAGAAAATTTGTTCTACCTTCACTACATCATTTGTCTTTGTACTTGAGATTAAATAAACTAGTTTGAAAAATCGATCAACTACCACTACCATCGCCACTATTGTTCTGGCTGCTCTAGTCAAATTCAAAAGAAAAAAAACCTAATGAATGAGCTGGAAGCTCCCTCTATTGTTGTTGTCACACTCATTGAAGAGACACAAAAGCCTGATGTGGTGGCAAAGGGCAAGGACTTACCTTGTTATTCTTCTTCTCCCTCAGCATTATTATTCTTTTCACAATTTTTCTTTTTCTTCTATCCACAGCTTCTACTGTTCTTGTTTATGCCTCTATTTTGGTTGTTGATGACTAGATCCTCTCTCCCCAATCAATTTACTATTTTCCTTTTATAAAATAAAAATGTGCTTAGTTGGCAGAGTAAAGGGGCCCACATAATGTTTCACAAGTGAAGCCCATGAAAAAGAATTGGGTAGAGCCATTTCAAGCCTACCTTTAGAGTCATTGATCTAGAAAAAGGTTTCAAGGAAAAATTATTGACTTGGTTGTAGTTACTTAAATTTTAATATTTAGTGTAATCTTACTAATAATTAGAAAAAAAGATATCCTTAGAGAGTAGAGTATGTCTAATAGATTGAATCTATAAGAATTTTTGTGTCAACAAATCCAAAAAGATTATGAAAATCTTATAAATCAAAAAAACAATAATGCACCACCCCCCCTTCTCTTTATTTCTTGTGATGCCAAAGCATATCAAACAATGGCATAGCTCAAAAATATTATGGATTCCTATGTGAGTAAAAATCTTGTCTTTAAGAAGTGGTTTGTTATGCCTTCTAATTGTATGTACTTGTGGCTTTTTAGCCAAATGTGGTGTTATGATTTTTGGAGCCACCTCACGTAATTTAGGTAATGATATTCTAACACTGTATATCCCATAGTTGTAAACGACCCTTTGAGACACATTTCTAATATCCTCATTTAGTTGGATTCTTATAATATCATAATACTATTTAGATTTTATTGTATTATCACCCAAATCAGGTCCTTATATTTAATTTTACCATAGTATATTCTCTAATTAGAATATGGAAATATAATCCTAGAAACGAATGTAATGTCCTTGGATGATGATTTTATAAATAAATATATATATATATATATATTTAATTATTTGTTCATTATTTAAAATTTATGAATCATCATTTTATTACATGTTGATATGGATTAATGTTGGCTACACCATAAGAGGTGAAGTTGAGTGAATTCTGATCTTCATTCTTAATAACATCAAAAAAAATAAATTGACATTGTGGGTTCAAATTCACTCACAATGTGACCCATCTTTCAAATTTATCATTTAAATAAAAATTGTATTAAATTAAGACCAAACCTCTATATGACACTTACACGTTATATATAAATCATTAGGTAAATTCATTAAAAATTTACATCAGTGATGTACTCAATACTAATGGATAATGCATTTGCATAAAATATTACTACAAACATCATTCCAGATTAGTACCTAAATATTTTTATAGTATACAGAAAAAAATTGAAGAATTTGATACACTCATCAAATGATTTGATACTTGAAAGAATAAAAAGGAAAATATTATACATAAAATGATTAGCGAGATGTTTCATTTCCCACCCTTTAAAAATGATTCATTATGATGAATAATTCTTGTATCAAGAATATTCAGTTCCATATTAAAACTTTGAATTTCATGCTCCAAAAAGTTATAAATAAGTATTTTTAATAATTTATTATTTTTGAACAAATCCTAGATGTACTAGTGTACAATTGGAATTGAGCATGGAGTTCAATTAAATTCGTTCAGTAATCTAGAATAGAGGTTGTTTTTGAAGGACAGTGTGCTAGTTGCCTTTAAACAACAAATTTAGAAGTAAAGATTATTGATGCCTTTGGTTTCAATGATTACAAATGAAAATTAATAGAAAAGTTATTATCTCATATATAGAAGAATTATTAGTGCTAATTTATACACAACTTATATGATTTAAATACATAATGGATTCAACAAAATAATCATATGGATTTCATTTGTTAAATAATTATGTTTTTTCCATAATTACTAAATATAAAGTTTAAATCCTTGAGATTAATTATTTATATTTTAGAATACTTCATGATAAAGAATTATAAATAGAAGAAAGCACTACAAATTAAAGATTAATTATTTCATATGGTATGAGTCAAGACATGATTCATGTGTTTTGACAAATGTTTAAAAGTGTAATATTTCATTTAGATATCTTATATGATGTCTACCCATAGTGTTACGTTATTTCTCTATTTTATATCTTTCACATGATATTAAATAAGCTATTATTACTCTCAAAATACTAAAAATAGAATAAACTGAATAGTTATTTTTGAAAAGTTTATCTCATGTTGACACATCAGATAGGTACATAGATAAAAACAGAAGTAAAACATTATCATATAGATCCAATATGCATACTAAACTATTTTATATCACATAAGGAAGTTCTAGTTCAATTTTGAATTCAAATAATTATAAGATTAAGGAAAGTAAAAAACTAGAAGGTCAACACATGAACCTTATACCCTAGAAAATCACAAGAATATAAATAAGCATAAAAAATGTTAGAGATCCAAGAAAGGTGACAAACTGATATAAGACATGCTTAGGTATTAGGGGGGCTCTAGACAAAATCAAGATAAAGATACATAGATTAACACTCTTTATCAAGTTATTCACACTACATATATCAATGACAAATGAATCACTTATACTATTCATTAGCTTAATTTGACAATTGAACAACTCAACAAGTACAATCTATACTCACAATCAAGCCCAAAGAAAATTGAGCAGTAAGGGAAGAGTTGATTTAGTTAAGATACATGATAGTTGTAATCATGTTTGCCTCAACAAGGGTTGAGGTTCTATGGTGACGAACTTGTGAGATTTGCCTTGTTAGGCTCATTAAAATTAGTATGTATTCTTAAGAAAAATAATAAATACTTACTATTAATTATTTATAGAATCGAAAATAAATCGAAAAAATATGAACCAATATAAAAAAAAAATTAGTAAGAGAACACTAAATGGTATCACTGCTACAAAGAGTCTTTATTGTGTGTTGACTCATTCACCCATCTATTGTGACATGTAGACAAATCTAAGAGCTTAATTGAGAACCAAAATATTTTTGAAGTTTTTAAAAACAGTCTAATTCGCCTCTCTCTTGGTGTTCAACTAATCATACAATTCCAACAAGAATAAAGTTACATATTGGCATACAGCGAGCATACTAACTTGAAATTAGTGGAATGTAATTGTGATGGCCTTAAAAGGTGTAGTACACAAGTAATTTTAGATCACCATAAGATCTGATGTTCTAAAATTTCATAAGGTCAAAGGCAGCAAGTGTTGAAACTTGAATATTGGTACACCATTTGAAAAGACTATCCACATTAGAAATTTAATTATTCTTAAATGCATTAAAATGTAAGGAAATTATCCAAGCATTACAAGTATATATTTACAAATGATCAAATAGTTTTCGGCACTAAAACTGGCCTAAAATATATATATATTGAATCTAAATAGGAGAAGTGGTAAAGAGGTGAAAGTTACTTTATTATTTTATATGTTTTTTGACTGTTTACAATCAAAGTAGCACTAGAGCAATTTCAAGCATTGAAATTCATCACTTTAATCTAGTATTAATTGAGTTGTGTAGATTTTAACATCTCAATTGTTGACTCTTTGAACTTTCATCATTCTTTTATATAATTTAATCTTTAACTCTAAGAGTTGATAACTTGTCAACAAGTATTAACCTTCAAGTTCTAGTAGCAAATATGTTTCTGTATTTGAATACTTCTTTGTCAAATTATTGATTTCTTAATAGTATTTCATTGTTTGTACCAAGATGTTGACAATTACTTTTTGGGTTCAATGTGACTAAGTGAAGTATCAAGAGGGGGGTGAATTAGTTTCCTATGTTTTCTGCATATAAATATGTCAACACAAGTTCAAACATAGTCAATAAACTTTATATATAATTTGACCTAAGCCTCTTATTGTTGTCACATGGTTGCCTTTGTTTATTTTTTCCTCTCATTTAGTGATAATGGACATATATTTTATATTGGTTCACCCTTCCTTCAGCTACATTTAGTATCATAAGATTATTCTTCTAAATTTTAGACTATTTTTAATAAATATACTTACTTGACATCATAGCCTTAACTCTTCCAATAGTTTGACTTTGGTAGAGAGCTCACCTCTCACAAGTGATGATTATAAATTAGTAGTTATATTTATACATTAATATCTTATATATCGATATTAATTAATGGGTAGATAATTTAATTATACATGTGTTATTAACTCATTATGATTTTTATAATATTTTAATATTTAAGTCTTAATATATATTATTTTATTTATATTATGAGATTAACCCACTTGACTTTTATGAAGTCAAGTAGTGATTATCTCATAATTTATTTATAATTATTTGATTTCAAAAACTTAAATAAATTTTTATTATGAGTTAGAAGTAATGGAAGAAGCCTAAGTTTTCAGCCTAAGAAAAAGTCTAAGTTTTATGAAGAGGGTCATCTTAATACATTTATAGGCCCAAAAGAGGGCGTCACATTGACTTGGCCCATTTAGACTTAAAAGGGCTATTAAGAGATGAGATGTAAGCCGCTCATCTTAAAACATTAAGATGAAATTAAGAAGAGAATTAGAGTATCACCTTAATAGAAGAATTTAAGTTGTTCACTAAGAGAGTTGGCTATTAATCATAACCATCTATTAGAGGGGCCTAATTCTCTAGAAGTTTAAAGCTTCTCGCCCCCCTCTTGAAGGATACTTTGACTCTCTCTTTCTAACATTGGCTAGCCAAAGAAAAAGGAGAGAAATCAAAGCTTGATTAATGGCATTCTTGTGCCCAAGATCATTGTGGAGAAGAGACTACTTAAAATGCAGCAAAATCATTATGGATCAAGCACCACTCAGCTTAGGATTGACGAACAACAAGGTATGTATAAAATCTTGATCTAGGGTGTCCTTGTAATCTTCTATATAGATAGATTAACTCTTAGTTTGAACTAAGTTTATCATTTATTCTATCATTCTATTGCGTTAGATTCACTTTCTCTCCATTGTCACACTTTTTATTTCCCTTATCTTCACCTTTTTTAGATTTAATTTTGTCCTTCTAGATGTCAAGTATATTTATATTTATATATAAGAAATAAAATAATATAATTCTTTGATGCAGGACGAGGCGAGAACCCTTGTACCTGATCAATGAAACTCAAGACCCAGGATGGGGTAGTCGAACAGATCTGATAAGAATGTATGGACCCTAGACTCTAAGTCTGACCACCTAACCTAAGTATAGGCAGGCATACCAATATGCACTATCAACCTAGGACAACCGGGGGAAACACTCGACGATGGTAAGTGTGAGACCCTCTCGGTCCACATCCAGATAGACGGTGGAACAATCATCGTGAAGTAGCCTAGGGCTGCAGCTCACAAATGGTGACGAGTCTGACGCAGCGTCAGAAGTCACGATCTTATAACTCGTCTTATCCTGTCTACGTTCTCCTTATGGCAGTGAAAATGAGCTGAGAAAACCCTTCGAAAGATAATTAAACTTAAGTAAGAAGGGGTACGGAACTAACCTTCGGGGTTGCGTAGCCCGGCGGGTCGTGATGGAGTAGAGACTCGACGTAAGCAGAGACGTCTGGTGAAGAGCGATGCTCAGCGTCGACAGTCGGTTCTGGTCTAGAGTCGCAGTAGTCGTCATCGTAAGGCGTGGCGCAGTCGGTGCAGGCATGGGCCCGCTGGTGGGCGGAAGGGCATGCTAGCAGGTGCGTGCGGCAAGCCACGCAGTGTGCCTCGAGGCATGCGGGCGGTGGCACTTCGGCGGGAATGCCGAGCGTCGACAGTTGGGTGGAAGCCCAACTGTCGCCGGAAGGATCGGCCTTCTCTGGCGGCACCGGGAAGTGGAGCAAAGGAAGGAGACGATCCTGGCCGACGATACTAGGGAGGGTTGAGCCCTCCTGGTCTAGGCTGTGCGAGAAATGGCACGACGGGGCCTGTGAGGAGCTTGGACTGAATCTGGCTTGTCGGCATGACTGCAGGTCTCTCTCGACCTCGGTGGCAGGTAGGCGTTCGTCGGCGAACAGCCAGCGACTGGGCGGAGTGGCGGATGGCGGCTCCAGCGAGTTTATGGTTGAGTTTCAAAGGAAGAGGTGGCAGTCGAACTAGGAGTCAAGAGACTCCGGTGGAGTGCTTGGTGACGGCTCGTAGGGAGGCGAAGCAAGCCCCTTTTGTCACGACGGCGTGATGGGATTCCAGTAGAGGTGGTGGCGGTTGCAGCGGCAACCGCGACCGTTTCGTCCGGTGACGGCGGCGATCTCACGGGCGGCAATGAAGATGTCCGGTGGCAGCAATTGGTCTCAGGTGGCGGCAGGACTTCTCAGGCAGTAGCGTCACGATGAACGAAGTCCTCAAAGGATATCGACAGCCTTCCTCTCCCTCCTTCCTTCCCTATCCTAGGTCACGAAGAAGGTAACTCACAAATGATAATTTCTCACAAAATTTGGTGCTTCTTGTTGAGGGGGGGTCCTACCTCCCCTTATATAGGGTCCACAAGTGGGCTAAGGGGAGGTGGGCCCACTTGAGGCCCTCAAGCCCATAAGCCACAAAAAGGCTACAAAAGGGGCTTATTGGGCCTCTAAAAGAGAGACCCAATAAGCTCCCCTAAAAGGAGAAAGAGGAGGGCCCTCATACGGTGCTTAAGTGGGCCTCAAATGAAGACCCAAATAAGCCCCAAAAGAGGCCCAAAAGGAAAGAAACATAGGTCCCCCCCCTTAGGGTTTTAATTGGGCCTCAAAAGAGAGACCCAATAAAACCCTAAAGAAAGGGAGACACAAACAATAACACACACACATAGAATTGGGCCCACTAACACACAAACGCGAGGCCCAACAAGTCAACGTGAAAATACAAAGAAAGATAAGGGTGAGCTCGAGCTCGTCGCGGAGGTGGAATGTCGTCGTCCAGAAGGGCTAGGCCGTGTAGCGAAAGCCAGGCTCCTTCATCTTCGCACATCGATTGGGCTGAACTCGGACTGCCGGTGTCTCCTAAGCTGATGGAGACGGGTCCCCCTCGCCATCATTCTAACTCTCATTACCCACACTCCTTGATGATCTATCCTTTTTCTATATAGAAGAGTGAGGTTTTATAAATGTTATTTACATGAACTTGGTTACATCACAATAGTATATCTAACCTCTAAATTGAGTTCATCAACAAGTAGTTCCTAACTCATAATATACTTCTCTTTAGTGAACAACACCCTCTAAAGGTGGAATCCAACTCTTATCACCTTATGCTTTAACTTTATCATTTCTTTACTCATCACCCAAGTCATCTTAAGACATAATAGAGAAAGATAGTTATTTATTTATTTATTTTATAGTTGCTAAAGTAGAAAGAAAGTTTATTTTGTAAATAAAAAATAAAAAATTATATTTTTCCTATTGGATAGTGAATTTATTTGAGTATGAAGGTCAAAATATATTAGAATTAGTGACTTCAAGGAATAAAATAAAACATAATATGTTGAAGGATGAAATATTTTTAAAATATATATTAATGATCATGATCTACATGTTATGAATTCACATTTTGAATAAATAGGAATCATAAAATTAGATGTAAAAAAATTTAAAATATCATAAAAACTATTAGAAGTGGGATACTCTAAGAATGAAGAATCCTGAGTAGTTGTCCATTAGTTCTCTATAAAAAACTACATGGTAGAGTGTAAGACCCAACTCATGAAAAAACATTGAGAGCTTCCCACTTGTCTTATAGAAACCTTTCTAAATGTGAGACTAGGACAAGATTGAGAAAAATAAGTATTAAATACTCCTATGGGGATTTTCTACTTGTCTCTTGGAGACTTCTCACATGTAAAATTTAGCCAAGAAAAGGTAACTATATGGGGAAAGCTACCTACCTATGATATGGTAAAATCAAGAGGGAAATGACACATACTACTTTGATTCATGAATCTAGGATAAAAGGCTGAAAATAGTTTGAAACTTGAGTAATTGTTTTATCATTTAATTAGTGATTGTTGAAAATGGAGGATGCTGAATTTCATGCATGAAGGAGAATGAAAATTAAGATGAATTTTTTTGAGAATAGATCATTTGGAATATAGAACTACTTTCTTTATTTTGAATCTTGTGAGTAACTATTTAGAATCACATGAATAAATAAATACTTATTTGAATATCATCTCTAGTGTAAAAATAAGAAAATAAATGATTCAAAGCAAAAAGAAATAACTTTAATTTTTTTCAATTCTTTGCTTATTGCTAAGGGACTAGAAAAATTCAAAGTTGAGGGTATTTGTTAATGATTGATTTTTAGTTCCTAATTTGTTTCATTTAAGTTTATTATTTTAATTTGTACAAGGAAATGTAGCTTTATATTGTTAATTTAGAAAGATAAAAGCTAGATTTAAGGTATTTCTTTCTTTAAATAAATACATAATATTTTTAATATATATTATTATATTTATGGGCCACTAGACAACCATCCCTACAGCCCCTGACTTGCACCTAGATTAGGGACTTGTTAGACTAAAGGTTTTTCCTTGTTTTACAATAGTTGTTTGTGATGATTTGATCTTGTGATGCTTAACACGTCACATGACTAGAAAAAAAGAGATCCTACGATGAGTGAAGAGCCATTAGGGATATAAATATAATTATCAATAATCACATGATAAAATTCTAATGACAATCACAATTATGACAAGTCTATTATTCCTCTCTTTTGCATGATCAAAGCCTCGGCCGATCAGTGAGCTCATTCCTTCCTTCCTCAATTACACTTAAAGTCAATGAGTGGTCAAGTTATCTCTTCTCCCCTTAGACAATGGTGATAGTGTGGTTGACCCCTCTTCTCGATGAATCTCTCCGACAAGTGACATAGTATTCTTGGACGATGCTTGTGTAACTTCTGACAAGGTGTAGCATGGCTAGACGAAAGCAAGCCACCACATTGGTGTCTCCAATTGTCCAAGATGCAAACCAACATTGGACAATGTTTATTTTTCTATTTTCATCATTTATTTATATTTTATGACATGTTATTTTGTCTCTATACATTTTCTGCTAGAAATGTATAAATATAATCTAAAATCTCATGAATGGCCTTCATTTCTCTTCTAAAGATTTTGAAACTTGTTTGATTAATAAATCTAAAATCATGTTCAACTTATTTTCTATTGATTTTTACAATTGAAACTCAAAGAATTCAAGTTCCCGATGTTTCATGAATATGGATTTTTCTACAAATTTTGAAAATAAAATTAGTAGGATTAAAGACCAATTATTGAGTATTTAAGTATTAAAAAAAAGTGGAGACATTCATGTCTGATCTCATGTTATATGTGAATTCTCAAACACACATTCATTAGAAAAATATGGTCAAAACTAAATTATGAGTGAATTAAAAATCAACATAAAAGAAGTTGACTATTTTGTCTCTCTTTATTATTTGTCTAAACTCTCTCTCTCTCCCTCTCATGAGAACTTTCTCTCTCTATTGAGTTCTCTATCTCCTTCTCCCTCTCTTCCTTTTATGAAATCTCTCTCTCCCTCTCTCCCTCTCTCCTTGTGAGATCCCTCTCTCTCTCTCTCTCTTTCTTGAGATATCTCTCTCAAAATCCATCTTTTTATTTCTCTCTCAAGATTTCTTTCTATTTCTCTAAAAACCATTCCCTTCTCTAAAATAATTTTCTTTTTTCTTCCTTCTCTCCTTTGCCCTCTCATTTTTCTTCTCTTCTCTTTTATTTCTTTCATATAAATTTATTTATGTCCTTAATATTTGTAATACTTTTTATCTTAATTATTTCTATTAAATAATAATAAAATTAAAAATATATATTTATAAATTAAATCAAATTTTCATGATGGATTAATTAATCTCCTTGTGTTCAACCTAAGATTTACACTTGTACTAAAATACTATTGAGTCTTAGTTATAAATTTTATAAGATGTTGGGCATTTAAATATAATTATAAAAGTACATCAACAGTCTTCAATGCAATTATTTAATTCATACGTTACCATAGATGATTAAGAATGATGATGTTATGATTCTATCTTTGAAGCCCATGATGTTTTACTACAGAGGATTGAGTATGATTGATTTTATTACATCCATGAGTTATTTGGATAAAGATTTCTTCATTCAATGTTGGCTTTGTTTGTTCTTGACTCCCTCTACTTATATTTTAATAGATTCATATCACTTCAATATCTGAAAAATTTTATATTAGTTTGAATATACTTTTGTTGCCCCACTAATCCTCTAGTAACCTTCAGCAATTTTATGCTTCCAAACTTTCCACTCGTGATAGTTATTCATGGCATCTTGTATAGAACTTTGTACCTTATCCACAAATATTTTGCTTTTAGGATCTCATTTAAAGGAGATCATTTGACATGTCTTTAGTTCACATGTTTGGTCATGCTTATGTTCAGATTTTCTTACTTATAGATATGATGTCCTTGAAATTGTGTCTAAAAATATTTAACTAATTAACAGACAGATTTGTCTTCATGGTCGAATTAAGATATTATCATTGAGTCTATCATTTAGTCATTGCACTCCGATAATGTGTTATGATCTAAAGTATAAAATGTTAACCTTGAGTCTTCATTTGCTTTAAAACACATAGGTCTCTCACATGTGATATTTGAGGCTTCTATTTCAGAAATATGTACAACTTTAATTATTTGTCTTGCTTTTGATATTAGATTAAAGTTTCATCATTTCTACTTTATTGTTTTCTTAACATAAAACTCTAATGTGTCACCATGTAGATTACATGGCGACAACTTCTCCATCTCCTATTTCACTTTGTGATGGTGGTTGAGCTCAATTGTTTTGATGGTCATGAGCTCGAGTTTTGGATCAATCACTCACCATATATTTTGGATTGAATATCTTCACTAGCTTTCTATGTGTTACCTACAATACTCCAAATTTAAATTTTCCTCACTTTGGTTTAAACAATTTTGCCTCCTTTTTCTCCCTTCCACGTAGCATACTTCTTGAGATCGAATCTCATGTATGTCATAATTTATCTTTAATATTTCATACATTTTTCGCACTGACGTTTTATTTTTCACACTACTCAAGTGCTGCAATCAAATCTCGCTGATGACTTAAATTTTTCTAAATATTTGTGAGATTTCATCACACGTTTCAACACTTGTTGTGATGTTCTTATAATCACTTAATATTATGATATATTACTTCAATATAAAAGAATATCTTAAGGACATGACTCCTTAGATTCGTTCTTAGCCATAGAATTACATAGAACATCATCAATATGTATGATTTAAATATTTTTCAATTCAACTTATCTCGTGATAAAAAAATATAATTCTAAAATAAATGTTTCATTATATATGTCAAAACATATTGTGTGTGTCAACACTAAGGGCATTTACATTACATTGTATTAGATAATACTTTAGATTGCTACTTCATATATATGTATAAATGGTGACACATTCTTATTAGTTCACAACATTTAGATTATTATTTCATATATTTATCATGTATAAAAATGTAATGAACTTTTTCACAAGATGAAATTGAACAATTTTGTGAAGAGCCAAATCTTAATGTGCTAACTCTTCAATACCTATATATATAATGTGATTAGATCATTCTTTTTTTAATTGGTCTTCAAAGTGCAGTGATCACTGTAGATAATACTATATAAAAATCTTAGGTTGCAATTTTCATCTATTTATCTTTGGAGAAGGTCATAATATCATAACACCTATAATGGGTCACTCAAATGGGCCTATAATCTGGGGGACTAGTGACAACATATTAACTATGGGCCTCTAAATTTCTTAATCAAGAATTCCATAAAAATTACCCCTTACATTGGCTCAAAGATACTTAGCATCTCAAGCTTCTGAACAATGGGAGTAAATTAATGTCCTTGAAGTTATTTTAGGAAAATATTTATTGCCATTTATTGGTAGACATATATGAAAACATGTTCGTCGGATATCCAATTTATATTTTATGAACTTGGCTGTGGAGATAATTGATGATTTGAATATAAATTCATGGATTAGTCTCACAAAACCTTGAATTTATCTGATAATGATTATAATAAACTTTTATGTAAAAAAATACTACATATCTTCATTTTGATCTATCTAGCTTGCATAATTGGCCCCCAAAAAAATATCAATACATTCAAAAAACAACAAAATGTAGTATAAACGATTTACCATGTGATAAGATAGTGCCATGATTTGACATAAGAATATAAGGCAGCATCCTCAATTGTTTACTTCTATAGGGTAAATATCCATATGGTTGTGCAAAAGATAAAGATGTATTCACCAAAATATTAATATTTGAAATAAAAAAATGACACCAAATAAATTATAGAAAACCAAGATATTTGTTAATATTTAAATGGAGGCCTTTTTTGCAATAAGTGAAGATTTCAGCCTCCTACAAGCTATGTCTTCAAACTTGCAAAGCACTTCATGTCCTTCATCAACATCCAAGTTCCATCTTCAAAGTTGTAGAAGTTTCGTGAGATCATTGTAGAGGTTTCATGAGTTAATTCATCGTACTTCATCCCTTATTAAGCATAACAAGGTTTAGGTTTTCCATAATCACTATAGAGGTTAGATAAGTTATTTCACTATAGTTTATGTTATATTGACGAATTTTAAGAAGGTTTACATTGGCACCCAAAGAAACAAACATGGGGTATTTGAAGAATTAATTTAGTAGATACACTAAAATAGAGGCTAAGGTAATGAACTAGATATAAGGTTGATCAACCTACTTCAAGAATCATGTATCATTGTGGTGTGTGCATTTTTGTAGAATTTAACACTAGTGAGATAAATGGGAACCATACAAGCTCTCTAGCCATTTACTACTCTATATATGAAATTAAAAAAGAAATTGTATGGTGCATGTGAAATGGCTACAAAATCACCTTGTGCACTACTTCCAGCCACCATTTTTCTTTTGTACATTTTCTTAAATTCCTTTGAAAGAAGAATACATTTCATAAAATAGAGTTCAATCACCCATACTACTTGTTAATAAATAATTTTGATTCAATATATATATAAATCCCATATTTCGCTTTAGCTCACTATGAAGGCTACATCCATCCAAATATGTGACTAATAAATTGAGTGTGTAAATTGACTCAATGTACTTACTATGAAAGTTCTCTCATTTCATGAAAGCATGCACCAAATAAATGAAAGTTTTGAGTTTTTGCCTCTATTGGTGAAACAATTAGTTAAAAAAATCCTCATTTTGTGACTAGGGGTATCTCCCAAGAACCACCGTTGATTACCCTTATAGTTGCCATGTTATAATATTTGAATAGATATGTCACTACATTTAAACCTCAAGCAAGTGGAAAAAAGATAAAATTTATATTTTTTCCTTGATATCAAAAAATATTCCATATTTATCATCCCTTTTGAATTATTTATAATATCATTTATATTTTGTTTTTTTGTCAATAATTGTTCAAAAAAAATTAAGATGGTGAGATTCCCTAAGCCATAAACATCCTTCATTATATTGTTTTTAGAAGAGCATCACTTATTATGATGATTTCATATAATCATTGATCATTGAAAACTTTATATGATTGGTCTCCAACCATTGTCTAGTAGACTTGTTAAATAGTTGAATTTCCTCCTTATCTTGTAAATTTTTTCTAAGCCTAAATTTTTTTCACTCCAAGAGGCTTTGAAAAAGAAAATCATAAGCAATGTGGTCATGTAAGCGGTAAGCAATCAATGGGAGATACTTCCCACTCTTTCTTCCACAAGATGTGACGTACTTCTATATCAATAACTGTGACTGATTCTTTGACTTCGGAAAGACTAGAGATAGATGAGGGGCAAGTAAGGCTTATTCAATCAATGGGGCCGTGACCTAGCCGCCAGCACTTCACTTATAAATAAAGTGATCTTATAATTTTTTATGAAGCAAGAAATTATTCACATCCACAGTAACATGTTTTCTTACATTTTAACCAAATTTGGTGTTTTGATGAATATAAATATTAACTATTACCGAGTCAAACACACTATGCAGAAATCATTCTAGATATTGGGAAGAGAATAGTTTAGAAGAATAAGATTCCAAATTTAATACAATTTTTTTGACATCCTATTAGAGAAATATGATGTGATTAGGATAACTAATTGATAATAATGAAAACAAAGCTTGAAATTTTTTAAATGTCGATTGATTCTACTTTAAAAGATATTTTATGTGGCCATTTCAAACCAGGTGATTGATTTAAACTAGCTTTTGTTATTAAAATCACCATAATAATTGATTGAATATTCATATGAGTGGAGTTGAGTTTTTCAAAATGCTATAGTAACTTTGAAAAGTCAATACTACCTTGAAATCATCTAATAATATTTAAGATTCTCAAATAATCTTAAATGTCTTCATGGATGAAGTAAAATAATTCAAATTATTTTGTATTGTCATGAAGGAACATAAGATAGTGGTGTTTGTTTCTAGCATTGAATTTTGTCTTTGAGCTTGCCCAAGTAGAACTTATTAGTGCATGCATTCCATCATCTAATTGTGTTTTATTTAATAGCACCCCATGACAAAGAATGGGGGTGGTTGAAATGGTTAGTTATAATTTTATATCCCCTCTCCTTTTTCTTTTGATTTTTTATTTTATTTGAACTCTTATGAAATGCTAGTATAGAAAGACGATTGATAATAATTTAGTCTACCCTACTTACTCCACTCTTAAGGATCTGATTACTGGGTTCCACTAACTTCTAGTGTTTTCATAAAGAATTCAAGCTGCAAATCTAAAAGATATTTTTTGAGCTAAACCCAAAGCATGATGAAGTCATGAAATCTAGTAGGTGGCCCATCTTTATCCCAATATGCATCACAGCTAATACACTAGAAGAAGAGAGAGAACTTCAAGACCCATTTTTGTGAAAGATGTGTGAGAGACAAAAATGAAGATGGGTACAACATAGATGAACACTTCGCTAACCAAGGCTTGAAAGAGACAATGCTTGAAGGAGGACAAGGCTGAAACAATCAAACTTGGGCTACCAAGGTAGAAGGAGAGCTTCCTACTCAATCAATGAACACCCACCTCCACAAATAAGTTTTTAGGTAGTCTACGCTATAAGATAAGTGTCAGAAGACTTGGGAACACAATAGTAACATATTCCATTTATTGTTTTGGTGTGTTGACTAGAGATGTGACAATTCACTACAATAGAGTGGTAACTCACTCTACTCAAGTGGAAATGGTCCCTTTCAAGTATTATCATGGAGGCAACATTTGCACCATAAATAGAGACATTTTGCTAATTGTGTGTCCCTTCAAAAGGCTTCAATAGATTGAAATTTAGTTACTCTTACTTCTATAACACACCAATGAGTCTAGATCCACAAGAGCTTATTAGCTCCACCTAGTTCAATGGATAGTTTATTTCCTAGTAATCTGATGATCCAATTTCACGCACCCAATGAGTATATTCGTTAACCCTTATCATCACACCAAATGAGTAGTCCAATAACTAGTTCAATAGTTGTTTCACCATGCTTAGAATTTGCCCACTAATCTATTTAGCCACACTAAAATGGTATACCTAATCACATGTGTTCTTTCCCTTCTCATAGATTTCAACATGACATAGATCAAGTAAAGGCAAGAAGCATAGAATGATTATATCTCATGGATCCATGGTTAAATCTAGACACCCGATTTGTTACACCCCTTCCAAGGATCATGGGAATCTTTACCATATTTACTGATTTATTCTCATGATTGAATTCATTGAACTCATAGCATGTCAATATGAATTATTTATAAGGTTATCTTGTCTTGCACTTTGACTAAGTTGTCCTCAATATGTTGTGATAGTAGTAAAAAACATAGGATTCCTAAAACTATCAACATCTTTAATAGTCAAAAAGTGAAATCTAAAGTCTTTTTTACTTTCAATAAATCAAATAAAATTGAAACCTTCATGAAATTAAGGAAAGGCTGTGAAATTGTTGAGGACTTGATCACATACTAGATTTAAACTGAAATACAAGCCCAATAAGAATTTGAAGCTGAATTATTGTCACACAAGATAAACATGCTGCCCCCCTACTGACTAGGTGAATCAAGGTTATCTTCTAGTCAATTGTTCACTCAGTCAAGTGCATAAAACACACTGGAATCACACAATGCATGCTGTTGGTGTGCATCCATTTATCGCAAGTGTCACTCAGGAATCCGTGATGCACTTAATGTCCCTAATAAATCATTTAGCTATGCCATCATTAATATGATTTTGGCTTACTTGTGAGTACAAAATAAATATTTTTCATATTTGTTTCTCCATAGTAGAAATAGCAATCTAATGTCAAGTGTTTAATAGTTGGATAACCAAAGTATTAAATTTCTTTGTATGGAACCATGCTGACATTTAGCATTGATCACTTGTACTTGGGAGGAGTTCCTACAATTAAGAGGAAGCATTCTTAGAAGGGTTGAGTAGACCCGTAAACCATATCAAACCAAGACCAATCAATATCCACACAAAAGCCATGACTTTACATTCAGCTAGTACTAAAAAGGCTACTCCTAGTAGAAGTGTAGAATTATTCCAAGTATTTTTGTTGGAACAAAAGAATCCACCTACTCTCAATCTTAATGTTTTTTTAGTGTTTATGAAAAGTCAACAAAACTTTTCTCAAACTCAAAACCTATCCAAAATCATTTAGTGACCATCATAGAATATATTAATTCTCCCCTTCTAACTTTCCCTTCCTACCCACTAAGGCCAACACAATCATTCTACAAAATGCTTCTAATTCAACTCATCAAAGGCATGACTATGTAATTTAACAATTGAATAAAATATGTAGACTAAGGTTTAATTATTGATCCTTATTTTTAACTACTAAACCAAAACATTTCCATAAAAATTAACAATAGTAAATAAGAAATACTTTCATATTGTGCTTTTTTAAATTGACGTAACAAGTATGAACTTCACATATTCATGGCTCGAGCCTAAGTTTAGGCAAAGCATAGTATGGCTCATTGGCCCTCATAGTCAAAATAGTCCAAACATTCTAGTTTATTTCCTCCCAAATTGATCAAAAATAATGAAATGAGACATAATGATCTTGGTTAAAGTTGAAGCTTATAGTGTCTCTATTAAAGAAGCTATGGCCACTAATCATTGAAAACTTGGTGACAGCTATGATATCCATAAAGAAGATAGCTAATTGAATTTAAATGGTCTTGTAGAAATTATATGATGACTTGGATTTAAGCTACTTTGGCAAGATAAGGCCTTTAGCCTACACCATCCCAAGTTGTTGAATCCCACCTCTCATCATCATTGCAGGTCGCATTTTACCTCTAATGTGTGCTATTAATAAGCAAAATTATTTTATTATTTCAATTTCAATTTTTCAAAAAAATCTTATTGGTAGACACATCAATGGGTCAAATTCAGTTGGATGAAAAAGGATTTTAGTATTTTTATGTGAATATTTGGGTATCATTAAATGCTATGATAAATTTAGACAATAAGACTTAGTCAATAAATTCAAGAAAACAAAGATAGCAGCAGAAATAGTTATGACCAATTAAATTTCCTGAAGTGCCAACCTCCAATAACCCCTGATCTCTATGCTAAATGTATGGACCCTAACATATTCGACGAAGGTTGGCCTTTCTCTAATTTGATGTGCTTAAACGTGTCTCAACTCCTCTCTCTCTCTCTCTCCCTCTCTCTCTGTCCCCTCCTACTTTCATTGTAGTAATGGTTGCCACCTACCAGTCTTCCCACCACCGCTACAACAGAGAGGACAGCTGCAGTGACCGACGAGTCGTCCGGCCTGGCCGGGGAATCCGAGGGAGATGGCGGAGAAAAACGACGAGTCCGTATCACCACCACCGTCCAGCGTCCTCTTTCTGGCCACTGAAACCAATAGCCGTGGGCCCCACCTCCGCGCTCTTTCTCTTTGTGCGCAAGAAAGCTCACAGGTCCCTCATTAATGGTCGAATTGCCGGTCAATAAAACTGGTGGTTGAATAATCCCACATCGGAAGATATTGTATACCGATAGATCGCATGCTATAAAAACTTTTTTAAAATTTTATTCCAAAGAAATAATTTATTGTTCACGCAAGAAATAGATTTTCTTTTTTCTAGTAAAAATGGCGGCAAAGTAGATGACAGGTGGAAGCTCTCTCTGGCAGAAGTCTTGACCAGAGGAAATGCTCTGATGCAGCTGCGGTCAGAGACAAGGGGACAGGTAGGCGTAGGTGGCACGTGGGAGAGGGGGAGGGTACACAACTAGAGATTGCTCCGCCTTTCGTGGAGTAATTATAAGCGGAAATGGTGCCCGGCGGCTACGGACTTTCTCTCTCATCACCGTCCTTTTAACGGGTGCCGTTAGATCTCGGGACGCATTAACGGTTGACCTGAGTCGATGAAGTTGGTGTCAACGATCGTGGAGAAAGAGGATCAGATGTTGACCTTTTGTTTAAATACGAAGAAAGGAGTGATCCCTCGGTCGAGATGACCTCTTGGATGACTAAACACGATTGATCTACTGGAATACGGCTGTCAAGATTTTACTAAATGTGATCTCACTGGGGTGGGCCCCAACTTTGAGTCGGTCGCATAGTCTCGTTCTGACCTTGCCCGGCTGCCGGTCTGAGAACGGTAAGAATTTCTCTGAGTCAATGGTCAGCGTCATCCTAGCTTCGATACCATGAGCTGACCGTGCTTGTCCACGTTTCTCGTTTGACTTTCAACGGCCCAGATCGCTGCCCCGGGGGCCCGCCAAGGGATCGTTTGACAGCTGGCCTTCAGGAGTAAAAATATATTCAGCTGTTAAAGGGAGGAGGCTTCGCACGTGCAATTAAAAGCTCGAATTTTTCATGTATTCTCTCACACGTGCTTATGAAATTCTCGCCACTCGTTTGCTCACGCTTGGGGACAAGATTATATTTTAATAATTAAAAAAAAGATTCTCCTTGGATTATGCCCAAAATGTCGCTGGCAGCTGATGTGGCGGCCGAAACGTCGACACGTCGACGCCCGTGCTGACGTGACTATCGCCGGAAGAGAGAGACATGGAGGGAGAGAGAGAAAGAGAGAAGAAGAGAGAGGAGAGAGAAGGAGAGAGAAGGAGAGAGAAGAAGAGAGAGAGAGGGGGGTAGCTGCCCATCGTCTTGCTCGTTCGGGAGGTGTTAAACGTGAGACTGTAGAGGGGGGAAGGAGGGGGGAAGGAGGGGGTAAGGACGTGGATCGTCTTCTGGGGCTCTCTTCTCTCTCTTCGCTCTCTTCTCTCTCTCTCTCTCTCTCTCTCTCTCTCTCTCTCTCTCCTCGCCACCAGTTCATGATGAAGAGTGTAGAGAGTCTCGGTCTTGTCAGAGAAACCAGCTCCGGTCTCCGTCGGATTAATTGCCGTGGGTCTCCCTTCCCCCACCTCCCCTGCGTGATCGTACATCTTCAACCCCCCCTTCCCCACCGCTCGGATCTCTCCCAGATGATCTCCATGGTCGCCAACTGAGTGATATATCTCCTTCCCTCTCTCTGCATCTCTGCAAATCTCTGCATCTCTCTCTCTGTCTCTCCCCTCTCTCTCTCTCTCTCTCTCTCTCTCTCTCGCTCGCTCTTGCTCTCTGGGGCATGGGGGACGCCGGCGGCCAAAGGATGGAGGGCGAGGCGGGATGGAACGGGGGCCCGGAGAGGAAGAAGGTGGCGCTGATGCGGGAGTATGTAGAGAGGGAGGATCCCGCCGCCAAGGTGAGCGCTTCATCTCCCCCAACCAAACCCCTTCCTGCTCTTCGGAGAGCTACCCTCTTCTGTTTCCTCTACGCTCCCGCTGATTTCTCACCTCCTCTCTGATTTCCCTGGAAGTCGGATTCCCTTCTCCTGTTCACGATCCTCGCATCTCGCATGTGAGAGGGATTTCTCTCCGAAATCCGCCTAGATCAGAAGGGATCACGTAGGTTTCCATCCACATCCGAGAAATCTGTTCAGCGCCTAAGGATCACAAATAGCTGCTCGATCCATCCACTCCCGGGGAACCAAATATCTCCTGCTTCTACCCTCTGAACCTCTTCTAGTGCTCAGATTCTTACGGCTTCTGTGACTCCTCTCCACCTGAGCAAGGCGACGCAGAAGCCTAAACCTGTTCTTGGTCTGGTGAAACATCTCTCATCTGAGCTGATGAAATAATATACATCATTCGTTTCCGAAACTAAATCATTCCTGCAACATGATAAATCTTTCCATGTATTTATTTATTTATTTATTTCATTGCAAAGGCTCCATTTTTATTCCTGTTTGAATCTGGGTTCCCTTCTTCAGGACGTGGATGATCTGACGCTCCGTAGATTCTTGCGCGCTCGTGATCTGGACATCAGCAAGGGCTCTTCGCTGTTCCTCAAGTACCTGAAGTGGAGGAAGACGCAGGTCCCCAGAGGCTTCATCTCGGAGGCAGAGGTCCAGCATGAGCTCTCCCAGGAGAAGCTCTTCTCCCAGGGGTTCGACAAGACCGGTCACCCCATCGGCGTCATCTTCGGCGGCCGCCACGACTACTCCAAGCGAAATATCGAGGAATTCCGACGTAAGGGTTTGCAGAAACCTTTTAAATCTGCTTACATATGTTTATATTTAGAAGTTTTCCAGTGAGGGAGGGATGAATCGATCTGATCTGTTTATGGCCCCTCTGTTCATCTCAGGCGTGGTCGTCTATGGGCTTGACAAGCTATGCACGAGGTTAGTGAGAGATCTTCATCTGCCATGCGTATCATGAACGAGAATTCCTCCGTTGAAAACGGATTAAATCCGATAAAATTTTGACCTGGGTTTGAAGGAACATTTCTCGAGCATATAAACACGAGTTTTTAGTAGCTTGCCATGATGATGACGATGATCTAAGAGAGAGAGAGAGAGAGAGGGTCTGCTCGGTTTTCCTCGATCTTATGAAAGGACCTTCGATCTCATGGTTTGACTTCCTGTGATGCAGAATGCCGGTGGGGAAGGAGAAGTTTGTGTTCATCGGAGATCTCGAGGGCTGGTGCTACGCGAATTCTGATATACGGGCATATCTTGCCGCTCTGGAGATCATGCAGGTCTGGTTTTTTTTCTTTTTTCATATGAATCTCCGTAAAAAATTCCTTTTTGGGAAAAACGACGAAGAACTCCGAGCAATCTGCCCGCCAAGATCTGGTGAATGACGAAGAAATCCCCTCGTTGACGATGGCAGAATTACTACCCGGAGCGGCTCAAGAAGGTGTTCATGATCCACGTGCCGTCCATGTTCATGAAGGCGTGGAAGATTATATACCCATTTATAGACGACAACACCAAGCAGAAGGTATTGCTACTACTAACCAAGAACACCCACCACCCATTTACCAGATTTATCGATTCGGTCAACTACTTGCTGTCTGAAAGTAGACAGGGGATCAGATTGTCAGAGAACGGGGATAATATCTGAGCTTTTTTCACGTGATCGTCTTTTTAATGCAGATCGTCTTTGTGGACGACAAGAATCTGAAAGCAGCTCTGCTCGAGGACATCGAAGAGAGCCAGATTCCTGACATATACGGAGGCAAGCTCCCGCTTGTCCCTGTCCAGAACACCTGAACAGGCGGAGCGGAGCAGCCTCCTCCTTTCTTTCCATCTTTTTTCCATGACCTGAAAGCCAGAGAGATGGATGGTGTCTGAAGCCGTGTGGCCTCGTTGACTTCTCTCTCTAGGATGGATGGGTGGCGACGGATTTCGGATTCGTGGGTTGTAATTGGATCTTGCTTGTGGAATCCGATTCTGAATTGGGTAGATCCAATCATGGGTCCCCCGTATGAAATTTAACTCAACTCTCTCCCCGCTCTCTTCTTCCTCTAATAGTCTTGTCAAATTCACCGTCCTTCTCACCGTTATCTTGGCTGGAACCAGACGAACGTAGCTGCATATTAGCCGTCTGCCAGCAACTACACCGATGGGTAAAGATTTTTTAGAGACAGAGAGAGAGGTGGATGGTCAGATGATTACCAAAAGCGGAAGACATGGTGCTGTAAGGTAGGGAAAGGGGCACACGACTATGCAACGCGCAGAAATAACATACTCCAGAAAAAGGTAAAGGACCAAGTACCCACCGGGGTCTGAGCCCATAGAATTATTCAAAACCTGAGTATGACCAGAATATCACCAACCAGTAGAGAGAGAGAGAGACAGACAGAAGGTAGTCAGATTATTACCAAAAGCGGAAGATACGGCGCTGTAAGCAGGGGTAAAGGCTTTGGGCACACAGCACACAACCATAAAGAGAGAGAGAGAGAGAGAGAGAGAGAGAGAGAGAGAGAGAGAGAGAGAGAGAGGGAGTTGGATAGTGGGATTATTTCCAAAAGCGGAAGAAATGATGCTGTAAAGTAGGGAATCGGACTCAGGACTATGCAAGAAGGCACATAAATAATGTACTCCTCCAGGGCAAGGAAAATGACCAATTCCCCACCCGGGTCTGAAGCCACAGAATTATTCAAAACCTGAGAACGACCAAAATATCACCAACCAGAAGAGAAAGAGAGAGAGTCACCAGCCGATACGGGCCTTCTTTCTTCCCTTAGCGAGAAAGAGAGAGAGAAAGAGCGAGAGAGAGAGAGAGAGAGAGGAAGAGAGGGAAATTAGCCGACGAGGAGCTTGCCCTGGTCGAGGAAGCTGTATGTAGGCACCTCGAGATTGTAAGGGGCGGGTCCCTTGCGGATGCGGCCGGAGATGTCGTAGTGTGAGCCGTGGCACGGGCAGAACCAACCCCCAAAGTCCCCGGCATTGGGCAGCGGGATGCAGCCGAGATGGGTGCACACACCCACGACGATCAGCCACTCCGGGTCCTTCACACGCGCCGCATCCTCCTGCGGATCGCGCAGGCTGGCCAAGTCCACAGCATTGGCGGCGTTTATGTCTTCGGCAGTGCGACGGCGGATGAAGACGGGCTTCCCCCGCCACTTGACGGTGACAGTGTTGCCGGGTTCTATGCTGGAGAGATCCACTTCGAGGGAGGCAAGAGCGAGCACGTCTTTGCTGGCGGACATGCTGAGGACGAACTTGAGGATGAGCAGGCGGAGGAGGGAGGCGTAGACGAAGCGGCCACCAGTGAGGACGAAGTAGGCGAAGGCCCGCTTGCTCGGATCCCCTGGGGGGAAGCGCTCATGGTTGTACTCGTCGTAGATGATTTTTGAGGTTGGGGTCTTGAGGGCCACCGCCGTCGCCGGCAGCACCGCCTCCAACTCCTCTGCCCGCTGCTGCTTTGGCACCAGCGTCTCCGTAGCGAACCCTGTCCGCCGTGGGCAAACACCAGAAAAGAAACCACCGAGCAGAGATAAATCAATGATTTCGTTCATGCTGGTGGTCAACAACATACACTCAGTCTCTCTCTCTCTCTCTCTCTCTCTCTCTCTCTCTCCTCTCATTGTGTGTGCCCCATAGAGGCAGGGAAAAGGGAGTTTCAACAGAAAAAAGGAAAAAAAAGATCTGGTTTATGTGAATCTAGCAGACTACACTTCACCATCAAGAACAGTTGACCTCAAGGATTCTAAAAGGTGGGCAGGCAGATGGTCAAACAGAACAGTACACTGACTGTGAGATGACCGAGTACATTCACGTACTGTTTATTGCTACAAGCAAATGATGTGTCGACAATGGAAAGTATCTTTCCCATCTCCAACTTCCACCTCACCCACTGAAAACGTGAGCAGGAGTCTTCAAATAATTCAACTCAAAAACACATTTGACCTGCTACATGTTTCACTAGTGATTTTGCCCTCTTTTCTCGCTATAAAAAAGAACCACCTTCCAAAAGCCATCATCTTGAATGATGATCGTCCTCAACTCCCAGTCTCCATTTTATACCTAGAAGCATCTTTTCTTCATTTCCTCCGTCGTAATGGAGACTCTCTGAATAGACTCCCCAGACTGAAGCCGTTTTTTATAGGAAGCTGAGATTCACTCGCAGCTTATGAAGTAAGAGGTAAAATCACAGATATGAGAATCCCACTGATATCATTTACAAGCATTAAGGTTGTCATAAGTTTCAAACGTCTTCCTATTCAATACAGGAATCCCACGGCCAACATTCAGAATTTCGTGTTCTCTATTGATTGTCCACATCGTAGTATGCTTCTACTATGGGCACTTTCTACGACGCAAAAGCAAACCTGGCAAGGCCCATTTTGTCTTAGTTAAGCTGCATATTATATTTCTTGTTATCATCAACATGATGGCAAATTAAAGCTGATTTATCCAAACCAACCATCAAAACGGAGATCGCCAAGAGGCTATGATGGTAAAGAGTTGTGTCTTCAAATGCTCATGAATGTTTCCACTTGAAAGGGAATGTCCACATTGTATACGAGACAGCAAGGGCCCCTTCGTTATACTTTAACTGGCAAACCTGCCGGCCTCTAAATGTTACCACCCTTACCAAGGTATGGATACATACCATAGGCTGCTAATGAACAGCTCATCAGCACCTATATTGATGAATCTTATAGAGATTCAAAGAGACGAACCTTCCATTTAAAATTAGGCGCGCAGTCAAGATGGTTACAAGAGCACAGGATGCTCTTTGACATTAGGGGGCATCTTCTTTGCATACAAGAGGAAAACTGGCATCTCCTGAATTGGCGAAAAGTTAATTAATATCAAGAAGCAGAAGTTTACAGCACTGTTAACATGGATTATTAACCAGAAACGAAAGAAAATGTTAATCTGAATAGGGCTTTTTAGGCCCCAGATTGTCTCACATGGATGTTCAGAAGATCGGAGAATGCTTTCGCAAATTATTGGAAAGTTAAAAACAAAAGAACAGCATGTTATATCTCAGATAAAACGCCATCAGATTGTCATCGAGAAAATAACTCAAAACCAACCAGAACTTATAAACTTTCAGATATTATTCTACTATCTCGTATGAAGAAGATGCAAACGTGTCATATCTAAACCAACCCAGCAAATCAGTACAAGTTAGCAGAAAAATCTGGTTTTCTAGAATTAACCATAAAATGCCATCACTCTTTCAGTCTCCAAACGAATAGTGAGTAATCAGTTCAAATGGCTTGATATCGTTAACAAATTATTTCATTTTCTAACCACATCCTAAGAACCCACCAAGTTCTTGAACAAAATAAATATAATTCAAACCAGTAAGGAAACAGACAAGTTAATACTCCACACAGTAACAACTTCATTAATGAATGGCAGGCAGTTTACGCAAATTTATCAGCCAGTTTCTGTAGAAACACAACACTCTCAAATTTCACATAGGAGCCCACTCGTCAAATTTTAGGTAATTGTGTGAAACTTTCATATATTTACATCAATATGAGAAACTTTCAAAAGGCCGAGTGAGACTTTAGGCAAATACACTAACCTAGAAGAATAGCATGTCACCTAATAATATCAGCGTTTAAAATCCACGAATAAGAACAGAGGATTGAGGTCGACAAATAGGGAGAGCTGACCAGTGTACGGTGCAAGTTGGTGAGAAATAATGGCAGCCCATCAACGAAGGTGCTGGAGACGAAATTTTACTACGGGGCTCAAATTAATCCTTTGAACTGAAGTTAAGGTTAGTCCAGCGTATCAAATGTCATGAAGGAATAGTTCAGCCCAGATTTATTGACAACAGCATTTAAGTGAATGAGGGACATCTAGCAGACGTAACATATGGGTACAACAGATCAACAGATCCCCTTGTTCTTGGTGACAGGCTAGTTTGAACAAACAACCCCCTGCTTTGTCAGGCGGAGCTGGGATACAAACACTCCAGATGCGTAAGAGAATGTCATGTTAGACCCTCAGAAAATACTTTTCTAGAAATCAAATGAGACATTTTTCAGAGAAAATAAAGGCCAGAAATATTCTGGACGAGACAAGTAGAAAGGCAAAAAATCTAGAGGTGAAAGAATGGATTTGAAACAAATTATTTCCTTGATTGGACATACCATAGTGTCCCTGTTCCTAGCATACAAACACAACACAACTTCTCAGAACTTTCATTATCTATTGGTGAGAGGGAACTGTTGCCGGCAATCATTAATTTTCAAAATATTTTCTAGTTTTCCGTTTATCGATTCACAATGCAAAGAGAGGAATGCGTAACACATTCTCAGGTATAGAGAGTGTGACATTATAAAGAATAATCGATGGATAGGGATAAATTACAAGTAATGAAATACGATTGTGAAGCGTAAATCACGTCCAGAATAGCGACGAACACACCGCGGATCCCATATGCCAAAAACTCCTTAATAGCCCACTTGACGACACGAAGAATCCAGGTGGTCAAATAAGTATAAAAATCAAACAGGATTCTCAAACGGAACAACGGAACGACGAAACCCTCATCTGTACAAGAATCCCAATCGAACACAATAGCTTAGAGGACAAAGCAGCAAAAATTAACATAGGGGGAAAAAAAACCTAACTCCTATCACACGAAGCCATCAAATCCCTAGGCGAGCCAGATAAAAAATCGCCAACCATCTAGAAGTGAAACAGAACGACGGGGAAGGGAAGACCAGAATCCAACCTCTCGCCGATCCGGGGAACAAGAATTCGCTCCCAAATCTGAAAGGAGACGCGACGGATGACAATCCGGGGCTATCGGAGCAGGCATCCACAGGGATCGGGTTCCTGGCGACAAAGGAGGCGACAGGCGCCGGCCTGTTCAGCAGGCACGACAACCTCCTCCCCGCGACCCTCAGCATCTTGCTCGCCCTCCCCTTCCCCTTCTTCGATCTCGTCGGCTAGGTTTCTGTCCGTCGTCCTCCGGATCCTCCACGGGTATGCCGGTCGAGGCGCAGAGAGAGAGACACACATACACGGTAAAATATTAAACAGAGAGAGAGAGAGAGGAAGGTTGGGCCGTCCATTGTGCTCAAACGGGAATTGGGCCTCGAAGGACCCATAGTCAAATTCCTCTCTCTCTCTCTCTCTCTCTCTCTCTCTCTCTCTCTCTCTCTCTCTCTAAATATATATATATAAGGTTGGGCCGTCCCTTGTGTTCCCTAAACGGGAATTGGGCCTCGAAGGACCTATAATCAAATTCCTCGACTTCTCTCTATCTCTCTCTCTCTCTCTCTCTCTCTCTCTCTCTCTCTCTCTCTCTCTCTCTCTCTCTCTATATATATATATATATATATATATATATATATAGATATAGATATAGATACATGCAACTTACGTAAAACTCTTTGTAAATTATCAAATTAATTTACTATATAATTTAGATCCCTGTAAAATAGAAAAGGATTGTAAGCAAACACACAATTCATCTTGTGTTGCTAGTTTCTCGTTACTAAAATAATTTACCACTCACTTGGAGCCAGTCATATTGTTTTAAGTTATGTGACATAATTTAGTTGAGTTTGAGAGTAGGTCAACAGAATTCTAGTGGTGGACTTCTAATTTTTTGCTTAGGCCCTAGCCACCTTGATCAAAATGTTGACTTTTGGACCTTTTGGAATTCTAGTGGTGGATATTTTTCGTCTTTTCTATCAATAGCAAATATGCTCCGATATCTAATAAAAATATTATAAATATATGGTCCTAATATCTTCTTATGTTTATCATAGTTCAAGGTCCTTTTTCATTTTTAGAGGGGGAGTTAACTCACTTTGCAACAAAGATGCTACTAAAAAGGATAAAACTATAATTTTATGCCAAAATAATCTACTCAAATATTTAGTTCTTATTCTAATGATCTAAGTCAACTCACTTAGGTGATGTTGTCCAAAATATAAAAACAAGAGATTTAAAAGAAATGATCAATTTTCCCCCCCTTGATTCATCCTTAGCCCTCTTAACTTTGCCCAAATTCAAAACTACAATTTTACACTAAAATAATTTACTAAAAATATTTAGTTCTTATTCTAATGATCTAAGTCAACTCACTTAGTTGATGTTGTCCAAAATATATAAAAAGCAGGTTTTTATTTAAAAAATGATCAATTTTCCCCCTCTTTATTCATCATTAGCCTTGCTAACAAAAACAACACACTTCAAAGGGAGTCAATATTAATATAAGTAATTAGAACCATAACATGAGGTTTTTGAAAAGTTGAACATATTGGGCATATGTTGGAACTAATTCACTCCCTCTCTTATAGTAATTTTGCCTACAACCTCCTTGAAGCCAACATCATATTTCCAAGATCAGTTGAATGAAGAGCATGGTAACCTTTGCTTAGATTGTCTGAGGGACATTGCAACAACATGAGCTTAGGGTAATAATATATTAGGAAATTGGTAACTATGTAATAAATTCAAGCACTATGCTGACAAAACAAACTTCTCTAAGACATTTCCAGATGATTTGCTATTTTATGTTTTCTCCCATTATTATTTAGTCATTTCACAAAAGTCTATACACACTAGAAAACATATTCTTATAAGTTTTCCATTTTACGGCAAGCATCGCAAGAATTAGATGAGAGAGAGAGAGAGAGAATGGAGACGACCTGGAAGAGGTGGGAGGGAAAAGGAGCGAGTGAATTTAGGGCTTGGAGATTATCTTTTCCAAATCTAGTAAAGATTTACCACTTTTAATCCAGAGTTAAATTCAGTCGTATTGACATATCATAACAAATAAAAAGTCAAGGAACTTACACAGAAATCCAGTGGTTTCTAAGGACCCATAGCTAATAATTATAAGCTTTAGGGCAAAGGTAACAAGAAGCCTATTTCTTAGATTAATTCAATACCAAAAACACCAAGAAACAGTCTACAAGAGAACACCAACAAGCTACTCCCCTTATTCAACAGTAATAATTGAAGGGTCTAGAGAGAGAGAGAGAGAGAGAATGACTCCCCTTGCCTTTAGAGGCCGGACTCCTGCATAGCCCTGACCCGGGTAGGGAGGCCATAGAGCCGGATGAACCCTGCAGCATCAGCCTGGTCGTAGATGTCGCCATTCTCAAAGGAGGAGATGTCCTCCCTGTAGAGGCTGAATGGGCTCCTCCGGGCTGCCACTGAGACCGAGCCCTTGTAGAGCTTGAGAGTCACAGAGCCTGTTGTGGTCTCGGTGAGCCGCTCCATGAAGGCATCCATGGACTGGCGGAGTGGGTCGAACCACCGCCCGGCATAGACCAGCTCAGCATACTTGAGGGCCAGGGTGTCCTTCACCTGCAGTGACTCTCGGTCGAGAGTCAACGACTCAAGTTCTCGGGCCGCCGCGAAGAGGATGGTGCCGCCAGGGGTCTCGTAGACCCCCCGGCTCTTCATGCCCACCAGTCGATTCTCCACCATGTCGATGCGGCCAATACCGTGCCGCCGCCCAAGCTCGTTCAACTCTGCCAGCAGCGCCGCTGGTGAAAGCTCCTGGCCGTTGACCGTTACTGGCAGCCCCGCCACAAACCCAATCTCTAGGTATCTGCAACACCAAAATGCAGGGCAAGGATAATTTAGAAGATCAAAGGTCTTCTAAGTTATCAAAAAAAAAGAAAAATACTTTTTTCACTTTTTCTTAGTTCATCAGAAAAAATCAAGTAAGAAAGAAAGGAGACTGAGGCAATTAATTACTCAGGGGAATCAGGGGCATCTTCGGGATCCACAGTCATCATGTACATGTCCTTTGCTGGCTCATTGGCCGGGTCTTCCAGAATATCCCCCTTCAGTATCAAGAAGGGCTAATTAAAAAGTTATCAATTTTGGAAAAAAAATAACAGATAGAATTTAATAGCCATACCTCATGGCTAAGGTGCCAGAGGTTTCGGTCTCTGCTGTAGATGGACTTCTTCGTCACGGGGACGGGGACATTGTGCTTCTTGGCATACTCGATGGCATCCTCCCGGCCTCTGATGTCCCACTCCCGCCAGGGGGCAACCACGTTCAGTTGGGGATTCAGGGCAAAAAAAGTCAACTCAAAGCGGACCTGACGAAAATAGGCGTGAAAAGTCAACTTAAATGTAATCATGAACCAGAATTGGAGGAAAAAGGAAAGAAAGAGAGGTGGGCTGTGCATACCTGATCATTCCCCTTTCCAGTGCACCCATGGGCAACTGCATCAGCGCCAACTTCTTTAGCTACATCGACCATAGCCTGTCATCTCAGAGGAACAAGGCAGGAGAGGAAAGTCAGCGAGAGAAGAAACCCACCTCTGCGGAGGAACCTAAGTCAACCGAAGAACCATTCCCCCTCCCCATGAGACAAAGCCGTTCTCATATGTTCAGGACAACCAGGAGACTATAGCGTGGGGCGTAAAATGACAGATAGAGCAAACTGGATCTCAAGTAAACCTGCAGAGGTTTTACTCATTGGAAATTGGACAGCAGTGACTAGCCTGATTATCAATGATAGGTAATAGGGCAACAAGCATACATTTCTAGAGAGAGAGAGAGAGAGAGAATCACTAGAAAAGCAGAGAAATAAAAAGGGATATGTCCCATACAACCAGAGAAGGGGAGCCCTGTAGGGATATGGATACTACCTTAGCGATGACAGGGCGGGCCATAGACGTCCCCAGCAGATATTTCCTCTCATAGACGGCGCCAGCTCTCAAGCACGGGTAGATGAAGTCTCTCACAAATTCCTCCTTCAAATCCTTCACCACAAGCTGACTCGCACCACTCGCTTTGGCCTTGGCTTCCAGGCCTTCCAGTTCCAAGTCACCCTTGTAGAGATAACGAAATTCAAGGGGACATCAATCGGCAATTAAGAAGAACAAATGAACAAATATTCAGTCAGGGATGACCCCAAATTGAGAAACATTCAAATTGAGAAAGTTTTGGGAGTGAGAAGAGGAGAGAAGAACGTGAATTGAATGTGAGATCGGGGAACCCAGTACTTGGTTGAGGAACAAAACCATAAATAGATTGGTAGATCTGATTCATGCAGTACATTCCATAAGAAAATTAGATAAGAAGAGAAGAAACCGATTTATAAAGACAGCTAACTACCCAAAAATGATGGCACTCTTGAAGAGCTAAGGCACAGCTCAAAGACAAGAAAGGTGAGTCTATCTCGCCAATTCAGATTGACTGTACTGTTTTGGATCGAATCTCAAAACAGAAGCATTCTCTGTGGCATCATCAGTAGTACTCGCATCAAAACTGACTCCACAAAAGAGAACGTTGTTTCACAGGAAGGAGCAAAAGTGAACAAAATCCATTTTCATCAATAGTGACCCCTTACGTTCTCCTTTGAAAAAGCACCAATTGATTCATGGCTGACTGCTTTCGAATGAACCGATGTGATGGCAACACTGAAGCATTATTTTTGAAGGAATAATGAAACCAGGTGATGTTCAATCAACACAAAAGTGTGCCCTAAATGACGGAAACAAAAAGGATTACTCTGAAAATGATTAGTTTTTCTTAGCAATCTTTCTCTAGTCAGCATTACGCAAAAAATTTGACAATGCCTGCTGATACCAAAGGAATGATAAAAGAAACCGAGTAAACAATTTTTGTTTAGTCCATTGGCATACCTGGCCAACATCTGCTGTGAAGCAAACAACATCACATCCATAGTTTTCCCTGTGACAGATACCAGAAACGAGTGTTCAGAAAACATGATGTTTTGATCCCACTGAAACGGGGAAATCTGGAAAATGCTTCGGCATGGACAATTTATCCTTCAACTAACTCGAAGGCTTTCTAAATCCAAAGTTACAGTCAGGCAAGATTTTAAATTTTGAAAGAGAAGCAAATTTTTTCAACCTGAAATTTGAAAATTTTCAGGATATCCTTTAAATAAATATAACAGAAAAAAATACTTACAATACTAATCATGTGACCATCAATCTAAAATAACTCTCACCACTCTACCAATTTTTGGTTACGGGAGCCTCTCTCATTATATTACAACAGTTACTGTCAAAAAAAAATATATCATTGCACTAAAAATAGGAGTGAATAAATACATACACTAAATGAATTACAGAGAGTATCATGAACACACCCGGCAAGAGATTTCAAATACTTGAATGGATTAAAAAAAAAGATAAACATGATATTCGAGTAGGAAAAAATGAGCCTTACTTCAACCAAGGAACAATTACTGAGGTGTCCAGACCACCACTGTAAGCTAAAACCACTTTATTCAGTTTGCCACGCAGACCTGTAATCCTTGAACTCGCAGAACCATCAGTCTTCCCAGTTGATGTATCCTTTTCAGAAAAAAGTGTATTTTGGATGGCTGCATTAATAAATACGAATATGTTAGCTAGAATAAAAGATATTTCCTACGCTAAATGTTAGAAAAATAAAATTAATAACGAGATACACTACTAACAGTTCAAATAAACATAATAACAAACTCAATTATCAAAATTTATGGCTCAACAAGCTGACTCCGCCGAAACAACAAAAACAATCTGCGATGATCCACGATGCAGAATTATTCAATTGCTTCCAACTTCATTGGAAGAACAAATCTTCATCCATTAACAATTCAAATTATCGAGTCCCATTCACAATATTTCTCAACTCATGAGCTCTAAGATGTCCAGAATAAATAAGATGTGCCAAACAAACTAAACAGTTTTCTTAACACCGATCGAGCTATCAGTCACAAAATCCACTCTCCTCAGCATGATGTCGCCTCTACTAGATTATGAAGGCATTTTTTAACATCTAATTAAATTAGATCAGGTGATCATTCAAATTAAGAACAGAAGCTCCTTACTTTTCTTATAGAAAACTTATAACTGGACCCATAGGGGTATATCCATTTATTCACTCAACCAAACTCTGAATTAGTTCGTTGTGTTCCATTCAAAGAATTCAAACAAGATGTTCTGTTAAGAACGAAATATGCTCAGAGTTATACATTAATACAACGTGCTACTTTTTCCATTCGTTTCCTTTCAAGATCAGTCATGGTCTCAAAAAGTCTACCGATGGTATGGACGAATCTGTTGCTTCATCCTAATGTATAAAGGATCCTAGCTGCACTTAAAAGCGTAGTACTCTCCATTGAATCAGCAACCAGAACAGATACAATTTAGACATTTTCGGAATCCTTTCAAAACAACCAAAGAGATTGAATTACACGATCCTCAGTCCCAGACTTTGGCACACTGAAGTTAAACTTTTTCCTCTTGACACAGCACAGCTCCAATTCCTAACTTCCAACCTCTAAGCCTATCTCACACGTCCCTATTTTCATTTTTTGCACAGTATCACTGAACAAAAGCCCTGTCATTTAAAAGCACAGCATCGTTATTTTCTTCTTTAACTATCATACCATTATTTTTTATTTTTTGTTTCATATAAATAGAATAATATTGAGTGACTTGAAATACAACAATGTGACAAAACAATCAAATAAAATGCTTCCTACAACTTCAATGAGGAACCCTTTTGGTCCATTAGGTACGGTACCATTCACATTTGCGAGCTGTTATTCATCTTGCCATTTAATAACTTATAATCAGATTATGTTAAGAAAATATCTGTGGCTAACTGTTGTCAGAATTTCAAGCACGTCAATATTTTTAATAAATGAAAATAGGGGTATTTATAATCATGATCACTGCAGTAACGTAATTTTTTATTCAGTCGATTTAAATTGGCATTTTCCCATCACAATTACTGTAATGAAGCATCCACAATTATTCGCCTTGGACATTTTTTTGTGAAAATGTTCGTCTATTCAAATACGGATCACAGAAAGCCAGCGGCTACCTCTTCCCCATACACCAGTTCTCCACGCATTTTATGGTTCTATTTTATTCGAATTCCCCCCTACAACCGAGAAAAGATAATGATCAATTCTTCAATGATTGCTCTCATGTCCCACAAAAGATTGTCCCATTGTCCGGTTAAAATGGGGTCACCGTTGCACTGCCAGTTACTTTCCCACTCTCAGCATGTTCATTCCTTTCTCTACCCCCACAGGTGCCTCACAATATCAGGAAAATTCCCACTATAGTTTTACTTCATGAGATCGCCCTCTTCCACAGATTCCAGTTGTCCAAAAGGGGATTCCTTCAATAGGTGAGAGAGCAAGATTATTGATTGAGGAATAACGTGCGGCCTCAGTCACATGGGTGCAAGATTTAGAGGGAGAAGAAGCCTATCGTCCTAAAGAAAACTTGCAGATCCTGACTGAGTTCCTCAAAAGCTAGCCATCAGCGGGAGAGGGTATCTCTTAACTTCTTGTTCTATTACAAGAGTCCCCATGTCAGCGATCAGAGGGTTAACCAAATACATAAAACCGTTCTTCTCTTTAGGGAAAAGACATGGAATTCCATAGAGGTCTGGAGTCACAAATCGTAAGGGCTTTGAGAGATGAATCAAACTTCTGTCATAGCATTCTTCGAATGATAATAATAGCAACAAAAAACATAAAATTTTATAGTAATCATGGAGCTAGAGATAATTTCATTAACCACAGAGATTTTCAATCTCATGAATATCACTAGAAAAAAGAACAAGTCTTCACAACGGTAGAAACTGTTTCAATTTCAACGGGAAAAAAGACAGCATAATACCTCGGCTTTGTGAAACCTTGACTTGGCGTGCAGGGTGATTAATTTTAAAAGCACCATGAAGACCACTTGAATTGGCACCTACCTAATAAGGTTCTAATAAGATTCAAAATTAGCAATTCAATCCATCCACACAACTGACCACGTGAGACCAGAAGAAAGGAAGTAGAACCTCTCGGGATGAGTATGATTTCCTTGGGTAGCAAATACTATCACGAGATCCCACGTTTTCTGGAATTCAACATACAAATGAAAACACTCAACCTCCGAGTAATGTTCCTCAATATTATGATGAGAATTTTTCTTCAAGAAATAAATAGGCTTAAGCTAGCTGTAAAGATATTGGGAGGATAATCTCTCTCAGGATTTTGATCAAAGTTAAAGATCGGTCATTGAGGTGGTACAAAATAACTAAAAAAATGGAAGGAAATGCTGATCCCTTTAGAAATGTCTCTCTGTTCTTGTAGTATTTCTCTCTTTCCTCCATACGTACAAACACTAGGCTTAATTTCTACTGAATCATGCAGCATTACCTCAATAAAAAATGAAAATAATTTGAGATTCTGAAAATTCCTGGAAAGGACCATAACACTCTAGTAACTCCCAGCCGTCGTTATGATCGAAAACTCAGAAAAAACAGACCAATAAGCCCAACACGACTTATACACTGATGCATTTCTTTACTTTGGTGGGGATGAAAAGACAGCACTTATGGACAGCCGCGCAGACCACACACATCAGAATAATCCAAAGACAGTACGCATCACTTTAAAGGTCGCCTCGGACCTGGAAAACAGCCAAAAAGCCAAAAATAGACGAAGGATAGAAAGAAACAGAGAACAGAGCAGAAAAACCACTAGAGCGAAAGTTTACCGGGCCTACTGACGCCATGGATCCCCACGGTGCCGGAGGACAGTCCTGATACTGCCTGAAGGTTAGCCATGCAACGCCGACAACACTGCCCAACGGATAAACCCCTCCTCTAGAACCCTAGCTCGAGTTGAAGATATGGGAACCTTGAGGCCGCGTGGTCCAGCTGAGGTTTTATGATTTCAACACCTCACGAGGGCCCATTAAGCTGCAAAGCTGCTGAGGCTGTACAACTTGATACGGCCCACTAGGCATCTTGCTCGCCTTCTCCTCTTCCCCTACGGGCATGCCCCGCTCGAGGCCCAGATGTGGGGGGGGGGGGGAGGGGAGAGAGAGAGAGGGGGGGAAGGTTATGCCGTGGCCTGTGTTTCTCAAACGGGAATTGGGCGTTGGAGGCCCATAGCCAAACTCCGCTTCTGACGACTTAACCCGAAGTCCAGCCCAGCCCACCCCAGCCCCTATGGGCCCAGGACTCGAACCAAAGTGAGCCCCAGACCAGTCCGCCTCTCTCTCTCTCTCTCTCTCGCTCCTTGTAGTGTGTTTGTGATGGTTCATAGTCAAGAGCTTTTTCTATGTGAAATCCCTCTATTTTCCTCCTCTCCTCTCTTCCCATTCTCTCCCAAAATCTATACTTTCTCTATAAAAATCATCCTCATTTTTTCCACAAGTGATATTAGAGTAGCCAGGTTCATGTATTGGACATTTTTCTTCTTCCATGGAGATTTCAGCAACATCAATGCAGATTCAAATGAAGTTAGTGAAGGTTTTTGGGTATTTCTAAAGATTTCTTGCTATAACAACGAACATTAAGGTTCTATTTGAAGCTTTTTTCTGAAGAGGTAACGGCAATAACTTTGAGAATGTTAAATGGTAATTCCCTTAACATGTCAACCTCTCGTGTCATTTTTTTAATTAGGAGAAATATGATTTTTGGAGTATTAAGATGAAAATATTTTTTATTTTGCAAGATCTATGAGATTTAGCTGAGAATGATAATAAAGAAGAAGAGAGTTCTAAACAAAGTAACAATGAATTTCAAAATAAGATGCTAACGTGATTCTAGTTTTACAAATGTCAATTTTAGAAATTATATTTCCACGTATTACAAATGCCACAAGTTCTTTAGAAAAATAAAAGAATTTAAGAGATAAATTTGATGGAGACAATAAAGTTATAGTCATCAAACATTAAGAACTCCATAGAGAATTTGAAACTATTCTATGTAATTTGGTGAATATATTCATGATTTATTTTTTCAAATTTTAGTTATTATTAATCAAATGATATTTTTTAGAGAACATATCTCAGAAAGAAAATTTATTTAATTTGTTTTGAGAATACTTCCATATAAATTGGCCATGTTCCTATTGTCACAGAATAATTTAAAGATATTTGTATTTATACTAAAAATGAATTGATGAGATATTTATTGGTACATGATGAAAGAATGAATAGATTTACTGAAAAATCTCTTAAATAAGTATTGCAAGCTAAAGTTGAAATTTCAAAGAAAGAGAAAAATAGTAAAGACACTTCAAACCAAAGATATGATAATAGAAGTAGAGGTCAAAGAAATATCACAACCAAAGTTATGGGAGAGAAAATGGTAGTTCTAATTATAAACTTCAAAGAAATAATGATGAAAACAACCAAAATTTATAAACCATATTATAGAATGATGAAATTTCATTTTTACAAAAAATATGGACATTTAAATGTATTTTTAGGACAAAGTAAAACAATAAGAAAATATTTGGAGAAGGGAGTCATAAGCCAATGTGTAATTTTGGCAAGAAGTATCAGTATATTGGAGTAAATTATTGGGATACAAAAATAGACCAAGAAAATATTGTTAGAGGAAATGATAAAAATAATTTATTCATTACTTTTGTATCTTCAAACACAAGTAAATCAAATATATGATGTGTTGATACTAGTTACAGCAATCCTATGGTAAGAGAAAGAAAATCATTTCAAAATATTGATACATTTAGGATATGTGATGTTACACTTGGTGATTGAAATAGTGTGAAAATTAAATCCATTGGTACTATTGTTGTTTATAAAAAAATAGGTATAAATACTTTGATTAACATGATGTTTATTTTGTTCTAAACTTAGCACACAATTTACTTAGTGTGAGTTAATTATTGGAACATAATTATACTTTTCATTTTGAAGATGATAAATGTGTTATCAAGTATAAGAAAAGTGGTATGTCTCCTATGATGATTTTTAAATTGATGTTTTAAGACTTAATAAATTGATGATTCATCTTAAAATTTAAGACTTAATAAATTTGACATGATTATTAAATAAAATGATTGTCTTCACTTTGGGATTTATGTTATAGTCATTTTTACTTTAATACATATGATTTCTTACTTACCATCTATTTCAATAAATAATGAACTTTGTGAAGGATGTGTTTATGAAAAATCATATTGATTATATTTTGCAATAGAAAAATCTTAAAGAGCAAGCTTTTTTTGAATGATTACATGATAATATTTGTGGTCCAACGAGTACACTATCTTTGAACAAGAATTGATATTTTCTATTGATTATTAATGACTTTACACACATAAGTTGGTTATATTTTCATTCTCAAATATCTGAAATATTTGATAAATATATTTAGTCTAAAGCCTTTGCCGAAAAATCAAGTGACCATGTTATAAAAACCCTTTGAACAAATAAAGAGAAAATTTATTTCTGAATTTGAGTGATATTTTAAGAAATATGTCATTAAAAATTATTTACAATTAGAAAAAATTTGAAGCAAAATGGTTTTTATTAGAAGAAAAAAGAGAAAATTGTAGAAAAAGCATGCTTTGTGAGAAACATCTTCCTAATGAGTTTTGGGCTAAAGTGGCTGCAATAGCCATTTGTCTTTTAAAAATTTCTCCTACTAAGACAAGCATCAATATGACCCCTCATGGGCATGATACATTTAGAAGCTAAATATTGGTCACTTAAAAATCTTTCATTGTGTTTCGTATCCATTAATTGATGCAAATGATCATAGAAAAATGGACAAAAGGAGTGAGATTTTGTTTTTTAACTATAGTAATGAGAGAAAGGCTTATTATTTATATAATAATAAAATAAAATATTAATTAATCATACTATTATATTTAACGATTATAACTAATAAAATTTGATTAAAAATTTAGTTTATCAAATATCATATTATGAACATCAATACAAATTTATACAATTCAATGAAGATTCAACACTTGAAGCTCCTACATCATTTAGTTCACCTTAGAGAGAGTCTCTAAGAAATTATAATGGTTTTAATGGCCACAATGACTCAAGTCTAAATTTATCAAATCATCCAAGAAAAATGAAGCTTCAATGAAAATTCAACACTTTAAGTAATCTTTATAAATCATGTTTTTTTTCTTATGATTATAGAGTCAACAAGCTATGAGGAGGCATAAGACAAAGATGAATAAGAAAAGGCAATGAAAGAATAAATTTTAACAATTGATAAGAATGACATGAGAGTTCGTGGATTTGTCACCAAAGACTAAAGTTATTGGTGATAAATGGGTTTATAAGGTAAAAGTATAAACTAATTATAATGTTTAGAAACATATGATTGGGTTAGTGATAAGGAGATATGCATAGCAACAAAGTATTTATTACTTGGAAATTTTTCCTCCTAAAGCAGGATTTGAAATAGCTCATATTATTTTAGTTTTAGCATTACAAATGAAATGAATTGTGTTTTAATTTTATATTAAGTTAATATTTTTGAATGATTATTTGAATGAAGATATATATATTAATTAGTCACAAGGTATTATTATAAGTTAGAGAGGAAATAAAGTTTATATAATCTCCTATTGGTGGGAGGGAAGACCTTGTATGATCTTAAACAAGCACCCTAGAGTATAGTAGAGTAGACTTGATTTATATTTTAATTATTATAATTTTCATCAAAGTGAAAGTGAGTCAATCCTTTATGTCAAGATTAAAGGAAAAGATATTTTTATTATTTGTGTTTATATTGACGACATTGTTTATATTTGATCATTTTTTACATTAATTTTAGGGTTCAATACTTCTATGATAGTTGAATTTGATATGACTGATTTAGGATTATAACATTATTTTCTTAGACTTTAAATTATTAAAAATAAGTATGATATATTTATCTCACAAGAGAATTATACATCTGATTTACTCAAAAAGTTAAACATGTTTTAATTGCAAGACTTGCTCTACTCTTTGAATTCCCATGACAAATTATATCTTGATGATGGGATTGTAAAAATAAATTAATATTTTTATATAAACTTGATTGATGGGTTAATATATTTGATTCATACTTGACTAGATATATTATTTTCAATTAGCATGATTCTAGATTTTATGCATTCTCTCAATTCATCATCTTAGAGCAGAATTATGTTCAAGGAACTATGAATTATGAAACTTTATATCAACATGATTTTGAATTCAAAATTTTTGGTATTGATTGAGTAAATTCTTGATGATAGAAAAAGTACTAATGGTTTTGTTTTTAATTTTGGTTATCATCATTTGAAGTTAAATATATCAATAACTACATAACAAGTGATATAGATGTGGAGTATCTTAGAAGATATCAATTTACCACAATCAACACCAACAATGATATATTATGATAATATTTTAACTATATTGATGACAAAAAATTTGACATTTCATGGAAGAACAAAGTATATTGAAATTTGCCACCAATTTATTCAACATTTAGTTGCTGCAAATTGTATTAAAATAAAGTTTTGTTCAACATTAGATCAAGTTGTAGATGGTTTTACAAAAGTGTTGAGTTACACTAAGTTCATCAAATTTAGATAAACTCTTGGTGTTAAGCAGAAGTATTAGTATTTAATGTAAAAAATAAGAGAAGTCATTTAATGTTTGTTGTCCTTATTGGGCCTTTTCTTTTTGTCTTTATTGGGCCAAAAGGTGGTAGTTGTTTTAGTCTTTAGTGGCTCAAAAGGGGGGCAACCCACATTGGGCACTTATAATGTAGATACTCTCTCTCTCTCTCTCTCTCTCTCTCTCTCTCTCTCTCTACTCGTGGTGTGTTTGTGGCGGTTCATAATCAAGGATTTTTTCTACACGAAATCCCTCTCTTTTCCTCCTCTCCTCTCTTCCCATTCTCTCCCAAAAATCTATCTTTATCTCCAGAAATCATCCTCATTCTTCCCATGGTTTTTTGGTTGCCTTAGATCTGGGTGACAACCAAAAAACTAGAAGCACAAGAAGAACAAGAGCCGAAGAACAAAACAGAGAAGCCACCAAAACTAAAGTTCATCGACCTTGCTGAAGCCATAAATCCCCAATGTCAAAGCACCGCCCTGATGGAGTTTGAAGCTTAACCATGCAACACAGACGACACTCCGCCTCTAAAACCCTAGCTCGAGTTGAAAATGTGGGGGGATCCTATGGCCAAGCAGTCTAGCTGAGGTTTTATCCTCCCACTGGCAGTGTTAACATAAAGTACTTGTATGAAGCTTCTTGTTAAGCTTCCACCAGTATAATAAAATAATATTCATATCCATATTGCATGTCATAAAATTCAATCGGAAAATAAAGAACCTTTCGTAGTCAAATTATCTTTTACTCACAAAATTAAACATTTTTATATGTTTTAGAAAAATAGAAGTAGATTAGGGATAAATTAATGAGTATGATTAAAATATAATATACCTGCTCACTGCCTTCTGCTTGATGAATTCTTCGCCTCGCAGACCACCGTGTATGTATGGGTAATAAGTATCGAAATACACAAAGAACCCATTTGTCGGGAGAGAGAGAGAGAGAAGGGGGATGGGGCAATGAGAAGGGAAGGGGTGGTGCCACCAGCACTGCCAATGGTGAATGTGGGTTGACTTCTTGTTCCTACTCCACCGGGACCTTAGCTTGCAAAATTTAGCAAAATAAATAAAAAATAAATCTCACATAGGAGAACATTGGATCAGAAAATCCGAGGGACCGACCGAGCCCAAGGCCCCCAACGTCCTGTGGCGGTGGTGCCAGTGGCAGCTTGACTTTTTCCCAGCTGTTGGAGGAGCAAAGGGAAGGAGGGGCGAGGTTCAGCTGGGTTGCAGGTATCATCGTCTCTTTCAGCTTCAGCTGGCCTTGCTCAATTGGCAGCCGCCTCCTCAGTGGCAGTGGCGGTGGAGAGGACTTTGCTCATGGAGTCAAAGTAGGGCCAGCTTCTCCTTGTTTTCTCGTCAACTCGGGCTTCCTGCGCACACACCAAAAAAAGAGGCGTTAACCAGGGTTCTCTCCATTGATGAAGAATGAGAGATTGGCTTCTGCAAGGTTGGAGTGAGGAGGAGGAAGAAGAAGACCTCATATTTTTGAACCAGGGAAGACCAGAGGGATTTGCATTGACCCGGGGAGCGATCAACACCGTGTTGCAGCAGGTTGGCAGATATCTCCTCCCAGAGGACCATCCTGGCCTTCACCGCCCTGAATCGATCATCCAGCTCGCTCCGTTTCTCGATCAGTTTCTTGATCTCCTCAGGCTTCCACTTGTTCCGCTTTGCCGCCGCCTTGGCGGCAGCCGCTGCCGCGGCCGTTGCCTGAGAGGCAGCGGTGGTACTGACCTCCTCAGAAAGCGCCTCCTCAGCTTCAGGCCGGGTGATTTCCATGGGAGCTTCCAAAGGGAGCCGCCCATTGCCGCCACCATCCAAGGCCTCGTCGGCCGATGAGACATCAGACTCTGCAAGTGACTGCGAGAGCGAGGAGATTAAGCTGGAATGCACAGATTTGTACTTGCCCGGGAGATTCCCATCCTCGGAGTCATCACCTGCATGAATAAAAATAGAAAAAATAATAAATAAAGACTAGGAATGAAGAACGACACAGGAGCGATCGTTGCCTAAATTAGATGAACCGAGATTAGAGCACCTCTGGGCTCTTGATCCTCCAGGCTTTGGGAAAGATTAATGGCGGGATCACAGTCTTCTTCATCGGCTGATTCCTTTGGCCTCCTCCTGCCGCTGAGACTGGAAAGGTTCCCGAAAGAGAATTCGAAGCTGCTGTGGGATCTTATGCTCGGTTGGGTCCTCACCTCCTCAACGAAGGTCCCGGCAGTGTTTTCTATGGCACATGCGATCACTTCGGGCCGTTTACTGCTATACTTCCTGACCATTTTCCTCAAGACCTCGGAGACGATCCTTTCAATGTGATTCAACGGAGAGTTTATGGGGAGGCTCGAGAGAGCAGCGTGGGCGGATCTGTACAGAGCGTCCAGGAGCTTCCCTTTGTCGAGCCACAGGCAGCGTGTGGTGATCCTTACTTTCCCCTTGAGAACTGTTTGCGAAGAACCATTAATCTGTGGCCGGAAGACTTCCATGCTGAAACAAGAAAAATAATAATATATCTATCAGTTATGATCGTCAAAAGCACTGCAGAGAAATCCAGTGAGATTTAAAGGAGAAATAAAGAGAATAAATGTTTTATGATTCTATTACATATGATATTCACATGCCGAAGTTAATTCTGCCATGAATGGCTAAATACCTTAATTTTGTACCTGATGTCATGTGAAAACTTAGGAAAATACAGTCATATATCTATTATTAAGAAATCATGTGAGATTAATAGATTGAGAACTTAGGCAAGAAAGTGTGGGGATCCTAGAAACAAAACAAGCCTCAGGCAGTTAAATATGTCATCATATGTAAAAATCATAAGTGAAAATTACTGAAGAGAAAATTGGGTATGATGTTGAAATAGTTAAATCATTAACCTCATAAAAAAAACGGCAGAATCGCAAAATTCACTGAAGCATATGACAGGAAACATTGCAGTTTTTTTCTCTTTATTTTCTTCAGGAAAGATTCCAGGTTGCCCTTTTACCAAGACCGGTACTGTTATTGGAAAAGGCATATATAGGTGAAGACTGAGCCTCTTCTAGGTACTGAGCCAGTCTGGCTCGCAGAGACCATCATGCCCTGATTCATACCCAGTAGGGAGAGTCGAATCACACCCGGCTGTTTATTTCACGATGTGAAGTGCAGTGTTATCATCATCATCGTCGGGTCCCTATCTCATCAATTTGCAAGCTTTTTTTAATGAGGATAGACGATCAACGGATTTTTTATTTTGTATTTTTTGGCAGAGTTCTCCTGACAAGAGGAGTAGGATTAAAAGAAAAGGGCATGCGAAAACCATGTGAGGAGGATATATTCTAGCATCCGATGAAGTGAGATTGTGCTAAGAACAAGTAGGTATCCTTCAGTTCATAAATGAACACCAAATATTTCTAACATTAGACGGAAAGAGGATTTATGAATACTCAATTTTAAGAGCTTTTCTGTAATCAATGACTTCATAACTAATATGAAGGTGAAAAAGAAAAAAGTTCTCTCCACAGAAGGACTAGAAAATAAATAAATTATATTCTCATGGCTCACTTGAAGCTACATCTCAGCAACCTAACAAAGCTCCATTATGCAGAAAAGCACCAGTGATATCTTTAGATATGGTAACAGCCTTTTTACTATTCCCAAGCTTTAGTTCAAGGAAATGTAAATTAAAAAATTCTTCATAATAAATGGGCTAAAGTAAATCAAAGCTTTCATTTCAAAGTTGAAAATTAATTGGAAAATATCTGCCTAAAATAAAGAAGGATATCAGAGTTTAAATACCTAAAGAATGTTACATATCCCTCAATGTAGAAAAAGACAGAAAAACTCAAACTTGGAAGAACTTCCTCATAACATTTAGTTCTTTGATCGTTAGATATGTCAATCTTGGATTTGTTTCCACTTACTTGACGACAATGATGCCATCTGACGCAATTCTTAATCTTTCATCGACGCAAAGATCACTTGAGGTTCCAAATGCTTTATCACCGTCACTGTACATGAACTGTCATAGGCAATTTATATTACCATCCAGCTTTAAAAACATGCACAGACCAAAAATTAAGAAACAATTCAGAAGCAATGCCTACTTGAAAATCTTCCTTTCCAAGTGAAGTAAAACCGTTTGAGAGAACTCTTCGGTTCCTGAGATGCGAAACTCCCAGCATCTCTCCATTTTTTATTACCTAAAGTAAACAGGAAAATATTGTTGGTGAATGCAAGCCAAAAAGTACTATCACTGTTTCCATTATGCAACCCTCTCAGTAGAACTAATGCAAGCCAAAAACTCAGATATTGGTCAATTTATTGAGAACACTCAATTTTCAGGATTAAATCCATGCTCATGCATCCAAACTAAACTAAGTCATTCACTTTAGTAAAATTTAGAATGAAAATAGTCCCACAAGCTATTGGCCACCCAACCTGCTCTAAAGTGAAGATAAATATTCGCCCTTAGAGGATATGCTACAGACCTACGGTTACGATTAACTTAGTTACAGGATTATCGGCAAAACTCCAAGCCAGATAATTCTATGAGGCTAGCCTAACTGTTCAGTTCACAAGCAGCATGCAACACCTTGAAGGTATGATTTATCCACATTGTAGTGCCCTCTAAACGATCACAGCTTATAATCTCTATGCTCGTGGAGGGATAAATTTCATGATTTGTAACTTCTTTCCAAGGATTAATAACATCAGATTCAGACTCAACACTCATCTCACTCTACTACACCACATGATGCTGGATACAAAGTATACCGCACCTGGATCGCTTTCAGATACCTTGAATTAAATTGACAACCTGCAAGTCTCCAACCAAATTTAGTCTATGAAACAAACGTGAATTCATTCCCAAAGCAGCAGGGGCCCAGGAGCGTTGGTATCCAGCTGAAGTTATGGCCCCATGTCCTTACTCTTTAAACCAGTTAATTTCCGAATATCTGCGTACGTTGATGAGTCAAACTCACGATTTCTCGCTTGTTTCTCTTTGATGAGTTATCATCCGAGTTGCCCCTCCTACAGTTTTTCTGAGAAGAAGACCAGTCTTTTATCAAAGTACTTTCCACAAAGACACGGTCACCCATGGTCAGGTCAAGTCCATTACACTGGTCTTTAAGTTATTACATGAACAGGCTGCTCACATGGCAAACACATCTCAACATCATTATGCTGGATGTATGGTAGGGGCAAACCACGTTGACACCAAGTAAATTTTTCTGTCTTTTAAGGTGACAATATGCAGTTCTTTGAGAATGCTCTATGCAAAAGTCGTGAAATACTTGTCTTTCTGAACAAAAGATGTCATGCATATTGTATTCAAAGAAAAGAACGTCAAAAGGACAAACACTAAAGAAAATGGCTCACAGTTGTATGTCGGATGCCAGTTGACTTTCCAAGTAACTCATGTTCCTTGAGGAAGAGAAGCTCTCCATGAATGGGAAGAAAATGTTGAGGTTTCACAATCCTGAGAACTTCCTCCTGCAACAACCAGATCAATTGCCTGTTATATTCGATCCTTGAAAAACAGACTCAAGCACGCTCATTGGCAGAGGGAATCACGAGACAATAAGCCACAAAGACAGTGTGACTGGCAACGTTTCTATGATTGACCAGTCATTGTATACTCACCAGCTCTCCTTGGTATGCATGACCAGACGCATGAAGCCCCTGATTTTTACCCATTATGATAGTTGAACCAATATCAGAAATCCGATTCAGCATCTTCATCACTCGAGTTTCATTCCCAGGGATTACCTGAAGAAACGATGCTAGAACGTCAATATAATAATAAATTGAGCTATTTTAGCATCTTCTTCAACAGAAGTTCACGCTACATTTTACTGGCAGCATAAGTTGACCGAGATATGAGATCAGCTGAGGGACGTTCTGTCAGAGAATGTTATATTTAGTAGAAGTTAAAAATGAAATTGGTATTCGACCTATTTGTATACAATATAAAGGAGAGAGTAGTTTAGAGCAAGTTAAATGTATAAAGTGCACAGGGTAATGATCAATACATAAAGGCATCACAAAATACAAAAATATGTACCAACGAATTATCCCTTTTAACCTGTCAAATACAGAGGTAAAATCCACAGGCATGTCCCCAGAAACACTGGGGAGATTGTTGACATGATAAATTGAATGAAAAATGAAGTCTTACTGTCCTTTCCTTAAACGCCCTCTCATTTTTTTCTTCCCTAGAACCATTGGAATACAACAAACAGGCTTTTGGAGTTCAACAAAAACGTCGGGGTTCAATCAAGCAACAAGCTGCATCTAAATTGCCAACAGACCTTTGGAGATTTTGGAGAGTTCCGAGTCCCCCATACATATAAACTTTATTAGTGAACCACCCGAAAATTGGACAGGGTACAGTTGATTTAGGGGCCTGATAGTGGCCAATTCTGTAAGATCACTAGAAATAAATTTTAAAAAATAAGACCGGGTCTGGCAGGACAGGTTTTGGCATCGACAGGCTTGACACAATTAATTCATTTGGATAGGATCAGGTCTGGCTGATCTGATCAACCCATCCACTCGCAACGGCCATGAGTAAAATTACCAACTGGCGAAGTCCTAAGCACATCCATCTGTATTAAAAAAATTCCTTAGGGATGATGAAACAAGCATTACCTTAGCTGAATATAAAATGACATCATCCTTGCCCAGTTTGAGTGAGTGGCTGCTTCCAAACGATGCAAGATTTAGAGCAGCTCGTGGTTCTGCCTGACACGATATTTCAGATTAGATAGATGATTAAAACCACTAGAAAAGAAAGTTGATCGACAATTGCACGTCTGCTGCAAAACATCTTACTTGAGACCCAGTTGTGACAATCAATAAATCTTTTGGTGCATAGGCATCAATATCCTCCACTTTCACCTGCATAGAAAGTCAATCTAATAAGAGCTACCAACATCTGAATTAATTGGCCATTCTGGGATGTTAGGGTATTATATAGTCTACAAAGCTCCAGACATTATTTTGGCACGGAATTTTGTGTACTCTTTGCAAGAAGTTTTTTATATTATTTGACACCATACCACTGAAGATATTAATAGAAATACTTTGATACGGTAGAATAAATAAAGTTCTTGGCTCCAAAATCATGTCATCTAGAAATAATGTATTCAGAAAAAGAGACTTTTTGGTCTTTCAAAAAAGTTTAAAAAAGAAATTATTTACGGAAAACCTGTGTAAGTATGCAATGTAAGTCCATGGAAGAACCAATTCCGAGTCATAGAATAGTTTCGGGTACTATGAACATGAATTCTTTTATCTGCTTTACCTTCTATCATACTGAACTTTCCAAGTAAGTCATTCTTACTTCAGATCATTCAATAGCAACCATCATATGAAATGTAAATGATGAGGCAATAAAAACATTCAATGGCATCATGTAAGGTTTTATCTTTCATACCAACGTTGATGGATCAATTGGTGCCTTTCCATCTTTGAATGCAGCATCCAAATAAGTTCTCAGGGACATTCCAACGAGTACCTATTACATTAACCAAAGTACTAAAATTAATCATATTACCTTATTCTTGATCCACATTAGAATTGGCCAAGCAATGAATGAGTCGATCTGGAAACATAGACCCGAGTAGAAGTTGATAAGATGAAGCAGCAGTTACCATTTTTCGACCAGTCAAGTCAGCAGCTGTCTTTACGCTTCCAAGACGGTGTATATTAGATGCAAATTGTGTGGTTAAAACCCTTCCTTTAGCAGAAGAAATATGTCGTAACAAAGAATCTGCTACAACAGTCTCACTGACAGATCTTCCAGGTGAAAGTACATTGGTCGAGTCACTCATCATCTGGAAAAGTTGAAACAGTACAGAGAATGTATATAAATTGGTCATTCTCATATGAACCAATAAATAAAAGATATCTACTGTCAAACTATGTAGTGCATTTCTGAAAACGGAAAACAATTATTATTTTCCAGGATTAACGGAGGCCAATGTTGTCAAAACGGATGCGAGTTCAGCTTCCTTGACATGACTACATCTTGCCGGAAAGGAGTCTAATCTTATGAGTAAGCAGACTAGGCAACATAAGAAGTCTAAATAACGCAATTGTAAGTTTGTAAACATTACACAAATATTAGGAGAACAGAAGCTATGGAGATTGTCTGTTACTTAGGAAACCTTATGAGCCAACAGCTTATGCAGACAATAGCAATCTCCAAAAGTTAAACTGATGTTCATTGGTATAAGCGCATCTAATGGCTCCCAATTGGATCTGTTTCAATTTATATTACCTCAAAGATGTTAGAACTATTGGCCCATAAAACTCAACCGATGGGGCCGTTTTTTTAATCACAGGTTTACTTTTATATTTAACCAACTCAGGTTCTTCTAACAAGAGAGATTGCGGGATCCAATCAAGAGTGATTACTAAGATACGATTTGGACATTTCAAGATGGGACTCAACCAGAAAGACACAATTCCATTTTTTACGGCACTGGTAGTAATTAGTACTTAATGAAAACAGCATACAATTAAATTCACATAATCGACCGCAAAATGACCATTTTATAATGATTGCCTTAAAAACATTATCTTGAAACAGATGATGAGTGTTAGGAAGTTCTTATGGGCGAAAGAACTAGAAGAAACATGGATCGAATTTCGAAACAAGGCTTACTAAAGTGACGCCTTCTTTAGAGAGCTCCTCCAAAGCTTCACGATCAAAGACTTTTCCATCCACAGGTGACTCATCAATCTGAAGAGCACACATACTCAATCTACCAACTTCAATCAAACTTATAACAAAAAAAGTAGAAGCCATCATTTACCTTCCAGTCCCCAGTATGAAGAATTGTACCATCACTACATCGTAGCACCAATCCACAGCAATCAGGAATGGAATGGGTCACACGAATAGGTTCAACTTCAAAGGGTCCAGCCTGGAACCTCTTCCTTATTTTGAAAACTTTCAGCCTCGATGGGACAAAAATCCCAAATTCCTTCAGACGCTTCTTAATGAGCTGCATGTATAAAAATAGGATCAGTTATTGTTAATGAACGATTGCAACCCCCCATTAAAAAATGAGAAAATTGATTGGATAAATATATCCCAGAAATTGAGAAGCAACGAAAAAAAAGTAATGTCAGAACTAGAATCTAGAGACAAACCAAGCTAAAAATCAGTAGAAGATAACTCAGAAAATAGATAAGCTGCTTACACTACAGTTAACTATGCAAAACAGTACCTCCATTGTGAAGGATGAAGAAAATATTGGGGTACTTGCATCCAAGGCTGGAATGACCTGTCGTCAACAAGCATTCAATAACAATAAATGCTAAATGTCAGACACCTTTATTACAAATCTGAGAAAGTCAAGTTCAAAATTAAAAAAAGCTTAGAATAATATTTTCCATAAGATCGAGGAAGTCCAGACAACAAAGAGAATCGTACCCAAGGCAATGCACCTATGTGATCTTCGTGACCATGTGTGATCACAACTGCTTCAATCTTATGGCTCCATTTTTTTATGAATGTGGTATCAGGTATAATTTTCTGGACCCCCAATTCATCATAACTACAAGCAAATAACATAAGATGGGAAATCAGGAGAAATCGATGTGGTAAGAAAAACTGGTAGACGTATGAAGGATAGACACGTAAATGGAAAGAGTATTGCATGATTAAATAGGTAAAGGAAAAAGAAAACGATCATAAAATACCACAATGATTATTTAGTAATTCGTCAAGGTTCATGGAAACTGAAATCAAAGAGTAAATTTTTCGCAATGATTATTTAGTAAAGAACTTACTCTAGATTCTAATGGAGACAAATAAGGAAATAAAAAATAAGGATTATAGCCAAGCAAAAATAATGTCAAGGTTGCTGATACGAGATCAATAGTACGCAATTCTCGGATCCAATACCACATTTCTGTAATTGACCTAGCATAACTTACTCTGGAAACATGACTCCTGCATCGATCAATATGTAACGATCATTGTTTCCAACAAGCATACAATTCATTCCAATTTCTCCCAACCCACCAATTGGGAGAACTCGGAGTGGGGGCCCATCTGATCCCTCATAAAACTTCTCCAGCTTTCGCTGAACAGAGTCTTCCATACTCTTTCTAGCACCTTCCAATCTTCCAGATCGCTTTCGGGGTGGCCTAGACCCTCTCACACCTAACGAAACCACCGAAAGAATTGAAAATAAAATGAGCAAAGAGAACTGGATGTAAAACTTTACCATCAATAAGTAGCAGTTTCTAGCATGTAAGAAAAAATATTGAGAAAAGGCGAGCGTCCTTTTCTTGGAGTTAGGGCGATAGCAACTATCTTCACAGATGATAAACAAAGAACAAATGTCTAAAATGCCGAAACTTCTACTGAATTCTTCCTCCAAATAACACATGTAAATCACTGGACCCACGATTTTCCAACTATTCAGTTATGGAAGACCTACAGAAGAATCCACCAAATTAAAAGTCTGAAGAAAATGCTCGTTAAAGGAAGTATTTTAGATTTAAAAGAAGCTCCTTCCTATGCGACTTATAAAGGATAAAATCATGGGATAGAAGCACATGTGCTAATCATTAAAAGACTAATAATAATTCCCAGGAATCATTGAAAGAATGGCTACGTTCCGCGAAAATTTTCAAGCTAATAAAACACTATTCAAAATACTGTGAAGACTTAAGTCACGATAAATATTAAAAAAAGCATCACGGTACCATTGCTGTAGGATACAAAGTGGAAAAAAATGCAAAGATACCCCGGGAACCTTCAACAGAAAAGTGTTCAACTGAAACTTGTCCACACTGTGAAATGCGAAAAAGAGAACCAAAATGCAAATGTGCAACCAGGCCGAGCAAATAGGCGTATTACAGAAAGAAAGCAACGACACCAATGTACTCTCATAAACGGCTGAATTCCAGCACGATATTTGGAGACACATAAATAGTCACAGAACAGGGAGGAACCTAAAGCAGCGCAACAGGGGACGAGGTGAATGGAAGAGTATTTGTTACCTGACCCCGATGCAGGGGTGGCAATAGCGGTGACGATGGAAGATTTGACGAGGAGACGCCTCTGCGACACCATGCAGGGGCATAGAGACGAGGGCGCGCACAGGGAGGTCATCCTTCTCCCAGAAACTTGGGCCAAGAAACCTGGCCGAGCGGAGACCCGAGGAGGGACAGCAACGCTCCACAACAACCGGCCGCCGGCGAACTGGCAGAACTCCCAAGAGCGAGCTTCGGAGACCTCCCTTCGGGATTTCTGGGGGAAGGACCTCCGGGAAGGAGGGAGGGAGCGAGGAAGAGAGCGAAGCGGGAAATGGAGGCAGAGGTGGTGAAGGCCACTGCGGATCTTTCCCTGCCTAAATATCTCTCTCTCTTATCGCTTCCCCGCACGTGCAAACTACAGACCGCCGCGTGCGAACTACGATTTATGGGGGGTTTAAGCCGCTGCGGCATTCATTTTCTCATGAAACTAGCTAGACACGTTTTACAATTTCATATTTATCCGTATAGAAAACAAATTAGATGTCCCCCCAAATTCGGCCATTATTTAAGTCCATAAAATGGATCAACGACTTAAAGAGGGTTTTTACGCAAAGCCGCGCCTTCATCCTGTGATTTTTCCACAAAACTCCAAACAACTAGGAAATTTTGTGAAAAAACCTTATCCTGACCAAGTCAACCATTAACAGGCAAAAGCAAACCACCTAGCGTTACCAAGTCAAAACGTAGATCTCCTAGCTCATCTGATAAAGCAATTATGATATCCACTCAAATCTGATTCGTCCTACTCTAATTCCACTCCTCTATAGATGTATTTATCCACTGTGCCTAACTCCCACAATCATACTTGCTCCCAATACTTATGAACCAATCTCCATCTACGTTGACTTTGTGTTGACCCCTTCTTAATACCCGATCTCTATTGAGTTGACTTTATAAGTTGACCCTTCTTCTCGCAGCCCAATCTCCACTTGTGTTGACTTTATTTGTTGAATCTTCTTCTTACAACCCAGTCTCCACCAGCGTTCACTTTATTGGTTGGCCCTTGGCGCTAATGACTAGAGAGAGAATAAAAAATGGTGAAGTAATCACCTTCGAGCCTTTTTATATGGCCCTCCCTTCAAGTAGATTCATTGACTATTTAGGGTTGACCCAGTAAGGCCAAAGTAAGGAGAAAAATCTGAGAGGGATCCACAAGAGGATATGAAGAATAGAGAAAGAGGAAATATTTTTTACCTTATTTTAATAAATTTGCTTACGACCCAACCTCCACCCATGTTGACTTTACATGTTGACCCTACTTCTCACGACCCACATTCCACCTATGTTGACTTGACACGTTGACCCACCCTTGGCACTAACGACTGAAAAGAGAAAAAAATGGTGAAGTAATTACCTTCAAACACAGTCTTAACTAATTTCTTGGGAGATGCAAGAGTGAAGCTATTTCTTTGAAGGTAGATTTCACCAAGTCTGCTCTTGAGAAGTCAATCCAAGGAAGGAAGGAAGGAGCGTTGACTCTGGGAGATATTGCCACAGGAGAACAAACCACATCACGTGGTCCATAGAATTCTGAGGAGTCCTACAAGAAGAGCTCTGGCACAATTAGATAGAAACATCTAAAGTCAAAATCCATGAGAGAGATCCCTTTCTAAGACCCTAAAAACGAAGGGCCTCTCATGAATGGGCTTTCAGGCCATCGGAGCCATGGAAGCCCCAGGCTGGAGACAATGATCTGTGGGGTTCTGAGGAATGCCTGGAGCCGGCTGAAGGTGATGATCACTGGAACCATGGGAGCCCTGGCTGTGAGCACTGGTTTGCCCCAGAGACGGGAACGATGGGCCCAAGAAATATCCGCCAGAGGTCGAGGATGATGGTGACGAGCATGGCGGCGCCGAGTGCGTCAACGGCCACCCTCCCAAGCTCCCACGGATCGCCAGGTTTCTCATCTACCCTGGAGACAACACAGAGAGAGAGACACAGAGAGAGAGAGAGAGAGAGAGAGAGATGTCAGATATTGCGGTAGAGGGATATCAGTGGACATTCTATTAATGGGAACCATGAAAAAGGCTGTAAAATGGAAAGTCTCCTATCAATAATCACCAGTTTAAGCAGGGCTCGGGCTATTTTTTAGTTTTTGGGCTTGGTTTTAAGGCCAAATGGGAAAGAAATACGCTGGATGATGCACTGCATAGGATATAATGGCAAGGAATGAAGCGATCTTGGATTGAGACTTCTTACCTCAAGAACATGGGGAAGCTGACGATAAAATAAATAGCATAGAACAACGACCCCACTTTGTACATTGATGCCCGATCAACAAACTGATAATAAGGAAACTGCAAATCCAAGAAAAGGGTTGAGTTATGTCACACTCTTCTACCATAGAGAGGTCTCCCAACCGAAAAATCAGACATCATCGAAGTGATGATAGTCAACTATGAGACATGTTGCCCAGATTCATGTCTGCGGAAGTAAATTTTGAACTAAGAATGGGATTAGACATAAGTAATCAGCAAGATGATACCAGTGAGTCTGTACTTACATTGGAAATCGCTATAGTTTCCAAGTATGCAATGAAGTATGCGAGGGCCAGGACCCATGCCCCCTCTGCTGCCACTTGGATCGTCTGTGGCAAGTCAGCGATAGAATGGCGCAGTCTACGGAGAGTCAGATTTGATGCAACGTGGTAAAACTGGAAGCAAACGTGGGTGAGCAGGAAAGTTGTGTGTGGCACCTGGATCAGATGAGATCACCATGATAAGTTATTTGAAAAGATTAAAAAGGAAACATTGAACCGATGATTGATCTACTAAGAACAATAAGAACACCACAGCAAACTTGTTTACATGAACTTTGATCAAATATAAGAGCTAAGCAGGGTTGTCTCTTAGTCAAATTTAACGGGATAGGGAATGTTGGTGAAGAAAAAAATTTAAACAGAAGAATATTGATGAAATAATTTCGATCAAACAACTCAAATCCATAACAAACGCAACTGATCGCAATTCCTGTTGACTTACATCGTTCATTTTCCATGATGGAAACGTGTAGGATGCTCCAAGAACTTTAAAAAAATAGTGAGTCCAGAAGTAGTTCCCAACATAGCTAAAGATCACAATCCAGAGGTTTGCCTGCAAAGAGAATTGATCACTTAAAAGCATGATGAAAATTTTGTTCTGATATCATAAGAAGAGTATTCAATCTGATGGAATAGTATTTGAAATGAAAAAGGAAAGTCACCCAAAGAAAGGGCCTATCCATAAATTCTGATGTGGTATCAACAAAGAAAAGATCTTCACATCACATCCCCTTGCCAACCCTTGCACGGATATTACAGTGACCGAGCCCTAAAAGATGATTTAAATGCAGCAATTCATCGGCATCACGCACCCATCCACGAAGTGACACGATCACAGGCCTTATCATCCTTCTTTGGAGACAGGAGACCGAAAATCTTCTGCCCCCATGAATATATATGCACTTGTCGTTTGGAGCTAGGGCAAGATGATTCATGAACACACATGCTGTATTTGAGTTGATGGTGAAGTCTTCATGGTCTTTTCAGTGGGGAGGATTGATAATGAGAGACAATAGGATCCATACTTCTACCGGCAAAAACCCTAGATTAGCCAGCGTCAGTTTACATTTGTGACTGTCATCTTAACTCTGGTTCATGGCAGTACAAGGTTCTAATGTGGATAAAAACTCCTGTGAAATCATTCGATGTCGTAAATTAAATCAGTATTCAGGGAAAAAGATATTCCTAGCTATTATACATGAGAATGATGATTTGTTGCAGATGCATTAATCTTATCATATTTCGTTCTGCTCTATCGTTGAAGATGAGACCTAGTGGGGCAATCATCTAAAAGCATGAACTCAGTCACAGGATCAGGAGGAATATACTTGATTGGACCCAGCTGGACTCGGCTTTGATCACTTGATTAGGGCCAACCCCAGTCAAACCGAAGATTTTGAGCAAAATATTAAAAATTTAAGTAATAGGAAGATTAAATGGTAAAAATACATCGTGTGATTAAATCAATTTTACCACTGCTCTATAATCTGTGCAAATGGAAGATGGCTGCCAGGGAGAAATAGTAAAAGCGATTCCACCTGCAGTTTCTCACAGGATATTTGAGGGATTTACAATTGAAATCACCATAAGATGACTTTGACACTACTCGCATGGCCACCCCGTGACAATGGCCCCATGAGAGAAGAACATTTTAAGATCAGTAACTATAGTTCTAACAACATTGATAATGTTGCCTGTTAATGCTTCCCCAGTTTTAGAAAGTCAGACAACATTATTGCATCTCCAACAAGTGACTACAGTCATGCCAATCTTGAATCAATTCAGCAAAATCATTTTTTATGTAGTCCATTCACTAATTTGAATTTTATTTATTTATTTGAATGGTAGATAATGATGATCTAGATATTAACCTACTGGGGTCCAGGATATGGATTATTTTTCCACCATGTCCGTCACCTATGCTGAAGCTTGATTGTATCCCATTTTTGTATCACCACCTCCATTAACCTTTCTTTTCTCTATCCTCCCTACACTTCCTTAGAAAATCCTCAAGAAAATCTTTTATTTTCTCCTCGTATTATGACCACAGCATTCCCTTTGCATATACCCTCACATTCTCAAAATGGCTTATGCTACAACACTATATTCATACAAAATGCCAGTTTGATCAACATTTTATAATTTTCTCTTTAATCAAGTGGGAATAGGATGTAATGATGAAAAAATAATTTTCAGATTCATTGTAAACGGTTATAATCCTATGCAGCACATCTTCGTTTTCTCTCCCTCTATTTCTGTCACAGAGCCTACATGCTTGAACTGATTTTAAAATAATTCATAAACATTCAACCAAAAATTCATAATTGACTGCCATGCCCAACAGATTGAAGATTCAGGCATGATGAAATGAAAATAGCCTTTAAAGAAAGCATCTCTTCCAAAATTCCAAATGAAATTTCAGAAGATAAAAGAGCTTACCTTTACCCAATATCGATCCTTCCAGCATTTACCCTTATCTGCCTGTAACAAGGAATAGAGGCAGGCAAAATCTCAGACTGAGTAAACATGACAGGCAATCAGCACTCAGAGAGGAATTCAACCAGTTGACTTCCTTACTATGAAATCACATGCATGATGCATTCAGGGTCCGGACTTAGAGGAAATTTTAAAATAGGAATGGTGGACAGAACGTATAAAAATGATTCTGCATCAGAGACCTGAGAAAACTAAATGGTAGAGATCCAATGCAGATATGACTTAGGCAATAGGTAGTACAAAAATGCATTACATATAGAAAAGAGAAGAACATATAATAGACAGATGAGATTTCAACGAATTGGAGCCCAATGCACAGATCTCAAGTGGTCTATGCCAACATGGAATAAAGAAAGTTAAATCCCCAATCCGGTCACAATTGAAGAACTAAGAACCCTAATTGCAAAATCTCAATCTCACTGTCTCACTTTAGAGCAAATAGAAATCAAAAGTTTCTCTACTGAACAGCTTTAACACAAAAATCAGGGTGTTCCTACATTCCAAATTGTGCCAAGGATCAAAACGCAGATATTGCATTTACCTAGAATTAAATTATGCATATCATAAAACGTAATTCAGAATAACAGTTGCAGTAGAATCTTAGCAGTCATTAGAAAACGAAATATTTTAGCAGTCAAAGAAAAATTGAAACTTTCCAAGATACTAATTTCATCAATCAGATATGCTTCCAGTTTTCTTGGTGAACAAGCTCAAGAATACAACTTTCACACAGTGCGGACAAAGCCTGGCGATTTCAAGCATGGTTTTCTAGGATGGTGTAACTCCATCGGACTTGTACAGATTTGATCCATTTTTCAAAGCTTTGATTCCCAGGACACATCAGGAAGACCTGGGGGAAAATTACCTAAGAAAATTTTAACTATAAAGTTATATGTGTTAAGTTGGCCAAAGTCAAGTCAAGAACAAGTCACCATAATCCGGTCTGGTTCTCCCTCTTTCTAAATCTCTGGACGATAGAGTCAGCCAGCCTTGCTCTAGAATGTTTATCTTAATGGAAAACATAAACTTTAAAAAAATCAATTGCCGCAAAAAGAAACAATCATTAATTTAGTGCTCACCTCGCCAACAAATATAAGGGGCAATACAAATGATGGGACTGCAGAGACCATTCCAAGAAGCAAATATTCCAACTCGGTGAACCTCTGCCATCATAAATAATGGTTATCAGAAATATGATTACAGGAAGAAGCATAATCAATGTAAGACTCAAAGGTATATTAGCAAATTATCTGTCTTTCTTCTATTTACGTTAATATTTATCTAAATAAATAAGTCACAAAAAACACCCTTAAGTTTCAAAAAAGTGAACATGAACAAGCCACTTCAATATCCAGGTTAAGCACGTCGATTCTACCCTACGAATTATCTGGATGAAAAAGTTCCCAGATAAATAAGCTTAAATAATCGCGAAAACATAACCAACTACATGAAGGTATACAAATAATTATGAAATATAGAATCATTTTCTGACATGGAAATGTGCCAGAATAGGACTCCAAACGTCAATATGTCAACTCGTGGTGAATCATAAATGGTAATAACACTACAGGGAATGACTAAAAAACAGAAGAAGGAAGTCCGCTCCTGTGTTTCGGGGGTGTTCAGGAAACACTACATGAAGTCTGTGGCCTCACCTCATAGAGCCTGTAGGGGACGACGATCCCCAGGCAGAGAGTGAGCCAGAAGGGAGTGTAGATCATGAAAAACCCCTCCCCCCATCTCTTGCTCGGATTAGTCGCAAACCACAGACTGACACGGCCATCCCTGCCAGAACCAACAGCGTCGCCACTCGCCTCTCTCTTTCCGCCGCCAGCAGCTGCACAGGAGATAGATAATGGACACCGCCCCGGTGACAAGTCAGCGACATGCCAGAGAAAACCTACCAGAAGAAGAGCAGAAAGAAGGGAATCCAGCAGCAAGCGCCATCTTACCGCCCATGCCTTCCCCCCGCTTCCAATCCGGTTCTTCCTGAGACTGGATGGAGGCCGACGAAGACCACTTCAGTGGAAACCCAGCTCGTTTTGTTTCCGGCCCAAAACGGGCCAAGGGCCGGATGCTTAAATAAGCCCGGCTCGGATTGTGCGCTCCCTCCCGCATGCACATAAAACGGAGGAAGAAGGGGTCCCCAGGTTTTTGGGGCCGGGGAGGGCCATTGGCCCTTTCGGGCCTCGAACTGGTGGGCCAGGACCCGTTTGCGCAGGTCATGTGCCAACTAGAAAAATATAACTATAATAGCTGGCGGGTGTCGCGAGGCCTACGCCTTGAGATCTGTCGACCGTTAATTAGTACCGTACAAAAAGGATAGGATTCTCCCTCGGGAAGGGAAAAGCGTGATATTTGTTGCTGGCTGTGGGGTTCGAACCCACGCGCACTTCAGTGCAGAAGATCTTAAGTCTTCCCCCTTAACCACTCGGGCAAACCAGCTACGCGAGTTATCATTTTCTTATTCCCACGGTGAACAAATAGAACGCGTGGGCCACACTCCAGTCGTACTCCATTCTACCCATTGAGTAGGGGACATAAGTCACCATGTCTCCTGCTTTAACTTTTTTTTAATTCTTAACTTTTAATTTTTCCTTTAAATAAAATTAAGTTGTAAAGTTATCCATTTTAATATATGAAAAATAAATGTATTTTTATCAGTTTTGAAATCCGTTAGGTATGATGAGCAAATGCAACTATATGGGTGAGAAAATTGATGAAGATAAATATTAATGTGATATTGTAGAAGAACTTACTAGGAGTGGACAACCTATGATTGATATTTTGAGTCAATTCTATAATATCGCTCATATTTCATCACCTCAAAATTATTTCCTTTCGTGGATAAATGTGATTTTTATGCATTTGAAAATATTTTTAGAAAATATTTAATCAACCAAAGCTATAACATGCTTGTGGCAGGAGGGGGTGTGAGAAAATGGTGTAGTGTCTAGTAGAATTTGATTCCAAGACAAATTTTATTTGGTAAGAAGACCCTATAACGCTTTGATGATTTTAGGATCTTCCCTTGGATATATTTTATGTTCTCTCAAGAATCATTAAATAAATGAATAAATGAATGAATGAATGAAATTTCATAAGAGCCATGTCAATGCTTAGCCTATGAGTGATACCATAAACTCAAGGAAATAATATGTAATTAAAAAAAAAAGGTGAACAGTTAAAATAATATGAAGCTGTTTTTAAAAAATATTTAAATTTATTTAATATACATAATTATGAAATTTTCAAGTATAGAAAAAATGTGGTTAACGAACCTATTAGATTATTCTCCAAATCCACGATTAGGGTTTTATTTTCCAATTATTTATCATCATAAAAAAGATAAATATACTATTATTATTATTGAAATATATCCAAAGGATTATATAAATCCAAAAAGGAAAACAACCATTTTATGTGATTCCAAATCCTTTGTACATAGTGGAATGGATTATGATGGAAGCCAGAATACATGCCTTCACTTTTGAAAAATTTGAAATATATATAGTGCCTTCATTTTGAAAATAAAATAAAATAATAAAGTATTATGTCAATCTCAAAATGCTTGCGTAATGCTTGTTAGAATGGCTATGGTTTGTCATTGGTGATTGTTTTATAATCATTCTATGCTTAAAAAATGTTCAAAAAATATTATCTGAATAGATGACAAATAGCATGCATTACTAACCATTAGAATATAATTTTCACATCTTGAAATGGAAGATTCTTTTACAAGGTGGAATTGGATCAAAATATTTCAACTTCCACATTAAACACTGACTCAAAGAAGCTTTAAATTAGATGTTGTAAGCTATAATTTTCTAAAATTTTATAACAAGTTAGTTGTGATAGAAGTCTCAAGTCAACATATGACTATCAATGCAAAAAATTAGTGTCAAAACATACTTGTACCAACATGAATACAAAAGAGGGGAACAAACACAATAATATTCATCTAATTTTACAAATTATATTTCTATTAAACTTAGGGGTGAGGTCTTTAGATACATTGATTAAGGGTCAATTTATGACTGTACTTATTGGTGATCTAGTACTAAAGTTAAAATATAATGGATATTGAAAGAATAGACCAACAAATCCCCATCTTTTTTATTGTGATATCCTCAAGAAAACATAGTAAACAATATGATGGTATCAATATGGTCACACTTGCCACAAAGACGGGGGTAAATTAGTAATAAAAGTTATAAAGCTTAAATCACTCTAAAAATTAATCACTATAGCTTGACTTTGTCCTTCAACTACCTGATATAATCACAACATGCAGAGTTCAGTCAAGTCATGCTCAAACTCTATACAATCAACATAATAAAATTTATAATAATTCAATCTCAAACCTGCATTAATTTTGGAATGATTTGTCTTTGAGTTCCACTACGATATATTCTTCATTGTAAGTACAAATTGAAGATTGACTCTACATGTCATAAACCATATGAAATAATAGAAAGTTATAGGTTCTTGTGGCTCTTTGGCTCACCTTCTAAGGCTTAATGAGCAAAAATGCGAGAGATTAAAGGTCTCCACTTCCTCTAACTTTGCTAGTTATAGAAAATAAATCAAGTTTTTTGGATACCAAGGGTTCCAATAGCCCTTGTTAAAGTTGTGGTGTTAGCTACTTAGTTTGGGACGAGAATTACATACCTCACTTGTCCTATGTTCTTAAAATGCCCTATCTTTGAATCTCACACTTTTTCTTTGTTTGAAATCAATTGAGAGAAGATTGGGAAGTTCTAAATGTACTGTAGAGCTATTGAGGATGTCAATATGTTGATTTTATGTTGTTTCTTGTGTTAGCAACATGGGAGATTGATGGTCTTACTATATGTAGGCTTGGAGGTGCTTCAGTGGAGAGGAAGTCTCATAATCATGTCCCTACCCTAATCTAAGCAGAAGATAAATTTTTATAGATGTTATTGGGCTGACTATTGGTCATTCTGATGGCTAATGTCAGCCCATAAACCAATACATCTGTCTCATTATAAAATCCATGTATTAAAATATTAAATAAAATACACAAGAGACATAAATATTTATAAAATTTGAATAAAATCTATTATGAATATTTGAGACATTTTAACTGTCTTATATTAGTTTCTATAAATTATTAAAATATAAAATTTATTTTATAAAAATATTTATATAAAATTTGATCTCTAAAATCTATTTTCTCATTACCCCTAATTTTCTAGACAACATTTATGAGATAAAACATAAATATTACAAATCTCCTAGAAAATAAGATATTGTTACAAAACATTCAAAACAACCTAAAAATAAGATGTTAATAAAGTAATAATTTTGATGTGTTATTCATGTGTTTTATTTGTGCCTAATCTATTTTTGGGCCTTCTTCAGACACTTTGATCTTCATAGCCCATACATTTACATTTCAAGAAAACTTTTCCTATAATTTTTTGGGCTTTCTTTGGTTACGGATATTGCTATACACCGCTTACTTTTTGGGCCTTCAAACATTTGTAGTCAATGTTTTTAAACCACTTGAGTCAAAAAAAAAAACTCACTTGTCTTTTTTAAAAGTGATGTACTACATCAATTACTAATATTTCAAGATGACTCAAAACCCTTTTGTCATCATCAAAATTAGTTGAGTAATAACCCAACATAGGAAGAGGTAGCCTTATTAGGAGCTGTTAATGATACTATTGATAAAAATAGTAATTATAATTTGAAAGTTGTTGAGATATTAGTTATCAATTGTGAAATTGTCAGTGAGCATGGATTAGATAACAATTGCACTGCATCCTTTTTCTAATTATTATAATTTAGTATTAAATTTTCACACTAGATTCCTAACTCCATGAGACTAATATCAAATCTGAAGATTATCACATAATAAAACCTTATATAATTTATTTTTTCTTATTGTGATGACTCTCATTTAATTCTTCTCACACATCCAATATAGCAATACTTCTAAAAAAAAGTCAAAATGGACTCTTTTGTAAATAAAATTTAATCAGGCATCATTAATAATACCTATGAAATATCTGGATAAAATACCCAAAGTACATAGCCAATTTGATCAACGAGAGGCCTAAGTCCAAATTTGATCATATGTACACCAACATTTGTGCAGTTATTATCCACCACTGAGTGATAAGTAATGAAGGATTATACCTCACTAGTTTGACGAGGAAAAACGTTTGAACGGCGATTAGTTCCTCACATAGTATATTATTTGAATAATGTACTTAACTTCAGTTGAATATCTGCTTGGTTGTACAGGGGATATTTTAAATAAAGCCCTCGTGGACAAAAATACTACGTTAAAGCTCGCGGTCGGTTGGCCTGGTCCCCGTGCGCAGGACGTAGTAATGGGGCTGTCGGTAGCCACACACCGAGGCCCACACGTGAAACGCACGCTCCAGTCTTTCGTACTGCTTTGCGCGAGAATCGCGCCTCGTCCACGTGACCAAATCGAGCTTTTAAGAGAAGGCTTGTACGCAGCGCGCTGTTGACTGTATGTACGTCTAAACTGGCGGGGTACTTTCGAAACAAGTCAAAGAATGAGGGTATTTTAGGTATTATCCCCATATGAGGGCGGGAACCGTTCCGGGGGAGCGGGCAGGCAATTCGAAAAGAGCTAGGGCCCACTTCTAATTTTTAACCGCTCAAGGATTCGTTAGTTTCCTGATCGAACGGTCGAGATGCGGCGCTGATCTAGATGCATGAGGGCCGTCCAATCTGGCTGAGGGCAGAGGAGAGATTATGTTGTCCCGCGGGGCAGGGGAAACCAGTTGCCGACAAACAAGTGGTCGGCCGTTTGTCGGTTCGTGAAGCGGGGGGAGTAAACCGGGAGAAGGGCCCCCCCCCAGACGGGAGACGAGCTCGCCTATTACACCCTTCAAATCTCACATACTCTCACTTACACCACTGAGTTTCTAGTATTTTTGTATATACTTCAAACTTGATTTAGAGCTTTGACTCAAAATTTGTGGGTAAAATCGACACGTGGAGCAGTAACAGGCGTCCAGTCATTTTGATAGATCACACCCGTCGAATATGCGGACAAATGAGATTGACACGTGTGGCCAATAGGTTCACAGACAGATCTACGCCACAGTTTACCGTACGTTTTGTACTTTAGTCCTTCTTAAATTGGGGAAATGGATTATGAAACCTTTTATAAATTTAACCTCCTGGGAACTGTAGAATCCGCCTTTTATCTCCTCTCCCCCCCCTCTCTCCCTCTCCCTCCCCCCTGCACCTCTCGATCGATCGCCTACATAGCGGAGCTGCTCCGTCGCGGTTGAAAGCTTGAATGGAAACCCTAGAAAGCATTGGCAGAGTCTGAGGGATCGGGCCGTTGTCGGAGAGGCTCGTGTTGTGAGCGTAGTCAATGCCTAATAAGGATGATGTAGCGCTGGATTTCGTCCATAACCACGGGATGTCATCCCCTGAGAAATCGACCTCCATCTTTGGGGTTGGTTGCTTGGATCCTATTGCTTTGTATTTATCCTTTTTTTTCAATGAGTTGGAAGACTTTCGGGCTGTCTGTAGTAGAAGACCTGTTCGATTTTGTCTACTGTAGCTGCGGCAACCGAAATTCTGCTGGATTTTAGTTCACTTTCTCGCTTTTTTGGATTTCTTCCTGAATGTCTCACTTTCCCGGTGAGAACGGAAGATAATCGTTATTGGATAGTGCCAGTTCCAGTAATTTTCCTTAAGATCTAGTTGAATGTTTCTCCGCAGCTTTCTTTTTTTTGTACTTATTATTTCGTGAAAATCTCATACGGTGGTAGCGTCTGTGTTTCTCTTTCAATGAGTTGATGCCAAATCCTTGTCTGTGCGTTCTGTACTTGTCAGTCGCGAACTAAACGTTTGATAATTATCTATTTGACGTTGCTTTTTGTCTCACTGATTAATGATGGAGAGAATCAAGCTTTTTATCTCCTTTTTCTCCGTTATATCTTCATTTCAACTGTTGTTGGTTTCACTAATAATTCTTTTCCATGACAGGTATGTAGTTTGTGTAAGTATTAAAGTGGGTCGAATGGTTTACCGAAACATGGACTCATCTGAAAATGAAGAAAATATGTTCATTGTTGGCGATGCCAAGGTATTCGAATTGCACCAACTGAAAGTTCAACATAAATTGTTTTATTTGCCATGCTCTTTCCTTTTCATTAAAAAATCGTAATCACGGCGGAGGAAGGTCCTGTTCTGGCTACTTATAGAAACATGTATATTGAGATACTTTTATCTTCTATCTGGCATCTGGCCATTTGAATTGTTGAACATGCTGAAGTTCATTCGTGTTTGATATTCTATAATTAAAGCACAGATTTATGCGAATTTATATATATGTACATATTTGATTGATATTCCTTCTTTTTATTATATTGCATTCTTCTGGCAGAGTTCCCAAATTCTTTGAAAACCTATGAAAAAGAGAATAACAATCTTCGTATTTCCAAATCATTTATGAAGTCGCTTAAAATTATCAGTGTCGTGCAACTAGAAAAGTGGATATTTTATTTTATTTTTGGGTTGTGATGCTTTGTTGTCTTTATAGTGTACCAGATAGCATGCACATTTCTGCTCCCCGTGGATGGCCGTCACCTTCATACAATTTCCACAGCACTACTCTTTACATTCAGCACAGCTCTGACAGACCGGAAAACTCGTTAATTGGATCCATATAATAAAAAAAAGTTATTTTGATGTGCAGTTACATGGAGGGATGTGTAAGGCTCTTTCTTCAATTGTTTGCAAAGTGCTGGAAATATTTCCAGCCATAGAGGCGGAACGACCAAGAAGTAAATCTGGCATCCAGGCTCTATGTTCTTTGCATGTGGCTATTGACAAAGCCAAGAATCTGCTTCGTCACTGCTCTGAATCGAGTAAACTTTACTTGGTAATTGTATTTCACTTTTAGAAAGATAATGAAGATTCGTTTTTACCTGATTCTGAGTAAATTGTCGAGTCCCTTTTGGAAATGATTCATTGTGCCCATTGTAAAACGTAATTTCTTCTGCCGTTAGTCAAGTGACTGTCGCACCTGCTCATGGTGCATTTAATCTGTCTGTAACGACACTTAGCGGCCTTAGATAATATCAGCGAAAGTGGAAACCATTTTTAAGGAACTGCTGCCAGTTCCTGGGGCACAATTAAATATCACTGTGTTTGATGCCAGAGAGCCCATATTCTTTCTTGTCCTTATGGCAACTATTTATTTATATGATGAGTACTCGAGTGGCAATCCTTTTTCATTGTCATATTTATTCTTCAGGCCATCACAGGCGAATCAATTCTTCAAAAATTTGAAAAGGCAAAACATGCTCTTCTTGGAAGTCTCAGGGGCGTTGAAGACATTATGCCGGAATCTATTGGCTTCCAGGTATCTTTCCCCATATGTCCTGTCAACATTACTGGGGATGGTATCTCTGAACTGACCTGTTGATTTGAGTCATTTATGCATTGATGTCTTCCAACCTAGCCTTCTTGATTGCTGTTGTAGACGGCCCATTTTAATCATTTCTCTTCTCTGTCCTACCGCTGGTTTATTTTCTGTTCTGTTGATTTCAACATTTATGCATTGAAGTTTTCCAATTTGGCCTTCTCGATTGCAGTTATGAACAGCCCATGTAAAGAACTTGTCTTATATTTCCTGTTCTGTTACTGGATTCTCTTGCATATCTCCTCTCAAATTTCAACGACGGCTGTTCTGAATTTTAATTGCTTAGAGGGAAGTAAAGTAAAAAGCTTTCATCGGCATCCATTATAAGTAGAATCATTAATTACGCACTTAGTTTCTTCACTATATTACTGGTTTATTTTTTAGGGAATCGTTCATATTTAACTTATTCTGGTTCGTTAATGGAAAATTCCCATTCAATACTTTTTTCGCACTTACTCATATTCTTTCTTCATCGACTCGACTCTCATGAACCTTCCTGGTGCAGATCATGGAGATTGTGAATGAGCTGGAGCAGACTGTGTTTGCATTAGATCACTCAGAAAAGAATGTTGGCGAGGTTGTGATCCAGTTGCTTCAGAAGGAGAGAAAACTCAACAGCAACTCCAACGACACTGTGGAGCTTGAAATCTTTCACCAAGCTGCTACGAAACTGGGGATCATATCCTCAAAGGCTGCTCTCACAGAGCGACGGGCCCTCAAGAAGCTCATTGAGAGAGCGCGAGCTGAGGAGGACTGGCGGAAAGAATCCATTGTGTTGTACATACTGCACTTAATGAGGAAATACTCGAAGCTCTTCAGAAGTGAGTTGTCAGATGACACCGACTCCCAAGGCTCAGCTCCATGCTCTCCCACCGTGCTCAGCAGCTTTGAAGAATGCTCTGTTCTCAGTGCAAATGGGCAGGCTTTTGAGAGACAGCTAGCGAAGATCAGCTCGTTCAGCCTGAAGCCAAGTAGCAGAAAATCCGGCGGCATGCCTGTGCCGCCAGAGGAGCTCCACTGCCCAATATCCCTGCAGATCATGTATGATCCGGTCATCATCTCCTCTGGGCAGACCTATGAGCGGGCCTGCATTGAGAAATGGCTTAACGAGGGCCACAGAACCTGCCCGAAGACTCAGCAGCAGCTCTCTCATCTCTGCCTGACTCCAAACTACTGTGTGAAGGGCTTGATCGCCAACTGGTGCGAGCAGAATGGGATCGCCATCCCTGAGGCCCCCCCCGATCCTGTTGAGCTGACTTATTGGCGGCTGGCCCTGTCAGAGTGTGAGGCCACAGACTCCCGCTCCGTGGGGAGCATTGACTCTTGCAAGCTGAACGACGTGAAGGTGGTGCCTCCGGCGAACAATGGCGGGGAAAACCTGAGCGGCGGCTGTTGCCCTGAATATGAGACGGACGAGCTGCAGAGATTGGAAAACCTGCTATCAGCTCTCTGCGAAGGGGATGACTTGGGGAAGAAGTGCAGGGTGGTGGAGGAGATAAGGTTCATCCTCAAGGATGATGAGGAGGCGAGGATTTACATGGGCGGCAATGGGTTTGTGGAGGCTCTGGTTCAGTTCCTTGCGCTGGCGATCAGTGAAGGAGATGGGGCTTGCCAGGATGTTGGGGCCATGGCTCTCTTCAATCTCGCCGTCAACAACAACAGGTGAAGTCTCTTTCCTTTCTTTCTCTGTTTCTTATTTCTCTCTTCTTTTCAATCTGCCTGGGCTCATGGGGGGACGGCAAGTGGGCAGCCTGGAGGAGGGAGCGTTGACCTTCTGGGCGCTGCTCCTAGTTTCCCTTTTAGGATCTGTTGGGCCCATTGACCAGCTCATCAAGAACACCTCGCTGTCATTTCGTCCGATTTGTAATCGTTGTGTTCTCCGGTTTTCAACTGAAGCAAGAGAAAATCCTTAATATTTTTATTATTCTTTTTATTTATATTAATGCTCACTCTTGGCAATGTTCTTAGCATGCAACCCTTCCATATCATGTAGAAAAAAACTCTGCGAATGAAATACCAAAGAAGCCTGGCAATGAATCTAACAATGCCTTAGCGCATATGGGCATCGCTTGATCAAAGGATTGATTGCTGAAAATCTCATGTTGTTCGGTAAAAATGGGTTTTTTGGCTCGCAATAAAGCCAGCATCCTCATCGAGCAAGGCATAGTCCCATCTATCTACCTCTCCAGACAATATCTTGAGTATCTGTGATGGTGATTTTTGTTAGTACATCGATATGATCTCAAATGTGGGCACATTCTTCTCATGGGGATCTTCCGATCTGATCTCAATCGCATTTGGGTTGACTGCATCTTCCTCCTCCTGATTTCCTCATTTGGGTGGTTGTCGCAGGAACAAGGGGTTGATCTTGTCTGGGGGGATCATCCCACTGCTGGAGGAGATGATGCAGAATTCCTCCTACGAGGCGGCGACGGCCCTCTTCCTCAACCTCTCCTGTCTCGACGAGGCCAAGCCGGCCATTGGCGCCAGCGCCGCCGTGCCGCAGCTGGTGAAGCTCCTGCACGCCGCCCACGCCGGCGCACAGTGCAAGGCCGACGCCCTCCACGCGCTGTACAACCTCTCCGGCCACCCGCCGAATGCCGCCGGGCTGATCGCAGCGGGCATCGTGGAGGCCCTCCATGCCGCCGTGGCGGGGCCGCCAGAGCCGGAGGGGAGCACCTGGGTGGAGAAGTCGGTCGCGATCTTCACCAATTTGGGCTCATCGCCGGGGGGGAAGAAGGAAATTGTGGCGGCGCCGGGGCTGATTGGCGCGCTGGCGGCGCTGCTGGACATGGGGGAGGCTGCCGAGCAGGAGCAGGCGGTGGCGTGCCTCTTGGTGCTCTGCGATGGCGACGATTGCTGCAGCCACCTGGTGCTACAGGAGGGAGTGATCCCTGCGCTGGTGTCCCTGTCGGTGAACGGCACGTCGCGGGCCAGGGAGAAGGCGCAGAGCCTACTCACGGCCTTCAGGGAGCAGCGGCAGCGAGTGGCGCCGAATTGCGGGGAGGGCAGCAGCGGTGGGGGAGCTGCCGGGGCGGCGGCGGCGGCGGGGGTGGGGGAGGGAGGAGGTGGAGAGGGGAAGCCGCTGTGCAAGTCCAAGTCGAAGAAGCTGGGGAGGACGTTGAGCTCCATGTGGAAGAACAAAAACTTCTCAGTGTACCAGTGCTAAGGCGGGGGCCTCACTGCCCCGTGTAAAGTTTCTCGCTAGATAGGTTATTATTCTTGGCTCCTCCTAATGGCTTCGCTTTTTATGTGCCCAGCATACGAGACGACGTATGGAGAGAGAGAGAGAGCGAATGGGCACAAATAATTGGACTAAATATAAAGAGAGGGGTAGTCAAGGATATGCCACAACCCATCTGTGCCATGCTCTATACTTTTTAACCCCTGAAATATGAGAAAATATATACAAATTTTAATTTCCTGACAAGTATAACCAGAGAATAGCCCCACCTGGTGGGTCGTATCCTGTAGTACAGGTCGACCAGCTATATAGCTTAATGGGCCCTTGCGATATGTTCTTAATAGGCTCTCAGAATTCCAAGCCCGACCGGACCGCCTCGACCGAACCGGACCGGACCGGCTGACAGTATCTGCGGAAGGAATCAGCTCGGCGGGAAGCCACCGGAAAAGCCGCCCTTCCTCAATCCAAAACCCTAGCCCTGTCTTTCCTCACCCCCCTTCCTCTCTCTCTCTCTAAAATGGAACGAGCAAGGGTTCCGCGGAGTCGCTGGGGAGTCCCCTCGCTCCTCCACCTCTGGATCGTCGTCGCCGTCGTCGTCCTCCGCCTCCCACAGCCGGCGGCGGCGGCGGAGCTCGACTCCGGGGACACAGAAGCCCTCCTCCAGCTCCGCTCCCTTCTGGTAGACCCCGGCGGCGCCCTCACCACCTGGACCGGCGGCGGCGGCGGCGCCTCCTCCGCTGTCTGCACCAACTGGACCGGAATCTCTTGCAGGAACGACGTTAGAGTACGAGTGGTGGGAATAGACCTCGCAGGCTTCAACCTCTCGGGAACCATCCACCGGGGGATCTGCCGGCTCTCCCTGCTGGAAACCCTCGTTCTCTCCGGCAACTCCCTCGCCGGAGCAATCCCCTCCTGCTTCGGCGAGCTCTCCGCCCTCCGGCGACTGGACTTGGCGGGGAACCACTTCTCCGGCGAGCTCCCGCCGGAGCTCGCCGGGCTCCGGCACCTCCGCGAGCTCGTCGTCTCCGGCAACCCCGCCCTCGGCGGCCGCCTCCCGGACTGGATCGCCAACTTCTCCCTGCTTAGGAAGCTCGACCTCTCCTCCGATTCCTTCCAGGGATCCATCCCCGAGGGCTTCTTCAAGCTCCGGTCCCTGCGGCATCTGGATCTCTCCGACAACAAGCTCATTGGCGAGCTGTCGGACTTCGACTCCTCGCTGGTGGCGCTCCGCCTGGCGGGGAACAACTTCTCCGGCACGGTCCCCTGCTTCTCCGCCTCCAATGGAACTCTGAAGGTCCTCGATCTGTCCTGCAACTCCCTCGCTGGAGGGATCCCCACCTGCCTCTCCCATCTCCGGCGACTGGCAGAGCTCAACCTCTCCGGCAATGGCCTGCAGTACGGCCTCTCCCCGAGGCTCGTCTTCTCGCCGGAGTTGAAGGCGCTGGATCTCAGCTCCAACGAGCTCTCCGGCCACATCCCCGGGAAGATTGCCGGAGGATCCTCTGCGCTGCTGCTGCTGGATCTATCCAGGAACCGTTTCTCCGGCGAGATCTCCGGGGAGATCGCAGGTCTGAGGAGCCTCCTGGGGCTGTTCCTCTCAAGCAACCTGCTCTCCGGCGAGATCCCCCCCGCCATTGGGAACCTCACGTACCTGCAAGTGCTGGATCTCTCCCACAACACCCTCTCCGGCGAGATCCCCCCCGGGATCGCCGCCTGCTTCCAGCTATGGCAGCTCAAGCTCGACCACAACAACTTCTCCGGCGAGCTCCCACCGGAGCTGGACGCGCTAGACAGCTTGAGGATCCTCGATCTAGCGGCGAACAGGTTCTCCGGCGAGATCCCGCTGCCGCTGGCGGGTTGCAGGTCGCTGGAGGTCGTCGATCTCCAATCCAACCAGCTCTCCGGAGAGCTCACCGGCGCCGTCGTCGTCAGGTGGCGGAGCCTCCGGTACCTTTCCCTCGCCGGAAACTTCTTCTCCGGCGAGATCCCCGACTGGATATTCTCCTTTCCGAATCTCCGCACTGTCGACCTCTCCGGCAACCGCTTCGCGGGCGCCATCCCCGATGGCGACTTCAACCTCAGCGAGCCCTTCAACGGCGAGCTCCATAGCAGCAGCAGCCCCAGCAGCGGTGGCGGCGAGGCGTACAGAGTCACGGCGACAGCGGTGGATCTCGCCGGAGGCGGCGAGGTGGAGCTGAGCTACGTGCTGCTGTCGCCGGCGGGGATCGACCTCTCCGGCAACGTTCTCCAGGGAGAGATCCCGGAGGGGTTGCTGGGGCTGCGGGGGATCCAGTTCCTGAACCTCTCGAACAACTTCCTCGTCGGAGAGATTCCGGCGGTGGGGGCGGCGGGAAAGATGCAGAGCCTTGTGGCGCTGGACCTCTCCCACAACAAGCTCTCCGGCGAGGTTCCGGCGAGGGAGATCTCTGCGCTGCCGCAGCTGAGGGAGCTGAACCTCTCCTTCAACTGCCTGACGGGGCCGGCGCCGGAGAAGAAGGTGATGGAGAGGTTCCCGGGGGCTTTCTCCGGCAACCCGGGGCTGTGTTTGGAGGTCTGTGGGAACTTACCGGCGGCGGCGGCGGGAGGCCTGCGGGGTGGCGGCGGCGCCGCCGGGGAGGGAGTCGTCTCCTTCTGGGCTTTCATCCTCAGCGCCGCCGTGAGCTCCTACATCTCCATGCTCGCCATGTGCTGCTCCCCACGCGCGCGGGCCTTCGTCTTCTACGCCTTCAAGGCGGGGACCTGAGCTCAGCTCCACCACCCCCTAGGAATCTTCTCCATTTCAGCGGCGCAGGATTTCGATCTCAAATGGGGAAACAGAAGATGAACAGAAGATCGAAGGAACTGCCCAAATGAGGAAACAGATGAAGAACAGAAGATCGAAAGAAGGCAAGTTCTTCGGGAATTCATCTGAATATCAAGGTTGTTCAATTCCGTGGGGTCTCTCGACATGAACAGGCTCGTCATCTTCGACACCATCTCCGCCGAAGAGCTCAGCTCGGACGCCCAGCAGGGACAGATCTTGCCGGAGAGAAGCTGCATCTCTGAAGAGCACGCCCTTCATGCCGGCATTAATGGCAGCCTCCACGTTTCCCATCCTGGAACCAGTTTGCACCACAATATCTTCAGATATGAAATATATAAGCGCGGAGGTATATAATCCCATCCCGACTCTCCTCTCAGAGTCCTGCCACGTGGCATCATATCGGGCCGGGCCGGGTTGCCCCGGGCGGGCTTCATATCTACATATGGCCCACTATAAAACACTCCAAGGTGTTTCATACCTGTCATCTATGAAGATACAGCATGCGGGATCGACCCGGAGGTGCCGAGAAGCCTCCATGTAGAACTCGGCGGCCGGCTTCCGTTTTCCTAACAATTATTTTCAATTGGACTTAGTTCATCTCGAATTATTAATAACTTAAGTGGAAAATGCCTGATTTTTCTCACTTTGGAAAATAATAAATGCGCGTAATTACCGGTGGTGCAAGAGCAGAATGTCCAGGACAAGTAGGTTGAGATCTTCAGCTTCTCTTCGATCATCGAGTACCTGTGGATTGGGTCGGATGTATTTTTTGAGATTAAAAAAAAAAAACCGATGATTAGGAGAAGGCAATTATGCGAAGAACGAATTATTATTATTATTTTTTAACCAAATGGGGTAGTTGGTGAATGCGTGCATCTCGTAGCTCCCGCTCTTCAGACTTCGAAGCAAATCTTCGATGCCATCAATGTATGAATATCCTCTCCTCATGCAATCTTTGAGACCTGAAGAAGAGACGCGAGTCAACGGGCAAGAAACATGGCGGCGCTTAAAAATGGTTGAATGAGTGTTTTAGCGAGAATTCCAAGCTGATATGATATTGTTCTGAAAAATATTTCTTTCCTAATTAAATAGGAGGCCTTCGATCTTTTCCAGTAATTCTTACCTTCTAAGTCAATGGGTCTCCCATCCTTGAAGAATCTCCTGGCTAGCTCTACCTGATGCCAAGAAAATATAATATAATTAACTTGATCGATCGAGAATATGAAAGGGACCGAAGGATAAGTGTTAGAGTGCTCCATAGAAGAACCATAACAAGCTGAGAAATTAGTCAACGGGGTTCCCTACATTTCTTGACCTATTCAAGGGGATCTGACTCTTGACTCCCACAAAGTGTCAATCTCAGTGTGGCTTGAAGAAATTTATCTCAAGGACAGTGGAAATCCTCTCTTCCAGTCCAAGGAATGGCCGGTAAAGATAGCGCCCATCATCCTTTCTCACTAAGTCAACGGAACATGTCAAATGCATCTCCGCATAATTTAATTAATGCTGATTTTCATAGCACGGATAGTAAAATGCCAGTCCACAGCGACATGTGTTAGAATGCAAAGTCTTTACAAAAATGAATCCGAAATAGAAGTAAATTGCAAGGAGATTATGGACTATCTTTTGAGACTATGATCAAATCCTCATTTAGGTTAATAATTAAGTCATTCCTAAAAAAGATCAAGCACTCAAAGCTCCAGCCTTTCCAAGTATCTTGGAAGTGTGTTTTGTTTGAAGCTTCTGACATAGAAGAACCATTTTTCTAGATCTGGCAGGTTGTTTCGAAGTTATTTATAACTGTACTTTGTTATTTGTGGTGTTAGAGCTCGCTGTCAAGTCAGGCTTAGCTCGTTGTTGTGATTGAGTTAACTTGAAGGTTGTATGACCCAGAAGAAATCTCAAGGCGGTCTTGGTGTGGAGTTGGTGTGGTGGTGGTGACCAGACTGCTTTTAAATTTCTGCGTGAGACTTACTTACCCAACTATTAAAATAAAACGATGAACAGACTTTTCGATTTCAGAAATACTGTTATTATTGTGGCAACTAGATTAAAACAGTTCGTATTTCTGATGAGAATAGGCAATGCTGTAGTCCTTCTCTAAGCCAATGCAGATTAACCCTCTGTTTCCCTTTTCAATTCTTCTGGAAATACCCAATTCCTTGGATTCTTCTCATCTCCAACGCCATTATTGGTCACAATAAGATATGATCCGTTCAATCATTTCTCGGTCAACGATCATTTCTCACCCTTCCAAGGCCTTCTCGACGAAGAGAAACAAAGTTTTAATTATCTTTTATTTATAAAATAATGCTTAATACAATTTGATTTTCCACCTATTTTCTCTTTGCATACACCCCCAGGAACCAGGGGATTCCAAACTACCCAAACTGGCTCTTTTCAGTTCTAACCATGAGAAAATTAACAGCAAATTCTGTTTAAAATATCTGACTATCATCGACAAAGTAACTATGAAATTATCTCATCTTTATTTCCATTTCTAAAAGGATTTCTAAAATGGGAGACCCATCAGTTGAGTGTCTTCTCTCCAGGCATCCATAGCGCAGATTAAGTTCATGACGAACATGGCTTCTGTATGAACAAGGTAGCATAACTTACGACCTATCCTTCCTCCTTTTCAGTAGAGTCCAGTGTTTCTCGTCAAAGCTTCATTAATATTGGTTCATTACAATATAGACTGGTGTGGCTTATGTTCTGGGTTTGATTTGGAAAACGAAAAATTTGTGGAGGGCAAAAGAGCTATGGAAAAATGTTCAAAGATCGGCAATAAAACTAAAAGAGGCAAGCCGGCTTTTGATTTCAAAAAGCCTTGGGCCTGGGTGATGCGGAAATCATTAAAGTGAAGCCCTCGTAAATTTATTCAATCCGCTTTGAAACTTAATCTCAACATTGTGTTCATTGGATGCGTTAATACTGTCTATCTATCTATCTATCTATCTATCTATCCATCCATCTATCTATCTATCTATCTATCTATCCATCCATCTATCTATCTATCTACCTATCTATAGATAGCTAGATAGGTATACACAAAGAAATAAAGAGATGTGGCTATAAAGTACACCAAGTACAAGAGATTAGTCTCAACACTTTCATTTTGGGCCCCTCTTCCTATCCTATGAAATCTCTTGGGAAAAATGGGTCCAAAACCAGCTGAACAAAGATCAATAAACCCATAGCTGAAGCAATCAACTTCATACAAGTTTGATAACATGACTGATACTTTTGTTGATAATCTTTGAGGAAGATCAGAGAAATGTGAACCCATATGCCAGGTGAGGCCAATCTCATGGATCTCAAACCCAAACCAAAAGTCAAATTAAATCGAAGCTATCTGATCTTGGAACCTTTTCGTTTGAAAGTCAACTCTCTCTTTGCCTCGCTACCATCCAATTCTTGCAGGATAATCAATGAATGCATATTTAACTCAAGCTATAAGAATTTCATTTTAAAAAAAATACAAAGTTAAAAGATACTGTCATACCTCATCAATCAGGCCCTTCTCAAAGTCCATCCATGAAGTTGGGTGTTTCTGTTCCAAAAGTTCTTTCATCGGCATCCTGCAAAGCGTTTAATCCAAGAAGAAAACTTGAGCTAAGATATTAGAATTTCCAAATTACTTTAGTTAATTATCAGGTGGTACACATGAAGCGCTACATAAGTAACATTTAAATGATCATAATCACTTTTTTCGTGGGGAATCTAAATGAAATTCCCCACAATTGAGGTTGATCTTGACTGATCATTGAGATCTGAAGATTGAATTGAAGCGATCGTTTCATAAATATTTTATATGATGATAGAAATGCTAATGGTTTTCCCTGTCTGTGACAGTCATCAGAACCAAGCGTCACTTCAGAAGTAAATAACACTTGAAAATTTCCCTTTTCAGAGAAAAGCTGAAATGAAAAAAAAGTCATAAAGGTATTCAATTCATCTGTTCCGGTCATGCTGTACCCACCGATCAGGTTAGGCTGAGAATGCAACGACATGGAAACACCTAGAAAGCATGATATTGTCCACGATAACTTGCCAGTTTAGGTTAAACGACAAATAGATACAGGATTCAACAGGGAGAGAATTTTTGTTGGAATAAAAAGAACGATAAATTCGCCATCTTCCCTTCCATATTTTAAAACGGGAGACAGATTGAGTCTGCAGACTCGTATCTATTCCATCTACATCAGGAATCGAATGGAAGAAATTTGCTCATAAGGCGCACCGAAATAAGCTGCGAGAGTTCCAGAGCGTCCGTTCGGACGGAAACACTCCGAATAACATGAATCCACCGACCACAATCAAAATAAGGAAATCGAGGACCAAACCTGAAGAAGGCGGGAACGTCCTCGTAGAACGGATCCCTAACGACGGTGTCCATGATGTCAAAAAGTAGCACCGGCAGCTTCCTGCCGGCCGGTGGCGAGGAGGAGCAGGCAGAAGGGGCGCCGGCCATGGCCGCCGGCCTCGCGTTCCGCTTCAGAGGAGAGAGGAATGCGACAGCAGGAGGAGGACGGGCGAGCAAGCCCATGACGGATATCCGAGACCAATCTGATTTAACAACTTGCATCATCAAATTGAGTAAACTAGTCGAACAGCGGCGAAAACCAACCGACGGATGAAAATCCGTGAGCAAATAAAGTCAACGTGCGAGTTCTTCGAAGAGTTCGTTAGTTTGACCTCCTCCCAAAGCACCTTGATTATCGCGCTACGCCTGGATTTGTCGACTTTCGGCTTCAAACCGTTCGAAGATTCTGGATAAGAATAGACAGCCAGTGGCGGCCGCTAAGCTTATCAAGGCAAGTTGGTCGCCCTATTTATTGACTCCGAATTCGAAAATAAATGGAAATCAATTTTGGATTAAAATACTGAACTATTTCAAGCCGTGCATATAGATAAACTCGATATGATTAATAAAATAAAATAATATAAATTGGGTATTTATATTTGATTTTTTTTATCGTATCAATGAGGACAAACGAAATCCATATCTCTCTCCCTCCCTATCTCTCTCTAGTGACGTGGCGCTTTCGAAGATATTAAAAATGTTATTTCTTAGAATGTAGGGTTATTTTGCATTAAAAAGAGAGCTCGGGTGTGTACGCGAAAAAAACAAGAAAAACGCCGTATCGTTCGTTCTACATATGGCTTCCCGCGAGTCTCTCTCTCTCTCTCTCTCTCTCTCTCTAGTTTGCCCGCGGAAATGAGGGCACCTGTTTGTGCCGGTAGGAACGAGGATGCTTGCGGACAACGGGGGAAGCATGTGGGGATTCCTCAATCATTGGAAGGAAGGAGAAGCGGGGATAAGGAGGGAAGCTGCGGCGGCTCAGGGGAAGTTTTCTGAGGGAACGATTGCTTGCAGTACCGTTCTGCGCGGCATGGCGATCGAGGAATTGGCTGCGGTTCCCCTTGGCCTCCTCTTTCTCCTCTCCGGTCTTATCGTCAATGTCATCCAGGTTGGCACCGTTCTGCTTGCTTTCTTAGTGTGTTCGAGTGATACATGTTATTTTGATTGTATACTCATTCTGACGAATGTGGGCTTTGCGCCTTTCCATAATCTCCGGTAAAGAACATTGTAGATTATATATAGTGCACAATTTGATGTTAAGTTGGTCTCCTTTTCAGGCAGCTTGTTATGTTACCATTAGGCCATTCTCCAAGAGCATGTACCGGATGGTCAACATAAAAGTTGTGGAGTTACTATGGTACCAAATTGTTTGGCTCTTCGATTGGTGGGCTGGAATGCATGTATGCCTAGTTTCATCTATATTTAACTTTCATTGTCTAGATGCCGATCTTTTAGAACGCTGCCAGGTTTTGTGTTTGTCTCCATGAGCCACTTTATGATAATCAGTGTTTATCCTTGAGCTTCAATTTGGCTGGTTTTTTCATTCTCTATGAATAAGAAGAGACGATTCTCTTTTTAAATTAATTATATTAGTGTGTTGGAATTACAAGTCAGATATCCTAAGTATTCATTTCTTTTTATAGGATTGCAATGTGATCTCATTTTTTCAAGGATTTTTTATATTATTTTTCATGTCTTCTTGGCCGAAGGTTGGGATTCATACAGCTGATAAGTTTTTAGAAAGTAGAAAGTAGAAGAGTAAAAATCAAAATAGCACTGTTTTATGTTGTATTATTGGACGCAGTGGTTCTTGAGCTTTTATCAATGACCATCTTTGGACCCTTTTTTTTTTTTCAAATTGCCACGGATGCTAGTGCAATTCATATCAATGATTATATATCTTTCTCCTCGCTATCTCTTTGCAATGCCATACTGGATAATGGTGGCCAAAGTAGGCTTGTACTAAGGCAATATCATAGTATGATCTTCTCTAGAAATAAGGTTGTGACTTGAAGACGCTTGGAAGAAAACAAAATGAATAGTAATGCACTGATGGTCCATGGGTAGAAACTCTAAAAGATTGTACTTGTATATGGGTATGGCTTGCATTTTTTTAAATTTTCATTTTAAGTAGTATTGGTAGGCCATGAAATTATTTATTAATGTTTATTCATGTTCTTTATTAATTAATATTAAGTAATACTATTTAGTTTTGTTAGAGGAAACAACATAAAATTTTTATTTAATCTTAAAAGAGATATGAATAGTGACCTCTCAACTATGGTGATCTAGGTAGCAAGGAAAACACAAAAATAATTTGGCAAAATAAGGAAACTATATGAGGGAAGTATCATCTCACTGAAATGCATTTAAATTCCCAACAAAGAATTTTTCTTGTGAATTTGTGTGCCATTTGAGATTATATCAATTTGAATATGCTTGAATTTCAATTGTATGCCATTCACATGCATTAGTTTTAATTAAATTGCTCTATGATTGGTTTGAGAGTTGTTGGAGTGTATTTATCCTAAAGGAGGGGATGAATAAGCTTTTTCATCTTCATTAGTTTGTGTTGTGTTATAGAGAACTAGTAGTGGAAATTAAACTAAGTGGAGAGAGATTGTGAACATGAGTTCTTTTAGAATAATTCAATTACACCTAAATTTACTATTCTTGAGAGCAACCTTACTCGGGTTTCACTAATCTTAGTAATAAAATATTACATTCACTGACTTTACTTGCTCTAGCCTACTAAATAACTCTGAAAATGCTATTACATAGATTTCTAGCCCTATTAGGTTAACCCATACCTTGACTACTATGTTGAACACAAATTCCATGTACCTAATTCTTAAAGCCATAAGTGTAGCCTCCTTAGAAGTAATTGAAGAAGATACAAGTGATAATTTGTATGAAGTAAGGAAACAACTTAAGGTTCATCATCCAATAATAATGATGAATATGCTTTCTTATGACCTGCCTAGGTACTAGTCATCTCTTTGATGACTATGATCTCACTATGGTGGTGGAAAATTTTACATAGTAAAACTCAAATCGATATTTTTAGTCATCATTGACTTCGTGTGAAAGTTGTATGAGGTTTGCCCAAAGTCTTTTTACTTTTTGTGTTGTAAGATCCTATTGGGTGTCCTATGGCCATAAAGAGGGAAATGGACTGCATAAAATTGTCAAAGAATTGAAATATTTTCTGGACATCAATAATGTGGATTAATTTTGAAAATATCTGAATCTTTTTAATTTTATTGAAATTTTGTGAAAATCCTTTGTAGTAATCTTTTAGTTGTTTTGAAAATTATTGTTATTTTTCTTGTTACGAAACATAGATGAGGCTTTTTCATTGTACTGATAAGATCAAGGATGCCCTTTAGACCATGGGGAAAGTTTCTATTTGGGATAAAATATATTCCTAACTATCATCTTTTTCAAGTGTCTTTGGTCCTTTTTTTTTTAAAGCACCATTATTTTGCATGGGATGGTTTTTAGTTTGTACCTTTGAGCTAGTGTGTGTGTTTCTCCCTATTTTTTTTATGTGTTAGCTTTTGTAGTCTTATTTTTTAGTGTGATCAGGTGTTGTAAAGTGCTTCTTTAAAGATTAAAGTTTTTTGAGTTTAGTCATGAAGCTTATTATGTTTTCTCTAATATTTTTGTTGTAGGTGGAACTTTTTGCTGATTTTGAAACTTTGCAATCAATGGGTGGGTGCATAACATCTCCATAGATGATTGTACTTGATCTAGATATGCAAATGATAGTATTTCTTTGAGTATATTGTATGGTACCTTTGTAATATGCGATTGTTTTAGGCAAGGAACATGCACTTATCATGTCAAATCACCGAAGTGACATTGATTGGCTTGTTGGATGGGTTTTTGCTCAGGTGGGCTGTTATTATTATTGAATTAAATGTTTAATTCAGTATATTTTAACACATCCATATGTTACATCTCTTGATTTATTTGAATGATAGCATTTGGTGGGAACTACCAACTTCAATTGATTCTCCTTTTTTGATACTTTTTTTTTCATTCTCAGCGTTCAGGTTGTCTTGGGAGCTCATTAGCTATCATGAAGAACTCATCAAAATTTCTTCCAGTAATTTTTTATTCTTCACATCTCTTGCCTTTATTTCACATTGTTTGTTATTTCTTACTTTTGTGTGACCAGATTAGTTGTATAATTGATTTTTTCAAATTTAAAATTATGCGTACAAATAAATAAATAAATCTATTATATAACCATTGTTAGTAGAACTATAATTAAGATCATATTAAGATGAATGAAGAATTTTTGTTGTTGCTGCTATTTTTATCGATTCAATTAAGTTGGAGTTCCATTTTACTTGTTTAATGTTTTGTGGCCATTTATATCCCTTTTGACAGAGGTAAGCATTATTGGCAATCCAACTATTATTTTTAAAAAAATATGGAGTATAGTTTAATGTGTAAATGGTATAAAGTAAGAAGCATCTTGAGCACACATCTTCAATTTGGAGATGCGACTATAATTTTAAGATTTATAGGAGATTCTAAACACTTAAAGCATAGAGCCATTGAAATTTCAAAAATTAAAATTTGATGCAATAGAAATTGTGAAATAGACTACAAAAGATAAAGAACTTAACAACTTACTATCTATGAGTCATTTAAGAAGACTTTGTTTTTGTTTCCTTTAGAGACAAGATGAAAAGAGTGACTCATTCTAAGCTGGACATGTGATGAACCAATGGCAGCAAGAATTCTTTGAATAATTTTGCAAACATATGTTGATCATCGATTTGAATTTCTTTTGTGGCATCAGGATATTGAAGATGAGTGACAATAGTTCTATCATATTTCAAGAGGTAAAATAGTATGTGATTGAGTATATTATGTTGAGTTTATATGATCTCTATCTTTTGCAATTTAGTGAAGAAAAGACTAACCAATAAGGAACATTCCAATAAGACTAACTTAATGACTATAATATGGTCAACATGATACATAATAGAATAAAAAAAATAAAATGGATACAAAGAGTAAATATTTATTTTTCGTCTATCTTATGAGTCAAATGTTTGTTGATAATTGACCTTTGTGAAGAAGTTATCAAATCCATCAAAATTATAATGACATGACAATAAAGTAGTTCACCATTTTGGAACAAGTGGTTGAGTATAAACCTAGATATTATAAAGATAGATGTTGAGCATTAGCTCTAGTAGAAATCTCTTGGGCTAGAACAATATAACCTTTCGACAAGGCAATGAACATGATTGTGAGTTAGGGGTAGCTTATTTTGTTGAAAATTTACCAAATGCTAGACTAGTGTCTCGATGTAGAGTGATATTCATAAGAAATTGAGACAATGTTCTTTTCTAGGGATTTTTCTATTGGATAGTATTTTACTATTATCTTTTATGTAGTATATATCCTATTTTTATGGGTGATATTAGTAAGAATAGAGTATTTTGATGTGTTTATTTGCCTTCCAATTTTAGATTGTAATTTTTTATTATTCATTATCATGACGGAAGACTTTGTTGTTTCTTTTTATATTTTAAATGAGATTTCTCTCGAGGATCATGAAAAGGGAAAGTGTTGAAAGTTAGAAACTTTTTTAATTGATGTTCCTCTCATTTAGATGATTTCATGTGTTATGTCACTCTATTTCTAGCTGTCTTTGTGAGGATTATTCTTCACCTTCAAAGGATGTAGAGTGATATTATAGTCTAATATTTTTATTGTCGAGTCTCATGATAAATTTTATAGTACATACTGCTTATTAGTAAAGTATTGTCTTTTATGTGAAAGGGGTTAAATATATTTTTCGTATGCAGGTTGTTGGCTGGTCAATGTGGTTCACTGAATTTCTCTTTATTGAGAGAAGTTGGGACAAAGATGAAAAAAAGTTAAAGGTATGACTTACAAATATATCATTGTAAAAACATATTGTCATATCCCAATGTCACCCCTATTTTTCTCCTCATGCAGTTAGGTCTACAACAATTAAAAGACTTCCCCCAACCATTTTGGTTGGCTCTTTTTGCAGAGGGGACAAGATTTACCCATACAAAACTTTTAGCAGCTCAAAAGTATGCTGCTTTACAAGGATTGCCAATTCCAAGGAATGTTTTGATTCCTCGTACAAAGGTGAATTTGATTATGTGATACCATACAATTCTCATTGTGTGTGTTTAGTTTTTCTCTCCTTTTATCTATGGCTAGGGAATTGATTGAAAATGAGATGCCTCTCAATTGATGTATTTCTTCTTCTTTTCTTTGAATTTTTTTTATGGAAATTTAAACTTCTCTATCTTGATTGAATTCATAGTGTAATACAATAATATACATTATTATATTCAGTCTAGTACACATTGACTCTCAACTATACAAAATATTTTACTAACTATAAAATGAGGACTTTAAACGTGATAAGAATACTTTTTTTGTGTGTCTAGCTTATTATGTTTATTATTTTGAACTTAATAATCTACAACTATAAATGAGGAGAATAATAATTACCTCTTTTATTTCTAGCTTTTCCTTTGGTTTTGTTTTCTTAATACTATGATTTTTTCAGGGTTTTGTTTCAACTATAAACAACATAAGGTCATTTGTTCCTGCTATATATGATGTAATAGTGGCCATTCCTAAAACTTCATCATCACCTACAATGCTAAGAATTTTGAAGGGAGAATCTTCAGTGGTAAGATTATCAACTTTGAATAATATATTCTAATAGCTTAAGACCCTAATTTCATTTGATTCACTTTTATGCATTAGTTTCCACTTCAATTACATATGCTTTTGTCTAAAAGATTGATTGAACTTTGTTAAAGTATAATTTTGCATCTACCATTTATAATTTCACTTGATATGTGAGTTTGTTATCTATTGACTAGATCTTAAAATTATTATTTTCAGTTTCCATAGAAAAGATGCTCAAAGCCAAATCAAGAGTAGAGAATTTGTGAATGACATTTCATAGAAATTTATTTCTAAATATACAGCTACATGGAAGAGAAGAGAAATAGTATATTTCAATGAATAGTAGTTGTTATCTCATAATTAAAGGAAAGAAAAATAAGGTAAAACTTGGGAGGAATGATGGTTCTCGATTGATTTTGTTATTAGTGAGTTGTTTTATAGCTTCCAAAATATAAGAAATGATGAGTCCATTAAATGTATGGACATCAGTTCCTTGAACTTCGATGTCTAATAATATATTTGATATGAACATTGTGAGAGTATTCATATAGTTCACATATGTCAAAGGAATATATATTTTTATTCCCCCCAAGGACTGCAACACATACATCTATTTAGTTCTTCATTAAGTGATAGCATATCTTAATTAATTATGGAGAAAAGGTTGAAAGTAGTTAATTTTAGTTTAAAGATATATATGTTAGATTGTCTACTTAACCACAAGTGTTAGCAAGTTGTTAGGAGTTGAAATGACGGTATAAATGAAAAGGTAGATATATAGTATTGGATGGCTCAAATATCAATGAGGGATGGGTAAACTATTTTGTTAATTGACATGAATCTAATAAATTTATATAATGAGTAATTATAGCTAGGTAGTAAGTACCATCAAGATTGTTAAGGAGTTTTATAATAGAAATTCAAGGGAGCATCATCCCTCTTTGGGCAAAGGGTCCTACTTATTGATTAAAGAGTTTGAGTCAGTTGGTACCAAGCTAGAGGTTGTTCAAGTTTGGTTGTTGAAGTGTATAAATAGTATAAGTCTATAAGGTGATAGATTGTTGACATAAGGTAAAGAAGATGCACATTAGAGCAAAGTATTGGCATAAACCAATTCTTGTGGAGCAGACATGTGAATAAATCATTTTGACAACTATCTAGTTGGATGGGCCAAACAAATTTTACTAGACAAACTTGCTTTATCAGATCTTTGAAAGTTTATTGGAGGAAGATGAATATCTTATTTGTGGTACATCTTGATCCTGCTCTAATCCTAGAGAGTTTAGGATTTATTATTTGATTTTTTAGATATGGGAAGCAAATGAATAACCTTGTATATCACTGATTTGTCATTATTTGTACTAGCTGATTAGTGAATGTATCCTTATCAACATGAGAGCTGGCTACTTTGGACTTTAAAAGTCCTTGTTTGGTGGATTTTGGCTGTGTACCTTAATCAACCATAAATCAATTGACATGAGTCAAAAAAAAAAAATGATAGATTGAACTCAATTTTAAGCCACAACTTGTTTTGAAGAATTGACTTGGTTTTAACTATTAAAGTTAAGACTCAATTTTCAACTTATCTAAGATGTGGTCTATTTATGAAACCTTTGATTTAGTTAGCACAACATTGATTAAGATGATTAGTTACAATATAATGTTCTTTCACTAGGTAGTTTGGGGATGTCTAAACTTTTTTTTTCTTTGTTTACTAGTGAAATGCATGTTGTATTTATTGAGTAGCAACAAGTCATCATGTTGTATTTGTTTACTAGTGAAATGCATGTGTAGCTGACTCCCAACACTTTTATCTACCACCTAGAACTCTTTCTTCTTTCTTATCCTTTGCCTCTACTAACTTAACTTGACACAATTGTTGCCTTTTCCAAACCTCACTTTTGGATTTTCTCCTTCTTCAATAGAAGATCTATAATCGGTTTTGATGTTTGATATTCAAAGATGAAGGAGAGAGTTAATTTTAATTCAAGTCATTCTCATTATTTCCACATTGTTAAATTTTTATTTGAAAGTTTTAATGGCATTGACTCTCGGTTTTAAATAAAATAGAATATTCTCCAAAGCAAAACTTGGTTTAATACTTTATTCTTATTTTAGAAAAATAGTGAATGAGATTGATAATCAAACTTTGGTGTAAACAAAGTTCAAGATTTATGAAAAGAAAGTATTCTCCAAAACCTTTATAATATGTGTTTTTCGTATGTTCATTCCTTAAAAAAATATGTAGAAAATATTGTTTGAATCGATTTTCTTCAGAATGATCCTGAAGACCCTGATATGTAGATCTAATACTGATCTAAATGTAACAAAGAAACTCAAATAAACTTTAAAAAACTCTAGAAAATTATGTGATCATGTTATTGGTCTAGTTTTGTCTTTGATTATGTGATCAACAAGAGGCCATTACGTTTGTCTATCATATAACATCATATTTTCAATATAACGGTAGAAAATAATCTGCTCACCCACAATTTGAAGAATCTATTGTGTTTGTTCCCATCTTATGATGAAACCAAATGATAGACGTTTGACCAACTCTCTTAGAATGATGTAGAAAATTTGTGAAATATCTAATTTTTAAGGTTTTAATTTAATATATAGATTTTTTTTTTGTCCTCACTACAGTGTTACATTTATGTAACAATAATTACATTTTAGTCAGCTTTGCCTAGGTTGGTACCTTCAAACATTTATCCAAACAAAAATATTTGAAGAAAAAAAATATTTTTTTGTTAGATTTATGGTCATTAGAGCTGAATATTCAATGCATATTTGAATTTGAAACTTTGATCAATGAGACAAAAAATGCTAGATTTCATTGCAATTGAAGAATTCACTAAGTATGGCACCTGTACATAAAACTTGCGAAGTATGACACTTGTAAAAGAATTCATCACAATTGAAGATGTGAGATTTCATCTGTTGTAGTGGTGTACATATCATGGAGGTTATGTAATGAGTTAAGCTGTGGAAAAATAAAGATATTGGGGAGATGCCACATTTTATCCCTGGATGTCCTATCCTTATTTTATTAAAATTATTGATGCCACCAGGTTTTTCCTCGATAGATATTTGAGAATGCCCTCTATTTTCAGACTTGAAAATCTTTCTTCCTCTTGAGTTTCTCATGGGTCTAGGAAATATGATATGTTTTCTTGTCAGGTATTTTAGTATTGATAACAAGGCCCTTCTTAGAACTATTGAAGGCAGGACGCTAGAAAGTGGCTTAAAAGTGTGGAGTTTGACCACATGTTTACCATCTTTCACTTTTGTATATTAGTGAATTGAAGACTGAATATATGGTTCATGAAATACGTATTTTGTAGGATACCATGTGGATATTTTATATGTAGCACCTCACAAAAATGCTAGCACAAAAAACTTGAAATGAATAAATGCTCATGAGATCCTCATGAGCATTCCATTTATAGACCTATCTTCTATCTATGTATCCATTCATCCATCCATCCATCCATCTACACATCATTTGCTCATCTCTATATGCTTATATCATCTGTGTTTTGGTGATTTTGATGGCACCCACACTCTCCTAGGTACATGTCCACATCAAGCGGCACTCCATGGAAGAGCTACCCCAAACCGACGAAGGCTTGGCGCTGTGGTGCAAAGACCTATTTGTGGCAAAGGCATGATTTCATACACTTACTTGGTGGTTCAAAAGTGCCCACTTAAATGTGGCCTTCAGCCTTTTCTACTCTCATGATCTGCGGCTTCAACTCTGCTGCTTGTTCCGACAGGATGCTTTGCTGGACGGGTACCTTGCTGAGGGAACTTTTGGCACCAAGGCGCCTATTCCGATTGGCCGGCCAATAATATCATTACTGGTATGTTGGTCAATAATATAACCATGCAAATATCTTCCATCATCTACATGTCATATGTCTTTATTATGCATCTCTTTCTCTCTCTATCAAACCCCTCTAATCTGAATTCCTTCTAAACTTGGAAATAATTTTCCTCCTTCCCTCCTCATCTTACATTGATATATAAAGATTATGATCAGCCCCTCACGCTTTATAAACCAGCAATGTATTCTTTTAGTAATAAGGTAGGGATTTGATTACCTACTGGAAAATTTGAGAAATAACACAGATGACTTTATGGAAATCTCTTCCATCATCTACATGTCATATGTCTTTATTCTATATCTCTTTCTCTCTCTATCAAACCCCTGTGATCTGAATTCCTTCTAAACATATAAATATTTTCCTCCCTCCCTCCGCATCTTACATTGATATATGAAGATTATCTAGGTTAAACTTTACAAACCAGCAATGTATTCTTTCAGTTATAAGGCAGAGGATGGATTACCCAGTGGAAAAATTTCAGAGATATCAATCTATTTATTTTGCTTCTCGTCCTCCCCCTTCCCCTCGCCCAGCTCCTCCGGTCTGAATCCCCTCTGTCCTCTGTCTCAGGTCGTCATGTCCTGGTCATGCCTTTTGACATCCGCTGCCTTCAGATTTTTCGAGTGGTCAACTCTCCTCTCAACTTGGAATGGGATCTTGTGCTCATCTTTCTGCGTGCTTCTGGTCGCTGTTATCATGCACATATTTGTACTCTTCTCCCAGTCTGATCGCTCCACGGCTGCCACGGTAGCCTCCACCAGGGTGAAGGATGACTGAGCTCCAAAAATAAGGCATGCAGTGTATATATATATATACTATAAGGGGAAAAAAATTAATCACCTAGATAATTCTCTATTTTTTTAAAATTTTATTTTTTTTATGTCGTTATGAGCCCTTAAAAAGCTTGAGCTTTGTCTTCGCCTTGTTGAATAAATATCATGGGAATATCAAGGTAACTGATTTCCCGTTGTAAGAATGAGAAGATTCTCCATCACCCAAGTGTAGTAGGCATGAGGCCAGCACATCCATATGAAAGTCTCTCTCTCTCTCTCTCTCTCTCTCTCTCCTCTCTCTCTCCCTATGAATTCCCTCGCTCTCATCACATGAGACGTCATTAGACAAGAAGGTAGTGACAGAATTTGGTCATAGTAACTTGAATCCCTACATGGAATCAATATGGGCGTTAACTTTTTTAATTCAAGCTCAACAATTTCCATACCAAACTTCTTCTTTCTCCTCTTTTTTTTTTTGGGTAATAAATAAGCGCATGTGGATTCATCTTCTAAAGATATTTGGTCAAGAAGACAAATTTATGTATTCAAGGTGACTTTTCTTTCGTTGACCATTTCATATCAAACTTCTTCTTTCTCAACATATTTTTTGGTGGGGGTAATAATTATCTTCTGAGTTATTTTCTCATCAAGACAATGTAATATACGTTGACTTTTATCTATGACAGTTGACTTTCCCCTAGGCGACCATTTTCATACCAAACTTATCCTTTCTCAACATATTTTTTGGTGGAGTAATAATTATCTTCTTAGTTATTTGCTCATCAAGGCAATGTAATCCATGAGAGTTGACTTTTATCTGGGTCAACCCACCATCACATCCTCTCTTGACAAATCTTAAGCCGATATGAGAACCTTTTGCCCTATCCATCACCCTTTCTCAATGGGCACCCTTGCCACGTGTGCAGTATTCTAGTTATTTCTATTTTCATAATGGGGGCTTATGAAATATCTGATATTATTTTTGCTCGTCATTGGTCAATATAATCATTGCGAGGACAACTATGCACTAGTTCTAAGATAAAAGTAAAACTTTGCTAAACAGCCGAGTTTACATGCTGTTTCAGAATTTTATACTTTGACCCCTCTGTTTTCCGTCATACTCTTTTAATTCTCCACCTCGTGAGCAGCATCTCTCTCTCTCTCTCTCTCTCTCTCTCTCTCTCTGTCTATCTGACACGCACTCCTTGTTTTCTTCCTGTTTCTCCTCTTTCTCTCGCCGGCTCTCTTCCTGCTCCGTGCTCATCCTCCCTGGGGGCGACTCGAGGGCGGGGACCTTCTTTTCTTCCTCCGTCTCGCCGTTTTTCTGCGGGGAGATGAACTGGGGATTTCTGATCTGATGCTCCCGCCTTCTCCGGATTTCCATCTTGCGGCGCCCAATTTGATCGAGAATTATAATTTCCCGGTCGTCTTGTTCTTCCCACGCAAGTTTCCGTGATTTCTTCCCTCCGGTTCTTTGGCTCGATTTGGCGATGTGATTATCTCTTGCCGGAGGGGAGATCTCTGATTCCTCCGTTTCTGACCGTACCGTGGATAATTTCTTCCGGCTTCGTCTCAATCCGTCCCCAAATCCGGAATATGGCGCGAGAAACCTGTAATCTCGACAAGGAGGAGGCCGAGATCCTGAAACCCTCATCCCCTCCCCCTACTTCTCCCCCTCCTCCGCCGCCCGCTGCTGCTCCCCCGCCGTCGCTCTTCCTCAAGCCCTGCCTTCCCGCGCCGGCCAGGAGGGAGGCCTCGGCGGCGGATCCTGGCGGCGCCGCCACTTCAAACCCCTCGAAGCCCTCGCAGGAAGACCAGGAAGCTCCGTCCTCGACTCGGAGGTGCTCGTGCTGCCGGCGGAGGGTGGGGCTGACGGGATTCCGGTGCCGGTGCGGCGATCTCTTCTGTTCCCGCCACCGCTACTCCGACGTCCACGACTGCTCCTTCGACTACAAGGCCGCCGGCCGGGAAGAGATCTCCAAGGCCAATCCCCTGATCAGAGCCGCGAAGATAATCAAAATCTGACGCTCCCTCTCCTGATCTGCTGCGTCTGCTGTTCTTTAGCTTCTTCTTAGATTCTTCCGTGGGCTTTCTTCTCTCTTTCCTTGTAATCCGGCTGCGAAATGAATTCTCTCTTTCCGTCGTCTGTTCCCGTTCCCTCATCGACGTATCTCATCTCGTTGCTTCTTCACCTGTAATGAAGATCCCCAGGGCATGAGATCAGGTGTAGGATTGGATGAGATTTGTTGTTCATTCTGGGAAGAAATTAAGAGAAGCAGCCAATTTAATTTATGTCCGTGTTCTTCGAGGTTAAAAGATCCTCACCCATTTGTCTCCTGATTGCTATAAAACGAAGAAGAAAGTCTCCGATGATTGTTTTTTCTCCTTTCCTTATTTCTTTCCTTGTTTGATCTCATTCGTGGTATCCTCCGCAGAAATTTCCGTTCTTGCTCCTCTGGGGATGCTCTCAAAAAATGAAGAAATTGCTGTTTTTGGGGGGGTCTTTCTTGGCGAGAGGGATTTCCGAGAAGTAAATGGACGGTCCAGAATGTCTTCGTTCTTGGGTGATGCAATGACAGTGCTCTAATTCAGATGGGTCTCTTTGAATTCCCATTCTCGGGGATTTTTCTTCGCCGTCTCATCACCCCCATGGAATGAAGGGTCTCTCTCTCTCTCTCTCTCTCTCTATCTCTCTAGATGCTGCATGAGCTAATCAGTCGCTTTGAATTTCCATTCAGAACAGAGTTTTTTAGGCATCCTCGTCACGTTGGAATGGTGAGTACAATTCCACGAGCTGCCCCCAATCTCCGTTCTCTCTATCTCTCTCTCTCGCGAAATGAGTTTAGAATCAGAATATATGAGCACTGAAACCAATTCTTTCTGAATTTGGCGAAGGGGGCGGGAGGGGAGATGTGACGTCCGCAAGTGGGTGCGGCGTGCCTTTATGGCAAAGAGGATAGAGAGAGATTAGAGATAGGGAGGGAGAGGCATCCAGGGAATGGTTGTGCAGGTTGTGGGTGCGCCAAATGATGCACCCTCTTTGAAACAGTCTCGATTGGAGGCTGTGGAGCTGGCAGATGTCCCTGTCACTAGGGGCCGGGGGGAGGGGACCTCTCTCCCTCCATCCCGTTCTCTCTCTCTCTCCCTCCCTCTCTCTCTCCCTCCAATGACCTTTTATGTTGACAAGATGGTGTCATTTTTAAGACACGGGAATTTCTTATTACCCGACGGATGGATAAGCGTTAAGCGAAAGCCCACGAAGCCCTTTCATATTCTCTCGATCTCTCCAGATATGTGCTGCCGACTGTTGGCCGGTCGACAAGGATTTTTATAAGACAATTTCCTCAGATTGACCAATTCAGCCTCTCATGTTGACCACTCTTCCAGCTACCTAAAAAAGGAAAAATTCTCCCCAACCTCTCACCCATATTCGAAACCTTGGACTTTTTTTTCTTTTTATAGTGAGAGTAATTAATTTTTGACAAAAAAGGAGATTTCTGACCTTCATATCTTACAACTAGTTTAAATTTTCTTGCTAATTATAGAGCATTTTGGAATTGCAATTGTGCTTCTAAGGGAATACACATAATCATATTATCTATTGAATTAAGTTTTCTAATTAAGTTTATTGTAATTTATGAAATTAGACATTCTAATATGAAAGATTGTGATTAATCTCTATCTAGATTGTATATAGAGGTTTAGAAAAATGAAAAATAATATTATTTAGATCACTGCATATAAAATTATAATAGGTCATATAATTGAGTTATTTATCATAGCTTTTATTATTGACTATGGTTTAGTAGCACATCGATATGTGTTACTAAAACATAGTTTGTATCCTTTACTCAAGAGCTTTGACCTTGTATTTTTTATTTCAAGAATTCTCACTACTTGGGCTTCTAGTAATCTTTATATGAAAGGAAGGTTATACTTAAGAACTAAAGAAACCAGAGACTAGATAGATATCAACAGTATCATACGCTCTAGTTGTTGTGTATCTAGTAACCATATAGCTTTCGAGAAGTCAATCCTCCATTATCATATTGCTACCACTCTATTAGTTATTAATCCCATAGTTCCTATCAACTTATCATGGCATGATAGCTGCTTGATTAACTTTTTAACTTTAGCTTGAACCTAGCTCTTCCACCAGCCTTATAGCTCAAGAACACTAGACAACTATATGTGCTATCAAACTTGAGTTTAACTAAATTACAAAGTTCAGCTTGTCCCTACAACTAATTGATTAGTTCAAAGATGTGTGGATATGGAATTTAAAGCATACAACAGATACATAATTTACTCATTATAGAGTGATGTCTAGTAGTTGTTTATGATGGCTAATATTTGTTGAAAGTTGTACTCTAAGCAATCAAGTCAGGACTTGAAATAAGTCTAATTTTTTTTCCAGTAAATATTATAAAATATGAATCAATAATAATTCTTTAAAATTGCATATAATTTTTTGTCATCTTCATCTTTCAAATATCTTTCTAATAAATGTATGCATAGCTAGATATGTTAAAAGAATTACGGTATAAACATTATTCAAATGATTATAGGTCAATTTTTCATTGACTTTTGAGAGCACAAAACCATTACCTAATTCAATTCTCAAATCTTAGTTTACTGAAGTTGTAAATAATCAAGTTATCATCAGAACATCAGAATAATGATAGGTGTTCAATTTCATGCTTAACTTGTAGTGGGCTAGTCAATGTGGTTTACATTGTGGAATCATGTGCATGGTGAATTAGACAAATTGAAGCTTGGTAGTTCTGTCTAGTAATCAAATTTAGTGAATTTATCTAGTGATAAAGTGCTCAAAATTAGCTATTTAGTTCAGAACCAAGACTCCAACTAGAGCACATTGAAAAATAAATTTACAAGTTTCAAGTTTAGTAATGAATTATTTTAATCTACAGACAATTAAAATTTCTAAAGGTTAATGATTGTAACATTTAATATCAAACTAATAAATAATTCAGAGATTGATGCTCAATTCTAGTGGATTAAAGATGTAATCATTGTCATCAGAAAAATTAAGATTATATAATGTTTGACAAGTAACTACTTTCATAGAGTTGATTTTTATTACTAGGTCTCCTAAGGATGGTGTTGTGTCAACCCAGATTTTGCTATTTTCAACTAAAAACTAAATAAATCTAATCTAATAATACGTAGAATTCATTTCCACAAAATAACAAAAAATAATCTCAAATTTCTTCGAGTGTAGTTGAATCTAATTCTCCATATTCGTAGCATATAATGTACATCTATTTTACCCTAAGATAAAATAAAAAATATCCGTAATATCTAAGATAATCTTAGTTTAATTATCGATATTCTTAACCTTGAATGTAAATATCTATGTAAGTTTGATATTAATTTTAAAAACTTTTATAATAGTTTTGTGTGTTCTAAATTATTAACCCTAGTAAGGTCAATTTGAGACATGAAATTGTATCATATTACTTCATAAACTATGATATAGATGTCATATGCTAAATTGACACCCTATTAGCTATAATGTTGTCTATATTCATGTGAAGATAAAAGAGCATTGGATAGTTTTAATTATTTTAACTCTGGTAAGTTTCACTTGATATTATGTTTTGAAGTAACATAGGGAAAAGTTATGATATCTTCCCCTCATACTATGAAATTCTTGTATTTTTGTCATCAATTTATGACAAACTCTATCATCCAAATTGCTATGTAATAATTACATCAACAAATAATTAATAAAAAAATTGTATCATTCTTAAAAATATTGATACATGTGCACTGAAATTTAATTTTAAGTTATGGCTAACAAAGAGACTTTTCTCTCAAAGTCAATCTTGTTTTAATTTTTAAAAAATAGACACAAGGGTAAAATTGATTATTCACACTAGAGTAATATTATATGATTTGAAAATGATCATACACATTTGTTCTAAATAGTAGAAGTCAAACAATTAAACTCATCTTCACATGTTTCAAGGAATAGAAATTAACTTTTGACACAAAGGTATTGATAATAAAGTGTTATAGAAAAGGATATAGATAAGACAAATTGACTATAATCTTATGAACTAATTGTTTGCCATGTGTGTTGAGCCATTGGCATGTTACTATTATTAATTGTTAAAAAAATTAAAATTTTAAATTTCAACCTCCTTATAAACATGATGATGTGATTTAGTTTTTGTTTATTAAACACAAATGAAATATTTTTAAAACTAGAAAATATTAATTTTTAAGTATTTTAAAGTATTTATATAAAATATATCAATTATAATTAAATAAAAGGTTCCAAAAGTGAGTAATTTTTAAGTTGATCATTGAAATGGAATATAATATCTAGTGGTATATTAATTTTTTACAAAGAATATATATATATATATAATGTTTAGATTAAATATTAAAAATAAAATTTATTTAAAATTCATGAAAAAGGAAAATAAGTGTGCGTACATCAAGATGATGAAAGTGGCTTGATGAATGTGAATATGACAAAAATGTTGATTCTTACATACATGATATAAATGATTTAATTAATTAAATTAATATTTATAAAAGTTAGAACAATTATATTTGAATGAAGAATGTTTTCAAAAAACTTGAAATCACACAAACTATACTAGATTAAGTAAAAATTAAGTTTAAAATAGAAAAGATAGAATTTTGGCCTTACGATAATGATCACCAAACTTCTGTGTGTTTAAAAAGATTATTGTGTAATGTCTATGGCTTCAATGACTCTCCTTAGATAAGGACGATGTGGGTAATCTTTAGATCTTCTTGTAAAATCTATAAATTAATAAGGTGAGTTGACAGATTATTTTCGAACTATCATCAGATGGAGCAGAAAAATAATGACTTTGCAAATATCTAGCAGCTGTCATCTGACGTAGATAAGCTAGATAGAGATGAAGTATGTCTTAAAGAACTTCATTTTCAAGTCCACATAATAAGATGAGGTTTTCCATTACATCTGATAAGCTTTTAGGAGGTGGTGACTCATCTCTTGGAGGATTGTCCTCTCTTGACAACAACTTGTTTGTTGATCAATTAGAGATCATTTATTTAATAGATTTGAGATTTTTTTTTATAATCATTCAAGAGGTTTATTAATGATGCTCTATGAATCACATTGATGATATTTTCATTGATGATTGAGCCATTTTGAGGACTTAATGGTTGACATGTAATATACAGAAAAATCATAATTTAATGAGATAAAAATATGAGTTTTGGCTCTAATTGGATTCAAATCCTCTTTGATTGCCCAACTACATAAGAAAGAGTGAAATAAGTATACAAATACCTTTATAAAATGACGTTATAAAGATATTTCTTTCTCATAAATAATAAATATTTTAAGTATTAAAATCATTAAAAGCCTTATAGGAATTTGTGACACCTATTTAATCTCATATTAGTTATTTTTTATATTTTGAGATAGATATACAATAATACAAGATTCTATAGCCAATAAGTCTTTTTTTCACATGTCTGCAATCATTCTTTGCTTCACACTTGGCTGGCCACTGGTGACGTGGAAGAAGAGTGACACCTATTATGGGCCCAACTACTTATCTCATACTAGTCCTTAGCCACTCAAGCCCTTTTTTTATATTTTTATTTTATTTCTCTTTATTTATCTCAAAAGTATAATTACAAAAATTATATAAATTCACATAAAATTACATAATTAATCAAAAAAATCACATTAACTAACTAAAAATATTTTTTCATAATTTAACATAAATATAAGCTTATTTATCATGAGTTAGGGTTTAAAGTATATTATTAATTAATTATTAACTTATGATAATAAAAACTTATCGCATGACACTATAAAAATTTTAATTTTTTTTTTTCTAAACAACAAACTTTAAATTTGATTTATGATATGAGTTCTCAATACAAAAAGTTATTCACTAAAAACTTGTCTCTCATTTGGCTATGTCTAGTCTTGAAATCTCAATGTCTCTATTTTCCTCATCTGAATTAGGTTTCAATATTTTCCTCTAGAAATACATGCTAGTATTCATCCCACAATCACCCAACGTCTCAAGTTCATCTTCATAAAGGCTCCATCCTCTCATGATAAAAATAGGCTAGCACATTTCATGTTTTCACCTAACAACCTCTCATCCCACCACCTAATTATCTTAGGACCTGATGAAGAATTTTTCCTTTAAGTTTTCACCAACTTCATGATATATACTTCATACTACACCAAAAAGCTACATCATAATCTTCCAAACATTTAATGTGACTTCATGATATATATAAATGACTCAATATTCAATTAATAAATTTTTACTTATAATATCAAAATTAAGGGCATCAGCAATTTGGAAATATAGTTCAATGAAAGAGTTCATGCTTTGAAATTTGATATTTTTAAATTTCAAAGTTATCATTGAGTATACATTGAGTGTTAAATGTTTGGTGTCTTAATTTACAAGCATTAATTTAGATAGACAAGTTAACATCATGGTATTGAGTGTTCAACCCATCTAGTTTCATACATCTAGTTTAGTGTCTTTTGCAATGGATTGGAAGTTAGGAATAAGAGTACTAGCCTTATAAAAGATAAGTAGGTAGGAGAACCAAACTATTATAAATCTCAAATTTGTTTCCTACTAGAAAAAAGGTACAAACCCTATTTGACTTGTGTAGAAAATGTGATAGTGTATAATCCAAAGAGATAAATTCATGCCCTTATGTGGCTCCTTTGTGGCCCCTTTTAGACAAAAATAAGTTATCACCAATATATCAAACATATATATATATATCTATTTATCAACTAATATGGGATATTTAAATGCCTTAATTTCTAGTTTTTGTAGGCTTTAATTTTCAGCATATGATTATAAGTTTTGATGTCTAGACTTTATATTTTCTATTTTATTGTGAATGTCATGTAAGTTGGAATCTTGGCTAAGAACTCAAAATAAAAATTTGAATGTTTTTATTGACCATGGATTAAATGTTTTTAATAACTAGACAAATAGACGAATTCAATTACAAAGTGTGATTACCAGATTTTAGTTTGTCTAATATATTATCAAATTTAATGGATCTTAGAATTGAGATGTATTAATGATTAACCAGATTATTTAGTCCTTGCCAATTAAGAATTGTGCCATGTTCATAAAGGGCATGTCATAATCTGACATCTAATCATTAATGCAATTTTTTTATGAGTTTTTGTCATAGATATAAGCAGGTCTGCACAATTAAGATGTATTAATGATTAACCTGATTATTGTAGTCATTGCCAATTAAGAATTGTGCCATGTTCCTAAAAGGCATGTGATAATCTGACACCTAATCATTCATGCAATTTGTGCATAAGCTTTTATCATAGAGGCGTGCATACATTGGAAAGATATTTGAAAGATGAAGACTGCTTGGTATGGCTTGAGATTGGATATCTAATATGTCAAAGCCAATAAAATGAAAGCTAATTTGACTACTAGTTTACTGAAAATTAGACTGTTTTGCTAGGATTAACAATTATTCATTCTTATAAGTTAGTGTCCACAAAGGTGTAACCTTCAAAGAAGATTAGTACAAGTATAAGGAGTGAGAGCTCTTGGAATAGGAGATGTAAGGTTGGAGCCAAGCCTCTTTAAAATAGTGTATCATATTTCTTATGTTTAGGCTACCTATTTTTGTCCATAGTCTAATTAACTCAATTATAATGAATTATAACACTTAGACTAATTGACTCAATTATATTGTCAACTCTAACTAGATATATGGTGGCTTGAAGACTTATTTGTTGCATTGTTGAGTACTACTTAGAAATAAATTACAACAATCAAGAAGTCCATTGAATTAAAAAGTATACCCTTTGACATTATGATTAAATAAATTAGAGATATTGATTCAATATACGTTATTATTAAGTATATTCAACCTTAGCCATCTTTGGGTCCGTAATCCATCATATTTGAATCAATGTGCTATTGGGTTTGTGGATCCCATTGTAATCATTAATGCCATTCCCAAAATAATTTTTTTCTTCTAATTGAGATAGAGGCATGCTTGATAGCATAACCATGTTAAAATTCACATTATTACACTTGTAATCTCAAGTATTAGTCTCTATTCTTGTCTATGATTAGGAGAGTATCATGCAATATTAATTATGAATACCTAATTTACTAACTATTACCTTGTAATCTGAAATATTAACTTGAAAATGTTGTATATCAAACTTGTTAATTCTACAATAAGTACATACTAGTTTTATGATATCAATTCAGAGAGTGGATATGTAATTCGATTATTCTAACCTATTTTAAAGAGAATATCTTCTTCTTTTGGCTTGTTGATCTGTGATTGGCCTCTCAGCACTTCTTGTTAGATTTTTAGTTATGAACCATTCCTTCTTATGTTAGGTCTATTCAGGTTTAGGAGACAGAGGACTAATGCTTCTACTCTAAGTAACTCTCTTAGAAGAGAGAGGATTCTTTAATTTACAATATGCAAAGTATGCCATTAAAATTTTCCATTATTTTAAGTAAAATAGGGGCACACCAACTAAGCAATGGTTGAGTAACCTATGAGACATTGGGCTATATAGCCATAAAAATAGCAGTTGGCCCCTCCTTGCTAGTCCCAATGAGATAAGTATGGAACTATGAGGGAATGGGGGGAGGGGCTTGAATTCATTCCATTCAATCTGACCAAATAATTAGAGACAATTTTTATTTTTTTTTCATTTTGTTTAGGTTGAACGTTCCTTGTCTAATTAGACTATTTGACCTTCATAAGCTCAAAAATATATTTTATAAACCTTTTAATACCTTGAAAAGAAATCATTCAACTTCATTATTTGGTGACATTCAATATAAATCAAGAACTATAGTAAAATAGGAAAATCTTGGCCATCATACATTTATCAACCTAATAACATTTTCCATGACATATATAATTCAATTAATTGAGTTCTTATCACAAAAATATGAAAAAAACTATTAAATTATATTTTCACTCATGATTTTCAATATCTTTGTAAGAGTCCAACCCTCTCCACTTACACTGTGCTCCCCCATGCTCTTTCTAGTTTGTGGTAAGTTCCTATCATGATTGCTCAATAATATTAAGTGAAGTAACATGAAGGATAGGGGCATATTTTTCATGTAAAACTTAGTTTCTGTAGGACTTAAATTATCATTATTACTATTATTATAGATATTTTATGATACAATAAAGGTTAGTATATGCTTTCACCAAAAAGAAAGTATAAATATGTTGAAGAAATTCTTAGAAGGAAAAGTAAGCTCTTGTGCTTATGGACTTGTATATATGTACAAGCTGTCAGTGTCAACGGGCCGGGCCCTGAGCCTGTTGATAATGCCCAATACTGCTCCGACCACGTTGTCAATTTGTCTCTATTCATCTCTACCATAAAAAAAGGACACCTTTCTCATGGTGGGCTCTAAGGGCCCGCAAAGAGGGCCGGAGCCCATTCGGGGTCATCATCATCTTAAAGTTCGATAAAAAAAAAAGCCTGACTATGCCCAGTCCGGGCTTGGCTTGTAGGGCTTTTCTCGGGGCCCGGCCCGGGTTGTCAGCGCCTTTTTCGGGTCACGTAAATGATTCGCAGGCTCTGTAGGCATGCCACGTCATCAGATAAACCCGTGTTGGCATGTTCCTTGGTGCTCGAAGGCGAGGAGGCTGGCGGGTTACGTCAGACTTGAATTTTAAGGACCTACGTATAAATTATGATAATATTGGGTACTTCATGGTAAATGGTAAAAAGCAAAGCATCGCTGGCGAGGGCAGGTATTGTGGGAGCTCTATTGGCGAGTGGGGTGGTGGTCGTGGTGGCGCTGAGGCCTCGTATTTTCCACCTGCGCCACCGGCCGCCGCCGCCGCCGCTCCGCCTCTGCTGGCTCCTATAACCGTCGACGCACCCGCATCGTCCCTTTCCGGGGAATGAGCTAGCCGGATCCAGCTTGCCCCAGATGGTTCCAGGTAATTGTTCTGTTTGCAGCTCCTAATCAGTCCAATTTTCGTTCCGACATTGCTGGCTGTTTCTTCTTCCTTCTCTTATTCTTCCCCTCTAGTACCCTCCCTTCGTCTCACTTCTGCGTCTCTCCCCCACGGATACAGGCACAGACGCGCGCACTCGCACGTTTCTTGTTTACGTCGTGTTGTATCCCCTCCCATTACGCTTTTCCATCGATTATAATCGCCGAGGGGTTTCATTGGAGGAAGTCTACTGGAATATTGCCCTTTCCTTGGCATTTGCTACATTCGCTTAATCCAGTCGTCCGTGGCATTCTCTGGCCTTGAGATCTCAGTTTCTACCGTCTTCTCGTATCTCATTTCTCTTTTTATCCAATTTTTTCGTGTCCTCTGGACGAGTTATTCGTCTAGCTCGGTAGATTCTGCTTAGGCCCGAGAAGAGAAGGGTTGGGGGGTGGGGGGGGGAGGGGAAGGAGAGACTGTTGTCGGTATTTTCTTTCCACACTCTGCGTTCTGTTGCATATCGATATTTATCCGTGAATAATATCTTTGGCAAATGGAGGAGGAACTTATTCGACGTGTTTTGCTGGTGAGATTTCGGAGGTTTTTTTTGTTCTGTTTGTTGGGGTTTTGTCTTCCTATTCCCTACACTTCTAACGCTACATAGCTTCTATATTTTAATCTGAGAAATTGATGTTCTCTAATGTATTGTGGCTTGATAGATGACTGATGCTGCTATGGAAAATCAGAGTCACGGATCTGTCGCTTTGGTGTTTGAAAAGTCTAGAATTGTCTGGCTACGCAATTGTCCTTGGCATGACAGCTAATTTTTGATTTCATGGATAAGAAAACTCACGGTCCTTTCAGTGTGATGTTTAAAAACTACTAATCTCAGGCCATTAGTATATGCTGTTGTGGCCACACTGGCCCCATTCAAATTTGAAAAAGATCGAGTCATTTGGTTAACGAGGGGCATAATCACAATGCTTTCCATTTTCTTCATGCTATTTCTTTGTGTTGCATGTTAAACTATTAATTATCACTTGTTTCAAAATAAATGAACACCAATTCGAAAATATATTTTTAGCTGTATTGGAAATTATTCAGTGTATAAATTCCTTTGTAGCATTTGTAATATATGGCCATGTAGCCGTTGCCTATCACATTGATTGGTTAAGTGGAATGGCTAATCGTGGGACATAAATATATGTATATTTCTGCACAATTTTACTTTTCAGTGAGTAAATGTACACGTCCAGTACATTTTATTCTTTGCATATAATGGTATTATTTATTTCTGGGCAGGAAGACGCATCTTCAGTTAGTTTTCCTATAAGTGTGGGAAGCCCAAGTCAAGAGCAGATAAGAAACAGGGACAAGGACAAGGACAAGATGTGGCGGTGGTTGTGTTGTGCTCGCCATCTTGATGACTCTTACGCGCCAAATGATAAAGATCGCCAGAAAAGCCCAAAGAATAATTTTGATGGTATCTATATGCTCTCACCCCTGTGTGATCTCTGTTTTTTGGATCACAAATTCAGGTTACCTTACAAATCCTTTTAGCAGATTCCTTTTGACATACAAGTGTGAGAGGAGTGAATATTAAATATTTGAGCTTCATGTTGTCTGTTCATACTTCATAATTCTAATGATGAGTATCTCCATCAAAATTGAGAATCTGACTGCAAAAATTAGGGGTGTCATTAATTTTGATTTATATGTTTTCGAATCTGTAGGAAATTATGCATACAGAGTGTGTAGGAATATTCTTTCTCTGCTTCTCCCAGTCCAGAAAAATACCTTTGCTGGATGGTGAACTCTATCTTGGGCAAACATTTACTCTAGTTAATTGCAACTAGTAAACAATCACAATTAGGACAAACACCACAGAAATTGTTATTGAATCAGATTAAGACATAAATCAAAGAATGGTTGCAAATTAGCATTGAAACCGAGTTAAAGAAACGCCAAGTGGATGGATTCAGCTTCTTATCTCTTTGTATTGGCAGGAAAGTGCTTCGTTGTGCTTTGATTGGCTGATTCTAGAAGACCCTTGGGTCTTCCCCCATGCAGCCATTAGAAGAAAAAAAAAATTAAATAAGGTAAATGGAGAAAAATATATTTTAGGCCCTAGCCAATGGGGTAGGACAGTGGTAACAGTAAGAGAACAAGGAGAAATAAAAATAATAAAAATATCTCTACATCTGGTTGCCTCTTTTTTGCACAGGCCACCATCTTCAGTCAGACAACATGGCCGCGGAATGCTGCTGGACACTAATGCCAGATTCCCATGTCTTTTTCTCTTTGAGGACGGGTAATGATCAGTATGGATAACGGAGTTGAAGGAGAAGATTTGGTTTTTCTTGAAAGAACAAGACATCTGAAGAAATCCTTTGTTAAACATTTCTTATTAAAGTTTTCATAGGAAACTTCGAATTGGTGTCCCCTCTCTTTCTAATAAGAAAGAGAACATTATGTAGATTATTGTTGGGTATCCTTCGTACTATCATTTTTGTTGAAAGCTTTGGCAAATAACATCAAAGAATTTATGGAAGAATTTTTTAATTGCAAACCTTAGAATCAGACCCCAATGGGAGTGGCTTGTGAAATAACACGGTTCAGACCTTCTAGTCCAAAAAATCAGAGATTCTTGCTTTTAATTAGTAGGAAGGTCAAAACGAGTTGGAGGGATGTCGATCATAATCCAAGCACCAGCAGACATTTACCTTGTGGTCTTTGACAGGATGAGAAAATCATTAGCTAATTTTCCTATTGGCAACCAAGTCAGAATGAGGAAAAATATCCAGAACTATGTCTTGGGTGTTCACTCCTTAATGCACTTGGTGAACTTTTGTCAAATTTTCTAGTAAAAGAGCTTTTCTAGTCCCAGTGATTATTGTTTTTGTTGTTTGGGGTCAGATGCTGCTTTATTTTATTTATTCAATTTTGAATGGAGAAAAATCATATGGAGATAAAGCTTGATCGTTCCTAAATACTTGGGTACACAATTTTTGCCATATTTATTAGAAAAAGAGATGTCCTTGGTCCCTATTGTGTGCTTGTTTTAGAAATAAATGGTCGAACTTGTAAGCTTTTTATTGTTGTGGTTTAACTCAACATTTGTGGAAGCACACCCTCTTGGCTAACTATGGCATCATCTCTATCATTTTTAGTTTCCACTTCAGTAACTTTTCCTTTGGACTGAAGTGTTGATGTTTTCCACAAATATTCGGTTTACTATGAATTTCTTTTTGGTTCTTGTTTTGGCAACTCAAATTCATGACTAGCCACTTCTCCATCTCGCTTTTTCTTTAAGTACGGACTGCCTTTCCGTGATTGATTGCTTTCTGTGGTGTCGTAGGCAATCCAAAGGTCTCAAAGGGTTCTGATGCCCCTAATTCTGGACCCCCGTATGCACCACTGACTATTGAAGTACCAGCATTATCTCTTGACGAGCTCAAAGAAAAGACAGACAACTTTGGTTCTAAGTCTTTGATCGGGGAAGGCTCATATGGCAGGGTATATTATGCCCGATTTGATGCTGAGAAGGATGCTGCAATAAAAAAGCTTGATGCATCTGATCCAGAGACCAACAACGAATTCCTCTCCCAGGTTTGCCTGAAACTACATAACTGTTAACAATTATCAATAAACTGAAATGTGTCATCAGCTGAAGCTCTGCACCTTGTCTAAGCCATTATGTGATGATATCAGGTTGCCATGGTTTCAAAACTGAAGCACGAAAATGTCGTCCAATTAGTGGGTTACTGCGTTGAGGGAAATCTCCGTGTGTTGGCTTATGAGTATGCCACAATGGGTTCTCTTCATGATATTTTACATGGTATTATTTGTTGAGGACCATTTGAATTATTCTCTGTTCAAGTTCCATGAGTATGTCTGTGTTAGCAATCGATTTTGTGTCCACAGGGCGGAAAGGAGTTCAAGGTTCACAACCCGGTCCAGTGCTTGACTGGATGCAACGAGTGAGAATTGCCGTTGACGCTGCAAGAGGGCTGGAGTATCTGCATGAGAAGGCCCAGCCTTCCGTAATCCACAGGGATATCAGATCGAGCAATGTACTCCTATTTGAGGACTTAAAAGCCAAAATCGCAGACTTCAATCTCTCGAATCAGGCTCCAGATATGGCTGCCCGTCTCCATTCTACACGTGTCTTGGGCACCTTTGGGTACCACGCGCCAGAGTAAGCAGACAGTTCATTCGATATCTTTTCCTGTGATCTTCTCTCTTTTCCTTAGTTTTGTAGCTTTATACCATGGAAATTAGATTGTTCATTCAATTTCTGATTTTTTAATTTCAAAGCTACATTATAGTGAATTGAATTGTCAATGGGCCTGGCTGGACCATGCCCAGGCCTAAAAAGCCCGGGTTATGGACAGGCCTGTAGGAAGCCTGAGCCTGGACTGAGCCAGACCAGGCTTCTTCAAAGTGGAATAACATTGTGAGAAACTTTTGGTGCAAAATCTTCCTCCAGGTATGCTATGACCGGTCAGTTGACCATGAAGAGTGACGTCTACAGCTTTGGAGTTGTCCTCTTGGAGCTGCTTACGGGCAGGAAACCAGTGGATCATACGATGCCTAGAGGGCAGCAGAGTCTAGTCACTTGGGTGAGCCGTTGTTGAAACCCCAGCACCCCCTTCTGCCCCTCCTCACATGATTACTCTTTGGCTTACGCTCGCTAGTGGTGTTTGCTTCGCAGGCAACGCCAAGGCTAAGTGAGGACAAAGTGAAGCAGTGTGTTGATCCCAGGCTGAAAGGGGAATATCCTGCAAAGGGAGTCGCTAAGGTCAAAACAAACCCTTTGACTTGGTTTTAATATGAGCTAATTAATGCCACATAATTATTGGGCTTATCTTTGAGTTTTGTCTTCCTCTTCCTTCAGCTGGCAGCAGTCGCCGCCCTGTGCGTGCAGTATGAGTCCGACTTCAGGCCAAACATGGGCATTATTGTGAAAGCTCTCCAGCCTCTACTTATACAGAAAACTGCCGTCCCCACCCCAGATCCTGAGAACTGAGGGGATGAACCCTGCAGCCGCCATCCAGGGCTGTTCTTGGTTGGCGGCTGCTCCAGCAGACACCACCCATCCATTGCTTCAACGTCAATTTCTTCATTTACCTTGGGCCAGTGTGGAGAAAGGAAATCTTTGCTGTGGCTTCTCCATTCCTGGATTTGTCTCCGTTTCACTTGTTTTCTGAGGCCATCAGGCCATGACGATGAGCGTATGGCTTGTATATCTTTCGTCTTTGAAACATAGCCCTCTTTCTTGTTTCTGTTCTGGCGTTAGCTCCTCAATGCTGCCGTCGCGAGCATATCTAAATGTGTGAAGATTCTAGGAATGAATTCTGGCAAGCCATTGATTTTATGTCTAACAAGCCAAAAAAATTTCTATCATCTGTAAACTAGGGTGAGATTGGCTAGTGGTCTCATTGATCAAGGAAATTATGGTTGATGTCTACGTCAAAGCTATAGTGGAAGCTTTCCACAAAAGCCTTTTACTTACCTGTTTTTGCCTAACGTAGAATGGGATGGCCATTCTCATACCCCCTCCTCAATTCCTCAAATAGAGGATGACCATTAACTCCTACAAACTAGCTTTCCAAAGATTTCCACCAAGCCTCCTCACAGAATTACTAATTAATATTAAACTTATGTAAGTAGCACCAAAAATGTTCATTCATTGACAGTTTTGATGTGAATACATATTTTTCACAATAAGTATTATGCCACATTCTTACATATGGTTAAATATTTGATTCAATGATAGACCCCTAATGTAAATCACCATTTTGTTTAGTTGTCAGCCCAATACTGAAGAACATTTTATCAAAATAATTGTTAGTGCAGCCTACTTATGATGGTGAAGTTGCTGATAGTTTGCTAACATAAAGGGTTGACAATAGTATCTTAGAAAATGGCATAAGTTACAAATTAGAATATTTGTCACGAAGGTGAGAGGTGAATGAGTACACAGATTCTAATGTTCTCAATGAGAGTGAGAAAGAGTTGTGAGGTCTTATGAACTTATGTGTGTCGAGACCATGCCAAATACATATAGGTTTAGCATAAATTAGAAAAATAAAAAAATCTTAAAAATCTCAATTCATCACCTGATTAGTGTTCCACTTGACCTTATTGTTCTAACACCTTGCCTACTTGTCTATGTTCTTTCTTACCTCTCTTCTATAGATTCTCAATAATCTTTCAACTTATAAAGCTAGATACAATTTCCATGTATCATATCAAGGAAATTTAGATTAGACTTGACTAGTGTTTTACAGTGCATGATTTTGAGCTGAAAATCTAGGTGGGTGATGATTTGATGGGTTAGCTAGGATCTGACTTGAGAGTTGATTTACTTCTCACTTCAACTATGTGCCCAACTTGAATTTCTAACTTTGACATTGTTTGATGGTGTCACTGCATCATCATTTGTTGATGTGCAATTATTTACAATATTAAACTTGACATGAAATTAAAATTAGGCTGATTTTAAGTTTTTAGATTTGGTTAATGAGATTACAGTCCTATCTTCACTTGAACTTATAGCCACCTTAAATTTTTTTATTGTTGAGATATAAGGTGATATGGAATTTGTGTAGGCTATCTTTGATTTTGAGAATTTGACCTACTAATTTTACTAATTTAAGCTACTAAGAAAGGTGATAGTTAGAGGCTTGGGACATTATTTGACCATAAGATGTAATATGCTGGTTTTGCTACAAGAAGTTAGGATAATTTCTCTGTCACAGATTATATATGTTGGAGTATGAGTTATAGGGTACCTTTGGGGCATCTAACACTAGCTCCTGAATATCTGATGAATATTATAATGATGTAAGACTTTTATTTCCTATATCAATTTCAAGTATGACACATATTGATGACGGTTTTAATGATCTCCTACCATGCATATACCATAACTATCAGATAAGCAAGATGCATAAATATAGAAAAGAAAAATACTTTTTAGAAACTGAAGAAAGTAAATAGTAAAATAAAATTTAAAAAATAGAAAATAAAAATAGTTTTTGTTAAATGAGAAACTTCAATGTCCATGAAATCAATTCAAACCAGAAATTAGATTAAAAAATTAAATTTCATGAGTTACTTAATCTATTTTGTGCAATTTTCAAATTTTTATATCTTTCTTTGGATCCTACAACATTTAACTTGCTCAATTTTTTATACACTTCAAAAGAGAAGAAAGTAAAAATATTAGTGTTTGATGAAGCTGAAGAAAAGAAGATTAATAGTATTGAATGGAATGATTATCAACACGGGAGCAAAAAAAATTATGCTGTTATAATTGATGCTGTTGAAATCGTGAAAATTTAAATATTTACAAACGAAATTAAAAAGCAAGAGTCAGAACTACATTTTTTGTGAGTTAAGGTTGTCTAAAAGGATGATGGTCAACCTTAATATCAATTTCTGTTCTATATGTTTATTGACACAAAAAAAGATAGAGAACAAAAAAGAAATAATATTCCACATACTTTGATTTGCTTTGATGCCCTATGATGTCGCAACAACAGTTTTGAAATCTAAATCTTCAAGCTTTCCTATGCACCCATTTGTAGAGTTAATAGATAACTCAAGACTTGTAAACTTTTCCAGCAAAAAATGATGGAAGAGATTGCAAAAAAGAAGGAAACAATGGGTGAAAAAGAAAACATAAAATGAGAAAACAGGGGACAATAAAGAAAAAAAGATAATTCCTGGAGTTTTTCCAAATGAGATTAAATGTGAAAATGATTTATACATAATTCTTATAATATCTGAGTAATATTTCAAAATTAAATAAATCTAGATGATGAAGTTAACTTTCATCAGAAAAATTAAAATTAAAAAGTAACAATTGAAAGTGAATCAAATACAAATTCTTCATTAGGAGAGTGACCACATTGGTAGTGATATATGAAATGATTTGAGTTAAATTTCTTACGAAAATTGAGTAATCTTAATATAGAAATAGATTCAAGTGATCGTAATAAAGTTAACTTTCAAAAGGAAAATTGGAATCACTAGAAGATCAACTTAAAAGCAAAATCCCTGTCTCACTCAAGAACAAAGCTTCATTGTGGAACAAAAAATAAGCCTGAAATCAATTTCAATATTTTTAAATATTATATTAAAACGGTAAATCCCATCATCTACTTGTCACCACATATGAAGAAATAAGCTAAGACGAAAGTAGAGCACATTCAAAATAGAAATTGAAATCACAAGTGCCCTTATTGCTCTAGACGTCTGTGTCTTTCACTAGAAGAGAGTTTGGTTGAAAAGAGCTTGCCTCTTCTCCATCTCAACACATCCCTCCACCTTTCTTAGAGCTTCCCTTGAATTTTCATCATAGAAACTCTCAATAATCTACTACAAAATAAGGACTTGTATTTTATCTAACCATCTAGAACAAAGTATGATAGCTAAAGCATATGTGGGTGATGTGGCTAAAGTATTGACCTCTTTCTTTGTTGACTAATTCTTACATGGCCCATAAGTCCCTTAGTAAATCCTCCTTTTGATGTGGCCATAAATCATTGTCTTTTTCTAATTCTTATGATAGCTTCCAAGTCAATAAAAAGTCATTGGAAAAATCACTTCATAAAGCTTATAAAAAATCTAATTAAAATCTTATCATAAATTATAATTTTATTTTATTTTTAAATTTTAATATAGTTCTGAAGATTATAAACCTTGGATAACCACATTAATGCATTGGTTAAAAAATATACATATATTCATCTTTCATAAATGATTAAAAAATACAGAATTAAACATAAATTTACCACATACTTTCTTAACTAGTACTAATACATGTTACCTTTGATAATTTGTAATTTATGTTGATCATACGAAACTTATTTCAGTTATACTATATAAAAATAAAGCATTAAAATTCTGTCACAAAAGAGCTCGTAATTCGAACAAAAAAGTTTCATACGATGAGTGGTCATGCTAGCATGTGAATTTTTTTCTTTTATAGGTGTAAAAATATTTTTTTCATAAAGTGTTAGTCAAAAATTATTTTATCCTCATAAAAGATCCAAGATAAAGTCAACACTCACATGAGAGGACATGTTGTAATAAATCACACATCAAAAAGGAAACTTAAATTAGGCTAAAAATACTATGGACTAGTATGATCATCAGTGATGAGTTTGAGTTGGATGATTGGAATCTTTGCCATAATCTCATATTAGATGTGATGCATGTGGATATATTTACCCATTTCAGAATACACGTATAGGAGCTTGGCCTCAATCTTCTATGACAAAATTAAGAACTTTCATTATTTTGAGAAGATTAACTCTCATATTTGTTAGTATGAGCAGATAAACATTTGGCAATAAAACTATCCCACTCTATTTACTTTTAATTAGTTTTTATTGATAATTTTAAAAGTGTCAAATAATCTTGAGGTTCCGGTGCTCTCTACACCGAGTGGATGTGACCAAAGACTTGCAACTTTTCTAGAGTAGGTTTCAAGCTTTCCCATTTCGGAGCTTAAGACTACAGAGAATCATGACAAGTGGGAGCAATAAAGTTTCTTCCCCATGAATTTCATGACAATCATGACTTACTAGGAAACGAAAGTAGTGTCCACGATCGCGAACAGTCAGTAGAGGAAAATAGGCGGGGCCCTTCATACGATTATAAAAATTTAGACAATACACCCTGGTGTTGTCTGCAATTGCCTTTTAACCCCGTAAGAGACGATATTTAATCGTCAGATGACAGACGTTTGAAAGGATACGGGTTCCCAACCTCTCCTCCTGACATGGGAGCAGGTGTCATTTTGTCTCTGAACACGTGTCATGTCCTCCCCAGTGGGCCCCACCAGAGATTTCTCTACAACGATGCCCACTTTTTTTGAAACTCCACGCCACCCTTTCTCTCTTAAACCCGCTGTGATACCCGCAGTGGAGAGAGCGAGAGCGAGAGAGAGATGAGAAGCCGAGACTATTCCTCCGAATTGGGTGGCCCTCTAGCGATAGGCGACTGGAAGGAGGTGGAGAAGGAGGAGGTGAAGGAGGTGGAAGAGATGGTGAAAGAGGTGAAGGAGGAGGTAGAGGAGGAGGAGGAGGAACAGCAGGAGGAGCAGGAGGAGGAGGAGGAGGAGGAGGAGGAGGAGGGTATAGAACATCTCCCTGGAGCTTCCGAGCCTAGTAACCGCGAATTGTGCCCGTACTTTCAACCTCTTGTTGGTCCTGTTTCGGCCTTGATGAGATTCTATATCCTTCTCAAAATCCCTCTCTCTCCGTTCTGTTTTTCTTCCTCCCATCATCGTCCTTGCGCAGAGATCATTAAGAAATGGATTTTAGAAACTTTAGAGTTATCAATTGTATGGTTTATTTCCAATTTGGGTGGCATTCTCATAGAAACATTGATAATGGTGATGATGACGACGACGACGACGACGATGATGATATCATTATTGTCGAATCGGACTAAGACATAAATCAAAGAGTGGTTGTAAATTAGCGCTGAAACTGAGTTAAAGAAACGTCAGATGGATGGATTCAGCTTCTTATCCATTTGAATGGGCAGAAAAGTGCGTGCTTCGTTGTGCTTTGGTCGGCTGATTCTAGAAGACCTTTGGATCTTCCCCCATGCACCCTCTAGAAGAAAGAAGAAGATAAATAAAAGGTAGATGGAGAAAATCTGCCTGTCTTCCAAGCCTGGTAAGCATGAATTCCCCCCGTACTTTCAACCCCTTGTTGGTCCTGTTTTGGGCTTGATGGGACTCTCTCTCTCTCTCTCTCTCTCTCGCTCGCTCGCTCTCTCTTTCTCTCTCTCCGTTCTGTTTTTCTTCTCCCCAACATCGTCCTCGCGCGGACATCATAAAATAATGGATCATAGTAATTTAGAGTTATTGACTCGCTTGTTTCTTCCCAATTTGGTTACATTCTCATGGAAAGATGGATGTTCATGATGATATCAAATTATTATCAACTCAGATTAAGACATGGATCAATGCATGGTTGCAAATTAGCATTGAACCTGAGTTAAAGAAACGTCAAATGAATGGATTCAGCTTCTTATCCCTTTGATTGGACAGGAAAGTGCTTCGCTGTTCTTTGATTGGCTGATTCTTGAAGACCCTTGGGTCTTCCCGCATGCAACAACTAGAAGAAACTAGAAGATAAATAAAAGGTAGATGGCGATAAAATATTCTTGGCCCTGGCCAATGGTTAGTACGGCGATTACAGTAGCAAAAGGGAGAAAGAGAAAGAATCAAAATATCTCTACATCTGGTTGCCTCTTTTTTGCACAGCTAACCATCTTCAGTCAGACAACATGGCCGCAGAATGCCGCTGGACACTAGTGCCAGACACCCGTGTCTCTTTCTCTTTGGGGACTGGTGATCATCAGGATCGATAAATGAGTGGACGAAGAAGATTTGGTTTTCCTTGAAAGAACAAGACATCTGAAGAAATGCTTTGTTAAACACTTCTCATAAGAAACTTGGAAGTGGTGTCTACTCTCTTTCTAATAAAAAAGACAACATTTTCTAAATCATCGTTTGGTTGAAAGCTTTGGCAAATAACATCAACAATTTACGAAAGAAATTTATAACTGCAAGCCCTAGAAATCAGGGCTACATCAATAGTGGTTGGGAGGAATGGGAGTGGACTTTGAAGTAGCACGGTTTAGAACTTCTGGTCCAACAAATTCATAGATTCTTTCTTTCATTTGGTAGGGAGGTCAAAACGAGTTGTAGGGATGTCGAACTTATAATCCAAGCACCAGCAGACATTTACCTTGTGGTCTTTGATAGGATGTGAAAATCCTTGGCTAATTTTCCTATTGGCATAAAAGTCATGATGAAAGACTATTTAGAACTATGTCTTGAGTGTTCGCTCCTTAATGCAGTTGAACTGTAAAATTTTCTAGTAAAAGAGATTTTCTAGTCCTAGTGATTATTTTTTTCAGTTGTTTGGTGTCAGATGCTGCTTTACTTTATTTATTCAAATCCAAATGGAGAAAAATCAAATCGAGATAAAGCTTGATCGTTCCTAAATACTTGGGTACACAATTTTTGCCATATTTATTAGAAAAAGAGATGTTCTTGGTCCCCATTGTGTGCTTGTTTTAGATATGAAGGGTCGAACCTGTAAGGTTTTTATTGTTGTGGTTTAACTCCACATTTATGGAAGCACACCCTCTTGGCTAACTGTGGCATCATCTCTATTATTTTTAGTTTCCACTTCAGTAACTTTTCCTGTGGACTTAAGTGTTGATGTTTTCATCAAATAATCGCTTTCTATGAATCTATTGTTCGGTTCTTGTTTTGGAAACTTAACATCATGGGTAGTCACTTCTCCATCTTGGTTTTTCTATAAGTACGGGGTTGCCTTTCCGTCGTTGATTGATTTTATTGCTGTTGTACGTGATGGTCTGATGTCCCTAATTCTGGATCATCGAATGAACCACTGACTATTGAAGTACCTGCACTATCTCTTGACGAGCTCAAAGAAAAGACAGACAACTTTGGTTCTAAGTCTTTGATCGGGGAAGACTCATATGGCAGGGTATATTATGCCCGATTTGATGCTGAGAAGGATGCTGCAATAAAAAAGCTTGATGCATCTGATCCAGAGACCAACAACGAATTCCTCTCCCAGGTTTGCCTGAAACTACGTAACTGTTAACAATTATCAACATACTGAAATGTGTCATCAGCTGAAGCTCTGCACCTTGTCTAAGCCATTATGTGATGATAACAGGTTGCCATGGTTTCAAAACTGAAGCACAACAATGTCGTCCAATTAGTGGGTTACTGCGTTGAGGGAGATCTCCGTGTGTTGGCTTATGAGTATGCCACAATGGGTTCTCTTCATGATATGCCACAATTTGTTGAGTACCATTTTTGAATTATTATCTGATCAAGTTCGATGAGGACCTGTCTAAGCCACGAATTTTGTGTCCACAGGGCGGAAAGGAGTTCAAGGTTCACAACCCACTCCAGTGCTCAACTGGATGCAACGAATGAGAATTGCCGTTGATGTTGGAAGAGGACTAGAGTATCTGCATGAGAAGGCCCAGCCTTCCGTAATCCACAGGGATATCAGATCCAGCAATGTACTCCTATCTGAGGACTTCAAAGTCAAGATCGCAGACTTGAATCTCTCGAATCAGGCTCCAGATATGGGTCCACGTCTCTATCATGCACGTGTCTTGGGTAGCTACGGGTACCACGGGCCAGAGTACGCAGACAGTTCATTCAATATCTTTTCCTGAGTTCTGTAGCTTTACACTATTGAAATAGATTGTTCATTCAGTTTCTGATTTATTTATTTTTTTAATTTCAAATCTACATTATAACCGGTTTGCTACCAGGCCCAGATCTACCCTGGCCTGTAGGAAGCCTGAGCCTGGACTGAGCCAGATCAGGCTTCTTCAATGTGGAATAACATTTTGAGAAACTTTTGGTGCAAAATCTACCTCCAGGTATGCTATGACCGGTCAGTTGACCATGAAGAGTGACATCTACAGCTTTGGAGTTATCCTCTTGGAGTTGCTTACGGGCAGGAAACCAGTGGATCATACGATGCCCAGAGGGCAACAGAGTCTAGTCACTTGGGTGAACCGTTGTTGAGACCCCGCTCCTTCTATCCCTTCTACCTCTTTGGCTTACGCCCGCTGATGGTGTTACCTCTGCAGGCAACGCCGATGCTTAGTGAGGATAAAGTGGAGCAGTGTGTGGACCCTAAGCTGAACGGGGAATACTCCCCAAAGGGAGCCGCTCAGGTAACCAAACCCTTCTATTGACATACTTAATTTTTTTCTTATTATAAGTTAACTAACACCTCACGGTCCATAATCTTGGTGATGAGTTCTTGGATTACTGCCGCATGAAGATAATTATTTCGCTTTATCTTTGAGCTTGGTCTTTCTCTTCCTTCAGGTGGCAGCACTTGCAGCCCTCTGCGTGCAACCTGAGCCCGACTTCAGGCCGAACATGTTTTTCTTGGCGATAGGTCTCCGATATCTTGTTGCACATTAAAGCTGCCGTGCCCGCCTCAAATCCTGAGCGAGAATAAGCTGAAGGGATGAACCCTGCGGCCAGCCATCCAGGGCTGTTCTTGGTTGGCGGCTGCTCCCGCAGACACGACCCACCTTGATGGGCCAGTGAGGAGAGGGGAAGTCTTGTTGCGGTTTCTCCATTCCCGGATTTGTCTCCTTTTCCCTTGTTTTGTGAGGTCATCAGGCCATGACGACGGATGTTCTGGCTCTCTTTCTTGTTTCTGTCCTGGCTCAAGCAGCTCAGTGTTGCTTTCGTGAGTATATCTGAATGTGTGCGGATTCCAGGAATGAATTCTGCCAAACCATTGGCTTCATGTCTAAGAAGTCAAGAAAATTTCTTCCATCTGCAGGCGAGGGTGAGATTGGGTAGGGATGCCATTGATCAAGGGAATTACGGTTGATGTTTACATCGGAGATAACATGAAAGCTTGATGCGTAAAAGTCTACTCTTTCTCTGTTCTTGCCTAAAGTGGAATGGGATGGCCATTCTCATACCCCCTCCTCCTCTTTTCCTTAAATTATTAACTCCTACAAACTAACGTTCCAAAGATTTCGACCAAGGCTCCTCACAGAAGTATTGCTTAATATCAATCTTACTAGATAGTAATCAGCCACGATCTTCACTCATTGACTGTTTGGATGTAAAATAAATATTTTTCAAAATAAGAAAAATGCCTTATATATAATTGTATAGGGTCAAATATTTGATCCAACAGTATACTCCTAATATGGATTGGCATTTTGTTAAATCCTTGGTCCAATACTCAAGAACATGTCATCAAAATTATTGTCATAATATAGCCTACTTAAGATGGTGAAAAGTTGTTGACATTGTGCTCACATGGGTTGACAATACTGTCTTAGAAGACAACATAAACTTGGACATAGGTGTCAACTTCTCAATTACAGAAAAGAAGGCAAGGTGAACAAAAGTTGGCTATATATTTACTCAAGTATTTTGTTGGTGAGTGTGCTGATGATCCATTAACACAAGTAGATTCTAATTTCACAAAAAAAGGAAAAAATAAAATAACTTAGAAAGAATATTCATGCCTATTTTAAAAGCCTCCTAAGATTTTCTCATAACCCTGATTCAAGGAAAATTTTAAAACATGGTGATCAGATAAACCCTGCATATTACTCAATTAGTTTAAGTTACAATATCTCTCGTCTCCTTATCTCTCAAGTCTAAGATTTTATGCCTGAGGCACCAACAAAACATTCAAACTCTACCCAATGATTGATAAGGCTTTTGTCACATGAATTTAGTTTCTAATTATGCTACAAAACCTATCTTCTGATATTATTTTTTCCTTTGATTCAAGAGAATATAAACTATTGAGTAATTGTGTCATTTTGAAAAAGAAAATCTTTGCTAGTGCATTTGGTAAAATGATTTATGTGCTTCAATAACCTTGTATATGGAGTGCATGTAGGATTGACTAAACCATTTTTTACTTATTTTTCCATCATTTTATTGTTTTCCATTTTGAGATTTTTTAATTTATCTAGGTGATTAAAATTGACAATCTTTTATACTTTCAAAATACATAACATCTCCTTACTTTTGACTTTAAATAATTTTTTTTGGAAATCAATGCCTAATTCGTCAACGATAGTAGAGAAATAATGATGGTAACTTGTTGATCTCTTTGTAGTTATTAATAGTTTTTGAATTGAAATCCACAAAGTGTGGGACTAATGTTTCATTTTTATTTAGAGTAGTGGTTCTATTTAATTAATCTTTGTATTTCCAAGCCACTTTTTAATTAAATATTTGTATATTTAATTAAATATACTGAAAAAGTGACCTTTGTGACTATTTTACTTTTAGTTTGATCCCTTTTCTCCCAATTTCAATAGATATCAACCCTCTCATAGAGAATATTTCTACTTTTCATGCTTTTTTCATTAGCATTCACAATGTTTTTGCTCAACTATATCCATCAAGTAAGGGATAATAAGTCAAACAAAGAGTTTCCTACTCTTAATAGTGATGTCTTAACTATAAACTTAGCAAGTGGATTTTTTTCTTATACTAGAGGATTTTTTTCACATAAGTTATTAATCCACAAAATGCCTCATACATTATACTCTTCTTGAACATATGTACATCAAGTTGGAGGTTTCTATTACATATTTGGAATCATGAAAAACATATGAGGCATAAGGTCCAAAGAAGTTGTATCTTAAAATTATAATAAATTAAACTTGGTCTATTCATGTTATGATCATTACAATACAACCATCATCAACAAAGTAGCATACAAATAAATTTGACATGCATAAATAATCCTTCATTGGAGTCTAGAAGAGAATCTAACTTCATTATATGTGCTAGGGGATGATACATACTGAATCTACCTAGATAATACATCTCATTAATAATATGCATGATGTGGGTTAACTCCCAACATATGACATTATTGGTTTTGACTCAGATGACATGAATATTATTTTTACCTTTAATGTTATGTCTTATAATTTTCCCCAAGTTTTTCTTGCATATTATTTTATCCTCATAAAGGATCCATGATAAAGTCAACCATTATGTGAGGGGCATGTTATAAAAGCTCACATATCAAAAAAGGAAACTCAAAATTAGGCTAAAAATAGTAAGGCCCATATGATCATCACTAACTGAGTTTGAGTAACATGATTGGACTTATTGCGATCTGCTCATAATTGGACGCAGTATGTAAAAAGGGAGCGGTTCCCCACCTCTCGTCCTGATGTCGGGCGGTGTACTTTTGTCTCCATGCACACGTGTCATGTTCTGTGTGGTCGATTTTATCTGCACATGGGAAAGTCAGAACTGCCATGTTCCTCTCGACGGCCCCGCCAACGATGCCCCGGTGTTTTTTGTATTTATCTATCTATACTATTTTTCTACAACTGACAATTTATTAAGGGTATATTCATAAATATCCCCCCGCCGAAATGGCCATCTATAAATCGCGACGCCACCCTTTTCCTCTTAAACCTACTGTGATACCCGCAGTAGAGAGAGAGAGAGAGAGAGAGCTAGCCATCTCCATTGCTGCGAATTGAGTGGCCCTCTAGCGATGGGCGACTGCAAGGAGCAGCTGGAGGGGATTCAGAGTGGCGCCGCCGAACTCGGAGTGGGGAGGGGATTGGAGGCTGGCCGGTGGAGGAATGGGAGCGGCGGTGGCGTGCTCCTCGAGGGGTACGTGGATGGCGGGTTGCAGGGGGGCGACGGGTACTTGAACGGGGCTGGCGTGGTGAGGTCGAAGAGCCTTACAGACGAGGACCTGGAGGAACTGAAAGGGTGCCTGGATCTGGGGTTCGGATTCAACTATGAGGGGATCCCGGAGCTCTGCAGCACGTTGCCGGCGCTGGAGCTCTGCTACTCCATGAACCAGAGGTTCCTGGAAGAGCAGCAGCGGGAAAAGGGCGGCTCTCTCTTGGGTCCAGCGGGGGGTGTAGAACATCTCCCTGCGGCTTCTAGCGCCATGGCAAACTGGAAGATCTCCGAGCCTGGTAAAGCGCGAATTGGCCCCGTACTTTCAGCTTCTGATTGGTCCTTTTTCGGGCTTGATGAGATTCTATAGCCTCTCAAGAATGCCTGTTCTCTGCTCTTTTTTTTCCTTCCCGCAACATTGTCCTTGCTCAAGATCATAGTCATTTTAGAGTAATTGGTTTCTTTCCAATTTGGGTCACATTCTCAAAGAAACATGAATGATGATGTTGACGATGACGATGACGATGATATGAAGGGCAGTAATCTCTCATTATTATCAGTTCGACTCATACAATGGTGACTACTTCAGCAAGTAGAGAATCCCTTGATATCATCTATTACCAGCATGTTATAACGATTGATTCATCTTACCATATCTTTATCTTTTGAACTGACGTGGGAATCTTATGTTCCTCCTCTCAGGAGATCACCCGGAGGAAGTCAAGGCGAGGCTGAAGTACTGGGCTCAGGCAGTGGCCTGTACACTCCACATGTGCCGCTAGAATTGATTCATAGGCTTGTTCCTCAAAGGGAAACAAATGTGCCTTAAGCATTCTTATCTAGGGCCTCCCCCACTGTTCCCACTCTAGTCCGAAGGCAACACAAGGACCCTATGGCCTCCTTGGTCAGAGATGATGGGTGGTAGCTAGTGTTAGGCATCAATAGATATAGTTCTTGAGTCTCTAATTGGCTAGGACGACGAATCAAGAGGGGAGTGGTGAATTGGTTTCTTGATGTGTTGATTGTCCACTTTATGTTCAGTATCTTCTAATTATTTTATTAAGATAAATCTAATAAGATTTAATGAGGAAGACAGAGGGACAAGATTTTATAGGGTTTCTACAACGCCTTGACTTATGTCTACCTTTGAGACCACTATCATGGTTCTACTTTTCTCGCACTGATAATATAGTTGATTTCATAAGATTAACACCCATTACAACATAGAGTTTGGATCTATATCACACACTATATGTTATGACTGATAATATAGTTGATTTCATAAGATTAACACCCATTACAACATAGAGTTTGGATCTATATCACACACTATATGTTATGACTGATAATATAGTTGATTTCATAAGATTAACACCCATTACAACATAGAGTTTGGATCTATATCACACACTGTATGACTGATAAATAGTGGATTTTAAGATTAACACCCATTACGACTATTTGGATCTATATCACACACTATATGTGCATGATTCTCACTAAATTTAGAGACTCTAGAAACTTTGATAGCACAGAATTCGTGAGTTTATGTATCCCCTAGGTTTAAGACTTTAGTGGATTTTTCAACCACTCTGATATGTAATCCAATAATTCCTTGATACTTTGAAACACTAAAAAAAGTAGATATAAAATATTCAGCCCAATACTATTGTAGTCTTCTTGAAGAATGAATAACCTTCTTTGATAGCATAGTATCCATGAGTTTATCTATCCCCTAGATTTAAGACTTTGGTAGATTAAATTAAATATCATGAAAAACCATCATCATTTGAAAAATTATGTTAAATTAAATATCATGAAATCATCTTTCTTTGAATTTTCATAGTTGTTTTATGTCTCAATATCTCTTCATTTCTATTTGAAGTACACGAAAATTCGCTCATAATATTTTATCATTCTTCAAAGCCAAATATAATCACCATAATTTTAAAGTAGTAGTATCACTAGCACACATAAGCATGAAGAGTACAAGTGCTTGGTCTTATACACAAGAGTTTAAACATTGTCCTTCAGGCCTTTATCTTACTATGAAAAGCTACCCAATATTAGTGTTCATACCTCATTGCGATAATTATCAAAACATTAATGCCTTTAAATCACTTGTTTATCTGGTCTTGTGAATGCATGCTTAGACTTGAACGAGTGCAATCAAAGTCAGAGCTTAGTTTATAATTAAAAAATAATGAGACTACTGCTCACTACATTAATTCCAACACATTGAACTTTGGAGGATTTTTCTTACTCACCCTGAGTTCATCATTGATCGTAATAACTAACTTCATACACAAGATATAATTTCTTCCTATTGTGGCTTTGACATGTTATCTATTATTTTTCTAAAAAAATTATTCATCACTATGCACCTATTGTTTTAAATTTTTAAATTCACTTGAGACCAGTCATTGCATGAACATTTATAATGAAAAAGTATCATAATGTTGAACTAACATCACAAACATTAGTCTAAGAGTTCAAACTATGTCATTCCATTTCAATAAAAAAACTAAACACATTATAGTTTATTTCATCCCCACTAACATCAAGGAAAAGATATAAAACATTAAAGTATTAAGTGACAAAGAGATACAGAGATTCAACTACAATTTAAACACTTTTTATCATTAGCATAAATTCAGGTCCCATCAACACATATATAAAAGTAATAATTTGAATGGAAGGCAATCACTACATGAATATCTTGCTTAAAAAATGCAGTAAAGTCATTTCCTATACCAACGTCTTAGCATCATTCTTTCCCTTGGTAGACATGCAAGAAGATTGAGTGATTCAATAATAATACTCTTTACAAGGAAATATCCTTCTTGAAAACTTGAGCTATTCACTATAACGACTCCATAACTGATTCTTCAACCATAGTGGATTATTCTTCTTCTTGGAAAACACATAAATGCAAGGAGATTTGATGATTAAGTAACAATAATCTACTGATTTCTTATTTCATGTGTTGCCACGTTGGACAGACCCACATGGACCACGGGTCTGCCAAGTGTCGGCCCATTCCTAATATTACACCTAAACTATTTGTTCACTTAGCCCACTATTGTTACTAGACCTGGGTCAAGAACGTTACTTGAAATTAAGTAATTTTAATTTAAACTTAGGTTTTTGTAGGGAGGCCAACAGAGAAGAAGTTTGACTCATGTGATCCTACATAGAATCATGTCATCTCTGGAGAAAGGATATTGCCTAACACCGTACCTCTTCAGATGATCTAGATGTTGTGTGGGCAGTGAAACGAAGACAAATTTGTAGACCAGTGCTCACTATAACTGCATTTTTTTCTCTCTTTTACGCCCTATAATATTTCTTTTGAAATCTATATCTTATCATCCATCATAAATGCCCAATCAGGGGATCATGTGAGGTTTTGTTGCCTAGGGTCCAGCAGTTTGCGTTCATCTTCCAGGCTTCTTCTCCCTTAGTGTGAAGGGTGGTGGTTGGTTGCCCTAAATTCATCACCACTCGTAGGCCGAAGGGACCAGAGCAGGCGCGTACCCTTCCTCTCTCATCTGCGCGTTGAGCTCCTCCAACCTCCTATAAATAACTTCCGTGCTGGGATGGGACTTGTCCGTGGAGACGAAGGCGTGGACCTGGTTACCCACCTCGATCCAGCTCCACGCCGCCTCCTTCCTCACCCCTCTATCCTCCATCATCCTCCTCATCCTCCTTACCTCCTCCCATTCCCCCCTCGCCGCGTGCAGGTTAGACAGCAGCACGTAGCTCGCCGAGTCCTTCGGCTCCATCTCCATGACCCTCCTCGCGGCGAGCTCCCCGAGCTCCACGCTCCCGTGCCGCCGGCATGCTGCCAGCAGCGTCTTCCACGCCAGGCAGTCCGCCTCGAAGGGCATCTCGCCGATGACGCGCGCCGCCTCGAGCAGCTTCCCGGAGCGGCCCAGCGCGTCGACGGCGCACGCGTAGTGGGCCGCCGACGGTGCCACGCCGTGCCGCCGCTGCATGGTTTTTAGGTGCTCGAGGGCTCGGTCCGCGTGCCCCGCGTGGCTGCACGCCGAGAGCACCGCCACGAAGGTGGTGCCGTCCGGCACGGCGGGGTTACGCATTTCGTCGAACACCTGCAGGGCCTCCGTGCCGCGCCCGGCATGGGCGTAGCCATGGATGAGCGAGTTCCAGGAGGCCGTGTCGCGGGCCGCCATGGCGTCGAATGCCGATTTCGCCGCATCCACGCAGCCGCACTTGGAGTACATGCTGATCAGGGCGTTGCCCACGCAGAGATTCAGGTCGCAGCCGGTCTTCAAGGCCAGGGAGTGGAGCTGCCGGCCCTGATCCAGCAGGGAGAGGTTCCCGCAGGAGCTGATGGCGGAGGAGAATCCGTACTCATTCGGCGTGAGGCCTCTCCGATGCATGCGGCAGAGGAAGCTCACTGATCTCTCGGGGAAGCCGTTTTGGAAGTAGCCGGAGATCACCCCGGACCAGGAGACGACGTCGGGGGTTGCAGACTTGTCGAAGAGCGTCTCCGAGTCCTTGATCGCGCTGTTCCTGGCGTACATGGTGATCAGGGCGTTGCAGATCCGGCTGTCTGATGAGAATCCCAGCTTGATGGTGGAGCCATGGAGCTGACGGCCGAGGGGGAGGAGATCGGTATGGTTCCCGCAGGCTCCGATGAGGGTCGCGAAGGTGTATTCGTTAGGCTGGGTTTCTGAGGAGATCATCTCGTAGAACACCCGAAGGGCGTCTTCTTCTCGCCCGTCCCGGAGGCAGCAGGAGATCATCGAGCTCCAGGTGACGACGCTCTTGGTTTCTTCCAATTTGGAGAAAACCTCCCACGCCTCGCTGTAACAATCATTCCTCGAGTAGAACTCGATCAAGGCGGATGAAGCGTAGAGATTCCGCTGGACCCCGGCTTTGATCATGTATCCATGGATCTGCTTCCCCAGGAGGTGATGACAGGCCATCAGAATGGTCGCAATTGTGTGCTCATTAGGATTGACGCCGCATCTGATAAGATCAACGAACGCCCCAGCGGCCGAGTCGAAGAGCCTGTTCTTGCAGAAACCAGAGATCAAGGAAGTGAAGCTGACCACATCCGGATCTGGAATCGAATCGAAGACGAGAACGGGTTCGTCAACGGATCCGCATCGCGAGTAGAAATCGATCAGGCAGTTCCCGATCCTGGTATCGTCTTCTAGCCCCGATCGGATGACGAGTGAGTGGACCTGCATTCCCTGGCCGAGCGCGCTCATGGCCGCGCAAGCCTGCAGGGTGGAATTGAAGGAGAAATCGTTGGGAGGTACTCCGGATTCCATCATTTCCACCAGAAGTGGGAAGGCCATCTCCGGCCGGCCGTTGTGGACGCACCCCGAAATCATCGAAGTCCAGGTGACCACATTTCTGTCATTCATCCCCCCAAAAACCAGGAAAGCCTCAGAACTCCGGCCAGATCTCATGAGCGCATTGATCAGAACAGACTCGAGGACGGCTCCAAATAGAACCCCCCCACTTCTCATCCTGGCGTGGAATTTCCTGGCGTCGTCGAGCTTCCCGGATTCGATCATCCGCCTCAGTCGCAGCCTGGAGATTCTCGCCGTCTCTTCATCGGAGGACGCCGCCTCCGGAGGCGCCGTTGCCAGCGGGAGCGTGCCGGAAGCCTGGAGTGGGGCGCCTCTGCCATCCGCGGGCGTCGGGATGGGGTCCAGAGGAGGGAGGAAGGAGGGAGGAGCTGCAGAGAGGCTGCTCCATGGACGAGGAGAGGGGTGGGGATGGCGACAGTAGAAGAGGCCGTCGGAGAGGGGCACGCGGAGGGGTAGAGCCAGCATATTTCTCCGGCGAAGTCGGCAGCGGACGAGGAGACCCCGGGAACCCAACGTTCGTCCCTCGTCTCAGCATTTCTCCGCACTTATCGAAACATAAAATATACGGTTTTTCGGTCCAAGTCCCTCACAAATTATGTTAATTATCGATAAACCTCTAACTTTTGTGTCTTAACTAGTTACTCTACGAATACGACCCTGCCATGCATGTTGAAGTAGAGGCGTCACTGTAAGTGAAAAGACTATTATAACATTATTCCCAAAATCTCAACCTCCCCCCCCCCCCAAAAAAAATCACATAGTGGTCACTTAGAATCTAATTTATTTTTTTCCACATAATCGAATATAAAATCATCGTCTTAATTGTAAATAATACTTTAGGTACAGAATGGTAAAATATTTTTATCAGTAATAACTTTAATCATCCATGAAGCAAAAAGGACAGACCATTCTTGTTTGCTTTGGAGTCATTCTTGTTTTGATGTTAACAAAATTGGTATATAAAAAATTATGATTTTACATCATCGTAACATTCATCTTTAGAAGTATAAAAAAGGAAACAATGTTGCAATGACCACCTTCTAATCATAAGATTTTCACAGCCATTAGAATATTCACAAATAGCCTAATTTTAACATTATGAACTCCAAAAAATGAGAATATGTCTCTCATGAAAGAAGTTGAAAAATCATTTATGAGCCGAACAAAATAAATATGTAAGGCTTCCAAGAGCAATCTTTGAATAAATCTTCATGGTACCAACTTGTTTCAAGCTACCTAAGTCAAAGTTCCAAGCTGCAATGCCAACAAAACCTTTTGCTCTAATGGTTTTAAGATCTATATCATATTGGCAAGTTGTTTTACCTAGTACTAAAAACTAGCTTTAGCACACTTAGGCTCTTTCTATAGTTGTAAATCTTGAAGTAGCAAGCTTGCCTTCAGTGTGTAATGTTATAATTCATGGAGTAGTGAATACAATTGACAAGCAAGGTAATGCCCAAATGTTCAATAATTATGATCTTTAAGGATTAGTGAAACTGGGGGAGTGTACGTTACAATAGTAAACTCAGCAAGGGTGGCAAACCATTTCAAATTTGTAGACATCTTTGTTATTGTTAATAGAATCAACTCAATAGTTTTTCTCATCTATCAAACCAGAACCAAAATTTATTGACTTCATCCCATCAAAAAATTTGATTGATCCTCTTCCTAATCCCCTTAGTGGTTCACTTAGGGCAAACATTAATTCAAACGCTGGCTTGTGAAATATGAAAAAGGATTGCAACTAAGAGTCATTTATTACCTTCAAATAGTTTCAAGGAAATTATTAATCAAAACACTAAAAAATTATTAAGTAAGGTTTCTAATACCAAAAATTATAGCACTCTCATACACATATGTATCAAAGTTTATTCATTTTTTTGAGAGTTTGTGAGGACATTAGCCAAAAAAAGATAAAATAAATATTGTTAACATGACTATGTTAGCTCACTCAATTCTGATTTCTTTGATCAAAACCATTTTATTTCACACCAAGTATTTGTACTTTTTCCATTGAGTGATCTTATTTGTCAAAGTTATAAACTTCACATGGTTTATCATAGCCTAATTTTCTTAGAGAACAAATTGTCAACATTGATTCTATCATAAGACATCAAGATGTTTCTCTCAAAGTTGTCTCTAGTTAGAAACTGAAATAGGAAGGGGTGAATTGGTTGTTCTGCATGAGTTTTTACTCACTGATTTTACTCTTAATTGAAAGTGGACATTATGGATATAGTCTTTTAACCATCAGAACATGTTTGCATTATTTTTTCTGTAGTTTCCATGAGCTAAACTCAACTATTTAGATTAAATGATTAATATATGATTTTTGTAACCTTATCTAAGATTTCATGTGCAGAATATATGGGTATTAGTTAGCTAGCCTTACTTCATCAGACACAACATCAGATTCATAGCTTAATTATTAAATTAGAGGTTTCCAATTAATAGTTCCAATTACAAGACTAAGTATTTTTTTTGTCAAGGTTGTTAACACATCTTAGTATTGGTAAATTCGTAGTCTTATACAATATGAAGATTCAAGACACCTAAAATAATTATCTGAAAAATTAGTACATTATTATAATCTACTCATATTTTACTTTCATATTTTTTATTACATAATAATAAGAAGGTGAAGTTAGATCCTAATGCAAATAAACATGCTTCCTTATGATGTAATAAAGGTGTTCTGAAATCTCACTCGAAAAAAGAACTTAATGGATATGTCATTTTTGATTAGTGATCAATGTTGAAGAAAAATCAACAAACAATTTCTGGTAAGATTATGGTGAAATTATTTGAAGAGTTAAGATAACATAAAATTTTGAAATTCTCTATCTAATTATGAGTCTACTATAAGTATCAGAATTAAACTTACTCTATTAATATAGATCATAGAGTAATAGAAGTAAAAATGTTATTAAGGTTTTTATAATCATTTACTTATGTATTTTAAATTATTTATTTTCATCTTGAAAAATTTTACGAGTCAATTCAAAGTGAGATAATAATAAATAGAAGATTGTTGTGAAGGAAGAGATGAGTTCTCTTTGTAAGATGGCACTGGTGAATTAGTAACACTCTAAAAAGTAAGAAAAATAATAGAGAGTAAGTGAATATTTAAGAAGAAAGAAACTTTGTCAATAAAAGAACCACCCAAATACAAGACACTACTAGCATGCAAAAGATGTGGGCAAAGAAAGGTATCAGCTATAATAAAATTTTCTCACTAAAGCTGAAGTAGTATTCAATTCACGTTATGCATGCAATGATTATTATATTTGAATTAAAATTATAACATCATGATGTAAAAAAAATATTCCTATATGAAAATTTAGATGAAAATATTTATACATTATAGTCAACAAGTTTTATTTAATAAGACAAAGAAAAGCTGGTGTTCAAGTTGAATTAGCCTTCTTGTAGTTTGAAATAGGTTCCTCATCAATGATATAACAAAATTGATCATTTTATGTCATTATATAACTACACAAGAAGTATGATACTTGTGTTTACTTTTGTTTCATAAATGACAACTCAATTATGTTCCTTGTACTATATGTTGATGATATGTTGATTGCATTTAAATATATAAATACAATTACTAAATTAAAAATCAACTTAGTTTAATTAATACCATATGCCAAGAAGACCCTAACCATTAAAATTAAAAGGGCTTAGTGTAGCAAAAGATTGTGGTTGACTTTAAAAAGTTAGATTAAGCAATTGTTCACTAAATTCCATAAGTTAAAAGATAAAATAATTAGTACATTTTAGCTTGACATTTTATATTATTTTTGTAGTACTGACTTAAATATGAGAAAGTATAAGACAAAAGTCAAAATATTGTATGTAAATGTGGTTTGTGGTTCAACGTAGATAATGATTTGTAGTAGATTTGATTTATCATAAGTAATTAACATAGTCAATAGATATATGATGAATCTTAAAAATGAGTACTAAGATAATATTAAATGAGTTTTAAATTATGTTAAATACAGATCAAATTTTTATTTGTTATTTCAACATAGACATATTATATTCGTGTTGAATATGTTGATTAAGATTATGCAAGTGACCTTAATAAATGAACATCTATTACATGATATATTTTTTCTCTAGATAAAGGTGTTACTAGTCGGAAGTCAATGATTCAAAATATTTTTGCACTCTCCATTACAAATGTTGAATATATTGTTGCAGTTGAGATAGCAATAAAAGCTTTCCAAGCTTTCCAATTGAAAGCTTTGGTGAAGTACCTTGCATTTTGATTGTCAAAATATAAATTTTAGAGTAGAGAGTCTACTCTAAAAATTACTCGTATTTAATTCCATTATATTGTTCTTAAAAAAATAGAAAAGGAGCTCAACAATCCATTGTAGCAGTTCACCTCTAAATTATCTAATTTATCATTATACGACAAAAGTCATTGGCATTATCTTCCATAAATTGTGTGGTTTGTTGTAGGTAGCAACATTCAAAGTGTAAAAATTTCTACACAATATAATGTTGTTGATATGATGACCAAACCATTATCAACAATTAAACTTCATTAATGCATGAAATTAGTAAATGTTTTCTCAAATCAAGTGAACTTAGCTGTGGATGTACTTCTACCAATAAATTGATATTTTTGTGTAGGTTGTAGTTATGTTTTAGGCAAATCAAAGGTGGATAATGTTATTATTTACTACCCAAAAAGAACTATTAAGCTAGATATAATGGCACAATTGAAGAAAAATAGAAAATGCCTTTTCTTTCCCTTTTAGGGCATTGATGCTTGTGGGAAAAATTGTAAAAACACTTGGGGAAATTAAGGAGTTTGTGGAGCTCCGTAGAGATGTGAGGTTGTTGTTCAAGCAATGTTTTGGACTTCAAAACAAGAGAACAAGGTAAAACCTTTCTCCCTCATTCTCATTATGTGTTATTTCTAGCTTTAAGAAGAAGAATCTTTGTTTCCAAGCATTAGGAAGAAAGATAACCATGAGAATTAGTGTTCTTCATGTACTTTCTTCAAATTGTTCTAGGTGTGGATGTTGGAATTCTTTCCCCTAATCACAACCATTGTATCACCTATTTCAATTTAAATTGTAAGGTGACTTATATCTAGTTTATTAGCAATTGAGGTTTGCAGCAATATGAGTTATTGGTGCCTTTGAAATATTGACCTTTATAAGGGAAAATATAATTTGGTATTAGCTCCATTTAGTGTATTTGTGGTGTGTTGTGGTTATTTGCACATAGTTAATATCCGATATCTCACAACATAGATGGATTTTGAATACAAACATATTCCAAAGGCAAAGGTAAACATATTCATAGTCTAAGAATTTAGTTTTATGCTTCTCAAAGGTTCTTGATTTTTTGATTTAGTCATTGGAGTAGCTTGACGTGAAGAAATTGATGAGGAGCTTGAGTAGCCAAAAAAAAAATGTTGCTTTGAATTTCTAAAGCTTGCAGAAATCCGACTCTCTAGAGGAAAATAGATTCCAATGAAACTCTTTCTAAATTTTCTTGAAATTTCGCTCTCAATTATCCTTCTAACATTCTCACTTGAAGTGAGCATGAGTTACCCGTTTTATAGGGATCTTTTTGGACACCTTTAATGTCTAGCATAATGGGCTGCCCCAACAATCATCAACGATATAAAATGTGTCACATCTTTCATCTAAAATTTACACTCTAGAACTACTCATTAATATTGTAAAATCTATAACAGATCATTACCTTCAAATTTTTCTATGTAGTTTGTTGCATTGTGTTCTTCTATGAGTCAAATTTTAAAGGAGTAGATGCATATAACTATGTCTATTATATATATAAAACCCATTTCCATACATGTTATCGTCATCAAAATATCTTATTTCTCTCAAAGCCATATTAACATGACAATATAAATCGATATCTTGTATTCCACATTGAGTGCAAAACTCTATTGTAGTTAGAGTCAAATGCTAATATAAAACCATGTAAAAGGATGGCTACATTGTAGTAACGAATATATCAATCATAAAAGCTTAATGACTGCTAGAAAATTGAAAATTCAAATTAGTACTTGTATGAGTAGAAAGTGTATAGAAAGGAGTAGAAAGAAATGCTGCAGCCAACACTTTTAAGTTTAAGTGAAGAATTATGCACCTCGATAATAATAACTTAGTACATCTAAGGTAAATCTCTATCAATAATATTTCAATGTATTGAAGTTACAAGAACTCTACATCATGTTGCAATGATGCAGGACAAAGGGGCCAAAATAGATCTCCTTAAAATAGAGTTACACAAGGGATGATGACTTAATATCCAGATGATTCTATAATTTTAGGAGAATTCAGATCATTAATTACTTATTAAGTTATTTAATTCAAAGAATCAAACAAGACTTCTCAACCAAAGTTTGAACCACCAATATTTCACACAAAGATAGTTATCATATGAATCTCATAAATTCTAAGAGCAAGGATTTAAAAACAATGACCAACTTCATAAGAAATTTGAAAATCAATACACCTTTACAATAAAGATGTTTAATATCTTGTTGGTTCAAGTTCTATGAGCTTTGTTAGTGATTTTCCAAGGTTCAAACTGAGTGATTCACACCAAGGAGTGGACTAGTCTGGTTCGAAAGGCATGAGCTATTTGGGTCGAGAGGTATAAATGAGGTGAAATAATAAAATAATAATGAAAAGAAAAGAAAAGAAAAGATAGAGAGAGAAAGAGGGGGCAGAATGAGAGGGTGTTAGTGGGAGAGAGAAAGAGAGAGAAAGAATGGGGGTACGTGGCAACGACGGGAGAGAGAAGAAAGAGGGTTCTCATGCAGACAAGAAACGAGCGTGATTTTTTTAAAAAAACTAACTAAAGTGCGGAGGGAGAAAAGGGGTGAAATGAGAACGTTGGTGGGAGAGAGAGAAAAGAGGGGTTTCCTGGTGATAGTAAGAGAGAGAAAGGAGAGGGTTTGCAATGGCGAGGTGATCAAATGGCGGCGATGGGGCAGATGATGAGGAGGTGGAATGGCGGCGACGGAGTGGACGGCGAGGAGGCTGAACGGTGGTGACAGGGCAGACGGCAAGGAGGCGGGACGACGGCAATGGGGCAGACAGCAAAGAGGCAAGACAATAGCGATGGGGCGGAAAATGAAGAGGCGGAATGATAGTGACAGTGGGAGAGGGAAGAAAGGTACACTTGGTGACAAGACGGATGCCTAGGAGGTGGAATGGTTGTGGTGGTAGGAGAGAGGAAAGAGAGGGCAAGAAGAAGAAGGTACCCCTAATCTAAGAGGTGAGAGAAAAAGAATAAGAATCCTTAATTCAAGAGGTGAATAAGTGAGAAAGAACGACCACTAATCCAAGAGGTGAGAGGGATAATAAAAATCTTTTTGATTCTAAATTCAACTTCAACTTTTCAGGTATTCGTGAGTTTAAGTATTTATAGGAAAGAGAGGAAGTTAGTTAAAAGGGTGGTCCCCTACCAAGAAGATGCCAAATTGTCTCTTGGAGGGAGAAGAACCTTCCTTAGGAGAGAAGGGGTGTGTGTATGTGTGGTATGGCCTCTTTTCCTCCCTCTTCTTCCTCCTCATGGGTCCACATAAGGAAATAAATCCTTATGTTGACTCCATCATGCAAGGTGTTCAACTTCTTAATGAGTAGTCGCATACCTATTTCTATTATTTAATAATATAAGTTCATCACTTTCAAACCAACAGTTGCAATTTCAATTCAATTCTCTTTAATATTTGCTTGATGGACGACAATATAAGTTCATCACTAGTAATGAATAAATGAGATGAACAGAACTAGCAAATAATAGGTTTATTGCCCTCCCAAGCATATACATTTACATGCACGTGTATATATCAACTTCACATCAAATTAATTGTAGATTTTCTTGGGCTCTCCAAATAATTTAGTGATTTTAGACCCACCCTCCCCTAAGCATGAAGTTGAACGAAAAATCCCCAGATAAAAAATGGAGCCCCGGGGAGAGGAAATCTTACTCATCTGCGTCTCTGACGACGGCGCCGCGACCCCGGGCCCTCTCTATCCACATTCTCTCCACCTGCTCGAAGCTCATCCCTTTGGTCTCCGGGACGAAGACAACCACGAAGACGACTGCGGCGACGGCCACGCCGGCCAGGGCCAGGAAGGTGACGGCGGTGCCAACGGCCGCCACGACGGAGAGGAAGGTCTGGGCGACGATGAGGTTGGAGACCCAGTTTACGGTGGCGGACATGCCGCCGCAGAGCCCCCTGAAATGCTCGGGGTAGATCTCTGCGTTGACGGCCCACGGCACGGGGCCCATGCCGGGGGAGAAGAAGGCGATATAGAGGACCAGCCCGCCGACGGCGACCCAGCCGAGATGGAGGGAGAAGGCCGCCGAGAGGAGGACGAGGGCGAGGACGACGCCGGCGAGGCTGGTGAGGGCAAGGCGGCGGCGGCCGCAACGGTCGATGAGGTGGATGCCGAGGAGGGTGCCGGCGGCGTTCATGGCGGCGACGAAGAGGGACAGCAGGAGGGCCAGCTTGTTGGAGGAGAAGCCGGCCATCTGCACGATGGTGGGGCTGTAATACATCACCGTGTTGATCCCCGTGAACTGCTGGAAAGCCTGCAAATCACGTAATAGTCAGGTAAGTGATTTTTCAAAAGGGAGTTGACGTCTAACACTGTGATGAAGATTTGCGAATGTAAAGCTCGCTAAAAATGGGGCCCGAGAGTGAGTGGCCGATTCTCCGAAGAAAATGGCAACATCAATTTACTGACGGCTGCAAGGTAGTTCGCGGAAAGTGCCTGATTTTGGGTCTGGATTGCCCAGGAATCAGTCATTCCTGCCAATTAAAAAGAAATAAAAACGAACTATGTTGAAGAATTGTGAAGGAAAATCGGTCAACATAGCCGATTTCAACGGCGCTGAATTGCCCTGGATGGGCCAAAATATGGATGGAATGGGCGTGGCTGATCTAACATCCGGATCCGATTCTGGCTCTAGATAAGATGATCCACCATATACCGTATATAGATGTATTTTGTAAGATAGATAGTAAGTGACAAAGAGAGAGAGAGAGAGAGAGAGAGAGAGAGAGAGAGAGAGAGAGAGAGGGATAGATATTACCTGAAGGCCAGCTCCTGCTATGAATGCAAGCCTGATTTCTTTGGATCTAAAGACATCCAAATACCCCACAGAGTTCTTTTGATGAATATCCATCTCATATGCCATGGAAAGCAAGCCCACTTCCTCTTCGAGGCGGTAGGAATCATAGATCTTGGACAGAGTGGAGACGGCTTTGGACTTATCTTTCTGTGTATAATCAGTAGAATATCACGATCGAAGTCACATGGTCTCCATTAAATTATATATAGAAATCTCAAGAAATTATTTGCATCACCTTGAGGAAGAGCCAGCGGGGTGATTCAGGGAGAAGCAGCATGAGGAAGAACTGAATGATAGCGGGGAGAGCAGAAACCCCCAGCATCCAACGCCATGTTCCAGCAACCTGCATAGATTGAATCACCAACTAAGTCGTTCACCAAAACTGCAATTATCAAGTTAGAAATAATGATAGCATCTCGAGTTTCCAAATTCCCATTGCTTCATCAGTTATCTCCAGCTGTCAACTAGGTCATTCAAACATAAACCTATACATCATTTTCCATGTTCGTGTAAAAAAGAGGTCTGGAAAGTAAATCAATATGAATGAGAAGCCAGAGGTATCAACATGACCTAGAAAAAAAAAGTATCCAGCATCATTTCTCATTTCTGTATATATGTATTATATAGAAGATATGCTCTTCACTTGGCATAATGCGTGCATAGTTCAAGTATGGGATGCAACTACATTTCAAGAATATAATTTATCAGATGATCGGCTGTCCTGGATCTGACATTTTTCTAAAACACTGCCATTTTATGCAGCTGTAAAGCTGATGGTAGAAATCGGCTTCCATGAAAATGTTACAAAGAAACAAACTCATCACAACCCTTCCAAATAGATAAAAAGTCCCAAGTCAAGCTGATCAGGTGAAGTTGTGCTTTTAATTTCCATTAAAACATTGAGAACAATGCTTATTTCACAACATAATACACCACCTATTTACCTATTATAATATCTGGATACTGAAGTCCACAAGGATAAAAACTGACATAAAGTAAAAAATTTAGCCCGGTTAGAATGTATCCAAAGAGTTATGCAATATGGCCATGCATTATAAGGTGAATTATTTCCTGACTTCCTGATGATCGAAGGCTTCATGGGTTATTCAACAGTGATTAAATCCACCAAGAAATTGGCTTCGATCGTCAAATCCAAGAAAATCAACAGAAAAAAATGCAGATGTAATGGAAATCACAGCACCTACAGTTCAGCGAATTCATAATTTTTCTGAGAAACCAAGTGGGAGTGAAATTATGGTTCAATGGTGACTTATATCCTACTAGATAGTCCGTGACACAAGCCATCAATTACCTAGTATAATTATAAATGTCAGATTTGAGGCAACTTTGCAATGTTCTCCCTATTCAGTCACAAATCAATCTTATGGTCCAACAGCGGAGATAACTAAAACGCAATGTCACTTGAAGAAATGACCAGGCTAGAGGAGTGAAAAGAATAAATTAGTGTAACTGGATTTAGCATGCCGATGATAACACCATGCAAGAAATAGACAATCTAACCCAAACACTATCGCAATTATTTGGAAATCTTAAGGCAAAATGTGGAAGGATATTAAATCAAATTATTGTTCCATCATTGGAAAGGCTCCATATTCCCTGAACACTCAAAGTAGTCTCCAAAAAGAAGCATCAGTCCATTGATATATCTGATAGCAAGGACCAACAATCTTCAAAAAGTGTACTGGTATCAAGAATTAATGATTCTCATGTTTTACAAAAGATTATCAAAAATTAATGCCAAATTTAGTTAGAAACTTCAACCATCAACTTCCTTTCATGTATTCATACAAGCAATATAGAGTTTTTCATATGCCTCGCATGCAATTGTGCAAGTATTACGTACTATGGGGTACGAAGAGTTACATAGCTTAAAAATTTGATCTATTCTCCTTGCTGCCAGTTTTCCAAGAATTTATCCGGTCTATTCTAACATTACGGATACAGAGTCACACCTTCAATACTCTGGAACGGGAAGGCTTTCCTCGTGTATGCAACAAAATAAATTTCTCAACACGAATACTAGCAAGGTCCGGTGAGCTCGGTTTCATCAGTATCAAGACGATATCTGGGTGTCATCAAGCAGTAAATTACATGTTTGAAACATTAAATTAGTAATAGATTCGTATTGCCAGATCAGAACTGCAGCTAAATCTTTTAACATGCATGCTGTCTCCCTAGGAAGCATGAGAGCCACCCAGATGAGTTATACTATAACATGTAATCCCTAGCATTTGAAGGAAGAAGAATACGCCCATCTACGTCTGCCACCACAAGAAATTCAGCAGCGCAAAAGAAAGACTAACCTCGGTAAACGCAAGGTTTACAAGATAGGAAAGAAATTGCCCTCCAGTAATCATAAGCACATTCATGCTAACGAGGCCCCCCCTTATCTCTGAAGGGGATACCTCTGCAATATACACTGGAGCAGTGACGGATGCAGTCCCCACACCCAAGCCAATCAGGAGTCTTCCAAATATCAGGATGTAGGGATCTGGAGCAGCACACATGACTAAAGATCCAAGTATGAAGACAACATCAGCAAGTAGTGTAGCTTTCTTACGCCCATAGGCATCATTCATCCACCCCCCTCCTGCAGCTCCAATAACTGCCCCCACCAAAGCCATGCTTACTATTGTCGCCTGAAAAATTAAGAAACTGACTTCTTCAGACTCGAAACTCTCGTGGTAGTCATTAGCTTGGGTTTCTCCCACTATGAACCAGCAGACAGGGAGCTGGTCGCTAAAAGCCATACCTGAATAAAATTGCTCTCCTTGACCACCTTAAAATCGTCTTTTATATAAAGAAGGGCCCCAGAAATTACACCTAAGAATAGATAATTTCAAATATCAAAAGGACGGGAGCATCAGGTAGAAAACATTGAAGCTCAACAAGTTTTCTGCGGAGTAAACATCTCCTTGTTGGCCTTATCCCAACATACCAAGCCAACCGATCGTAAACAACTATTTCGAGGATTCCGGCTCCATTTTAATTCACTTCGTATGAAGGAATCAACGAGAAAAGTCGGAAAGGGTGGATGGATCACCTGTGTCGTACCCAAACAGCAGCCCGCCGATGCCGGCCGTCAGCGTCAAGCCGAGCACGTACCAATTGCTGCAGTAGGACACCTTCCTTCCCGACAAGGGCTCTAGCGTCCCTGAACTCTCAGGCAGAAAGTGGATCGTCATCGTCTGGTGACTCTAGACAGCACAACACCGCCGCCAAAGACAGATATCGATTTCTAGATCCCGCTTCCCTCTCAGTCAACAGCGGCCCAAAACCGCCGATCAAAGGAGAGGGAGGGGCAAAGCGATGATCCAGACACCAAATGGAGTTGCCAAAGGATCCGACGCGAGAGACTTTGAGGAGCGGGGGGAAGGAGGGATGACGTGCAGGCGCTTCTTCAAGAACACCATTACGATTTCAGAGCAGAAGGGGGCGCCCTCTCAGCCAATCTGGGAATGAGAGGGGCGACCGGTTTGGATAACCGTTGTTGCCACGTCATTACAACTGCGTAATTTCTTACTTTTTCTTCGCATATGAAATTAACTTCAGACCCAGAAAATCCTGAATATTTCACATATATCCTATCAGGTCGATACTTATTTTAATAAAAGAAGGTTGGTTTTTAATATTTAACATTCATATCGATCTAAAAATGGACGGCTTTGATTGGTTGTTAGGTTCCTTATAACAGTAAAGCCCAAGGCGAGGCGGGCCGAAATCTAGCGGGCTTTTTTGGGGCTTTCGGGCTTTCGAAATCTATTAATGATAACATGAGATTTCTATTTTTTTTTCTTATTCACTGCGGAAAAAACGGGGTATAAATTTTCAGGAATTCCAATTCGTAACTGATTCTGGAATCTACTCCCGGAAGCCCCACTCTGACCGCCGTAGGTGTACGGATTTTTTTGCCAGATGTGGCAGTCGGGGGGGGGACTACTATCCGCCACGTCAGTTCATCGACCCCGAGTTGGCACATGACGACACCCACTTCGGGACCACGTGGTGACCCTTTGGTGGGCTTGAGGCTGATCAGCCCAAAGTTCTGTTGCTCCTGGCCCAATCTCTCTCTACTTGGGCCCGTATAGGCCCATAATCCTTCAAGGTTAATGTTAATTTTCCGAGAGAGAGAGAGAGAGACAGAGACAGAGAGAGATGAGGTGGAATGGGCCGGGCTGGTCCCGGGGCCTTTCATTCACCTCGGGGCGGGCCTATGTGCCTTAAAGACATTACTTATGCTGGGCCCAGCAGAATCCCCCTACATACTAATATAATTGGGCCAGCCGGGGGATCACAGGAAACCGGGATGGGGCTTTTCTCGGGCTTTTTTCTGTCGGCCCGGGCCGAATCAGAGCCTTAAGAAAAAGGGTGGGCCTACTCAACAAAGGAGGGGGGGCACTGAGAAGGTGATAAAAAAGCAATAATAGTTGTACGAGGGGAAATATTTTTTATGTGATACTAGGGGGGTTACGTAACATAATGGGAGGGAAAGAAGAGGTTGTTAGCTGCTGCGTCACTCCAAGTAGAAAGTATGTACGAAAATACGTTGGATCGGACCACACCTTGCCTGCTTTAAACGGCGATCGCCTCGCCGTAGGAGCTCCTGAGCTACCGCCAGGCAACAGAACTGTCTATCTCTCTCTCTCTCTCTCTCTCTCTCTCTCTCTATCTCTTTCTGTGGCCGGGTCCGTCATGGCTACTATATAAAGGAGTCGTAATCAAAGGCCAATAGCGGAGAAATCCCTTTCTAATTTGTGCCAGGCGTCCCCCCGCCCTTACCCCCCTTCCCCCATCTTCTCCCGAAATTCCCGAATTCCTCCCTCTTCTTCCGGGAATTCCGATCGCCTCGTCGGGGTTCGGGCGGGTGAGGGTATCATTTCTCGCCTCGGTTCGTGTGGCTGATCTGTGCTGGGGGTTCCCGGGACTAGGGTTTTCAGAGGAAGGGCGATTGGTCGGTAGGTCCCTGGTTGTTGGGCTTGGGTGGAGGGGGGGACGCGGGATGGACTCGGAGGACGATATGCTCGATGCAAATGATCTGGAGTCTCTCGACGATGAGTTCTACAGCGGGGAGACGGGGATGGGAAGCGATGACGGAGATGCAGACTATGGCTTCGTGGACAACGACTCCGATGATTCCGATGACATCGTCTCTCACCGGCAGCAGGTGAAGGCCGTCGGCCCTTCCAATTTTGCTGATGCTCCTGTCGTCTTGCCGTGGGTAGTTTCTTCTTTAATGGAAAGTGTCTGCTGGGTTCGTATGATCCTGCTTTTGAGTTGAGCTTTGAAGAAAATTGGCTCTGCAGTCGAATTAATTGAACTCCTTTTGGTAAAACAGAATTTCAATGGCTTCGCCTTAGTGAGATGTTACAGGCGAGAACGATCTTGCTCACCTCAATAACTATGATTTCCTTGTTGCTCAAAAGCCTGACTTGGGCGGCTACGGATCAATTAATCTAGTAGTTCACTCTAAATGTATAATAATCAACAGAGTTTCTGGGACTGTAGCTGGTTTTCGTGGGAAATCAAGAACGGCTCTTCTTCTTCCTTTTCGTTTACATTTGGTCCCCTGGATATTGACCCATAAATGATGCCCATACACTTTATCAAACAAAAAGGCAACCAGCATCTGGTATCGTCCATGTCCGATTATTAAATGTCCTTGATGTGCATACATATCTGAGTAGGATTTTAAAATAAAACCTCCATTGTAAATAATACAGGTCTCTTATGGGTACTTGGTCAAGTGGTACAGCTGTAGGCATACTGATGTTTGTACCTTCTTGTAATGATAATGGATATTGGATTCGTTATCAGTTTGTTTTGGTATGGATGAAATATGGCTGTATTTTTCTCATGTGGCTATATGCAACATTTCTACTTGTGGGCAATCTGTTGGCGAAATCTCAGTTGTTGTTTTTTAGCAGAACTTCACAGTTTTGAGTGAAGCAGATATTCGTCATCGTCAGGAGGAAGATATTAATAGGATATCCCAAGTACTATCAATATCCAGATGTGAAGCGTGCATTCTGCTGCGCCATTATAAGTGGTAAGTAGTTACCTGCCTGTCATGGCATAGTCGTATGATCATACTGGTATTCTCAGCATAGAGTTTTGTAAAATTATTTGCATATAAGACATGCTTTATGCACATCTTCTAACGTATGCAATGTCAGCATTGTGTATATAACATTTTGTTAAAAACCGTTGGTTGATTTGAGATTTCAGATCTGTAGTTTTGATGATTTGACTCGATTTTTATTTTTAATTGTACAATGTTAAGGAAATTGCCCTTAGGAATCTGGGAGTCCTTGCTGGCTTGGCAAAGGCTTCAAAAGAATCATTTATGTGCAATCGAAAATTTCTTGAAGCTTATGCAGAAATGAGTTACTGGATCTCTTTCTCCTTTGATGATCTAATCATGAAATGCGGCCAATGTTACTTCATAAGAACACTGGATGACATTTGGTTGTTGTAGGTTATTGTAGTGGACTTTTGGGATGCGCTGACGGTCTTCTGTCCTTCGTCATTCTGTCTCAATTATTAGGCTCATAGTTAGTGGCATATAGACGTACGAAATTTATGTCAGTGTGTCCATTATAAATATGATTAAGACTTCAAAGCGTAGCTGATTGTAAAAGTTCTTCTGAATAGAATGTGGATCATATTTTCAGTGGCTGTAGTGTTTTGACTATATCTAAAGAGTCTAGAGTCTTTGACATCTTTTACTCCCTTTTCAGTTTTTCAATACTCAACTCTGCCATTATTTTTTCTTTTTAAGACTTCTCGCCACAGTGCTCCCTTTGATACATTCATTGCTCTTACAGCGTAAAAGAGTTATTGGAATTTTTTTCCGTCATCCATTAAATCTAGTAAGCATGATTGGATGTATATCCAGACTAATTTGGGGCGTGTTCATAATGGATCCTTTTTTTTGGGAATTCAATGTAAAAGAATATGGTTAGTGGGCCAATGAAATTCCCACATTAGAGAGGATTGACTTAAGCATCAGACCAAGAAAGAACATGGATATGAAATATGTTATACACTATAAGAAAGATATCCTATTTGTGCTCAATGGATGAAGAATTCTAACTTCATTGGACTGCATATATCTGGGATTACAGAGAAACTTAGGGGATTCTCAGTTAACAGCTTGCCAGGTTGGGGTTTCGTTGAACGTAGTGAGGAAATAGTAACCGAGAATGATATCAAGTTCACCATCAGGGCATTTTATCACAGTCGTGGGATACAGTGAAATAGACAGGTGGCTAGTGTTTGGAGAATATTATCGTTTTAGGCATGTAATTTATGACATGTGAGCATATGAGAGTATCCATCTCGGATTTTCTGTTCCTGCTTGATTGTGATGGCAAATATTTTATGTTCCTGCATGTTCTTCATTTGTAATAATAAGAGAATGAAACAAGCAAGTCCCTGCTTTAATCCATAGCTGACAGAGAAGGGATTCTCAAAATCAGTTCTTCTTTGCAAACCTTTGCTGAAGGAAATCCACAGATTCTTGTTTTTTGCCAGAATTATGATGCAGTCAATTTGACTTTGTTTAGGATTTCATTAAAAAGGGTGAAACATGGTATTCAATGTAGGAAGGTAGAATGATGTGCAGCCATTTTTTGTGGGTTTATATTTATTCTGTTTTCCTTAATGGAAGGAATGGTAAAATAGGATTTTTTCCACATACCCTGATTTACTCACTAAATAGTTCTTGTTGACAATGGTGACCTCAATATTATTGGCCACTTTATGACCCCCTTCGATTAACTCAGTATGCTTCTTCCTGGCTTAATGATAGTTTCAGTTGCCTTCTCTGATAATTGTTTGGTTCTTCCTTTGAAGTTAGTATCTCCACTGACTCACAACCAGTGATTTCCTCATTATATATATCTTCTAAAGTTGTTCGCTAAAGTAAATTTCAAAGACTTAGTATCAAAAGAGAAATGATATTAATGTTTGTTATTTGTGCTATCTTTATTTCGGTAAGTTCTCTTTTATATGTTATCCATGATCATTTTTGTATCGTTTTCCTTCTGTTATTCACTGTACAGGAGTATCAGCAAGGTGCATGATTCATGGTTTGCCGATGAAGAAAGTGTTCGGACAGCTGTTGGGTTGTTGGAGAAGCATGTTGAAATGCCAAACGCGAAGGAAGTAAGTACCCTGCTTTGTATATGCAGTCTTTTTTTCCTGCTAAATTTCATTTTAAGCCTTGGAGTTGCAACTCTGTTTTAATCTTGCAATTATTTTGACAGTTGACTTGTGGAATTTGCTTTGAAGTCTATCCTCGTGATCGGATGGCTGCTGCTGTTTGTGGCCATCCTTTTTGCATCACGTGCTGGAGAGGTTTGCTTTCTGCGACTACTGTTTTGTAGCATGCTGTCACACTGTGCTTGTCTATCAGAAAAAAATTGCCTTATTTTTTTGACGTGATGTGCCGCGTCACCATTCGTATTTTTAATAGACTTGGGATCATTTGTTTTTTCGCTGTTGGTGTGTAATATGGTTATAAGATGTAACTCACTATAGTCTTATTTGGTGTGCCTATGTTAGCTTAGAGCATTGACCCTGTACCCTTTATGGTCTTATTATACATCTTGACCAATAGGCTCAGGGCCACAGCCCATTTACATTTTTTTTATACAATTGAGTTCAATACCTACATCAATTCTTATTGTATCTATACCCAGCCTAGTGGGTCATTGGCACAAGTTTACATTAGGCCTTGTTCTGTGAATGGGAATTTGTGCACAGTCTTTTCTGTTGATTTTTGTAATAGTTTATATCTTTAAAGAAAACTTACTGATGCAAGGTTTCCATTTCCAGGCTATATTGGAACATCTATATGTGATGGCCCCGGATGTTTGAGCCTGCGATGCCCTGATCCATCATGTGGTGCTGCTGTGGGTCAAGACATGATTAATATGTTGACGTCTGAGGAGGATAAAGAGAAGTATTCACGCTACCTTCTTAGATCTTATATTGAGGATAATAGAAAGGTAAATTAATGTTCAGACATGGAATGTGTTATCAAGCATGTTATTTCTACTTGTTACAAATATTGTTGTCTCTAGTTGCCTTTCCTGTCACATTTAATTACTAAGAAAAGTTAATCCTTACTTATCCTCTTTAGACATTGCAGTTAGAGTGAGCACACTCACTTACAGTCTATGACGTCCTGTGTCCTGATGTTTCTAGATTTTTTGCTAGTTTGTGGTCTCCTGCTATCTGTAGGAAGGATAATTGTGGATATCTTTTGCTGGCATTGTAACTGATGTCATGATCCGTTGCTTTCTTGTGCTATTTCTAGAAACTTGATTTGCTTTCTCTGATGTTGAAGAGTATACTGGGGAGAGTGATTCTTTTTTTCGTGATGTTTATACTGTGGGTAACATTTTCTTTCAAACTTATGTTGAGATAGGCAAATTCTGACATTTAAGCCACCATCAATTATGCCGAATCCCCGTTCTTAATTGAGATCAATCCTGGTTTTACAGTGCCTGAACTTGTTTCTTCTATAACTTACAAATTCTGTAGCTACTGCATGCACATTAGTGCTAACTACATGATCAGGAGATCATAGACAATATTTGATACGTTTGAAAATGTCTTATTATATCTGATGGTTTACCTGCATAAATGACAGTGCAGGGGATTATCTTCTTCCTTTTAATTGGCTACTGGAAAAATGTTTCTGTTGCCTTGATGACAGCATTAAATTAAGGCGTGATTCGAAAAAAGCCCGCTGTTCACGTAGTTTAGGAACTTCAGAATTGTGGATTGAAATAGTACTCATCTTTTATTTCCACTTTAGTCGGAATATAATCATTATATTATTACTCAGTTTATCCCCGTATTACTTTTCCATTTTATGCTATCCTTGTTTTAAAAGTAGGTATTGTAAGTCTTCACATTTTATTTGGTCCTGAGAAACTTGAAATTATTTTGTCATCTTTGGAGTAATTTTTTCTATTGTACTAACCTTCTTTCGTTATATGTTACTCAGTCTTCTTAAAAAAGATTGCTGTCATCTTCATTATATTTCAAGCAATATATATACCCTCGTTTCGACGAACATTCAAAAATACCTTCATTTATTCTATTTATTGATTATTTTCTACTTAGGCATTCCATATCTTTTATTCCTCATATTCTATCATCTTCATGATAGACAAAATGGTGTCCTGCTCCTGGCTGTGAGTATGCCGTAGAGTTTGTTGTGGGGAGTGGAAGCTATGATGTTGGATGCAATTGCTCCCATAGCTTTTGCTGGAATGTGAGTGGCTCCTGACATTCTGTTTGTGAGTTTGTCCTTTAAAGCAAGTCATTCTGTCGTATTTCCAGAAATATTTATTATATTTTGTTAATGAACATAAGCCTTTAAAATGTTATCAGTGTACTGAAGAAGCTCACCGACCAGTAGACTGTGGTACAGTGTCAAGGTGGATTTTGAAAAACAGTGCTGAATCAGAAAATATGAATTGGTACGTTTTGAGGTCAAGGTTCTAATTTCTGCGTGTCCTGAAATATAAATATCTCTTTTAAATAAATATTCTCGTTGAATATGATCGTCCAATGGGAATATCTTCATTCTTTTGTATTCACTTTCCCCAACATAGTCCTATTGCATTTATTTAATTATATCTTATTTTAAAGTTTGCTGAAGCTTGTTTACACTGATATCGGATTGAAAAGGGTGTCGACCCTCAAATTCCCTGAATATTTAATTCTGTAAACTAAACGTAACAATGCCTCAAATTTTGAGTTGTTGCTGATGATCTGAAATACTACTGGGAAATAAGAAAAAAATCAATCTGCACGAGGGAGAGTTGGTGGATTAAACTGATATTATTTAATGTAGTTGTTTGGGTCGACATTTTCAGACTTTATTCTTAGGTACGTTCAAGTTCTCATTTGATTTTACTCTCTGAAAAATAAACAAGAAAAAGGATTCAATCTGATGCTAATGACCCTAGCTTTGGCATGGATATGTTCCATAGAGTTATCAGAGATGCATTTTTTTTCAATTACAAAGATGCTTAGATTTAGTGAATGCAGAAGTTTAACAGAATTTATAGTATTTAGAGGGGGGGAAAGAAACGAGGTCCATATGATTTAAATAATTCTCTATCAGATAATAGTCTTCGGCCATGGAGAACAATACGAAACGAAGAAAGCATCTCCCTTTTACGACCCCAAAATGTCACTCTCTCCCACTTGACCGGGCTCCTTTAATTAAAGTTTCATGATCACCATCATGCTTTGAAGACTCATCAATCAACAAAATTTCAGCTTTCGACGTTTTAAAAAATGATATAAGCTTATATAGCTTTTTGAATTACCCCTTGAGCTACTTGAAAGTGAAAATGAAATATTTTATAATTAACTTGCTCATCCTCTTCGTACAATATCATTGTCTTGTCTTGCCTTTGTAAGAACGGCATAAAATGAAAATGTATCATTAGCCTTAGGTGTACAGAGTATTTTTTTTGTGAGACTAACTATTCATTATATGCCTTGATGTGTGGTAATCCTTGTTATTTCATCTAGAGATTGATGTTTTCTTTTCGTTTTCTGTACAAGTTTCCATATTTTAATGCAATTTTTTATTATGATTAGCAATTCCGAGGAGTTTGATGTTCTTTTGTTGATATTACTTTTTCAGGATATTAGCTAACTCAAAGCCGTGTCCAAGGTGCAAGCGACCGATTGAAAAAAACCAGGGCTGCATGCATATTACATGCACTCCTCCCTGTAAACACGAGTTCTGCTGGTAAATTCTGAGATTTTGTTGTCACTTTCAGAAAAAGTATGGTGGCTAATTTCATTGTTTACTTTTCATTACAGGCTATGCCTGGGTCCATGGACTGATCATGGTGAAAGGACTGGTGGGTTCTATGCATGTAATCGATATGAAACCGCAAAGCAGGAGGGGGCAGTATGTTGACCTGTTTCTGTTCCTTTAACCATTATTTAACCTAATGGATTTTGTACAACAGTAATCATGTTTCATACTGTTTGTATGTTTCAGTATGATGAAGCTGAGAGGAGGAGAGAAATGGCTAAGAACTCTCTAGAGAGATACACGCATTATTACGAGAGATGGGCAGCCAATCAATCAGTATGCACAATTTCTGATTTTCATTTGCTATTGTTGTGTTCTCTTTCGTGGGTTTCTCCTCGTTCAGCTTCTTTTGTTGATTGCTTGGGATCGACTTCTGACTCGGTCTACTGTGTTTGTTCTGTCTATTTGTGCTTATTTTATTCATAAGACTAACTGCATGATGCATGGTATTTGGGTATGACCTCTTGGCATCACTCTTTCTGAATAAGCACAAATAACTGGGAAAAGCCATGTACGCCCCCAGCTTTTATCTTCTAAAACAAATTTTCATTACTCACGAGGCTCTTCCTTAGAACATCTCCAGGATTCTTATCTGCGTTTTAGACAGTTTCACCTGGGCACTCATTTTTTTTCACCTTTTATCCATCAGAACAGAGAGTTCAATTTTTCTTTGAGTAAAATCATTCTGAGAACCATTAACGAGTCTTTTTGATGATTACGTGGTTTATAAAAATCATGGCAAGTTACGGATGGATAGAACAAGGCTTCTGGTTTGTCAGCTAAAACATGACACAATGTCATGTTTTAGCCTTATCCATTTTCTTCCCTTTAATGCTATTCCAAATGTTCAGCTGAAATAGAATAAATCCATGAGTATAGTCTCTGTCCCTACTTCCCTATCACCCATAGTGATGTCATCATATATTTATATACTGTATATTATTATATTATTATTATTTGGAGGCTTTTAGGAGAGAAAAAGTTGGCGATGATTTCACTGTTGGTACCGTTTCTAGTGGCCAGCTACCTTTTACTCCGTCTTTTCTTTCAGCAGTGGTGAATTTTTGGGCATGAAATTTGGTTAACTCACTGCCGCCATGCCTAATATGAATTATCTCTTCTTTGTTGATCCCACTTACGTAAATTTTGTAACTCACCATACCTAATGGGGCTTAAAGGTTCTTTACTTTTAGTGTTAACGAGTTGGTTGGTGAATCGATTGACCCCTCTAATCATCATCTCAGATGAAGACCTAAACCTGATTAGGTGAATCTCCTGTTGGGACTTAATTGATGAAGACAGATTAGCCAGTGAAAGCGATCTTTCATATTCATGCTTTCTATTATGACTGGAGCTTTTAGAATGCACTCTAATTTTTTCATCTGCCCTAAATTTATACCGGTTTGCTTTTTATCTTGAAATATTGCAGTCAAGGCAAAAGGCGCTTTCTGATTTACAAACTTTGCAAGCAGTGCAGGTGAGATATCACACATTCTCATTGATTAGTTGTATGCCTTGATGAGCATATTTTTTTGCGACCCTTTTCAGATGATGGATGATTATAGGATTTGAATCTTTTACATTGAGTTGTACATTATAATTAGAAAAAGGTAATGGTTTGAGTGCACAATCCCATTCCTCGAATATGCAGTGTTTGCCTTTGGAAGTGAGAGTTATATTCAGACTCTACCTAGGTGGCCAAATACTGAGGGGCATTTGCAGGTGCGCCTGCGATCCAGAACAGATAATGTGAATCAAAAATAAAGATGTGACACTCGGACGTTTCAAATATACATTATTTCCCAACTTCCTTTCTCGCGGAATTTTGATCATTTATGGTTTTGATGTCTATCCGATGATCTTCTTGGGATTTTCTAAATCTGTCAGTTGCGTTTCTCTAGAGAGTGTTCTATAGAAAAACGATCATGATTTTCTATTTCCTTGTCTCAGCTTGAGAAGATAAGTGACAAGCAAAGTCAACCCGAGTCTCAGCTCAAGTTCATCACAGAAGCTTGGTTGCAGGCAAACCCTCCATCCTATTTCTTTCTTTTTTGACCGAAAATGTTTTCTTTTCCTTTTTTGCATGACTTGGATTCGTCATCCTGCAGATAGTGGAGTGTCGGAGAGTGCTTAAATGGACATACGCATATGGATACTACTTGCCGGAGAATGAGCATGCCAAGAGGACATTCTTTGAGTACTTGCAAGGTTGACTTTCGTTTCAATTCGGGAAGCTGGGAAGCAGCTGCGCATGCTTGTCTTCTGAAAACCTTGATTCATGCTTCAGGTGAGGCTGAGTCTGGCCTAGAACGGCTTCATCAGTGTGCAGAGAAGGAACTTCAGGTTTTCATCGATGCAGAAGGTCCTTCAAAAGATTTCAATGACTTCAGGACGAAATTAGCCGGCCTAACCAGGTAACCATCTCCATCAGTTTTCCTCTTTAGCTGGCCCACTCTCTCTCCCCTCACTTTTCTGTCTTTCAGCGTGACTCGCAACTACTTTGAGAACCTCGTCCGCACCCTCGAGAGCGGGCTGCAGGACGTCGGCACGTCCGGCGGTCAGCACGCCGCCACCAGCCGGTCGTCGAGCTCCAAGTGCCCCGCCAGCCGGAGCAAGTCCGGCAAGAGCAGGAGCTCCAGCGCCTGGCCCAAGTAGCAGTGGTGCGCCATTGTGAGTGAGCCCTCCTGGCCCCGTCTGTCGCCACCAGCTGTGCGGCCATCTCCCCCACCCCCCACCCAATTCACCCTCCCCCAGCTCGGCGGCGCTCCACTCCACCGCCGGTGCTCCTGTTGCCCGATGCCATGCCGCCGACTGCCCCGGCAGCTCCTTCGGCAAGTGCCGCCGGTGCCGGCCCGAGGAGCCGCCGCCACCGGCGGATGAAATGAATAACAACAGGGAGCAGGAAGAGAAGGGAGGAGTAAAGTGGGCCTTTTTCTCCCGTCTCCTGGTAGCAACTCATACGATGATGTATCGTCGGTCTCTTGTATAGCTTCATGTATTATGATGGTTTATTTATATATACATCTCTGCTTCAGCTAGAAGGGCGGAAGCGCTTCTTCCCCGTAAAAAATGGGCCGAGAAACTCCGCGGCCCGGACTGGCCCGACCCGCTCCATGAATGTGACCAGTCTCTCTAGTGAGAGAGGGGTGTAAATGACTATTGTAGAGAGAGAGAGAGAGAGAGAGAGCTAATCAAAAGCTATGAGGCATTTGCGTCTTTGTTAAAATATGAGGGGTTTTTTTCTAAAATACCAGGGATGCCGAATCCAAATCCAAAAAGTTTAGAGACGACAAGGTATTTATCTGAGGGATTGGCCTTTTTCTTGAACGCATACGTAGTTATACGTACCGGCTCCTGCATTTGATTCCCGGTTCTTTTAAAGGGAAGGTGGGTCCCGCAGCCCCAACAATTAAATATTGAGGGCCGAGTGCGCTCCTGGAGCTTTGTCGCTGGGTACCGACCAACCCCGAGCTCCAGATTCGATCTCTGCGCCGTCGGTCAAGCCCTCGTCCTTCGTTCCCGTACCCGGTGAGGCTTCTGGCTCTCTCTGTCTCTCTCTTGTTTTGATCCACTTCAATCTTGTCTCATTCTGTAACGGTTGAGGCTCTAAAAGCGACCGACTCCGGCCGTGCTTCTATTTATCTCCTTTTGGCGGGCTGCAGAAAGTCTCTGTTCTCAAACCGAGGAACTCGACCTGTTTTCTCGCGTCCCGTCGGGATCACTCATTTGAAAATCAGTTCTTCCTCCGATTGTCTGTTTGAAGTCTTTGTGGGCTTGTGTGTGGAATTTTTTTCAGGGTTCGTTAATTTTAGTACCCCTGCGATGTCCAGAAGTTTCTATCATTCGATCTTTGTTGAACTGGCGAAACCTCTCTCCCTATCTCTTTCTTTCTATGGGTGTATGTTATGCTTTTAGTACTGAAAACAACCCAGCTTGGTACTTCCATTCAATTTCAATATCATCTTTAACAATTAAAATTCTTTCTCAGCGTAAATTATATTTGTGACTTGATCTAATTGATTATAAGGTGTTTTTTGGAATAATGCACCAGATTCATGGGGTTTAAGCTCCAACCTGTTACAGACATATTTTTTTTAACTTATAAGAATTTCTATTATCCCTCCCTTTTTGTGAATTCAAGGGACCCTTTTTTCCGATTCTTGTGATTGTAGAATTGCCCCTACAAGTCCTGGATTTGATATATGAGTTCCTGCCCTACTTCCACTATATGAGAAATGAGCGTTTAGACTTCTTAATATCAAAATCCTTGGCAACAATTTTTTTTCTTTTCCAAAACGGAACTATTAACTTGAACGTTTTAAACTTATCTTATTATTATATTCTTCTTACTTCTTTTAGTTGAGAGGAAGAGAATAAATAGTAAGGTCTTTGGTGGTACTCAGTTCATTGGGAGAGTATTGCATTCTTATGGAACACTTCATAGTTATTTTACCAAAGAATAATATTGCATACTATTCTTTGGTCTGAGTACGATACATCTCACATTAAGCATTACCTGGTAAATCAATTCTCCGTGAATTATAAGTCAGGAGCCCTTTGACAGAAATATAGGCTATAGTCTGTCATATAGAATATTTTTCCAATTTCCATGACGAGCGTGCTTATGTAAAGTTAGTTATTACTCTAGCTTAAAGTGTATTATCGTCATTGAATTTTATTTTTAAATAATTTGGAAGAATTGCCTTTTTAATATTTTTATTTCATTATTGTATCTAGTTGATTTTTTTTTAACCTGATTCCATGCTCATCATCACTGTTTGAATGTTAACATTTTTTTTTTGTGTGTGGCATGTTACTTGTTAAGATAAGGACTCATTGAAAATGATAATTTTTGGTGAAAGATTGTGTTTCTATGGTTCTTTCCCATCCCCATTATCTTTGTGACATCATGAATTTCAGTTCTTCTGCATTGTGATGAGACTCTAATTATTACAGTTGGCATTTATATGGCTGAGATGATCAGAGCATGCTTTATCCCGAATTATCCCTCCAGCCATCACCAGCGTTCATCACTTGGTTCACTATTCCCTCCGGCTATAGTGAAAGTTTCATATAAATTTCCTTCTTGGAAACTGTCCAACACTCCTCTCAAGCTGGTTGCAAGCTCTGTGCAGTCTCCCAAGACAATGGCTTCCACTCAATTCGGCAATACACTGCCTTCCAAAGGTTGTTCTTTAGAAATTCCGAGCTACATGGGTAGATCCTATTAGTTGACGCTTATTTGTTCATTCCTCAAGTGTAGATGTCCTTGAGATCTGGCGCAGTGCCGATGCAGTATGCTTTGATGTGGATAGCACTGTGTGCTTGGACGAGGGCATTGATGAACTAGCAGATTTCTGTGGAGCTGGGGAAGCTGTGGCCGAGTGGACAGCAAGGTTAATGTGTATTCGTTTTACCCAGAAAGGTGGAAATCAGTAACCAAAGGCTTAATCAACAAGGGTTGACTTTTTTGTTGTTGTCAGGGCCATGACTGGATCTGTTCCATTTGAGGAGGCTCTTGCTGCAAGGCTCTCTATATTTAACCCATCATTGTCCCAGTTGCATAATTTTCTTGAGAAGCGACCTCCCAGGTATCGATGCTTCCTACTACTTGGTTTGTAGATGGTTTTAGAAGCTGTCACAGGTCAACCATAGCAGAATGCGTCGTGAGATCGAGCCTCATAGATACAAAACTGCTCGTCCTCACCCGATCATGGGCCTCTATGCATTAAAAAATGGGTATTTTCTGTTAGCTGGAAGAAGCTCAGGTAGAATTAAGACTTTAGGAGGTGACCTACAGGAGGAATCTGCTGGACTTCATATATTTCATGCGGCAATGCCTTGTGTTCTTCAGAAGTTAATTATATATTTGATTGGTTTAGGTCCTTCACCATGCAGGATATCTCCAGGAATTCAGGGGTTGATAGAGAAGCTCAGGAGCAAGAAGACTGAAGTCTATCTGATTTCTGGGGGCTTCAGGCAGATGATTGAGGTACACCACTGAGCTCAGCTTCATTTTGTATTTCTGGAACCCTTTTTCGGAAAATTGCTCTTCCCAAAATCTCTATGCATAGCCAATGTAACTTCATATATTAGTTGTTATTTTATTTATATGGATTTAATTCTTAGCATTAATGTTATTTTTTTATGTTTTTATTATTGTAATTATCTGTGTTAGCATTATTGTCATTAAACTATCATTATGATTGTTATTTGTCAATGGGATGATTTCAAAGCCTGTGGCTGCCCATCTTGGGATTCCACGTGAGAACATCTATGCGAATCGGCTGCTGTTTCGGAGCTCGGGAGAGTTCCTGGGGTTTGATGCCGAGGAGCCCACTTCGAGGAGTGGGGGGAAGGCGACGGCCGTGCAGAATCTAAGAGCGGTGAGTGCTGGTTGAGCCATCTGTGTGACTTGCTTGTCGGGACTAGAAGTCGTGAGGGCCGCTCGAGTTTGGGATGGTTTGACCCTTCAAACTGATCGTATTGGGGTTTTGCAGGTGCATAAATATGGCACCTTGGTCATGATCGGTGATGGGGCCACTGACCTTGAGGTAGAGTAGCTCTCTCTCTCTATCCCCTTCTCTCTGTCTCTCTCTCTCTTCCCTTCTCTCTGTCTCTGTCTCTCTCTCTCTTCCCTTCTCTCTGTCTCTCTGTCTCTCTCTTCCCTTCTGTGTCTCTCTCTCCGCTTCTCTCTGTCTCTCTCTTCCCTTCTCTCTCTCTCTCTCTCTCTCTCTCTCTCTCTCTCTCTCTCTCTCTCTCTCTCTCTCTCTCTCTCTCTCTCTATCTATCTCTCTCTCTCTCTCTCTCTATCTATCTCTCCCCTTCTCTCTCTCTCTCTCTCTCTCTCTCTCCCCCCTACCCTTAGCATTCCATATGCCATCCATGTTCTTGGGTCTGGTTCACCAACTCGATCGTACCACAAACTTGGGTTTCTAGATAATATTTACCAAATTAGGGCTCCTGCCAGTATAACTGAGACAGCTTTTCTGCGGTCAATTCCAGGCCAAGCAACCCGGCGGTGCCGACCTGTTCATCTGCTACGGTGGGGTTCAGCTTCGAGCAGCCGTCGCAGCTGCGGCTGACTGGTTGGTACTTGATTTTGAGGACTTATGTGCTGGTTTAGAGTAGCCCCCCCTCCCACTCCTCAAATATGCACCATCAAATGCCATGCATTTATGCCAAAATTGATACGACCAGAAGAACTAATGAATAAATATCATCCTTAATAATCCTCAGGCGTTTCCATGTAGTTTATGTTTCACATAAACAGCAATTTCTTTGGCTGGAGATTAATTTGATGCAGCATCTCCAGATATTATTGAAATTAATTTTATACTGCATAAATTCTCTTCTTTCTTGGTCTTCTCCGTCAGGTTTTTGGATTTTATAAGCTTTTTTGCTCCTGTTCTTCTCTAATTACTCTCTACTTTATTTCAGGCTGATTGGATCATTGATTTTTCCCAAATGAAATGCAGCATAAGTGCTAACATGAAATCATAATTTCAAAGACGATAAAAGAAAAGGGGTGTTTTTTTTTATGAATGAATTCTAGGAAAATATATGCCAAAAATAAAAATATTTAGAAATAAAGGCTACCAATTTTTTAGGGTCTTATCTTTCGGAGCATCCATTGTCGAACAACCTAAAACTGAGAGTGTTCTTCACGGCCGTCGAGTAGCGGCCCAACGCCAGCAGCCTCCGGTCCTCTTCGGACCTTGCCATCAGCATCATGATCCTCATCTTGAGTTCTTCGTAGCTGATCCTTATCTCCTGCAGAGTTTTGTTGGAGAGCTCAACGCTGTTAGATGGGGGATGAAGTGTAAGGATCATGAGATGATTCTTCTCCATTATTAACCCAGGGAGATCGCATCATCTGTGGCCCAGAGAGGAATTGGATCTACAGAGCAAATGGTCGGCAGTCTGAGGGTGCAGAGTTCTAGATTGGAAAATGATGGAATTCTTGAGATTGATGAGGAGAGAGAGAGAGAGAGAGAGGAAAGAAAAGTGTCACTCTCACCTTGTCGCTGCCCACATAGGCGATGATTTTTAGAACCAGTTCATTGTTCTCCCCGAGGGCATCTCTCAGTTTGTCGATCTCGACAAACCCACCGCTGTTCCTGTCGAAGTAGCTGAAGGCCTTCATGAGGTGGAGGTCCGTCGTCGTGCTGGTGGAGGCTATCACAAGCTCCTCGCAGTCCGGCCACCCGCCGCCGTCCTCGTCCGCCTGTGAAGATCTCAGACCAGGGACCCAGTAAGAAGTTGGACAGCCGTCAACTTGATCTACATATAACTGAGCCACTCTCATAGTTCTGCTATAAACCCAGCAGTCATTTCTGGATCACTGCAGAAGAAATATGCTTGAATCTCCTCATGCTTTTCGTTGTGGGATGATGATGGAAAGAAAACTTGGTGTTCTTGATCTGGAATCGATCAAGAGAGAGGGGTTGATGATCCTCACAGCTTCCACCAACATCCAAGCCTCTGGATCTGGAATCGGCCCTCCGATGTTCTTGAGGTCCTCTCTGAGCTTCTCCAATGTTGGGTTCTCTGACACCTGTGCTTCCTTTGAGGAGGTTTCAGAAGAGGGCACAAAGATACAGAGGGTGGCTTTGTCTTCCTGAAGTGATGAAGCTTACCCTTGAGGCACTTTGCTTGAGCTTGTGGAAACTTTGGATAGCTTCCCCGAGACAAGCGTTGGGGCCTGTGGCAGCGTTCTGGATCCATGGGTGCTCTTCAAGAAGATAAATGGAGGAATCTTAGCTCCGGTCTAGAACTGGGAGTCGACGAACGCTTCCTCTTGTGGAAACCGATTGCGAAGAGGATGGTTGATACCTAGAACTTCACCAGCTGTCAATCGGGTGTAGGGATCTGAATCCAGCATGTGGATCACCAGATCCTTCGCGTCCTCTGAAATCCTCGGCCAGGGTTCTCTCTCGAAGCTATAAACCGATCGAACAATGGAGTATGCAATTCCTTCATCTGTTTCTGCGCATGTCATCACAGTATCAGATATTCTTGACAATCCGTTCAAACCAGTTGATGATATGTGGAGTAGATCCGTTCATCTTGATCACGCTTTTCGTGGGAGTTATTGAGGCAGCTACTTAGATGCAGTCGGCAGGATGTCGTACCTGCCCAAAATGGGGGGAATCCGCACAGCAGGATGTAGAGGATGACCCCCGCGCTCCAAACGTCCGCCTCAGGCCCGTAGTTCCTTCGCAGTACCTCCGGGGCCATGTAGAACGCACTTCCGACGATGTCGTTGAATCTCTCGCCTGCGGCAGATAGGAAATCGGAAGGCGTGATTGCTTGATCTCGATTAATCGGGAAGGTGCATTCATAGAGGTGAATTACGATGGATCTACCGGGCTCGAAGCATACGGACAGGCCGAAGTCGATCGCCTTGAGCGGGGAGGTCTCCGTCTTGTTCACGAACAGGAAGTTCTCCGGCTTCAAATCTCGATGCGTCACTCCATGGCGATGGCAGTGCTGAAGCAGACACCACCACCAAGTATGGCTACTCAATCCCTTTCCGCTGGCACAACCACAAGAAGAGGAAGATCTACCTGGACAACCTCGACGATGGTCTTAACAATACTGGCAGCGCCGTGCTCGCTGAAGTGGCCCTTGGCAACGATCCGATCGAAGAGCTCCCCTCCGTCGCAGAGATCCATCAGGATGTGCACGGCATCGGCATCCTCGAAGGCGTCCCTGAACCTCACAATGTGAGGATGAGGGGGAAGGGCACGCATGATCTCCACCTCCCTGCGGACGTCCTCCACGTCCACCGCCGTCCTCAGCTTCCTCTTCGAGATAGATTTGCAGGCCACAACCTCCCCGGTCTCCGCATCCTCGCACCTCCTCGTCACCCCAAACTCCCCCCGGCCTAGCTCCTCCCCCAGGCGGTAGCGCCTCTGCAGATCCTCCCCAGTAGAAGCCCCATCTCCGAGGACGGAGACGGGAGAGAGGACCTCCGAGCCGCGCCCCTCCTCCTCATCAACGTCCTCGCTGGTGATGGAGGAGAGGGACCTCAGATTCCGCGTCCTGCTGAAGAAGGCGCTTCTCCTGCTCGGCGCCGCGCAACAGTTCCCCATCTCCCAGCTCCTTCGGTCCTCTCTGGAAGAATTCGGAAGGGACTGGCCTTCTCCGCCATGGATTCCTGCTCTGGCAGCTTCCCTCCCTCCTCCCCGCTGGCCTTCCTCCCCGGGTTTCGCTCCTTCCCGCGCTTTCCCCAACAGCAGGAAACCGTTTCCGCTATAGTTCACGGCGTAAGTGGGCCCCGCATCATCCCTATGTTCGTTGTTTCTGTTCCTTAAGCGCCCGAGTAACGGCCTCTCTCTCTGTTTATTTTTCTTCGGAAAGCTGGACCGGACGGCGGACCGGATATGTCCGGTCCGACCGGACAAGACTGACGAAAAGGATGTCTATCTAATTAAAATATATTTAAAAAACGGATAGAAACAAAATTTATTGGTTTTTTTAGTATAAAGATAATAGGCCAACAAATGAGGATTTTAACAATATATTCCTGAGAGACGAAAACCCACCCTAACTGGAAACTACTGTAGACCCAATTGGACAGAAATTCAAAATTGGTGCTAATTTTGGCATTGGGCCCGGTTTGGCCCTCGATGTTTACCCGAACTGGGTTTGGGCCCGGCCCAAACCTTGGAAAGCCCGGCCCGACCTAGTCCACATAGACCCAGCGTGCGCACCTCTTCGTTGACTCGAGCTGAACTGTAAGATAGAAATAATAAAATAATTTTTTTTTCCTCGCACGTGCATCACGTGTGACATCTAGTCAGGACTCCACGTCTTGGGTGAGGAAGGTGGGTTTCTTGAAGAAAGTCGGCGCGCCGACACAGATTCTCGCCTGATTTTCATGCGTGCGTCGTTGATGACGTCACTCGGATTGTTATCTCTGCTGCCTCGTTGAAATAAGCCATGCTCATTATATAAATATTCAATACTCGGAAGAATGTCATGTCCACTAATGACCTTATTTTTTTATCATTATAAACCCTCAACTTCTAGATATTGTTTTGTATAAGATTAATGAAGATAAGTGACGGTTTCTCAAGCAAAAAAACCAAGAAACTAAAGCAATTGGGGATATACTTTTACGAGTTTTTCCCCGAGATCATGTAATATACTTTTTCTTAATTTTTTGTTTCTTTTATCTCTATGAAGACCTTAATGACAACTACATAATAAAAAAATTAAAAGGGTAAAATCGAAGTTGATGAATAAGAAAAATGCAAAAAAAGTAATGCATGGAAAAATCCCATTTATTGACTGTAAAATATCAGGATGAGTAATTTTAGTAGGCATATCGATGAGATATTGAGAAATAAATGGTGAGAAGTAAATTGTGCCTCAATTTAGGAATGGCATAAATCATATTCGAAGGGTTTTAGGGTTTTTTTAGATTTTTTTATGAGGTGGGATCCATTTTTGCCCATCATTTTAGATTATTGGGTTTCATTTTTAGATTTTCTCTCTCATGCTTAAGGACTCTTCTAGATTCTCTCTCTAAAGATATCAGGGGCTTATACCGAAGGAGTTATATCTAATAATAAATAATTGAAGAATATGAAGTAATTTATTATTTATGGTAGAGACGAAATGAAATTTTGTAATTCTTTACCAAGACACTAGTTTTTAGTTTTACGTTGGGATGACATCATGGTGATTAGCAGGAACGTGAGAACGCCGCCGGCGATGCCGGATCAGCGAGGAAGCTTCTCTTTCCTCCTCCTCATGCTGATCCTTCCCTCCATTTAGCTTGATGGACTTTTCCTTTGACGTGGATGGTCTCCGCGGCCTTTAGGACTAGGGCTCGGGATCCTTCCGTGCAAGTGCGATCTCTGTCCCGCGTTTAAATTCTCCAGATAGATCGCTGCCTTTGCTGAATATCTGTCGCTAGACGTTGGCTCATTTCGCGGATTCCCGCAGGTGCGCCTTCGGTATCTTCTGGAATCGTGAAATTACAGTACCCCTCGCCTTCTCCCTTGAAGGGGATTTGGTTCCGAAGGGGATCAGACGCCTTGATCTTTCGTTAGGTCTTGGATTTTTTTCTTGAGTTATCGGATAGGGTTTTGGGTTGCTTTTTCCGGTTGCCAGAAAAAAGGATTCGTGTTGTTTTGACGCTCATGGAATGTTTCTTCTTCGTGAATCGTTGATCTGGTAATCTTTTTGTCTTAGGATTTTACAGTTCTGTGTTAGCTATGACCTAGGAAACGCTAGGTATCGTCCTCAACGAGGATACTAGGACTAACCTATCTGATATAGATGATCAGTGTCTTCTTAAACGGGCCCTTACATTTTTTTATATATAGATTTTATTTTTATAGCTTATTTGATGTAATGTTCCCTTGAATTTTGTTGGTTGCAGTGGGAGGATTTTTACCTGTAGCGGAAAGCTTGCCTGTAACTTCCACCAGTGTCAAGGAAAAGAGTGAATCTTGAAACAATGCGGGCTCCATCACTTCTTGCCAAGTGCCTTCCCGGCTTACTGCCCCAAGACAAGAAAACCAACGGAGTTTCCGTTGTTCCAGAAAGGGATATTAATGTTCCTTCTCCAGCAGTGGAGATCCTCCCTTCAAAGGTCGTATTCGCATTTCATTTGCATTTGTAAGTTTTCGTTTACACGTGCTGGGCTGTTATGGACTTCTTTCACGACCAATCTATTTTGGCTTTCGAAGCAGATTCAATTCACTAAGGTTTCAGATTTTAACTTACCAATTGAACAAGATTCGCTGTTTTCTAATAAGTTTATAGAATCGAGTGTCTCTGGATCATTTTTTCATTTATCTCCTCAGTTCTTATATCCCCTGGATGTTCTCTCAGTGATGTGAAGTATATTTTTTTGCCCAATTTGCAGAATGCTCATCCTTATAAGTATGCTGGCGAGAATGTGGACTTGCAGGGTTTTAACATTTTCAAGGTATAGAATACTCATCTATCCCCTTCTAACAAGTGTCCTTCTCTGAGGTTTCCTTCCTTGTCCTTCTTGCTTTTGTGTATGTTTTAAACGTCACCACACCAACGCTCCACTGCCTTTGGCCAAGGTGACAAGACAAGGGAAACAAGTGACTCCTAGTCTTGATGTCCACACTTTTCACGTTGATATTTGCCGATATGTCATGTAGCGTATCATGACACTCAATGCGCATGATGGGGAAGGTCTGCCATTGCTTTTACGCATTAATACGTGTCTGTGCATCATGTCACACAGATTCAGTGTCACACAATGCATAAACACAGATCATACACAATCTGAGCTTGGTGTCTCATGTGACATCTATAGCGTCATAAAGACTAGGGTTTTCAGGGACCCAGACTCCTAGCGCCCAAAATGTGCTCCCATTTGCAAGAACTCCTGACTATTGGACGAACGATGTCTTTTCTGAAAAAAGGAAACATTTTCTATATGATAAACGTTGAGTTTCTGGCCCTGCCATTGCTAGGTGGTTTTCGTCGTGTTTCATCCAATTGAGTAGACTCTTCCTCAATGATAACTGAATAATGGTTGTGTTTTCTTTCCTTTTATTCTTCCTGGTGTGATCAGTAATCTGTTTTCTCGCAGTTGTCTTATACGATTAAACAGAATAATTCTCGTTTGTCCAACATGAGGAAATATCTGTCTTAGAGCAATTTCCCATCCGGAGTAATAGAAAAGATGAAGAGAAGAAATTTGTGCGTTCTAGTTAATACATCAAACTCATCCGCTCTTACTTTAATTTTGTACTATTTTCTTTTCCTTTGGTTTTTTCAGGGAAGAGTTAGTGTGTCTGATATGATTGGATTCACCAGCAACTCGGAAATGTCACCTTCAAAATCTGATGGTATGTTTTAGCCTTCAGATCTCAGAATCTCTGTAAATGCTATCTTGAAATATGTCAGATGAGTTGCATGTGTTTAAATGAATGACTTAACAGGACGCTATATTGCAGGCTGTTTAAAATCTTGGGAAAGTTCAATTGATTTAGTAAACGTTCTCAAGAATGAGATTCGAGATGGGCTGCTGAGCTTTCGAGGCAAACGTGTGCTTGAGGTATTATAGCTTATTAACCGCAAGCCCTTCTTTGTAGCACCCTCTTTTCCCTCACTTTCTTTTACCCTCTCCCCGGAAGTACTCTCTCTCTAGAAATGTTTCTACCATGTTTCATCATTTGCATAAGCATCCCCATTGGCAGCAATTTAAGCAGAGAACAGCAGAGATTAAATCTTCTGATTTGAATGATTCTCACCTTTGACTAGCGCATTAATGGGTCTATAAGCTAATGACCAACTTGTATGCATATTCAGTTTTGTCCTATGATGGATTGTTAATCCGTTTTATTGCTTGATTGTAACAGCTTGGGTGTGGCTATGGACTGCCAGGAATATGCGCCTGCCTCAAGGTACTTACCTCAGTTGACTGAAAATCACCTCAGAGACAAAAATGTAAACGGCTTGGTCAATTCGTTTTCCTTTCTACTAGTTGCCTGATAGTTGACTTGAAAACAATACAGGGTGCCTCCACAGTGCATTTTCAGGATCTAAATGCGGAGACATTGAGATGCACCACCATACCCAACGTTCTCGCAAACCTTGAACAGGCCCGGGACAGGCAGAGCCGCCAGGTTGAGCTTCCCCTGACCCCCTCGCGGCAAGTTCTTGCTCCTGAGGTTCGTTTCTATGCCGGCGAGTGGGAAGAGCTCCCCACTGTCCTATCGGTGGTTCAGACGGACGGATCAGAGGGCACGCAGGGGATGAGACTCAGTTTCTCTGAAGAGGACTACACGGATGTGTCTAGCAACCATGACGAGAGCGTCATCGGCCATGACTCTTCTCACCGGAGGTCGAGGAAGCTGTCAGGTAGTCGGGCTTGGGAGAGAGCAACAGATGCAGGCGCGGCAGATGGAGGATATGACGTCATTCTGATCACAGAGATCCCGTACTCGGCTAGCTCACTGAGACGGCTCTACGCACTCATAAAGAAGGTCAGTTGCCTATATATCTCCCCTATCTGTATCATCTAGTTGCACATTATTTGCTGTAGAAGCAGAAAAAAGGGTCAGCTCGCATGTGATAATAAATAAGCAGAAATTAAACACATTATATTTTTCTCATCTTCCAGGGAAAGCTAATTTGATTGTATTTTCCCTTTACGTTGCTCTCTTGTCATCGTTGCAGTGTCTGCGGCCACCTTATGGGATCCTGTACTTGGCGGCAAAGAAGAATTTTGTCGGATCAAACAGTGGGGTCCGACTGCTCAGGGCTCTTGTTGACGAGGAAGGCACTTTTGGTGCTCACGTAGTCACTGAGATGGCTGACAGAGAGGTCTGGAAGTTCTTCCTCAAGTGAGCGGCGTCCTAGAGGAATGATTGGTACTAACTAGTTCTCTCTCTCTCTCTCTCTCTCTCTCTCTCTCTCTCTCTCTCTCTCTCTCTCTCTCTCTCTCTCTCTCTCTGTGTATATGTATATATATACAGATAACTATCAAGAATGTATGTTTTTTATTTTTATTTTTTATTTTTTGTTTCAGAGAATACCATCTGGGTTGGTGGATGGATCATCCTCCTGAGACTATGTAATGTTGACATTTTGTAAATAAAAAATTACCCATGTTATTATTCTGTATGAATCAATAATTTTTGGCACTCCAGTAGATTGATTGTGAGATGTGCTTGATGCACCCTTTTTTTAATCTTTTTTTTATCTTTTTCAAATATGTTATTTCCTTTAATCTCTCGTGTTCTTCACTCTTAGTCCAACATAAACATTCCCAGAGGCTATAATTTCTTCTAAAGAGGACAAGATGACTGTTGGATTGGATTGGTGCGCCAGGATGTGGTCGGGTCCACCACAAATTGGGTCCACATAATCTGATCGAATTGAGCAGATCCCAGTCCAAATTGGTTGATCCTGATTTCCATGGGATGTATGGAGCAAAACACCAGCGAGCTTGGCATCGAAAATCAATCCCTTGTCAGCCCATTTTTCTTCGAAGTGTTCTCAAAAGTTACAACCAGTGGACAATCTCCTACAAATCAGATGTGGATTGGAGCCAACAGCCGTTGAGGGAGGGAAGAATTATGATCAGCGTTGATGATGTTATGATGCCCAGGCATCCCACTCAAAATCAATTGAAGTGAATAGAGAGGCATGTGTATAATAATACTGGTAATATTCTTTTTTTTTTCTTTTTTATTGTTTTCATCGCTTAAGTTGCGTGATTGAGAAAAAAATACTACAACTCTTGAATTGAAGCCCCCTCTAGGAAATTGATTGATTGACTACCCTCATTAGGTTAAAGACAGAAGACGACCCAATTGTTGAGTAAGATTGCACTGCTTCTGTGTCAACCTTAGGCATCACCGAGCTTGATTCTTCCCCACATGTCTCATTCAACTCATTCAAGAGTTCTTTATGAAGACTGTTGTTTCCCAAGATAAGAAAATTCTTTGGTCATATTTTCAAGGGTTGACTAATCTCCATCACAATTTAATGATTCATTGATTGTCGTGGAAGAACAAAAATGAGGCCCCAAATTCACAAGGCATGAGAATCTCCATTCTCTAATCTACAAAGAATGATTTCAATAACCCTTGGTTACAAAATGATTCGATGATACACTCATTCACAATACAAGTACATCAAAAAAGTTAAGATATATTTTCTTCTTAATTACTGCCTTCTAATTATTGTAATTAGATGAAAGATGCATTTATCTCATACTTGTAATTAGATGTTCTGCCATATTATTAGCTGCAATAGTTGTCCCTAGATGTTGTAGTCAAGGGGGTAAACTCAAAGAAAGTGTTGTAGGAAAATACTAAATAACTAAGGATGTAAATTAATTAGTAGACCAACAAACCACACAATTATACACAATTTCTACCAAGTATCATATTTACTACCTCAATTTCCGTAATTAGTGGAGCAAGAAATCACATAATTATCTCTTGAAATTTAACAAATCTACCAAGTATCATATTTACTACCTCAATTTTGGATATTCATTTAGGCTTGACTTTTATTTTTTATTTTGGAATAGTTTTATTTATTTTCTTAATTATGCATTTAGTGGGCCTATGTATCAAGTTGGGTTGATACAAATAGGTTTATGTAAGTAAATTGGTTTGGATCAAGATCATAGGTAGCAAGTAAAGATAAATATTTAGATTTATAGTGGTTTGGCTTTCCATAACCTATGCTCATTTACCAAGGGGTTCACATCCTTATTTTCCACTTTTTTCAATGAGAACATTGCAACTCAAATTCCTGCAATCAAAAAATTCCTTTGCATTATAAATTTTATAGAATTATTTCCCAATGCAAGACATAGATACCAACTTGTATTTTTCTCGTTATGAATAATCGTCAATATCATCACCTATAAATATTAGTGGATTTTTTTTAATGAGTTTTCTTGATTTTGTGAGCACTTAAATACTTGAGGAAGCTTGTGGCAAGGTGTCTTGAAGTAGAGAGTTGATAATAAAATTTAGTTAAATTATAAGAAAATGATGTCTTGTTTATGTATTGTTTAAAAGCTCTTGAATGAGTTTTTTAGAGTCTATAATCTTCATTTATGGAGTTCAAATTTCTAATATTTGATGTATCAAATATCATCTAGATCGAAACTTGGGTTAACTAGTTGGTTTTCGTAATTAGATTAACAATTTGACTTTTTTTTCAATCAAGTTACTCTATAGACAAGTTATTGCAAGACTTTTTGACTTTTCCTTCTATTTCAATATGTCATGATTGTTAGGTTCGAGACTGCACTTAGATCAAGAGGGGACAGGGGGTTGAATTGATTGATTTCTATTTTAAAACATAGAGAATCTTAGATATCTTTGTTCTAAACTTAGTTTCTAAATTCCTAAGATGAATATATTTTAGACTAAGAGATTTTTATAGTTGTTCAACCTCCTACTTACGTTTGTTCTCCAAGAATAATTCTCATTTCTTAGGTTTCACTAAAATTGAGAGTTCAACCCCAATTGTTGACTACTAAGTTCAACTCATGAGATTTCACCTCAAAATTTTCTTCTGAATTCACAAAACTAAGAGGCTAAAGTTGTTGAATGAAGTAGCTCTCATGAGATTAAATGAACATTTAATTACATAGTTATCCCCACTTAATGGATAAATTTTTTTGCTACCAATGGAGAATTGATTTTCATCTCAAATTGAGGTGATTAGATTTGCACAAACAGAAACCAGAAAATTCATACACAATCAATAGAGGTATACACTATGAATATAAAATGATTTCACCATGGGTTTATTTTCAAAAGATGACATTGTTCAAAATGTCCATAATTTTGATCAAGAGGACGACATTAATTGATTTTATTAAGTGATGATGGGAGATTATTCAGCTTCAAACAAGTTGAGATGGGTGTTTGAATTCATAAGTATTACTTCTCGATTTGATGCCTTCAAGCAACTTGACTTGTTAATACAATCTTCACAATTTCACATTTCAAATTTCTCTATAAAAACGTAATGCAAAGCAAGAGGTCATTAAAAAGATAAGGATGATTGCTCTCTTATATTTTAATTGTTGGAAATCTATAATAATTATTAGTAAATTTTGTATGAACTTCTTCCCCAATTTTTGTGATCCTCCCATGCCTATTTTCTCTAAAATAAGATTAACTTGAATGACGAAGAAACTAATATGACATATCCTTTAAATAATATAGATATCCTCAAGTGAAACTAATACTTGATTTTGTTAATACTTAACATTTATATACAAATTGTGTTAGTTCATATCTAATAAGAACTTGATATCATGAACTTCGAGTTAATAAAATGTCTCATTAAAATCATGACTTAATAATCAGAATTGATTCAAATTACCTCAAACAAAATATGATTCTTAGGAAAACATATTGAATGATGGTATTAATATTTTTAATCAGGATTTTGGTGATTTAGACAATTTACACAGTTTTCAATATATATTCAATAATATCTAAAAAATCATGTGTGATAGAAATGATTAATCTCAATTTACTTTATAATTTGATGTCAATGATTTAAATTAGAAATATATTTGAATGTATGACTATCAATGAATAATTAAAACTCCCATTGAATAAGGTAGTGTTACTATGTCTCTAACAACTACATTATATTTTATAACGAAAGTTGTTCATTCTTTATATCAGCACATTTCTTTTGATACAACACCTATTTCTTATTGATAAGATTAAAAATAATAGGGTGACTAAATAGAATTAAATTCGTGATAATCATACTGTAACAAGAGGGGAATCCATAGAAACTATGCACCAAGGGGACATTTATTTAGTGTTGAGAATTATTTGATAGCTAAAACCTTTTGTTGGGCTTAATACAATTTTGTCCATTCTGTAAAAAACATCCATGTTGATTATATCATTTTAACTGAGATTAAATATATTTTTATACATTGGTGATTATATCATTTCTTTTAGACTCTTTTTCTAACCACCCTCTTTTATAAGGATATGGGTTCCTCTCAACTTTGAACCTTAAATTTAGAACCATAGCTGAAGAAGTAATATCTTTACTACAACTATTATCAAAAATAATATCATATATTTCTCAATTTTGTGAACCATGCTTGACACAATCTTTGACAATATGTTTCTCCTTTGATGTGACCATAAGACTCCTAATGACTACTTAATGAGAATATTCTTTGATCATAACTTTCTATAAGTTCATCCACATAAAAATTCCTTGTACCTTCTAGTTCATCATTCTCTTCTTCTTATGTAGGTTTTGTCAAATTAACTGCCTCATTTTAGGGGAACAATTAGTTCCAATGAGAGGCTTCACCTACTCCAATGCCATGAACATATCATTTAGTTCATAAAATAGCTATAAGTTTACCTTTCCTTTAATATCCCCTATGATATCAGTTTTGAATTGAGCAATCATTTCAAAATACATTAAGAAGAAAAAATTACTAGAACTACAAAATTAATGCATTATCCATGCAATCTAGACCTGCTTGGTTAAACTTTAGACATGTGTATGTTGGGCCTTCCAACCTTCGGGTCAATGCTTTTATGTTACTAAACCACCTTGGTCATAAATTTTGGGAAATTTTCACTGCCTAAAATGGTCTTCTACATCAGTTAGACAAATAGTACTTTGATTAATGACATGGTGCATGAGTGAGTGAGTGAGTGAGTGAGTGAGAGAGAGAGAGAGAGAATGTCAGACAGAGTGTCTATGACTGTTTTTCGGCAAGCCATCTCAATTGCAACAATACCTTAAAAGAACTTTTAATCAAATGAACACCCTCTGAGGGGAAGGTATTAATGCATATACTTTTCTTTGTAAACTGAAGTCTTCCCCAAAAAAAAGGAAAATTTAAAAAGGATTTCTTGAATAAATTATCAAACTATCATCTGCTTGCAGGAGTTGGAAAAATACGATGAATGATGATTAAGGGCAGAAAGAACCTCCTTTCTCCTCCCATCAAATGGAAACATAGTAAGTCTCATCCTTTGTATTGACCCTTGTCAAAAAATAGAGGAAGATAATTTGAAAAGGTTGATGTTAAGATCAAAAAGTCATAGGGCCCACAGCAATGGCGGCAGCCAATCAGTGCTCCCTCAGCCTTCTCAAGCCCATCTGCCAGCAGTAATGCAATGTGAAAGCCACCACAATCCAAAGAAGAGGGAGACCAACGACGCAGCCCCCGTCAGAGAGGTTGACCAGAGTCTGCATTCAATGGGATTAGGATTTCGTCAAAGTCATTGCAAGATCACCCATTAATAAAGAGTTATGATGAGGGAAGGACCTTTGGGAGATCTAATTCTTTCTCCCTAGTTTTGAAGATATTCTAGCATGCTAGCCAAAGAGAATCCGATCTTTAAATACTCTTCACCAGTGAGCAATAAAATGCAGAGTCGAGACTTCCCACTGAGAGCCAGTGCACGCGAGAGAGAGAGAGAGAGAGAGAGAGAGAGAGACCACTACTGAAGGACTACAGTGTCAATGAGATATCTACCATGAGTGAGAGAAATCCCTGTGCCAAGGCCTCCTCAAAGCAGATAGCGCAGATTAGCATGCCAACCACATTGAGAGGCCCTCTTTGCACTATTCTATATAGGAAAATGCGTTCTAGAGGACTTTGAGGTCGTCGGGTGATGAGAGTCTAATGAAAGATCACAAATGACAGTATGTTATCCGCATTTTGTGCCTATACTCACCAGCATAGAGGCGACCAAGTGAACAGAAGGGACCAGCACCTGGTCCGTTTTCCTCCCTTCTGCATACCCGTTGAAAGCAATGACCATAGAAAAGGTATGGATCAACGCAAAGCAAAGGGAAATGAGGGCTGCAACAAGAACATCAATTCCATTAAGATCTGAAATATGTCCGCAACAATCTATAACAATGTGATGCTGATCTAGGAAGAACGAAACTACGCCATGTAAATAAATGAACAGATGAAGCCCCTTTCAATCACAGGAATTCGCAAATGAAAGCAGCGATGTACCACAATAAGGTGCCCTTCAACTTATGGTATCAACATCAGATCATAGTTACCACTTTCAGAAATATGACTACCAGAGTGCATTCGCCACAATTCGAAAGTGATGAGCAGAGCTTGAGTCTCTAACTTAGTTCATCCAGTTAATTGATAATAAATTAAGGTCGTGACACCATAATTATGTGTTCTGACCAGAAGCAAAGGCAAGCATAAGTTAGAAGGAAAAGTTAAAAATCTCAAATGCTGTGATGATTTTAAGCTTACTTGGTTGGCCATAGTGAAGTTTTGATTTGAAATGAACAGGAATTTTATTTCAGACTCTTTTTTCACTCATAATTATTAGAGAGTACGATGAGCCCGTGAAGACGGTCGAAACCTCACCTGAGACCAGGAAAAATGGCATATGTGAGCACCTGTCTGCATAATATGTTGCTGGACCAAATGCTGGGGTCAAGAGGCTGAGACAGAAAAAGACAGAATGCGCCACACCGTGCCCTAACCCACCAGCTGCAAGCCAAAAGGAAAATACAAGTGGCACTGATAAGTTCACCCTATACCAGGACCTCAGGATTCTCATCATTTCATCCATGGAAACAAGCAGCATTACGAGAGATATTCCTTTCTGAGATGTAAACGGTTAGAACTTGCCATTAAATCCATCATCAACAACGACGAGTCTAGCCAACTAGTTATTCTGACAGACAACTCTTAGCATAAAGAGGAAGTCTGACATAACTATGTGATTACAAAGAACAGGAAGGAGAGGAAATGAATCCACCTGGAATAAAATGGCTAAGGACAGCACATGCAGTGATCTGTACGCCAGGTTCGAAGAATTATATTTACTATTTGAGACAAACTCATAGGGACCGTAGATATTTGCCTAAGAATCAGTAGTAAGCACGCATTCACAAGACATCATATGCAATGGCACGGAGATGGACATGATCCTATTTCAATCCATCACTATTTTTAAGCTCAATCAGTCATCCGTCATCCTGATTTTGATTCCATACGGTGCATTTTCCTTTATTTTCTTTGATCTCCATGTGAACATTATTTCATGCATTAACATTAAACCTCCCAGAGGATTGAGAATCTAGGCCAAAAAAAGAAGATCTAACATTAAATCCCCAAAATTATGCCCTTAAGAATGCGGCTCTGGTTTTAAAACCTGTGAAAAATATGAGGGTACATCTTGAACATCAAGCCATATCTTTAAATAGGGCATTCGCGTAAATCACACATTCAGATTTACAAAGGTAAATTAAGTACCAGTTTATGGACCCATCTTCAGTATTTCACATTGCTATAATCGTGGATTTCCTTTGATGGCATCAAATGGCAAGTTGATCGAAATGAACAAATGAATAGACAAAAGAAAATGCATTTGATGGGAATATACCAACGAAATTCACATCAATAGAGGGACAAAAACCAATTTTCAGTGGCTCACCAAGGGCGATCTGCATCTTATCTGTCAAAAAAAGATGAGGTCTTGACATTCTATCCGCAAAAGCGTTCAACATATCTTCCAACCTCCTACAAAATAGTTGGCAAGATTAGAGACACGAAAGTGTATCCTGTGGAGTAGTTATGTCCACTGAGTTCAATATACGAAGGGATGGCAACCGTGATTATGAGTCGTAGGAGAGAGTGTGATATGGGCTCTCCGGTTTAAAGAGTGAGGGACGACAAATCGAAGGGAATGATGAACAAATATGATGAATAAAAAGAAGCAGAAAGGTCATTTTTAGGTAAACACCATACCTGTAAAGGCTCCAAAACAAGATTCGCATCCCTTCTTGCAGGGCCACAGACGTGAGTAAGAGAATTCCATACGGCCACCACGCAGTTGATCGCAGAGGCAGAAAAACTCTCCACGCTCCCGAAAGGACTATCAAACTCATCAGCCAAAATAATGTACTGCATCGATCAAGCATCCAGAAATCGTCAATATTTTCGTCCCGATCAGCGATCTAGATTTTTTTTTTTTGAAAGCGTAGAATAAATACAGCGGCTCCCAATGCCGACAATTCATCGCTGAGAATTTAGACGGCACGAGAGAAAGCCCTAGAAAGACAACAAGTACGGAATTCGCGAGGAGCAAGGTCTGAACCTGGAGAGCACGGTGAGGATTAAGAAGGGTTTCTTGGCGATCACAGCGACAAAGAGAGAGAGGGCGGGGCCGAGCGCCACGAGGGCGTACCCCAGACCCGCTGCCACGGTCATGCCGCTGCCCTGGCTCCCTGCGACCACCCCCTGCTCCGCACAAGCACAGACTCTTTCTGAATCCCAAGCCGCCTCAAAAGATGAAACCCCCCCCTCCCCCGGGCACCCTCTAAGAATTCCCCACCACGCAGAGCTGCCTGAGACTGCACCGCCTTCTCTGCGATGACCCGGCCTCGATGACGGCCTTCTACGGATCGGTCACACACTGCCCTCTTCCTCGGGCCTTTCTTACGACGACTAACAAAACGATCGTTGACTTTTATTCGAATAAGCACGATTTTAAATGAATTTATTATTCCCCCTTTTTTAGGAGAAAAATGGTCCCTAAATATCGGGATATTTATGTGCTCATAAAAAATTAACGTCTAAATAAATTAAAATATTGGGATAATTATGCCTAGTACATCCGTTCTTATATTGGACATGAAGAATAAAATAAATACCCTTGATTAATAATCATCCAAGACATGAATGAATCATATGCCCTTTCCACGCTGCTGCAAACAAGGAAACAAGAAGGTTAGCCTCGTCTATGATCACAAGTTCCTCACCTCATCAAACCTTCTTGGCTTCAGTGGTCTCGGGGTCGGACTAATCTTGCAATCCCAAATTTTATACATGAATCAGAGAGGCGGCAAGCACAGAGGTTCCTTGCGCAATAATTTCTTCTGCATATACAAATGTGGTAAAGAGAGAGTATGCATATGACCTACTACCTTAATCGAATGGAACTACTAACTAGCAGCTGCCAAAAAAAAAAGGAAGAAGAAGAAAAACAGAGCTGGTGGTTCTAGGGAAGGGGGGGGAGGATTACATCGTAGTAGATTTTTCTTCCTTTTTTGAGGAACCAAAATTTTTCATGAATTCTAAAGAATAAATCAGAAGTTGTCAGAGTCGTCGGCAAACTCTCTCAGATACCTCAACACTGACGATCTGGGATCTTCTTCCCCTGCTCCGTGGCTTCTGACAGAAAATACCCCTTTGAGAACACGAGCATACAGCTTCTCAAACTGAGGCACTCCGTAGTCCTTGATCTGCTCCAGCATGTGCTTCTTCAGAGAGTTAACCTGCTCAGAAATATCTGTTGTATCCTCCATTAAAACGTCCCGGAGAGCACTGGTCCTGGGAGGCGGTGAGGCTTCGGACGGTTTGGGGGCCTCAGCTGGCTGTGGATTCCCAGGTTTCTCAGGAGAACCCAAGTCCGGTTCCTCCCCTGCCTGGGAAGGACCAACAGGCTTTGACAAATCTATGGATCCTGCGGTCCCTGGTTCTTCTGAAAATTGGCCTGGATTAACTTACGAGTTATTAATTATAGTAAGAACAAACATATATGCATTATTTATTGAGCAAGAAGGTATTATATCTCCCTTCTTGCTCATGTATTCTTAAACATATAGCCAATGAGATGGGAGATATACCTTCTTGCTCATTCTCCGCACTTTTCTTTGCCCGCCTCAAAGCTTCATAACTCTGGGATAAGTTCAACTCTGGTTGAACATTACGCAACCTAGCACTCGTTCTAGTCACAGCAGCCAGTTGAACAACAGGTTCGGATGAAAGGCCAAAGCCCCCAACATCATCAGGCACGGGCACTGGACCACCTTGTTCTTCAATCTTGTCACAAAATGTGACCAATGCCGGATCCATTTGTGACAACATCCCTTGCACCTAAAAACCAAATATAGATTCCAAAGTTAACAGAAGATAGAAAGAAAATATAAAGCAAATCTCAATGAGGACAAAAGTGATGGGAACATTACTGCATCTCGAAGTTCATAGGCTCTGCTCACAATTCTCGCTCCATTGTAATCATCTCCGTTATATGCCTGCAATGTACGCAGTTAATCAACCTTCTTCTGAATTTAAATTTCGTCGGAGACAGATAGGACACCACTACATTCATTTCAAAGAAGTAACACAGAAATAGACATAGAAAAGCCTCGTCGTTTCTACGAGAAAGAGAGGCAGAGATTAAAGCCAAACAATATGTGCACTCCCCAAATGTGCCAAACTAAATTAGCACGCACGCCGGTGATCAAACGTCAAACAGGGAAACAGTTCCATTATAGAATATAAACATGAAGAAAATGGTGAAAAAAAAAAAAGCTTGATCCATTTCTCAAAATTCTTTCCTTTGTTTTTGAGAATAAAAAATGCGTAGTATGAACTAAGAGAGTAAATATTGGGTAATTCAAGTCCATGACCTAAACAACTTTTGCTTACTCGTACCAGAAGTTGTTCACGTATTGATAGTACCACTTTCTCTCGTGTTTATCATCACCATGTCTCTGTTGCTAGAAAAAAGTCAACTGACGGCATGCATAATTCTACTATGACCAATCTTGTACAATTATTATCATTCTTCAAACGACAGCATATAATTTTTTTCCTAGATGCCGACAGAAAAATTTCTTGACAAATATTTTAACGAATTCTTTACATAAGGATGTCAAGAATGGAAAGCCCATTCTCAGCAGAAGCATCGGTTTCTGCTGCAACTAAAACCAGGCATACAGATTCCACAGGACAGAGCAGGAGTACATGCAAGGACAAAGCACTTTTTGTTGGTTAAAGGGATACCTTGGCATTAGCAACAATGAGATCAACATCTTGAAGGAATGATGCACGACTAAGATACTGCCCACAGTCCACACGCTGCAAGATAGTAGCAATATCCATGGGTGTCTGAATGATTGAATGATAGTTAGGTGCATCCTCGTCTGTTACTGGATAGTGGAACACAGTAAACCGTTTATCATATAGCATCCTGAAAAACACAAAAATCGAACAACAATGTTTAGGAAAAAGAATCAGACAACCGTCCTTTTAGCTTTCACTTACCCTTTTATAGGGAAGCCAAAGCAAAGGATGAAACCTGGTCCCAAAAATTTACAGCATAGATTTTCCTTTGGGAATAAATGATATAACCAGATTCATTCATCAGTGTTCCACAAGCTATTTTTCATAAGGTACATACAAAGATTATGAAGTTAGTAAGGTCAGATGACTGTGTACACTGAGGACAAATACATTACCTGAAAAGATAGCTAACTTAGGTACAGTTGCGTCAGGATAAGTAGTTGATGGATAACGGAATGATTTCACTCTCTACTAGAATATTTGAATACATTCCCCAGAACCCAGCATATTTGGAATAGGCTTCAGCAATTTGGAGACAATATAATTTAGACCTATTTGTATAACTGCATCTTGGAACGAGTAAATACAGAGATTTTCTTTGTTACCTTTCCCACCCTATTTGAGTTTGTATTGAATTTTGACAATGAAATAGCTTGAAAAGTTTGGTTCAAAGGGAAACCTATATTACCGATTGCAAACATCCCGAAGACACATCCGCAGTCTGCGAAGTGCATGTTGCTCAGCTTCTGCCTTGGCCCTCAACTCTGATGCCTTTGGACCACTCACTTCCTTTGGGACCTTAGGAAGGTCTGGAAGAGAATTTGGCTCATTAGATTGGCTAGCTGAATCTTCTGGTGAAATAGAGAGTACGACTTCAATCAATTGCTCCACAAACTGACACCTGTCATCCATGTTTGGATTGTCCACTTGATACCTGGAAAAGAATTTCATTTTGTGGAACAAAACATTTACCACCATCCATGGCATTTAAAGTATGACTGCGTAATTGAATAAAAAGTACATTCTTAAGGAAATGAACCCTTATCTATGACAGATAAAAGTACACCCAAAGGTGAACTAGCCCTAATGCTCAATATTGTTCATTTTATAAAAACGATTAAAAACAATGAGCAAGCATTTTTTATTTTATGCATGAAAAAGAAATGCGAGTGAGGGATATACTCAACAAAGGTCCCTCAAATGTTCGTCCATCAGCATCCCAACAACATTACATCTTCTTTTTTAGAGTAGTTGATACAAAAGAATCAAAGTAGCCAATTAATTGGTTACTACCATACAGTGACAAGAAAAGTGTTCTACATGCATGTAATGTAGTCCATAACAGATTGTATGTATGCCTGATTGAATCCGAGCTCTCCTTTTTCCCTACAGACGATAGGCTACGACCATTCATCTCCTTCAAGGTTCTCAAAATAACAAAAGCACTGAGAATAAAGACAGGAAAACACACTCAAAATAACATTACATTACAGAAAACACCATAACCATACCAAACTCATCATCTTATCAAGCCACTCAAAGCACTGTTAGAGGAACAGTCAGGCTTCCTGAAGAACTCATTACTGCTAGATAGAATTTTCATAAAACAAAACTCTATTGACATCTCAATCCTATAGTTTTAGAATTTTCTCCTACTTCCCGGTCACATACTCCAGATAGCACTGCCAGAAGCAACTTCTTCAAGAAGCCATTCTTGAATAAGAGTCTGTACTCGCCCAAACATATGAGAGTTCCATCTACCATAGACCACCAAAGAACAATAGCTTTGCATAAACATTTCCAGGGCAGTACAATTATGCCCACTGACTCACATAAAGGTGGTTCACGGTATTCTTCTTCCTTCTTCAGACTTTACAGTGCGCTCTGATATTCATTTCAAAGTTGCTTATTCTCTTGCACATATGTAGACACTAGCAAGAATGTCTCCACACCAAAGCCTAATTTTGGCAGGAATTATCTTTTATCTACTCTATATTTTTCTTTATTCAGTAAGAAACTTTATCTTTATATCTTTCTAGAAAAGATATCTCAGTAAAGTTTCCATTTTAAGACCATCTTCACAATCATTTCACGCCAAAATCACCTAGAACGATCAGCCATGCAAAAAAAAAAATTGAGGTCAACAAACTCAGAAGTAACAGCATTCATGGGGCTACTTCTAAGTTAACTGCGTCAACTGATTCCAGAATCTCATTCATCGTTTGAATATATTTGCCTTTGCCAAAGGATACTGAGAAAACTTTGAAGGAACCTCTAACGGAAATGCTTTCTGAACACGGCAACACCTTCCAAGAATACGAAGAAGTTCCCTTATCCATCTGAAATATGTCAACATCAGCCTGAAATCTAGTTATCTGACAGCATTTGTCCAAACGTGGAAAACAGATGATAAAGTTTAGCCAAAATCATATTCTTAAAAATTTTCAGGCTTCAAAAACCTTGGTTCCCATTTCCATTATCTACCCTTCCCTTATCAAACCCTTTCTAAAAATGTATCCCATTAGCTCTTCAATCCTTCATAGGTTAGATAAAGCACCTTATTTAGATAACACAGAATCCAAGATTGTAAACGATAGTCCGGGATAAAATTAATTCCCCATAATGGTGAAACTCTGCTGCCCCTTTTATATATTTCCTCGTTGAACTTTGTTATGATTGTATTCTTTTCTTGAAATCTGACTCTGACATTCAGAATAAACGATCAAATATGAAGCTAGGAACTGACCAATTATTCGAACCAATAAACCATCAATCATGAACGTTAATTCCCAAAAACTAAAAATTCGCGGCTAAAGTCGTTTCTCATAATTTTCGAAGCAAGTAGTTTCAAAATCTTATCTTAGCAAAAAATTTAATTCTTACCCACCTCTTTCATCACCAGTTCCCTGGCTTTTGGTCTTCATTTCACTTCTGCCTTAACACTCTAATATCACCATTGCCATTATAAGATTATTTATTTTCAGAAAGTTTCAGAACATGCCAACAGATAAGCTAAACAAAAGAATTACTGGCAAATGAGAAATGCGAATCATCAAAATGTTTAGCAGCAGAATGAAGAAACAACCTATTATTCTATAGCCACTAGTGTCCGCCGTCAGGCCAATGAAGGAAAAAGAGGGTGAAAATGGGTAAGATTTTCCAATTGGATGAACCAAAAAGAAAGCTCAGTACAGTGGAGATAGCAAAGAAGCACTAGAGAATACAGCTTAGTCATCAACCGTCAGTGATGCCAGTTACTGACAGCTGCAAGCAGTGACTTCCCTTCAATTACACCAAGCTGTGTACACCCAATATTTCATGCCCATCAGCAGCCACTATTGTAATATAGCAAAGTGTGAGTTGCACATGTGGCCAAGAAAGATACTACAGAGAGAATCATGTACACAAGTGCGTTTTATCCTGTTGTTCCAAGACAACAGGTACATTGACGAGAATTTGAATGTGGGTACATGGTAAAATGGATGAACAGGAGGAAGGACGGGCAGAGGAAACGGAGCATGAAAAAGAACATAGGAGAAAACCAAGGGAACAAGAAAAGAATTCCACATCCGATGTGAGAAAAGGTATAATAAATCTGGCAGCAGCCGTAGTGGAGACAGGTTGTCTGAAGAAGAAAATAATGGAAGAACCAACACTCACAATGTTTTCCAGCAGCTACTGATGCTTTGCCGTTCTCTACTTGGTACATTCACTCCTTCCACCCTCTAAAGGAAACAACAAAAAACCTCCGACTTCCAGTTTCTTCCATTTGCATTTCTATCATGATGTAAATCATAATAACCACAAGCATGTTTCATACGAGCACACGACGAAAATCAAATCATGATGTTTATTACAAGCTCATCACACGTGATCAAAATAGGAAACAAATAACTCCGGAAAATGCAATAATCCCAAAACAGCAAAAGGAGACCACCAACAAAAGAATAACTAAGGTACATTAGCTACGTTTGATTAATACTGATAGAGAATAATGAATCTACAGAGCTTCATGGATTTATGTCAAGATGAAGAAACATGTTGGGTAAACATACACATTATGTTGACCAAAAACTGAAGCAGAATCCTCATCTAGTTCGCCAAATGGAACTGCACATGTTCCAAGCAGCAAAATGGTAGAGTTGGATGGTAGTTCTTCCAGAAGGGTCAACAAGACAGCCTTGAGCTGGTCATGAGCCTGAAACATAGTGGAAAACCGAAAGAATATTATACTTTAACAAATATATAGTACATGGAAAAGATGTGCATAGCTAAACTGTACTCACAGTATCCCACCACAACTGGTATTGAGGTAAGAAAAGTATTGAAGGAGTAGTTCTCCTTGCTTCACCAAATATATGAACCAAAGCCTCCTCTGGGGTCTTTGCACTTGGATCAGATAGAAGAGATGGAAGCCCAAGAGAGTGAACAGGAAATTTTTCCAATTCGTGCAAGACAGCAGGCCCAACATGGTCCTGTTACACTAAAACAGTAAGTAACTTTTAGCCGTGATTCACTTAATACCTTATCAAACTTTGCATGTTCACAATAATTACCAGGCCAACACTCTCGTCACCACATATCAGGAGTCGAGGCCGATATACCAGAGGGACAGAAGAGCAATAAGAAAACATATGCAACTTGTTAAGATCCAAACCCGAAGCAGAAAGAAATGTTTCAGACAGACGTCCCATAATTTTTTCCAGATGTCTCCGTAAGCAAGGAGCAACAACAGGAGATAGGGGTCTTGAGTGCACGGCGGATCCTCTATGAGCAGCTGGAGTAATGGTAGACATGGCCTCCAAAAAATGATATTTTTCCACCTTAATGGAATCAACATCTATCAAAAATTTGTCATCACTCGTGTACACTTGTGGATACTTTTCACGGAAAGCTCTTATTGCAGCTTCTGTACATAAAGCTTTGAGATCAGCTCCACAGTATCCCACACAGCTAGCTGCAAGCTCCATCTTCAGCTCTTTTGTAGGAGGCTCCCTCCATTTTCTCGTGTGGATTTCTAATATCTCAGCACGTGCTTCACAACCAGGTAAGGGGAAATTAAATTCACGATCAAACCGACCAGGTCGCCTCAAGGCTCCATCGATAGCATCAATCCTATTGGTTGCCCCAATCAAAACAACCTGTCCCCTGGAATCAAGGCCATCCATCAGGGCAAGCAAGGTGGACACTATGGAATTGTGAATCTGCTCTTGTTTACTAGATCTAACAGGAGCAAGACCATCGATCTCATCAAAAAATATTATGGAAGGCTGATTTCTCTGAGCTTCTTCAAACAGCAATTTAAGTTGTCTTTCAGCTTCACCAACCCATTTGCTAAGAACATCAGCTCCCTTGCGCATATAAAAACTGACCTTTTGACCAGCTTTTGAAGCAGCACAAGCCAATGCTCTAGCTATTAATGTCTTACCAGTCCCAGGGGGACCACACAATAATACACCCCTAGGAGGGGTAATGTGATAATTTGCAAAGAAATCTGGATAAAGCAAGGGGAAAAATACCATCTCTTTTAAAGCATTGATGTACTCTGACAACCCCCCAATATCGTCAAAAGTAACATTCTCATCTACCTGCAAGGGCTGAATATCTGCTCCTCCTTTTGAACTCGGTCCAGCAGTTTGAACTCCCATACTCAATGATGAATAGCCATCACCTTGATGACCCCATCCAGATGCTGCGGTATTCAAACCAAAGGATGTCGTACCATGCATATCCAATCCTCCAAAAAGCCATGGTGCTCCATTTCTATTTCCTCGCACCCACGGGATAGCAGGACCTTGTTCAAGCTCATCAACAAGGAGAGAATCATCAGAATCTTCAGCTTGTGTGATTCGGTGCTTCTTGAGACCTCGACCACCCTTTCTCATATCCCTATTACTTTTAGAACCCATTCCCTGATGAAGGACTCTACGAGGGGATCGTGGTCTCTGTCTTCCATCATTTTCTGATGAAAATCTGCGAACCTCTGCACGATTCCGTAGGTCATATCGCCGCCTTCCTTCCTGTTCTTCTTCACCATCTTCACCATCTTCATCATCCCCATCTTCCACTTCGTCCCCATCTTCACCTTCTGCCTCATCACCACCATCCCCCTCAATGTCATTTCCGTTCTCAGAATCATCTTGCCCAACCTGCTCTTCTGAAGAATCATGGTCATCTTCCGATTCCTGAAACGGTTGTACCCTTGCTCCTCCAGATGATCTTCGAGGACGTAATCCTTCACGGCGTGGACGAGAATTAGCATTTGGGGTCTTTCTACTCCTTGGGGATGAGAACTCATCTTGGCTCACACTGTTATCAATTTTGTTCTTTGAAGAACGGTAACTTGGCCTCTGCACAAAAAAAAAGTGGTACCACTAATTTTTTGAAATTTACACAACATCTACAACGTTTTCCACATTTCAAGCTCCTGAAATTTCAAGCCAAAAACTAACCTCCAAAAACATTCCATACATGGGAGAGTACAAAATCTCACCATTAAGTCATCATCCTCAGAACCAGAACTGTCTGTCTCATAGTCTTCTAGGTTGATAGAAATTTTCCTCTTCCTGGTAGAACGGCGAAGGTTTGTTTCTGCGGGCTATAATATGATAAAAGAACCAAGTCAGTAGATTTATGACGACGAAGTTAAACTGAATAGAAATAAAAGACGTCAGAACTATCTCAAACTGATAATATCTTAGTCTAATGCTTTAAAAGATGCTAGAAAACTTTTTCGAGCAATTCTCATTTTGTAAACAGAAGCAGTCATCTTGCTCAACAAGGTAACGAGTTAAGGTCTGCTGAAGCTAGCCACTTTTACCTCCCCTTCTCACCTAATCAGCTCAGGCATCTAATTGATTGTACACAAACTATGGAACTAACATTAAGTTTTGAAATTCAGCTCTTTTATCTGTTTTGGATAATTTGCAGACTTCTTCGTGAAAAATAACCTTAGGTTATAACGACAATTAGAACAGGCATACTAAAAATTAAGTAGACAACCAAAAAATCCATCATTGGAATATAAGTTTGAAAAGGTCCAAATCAGGCACAAAATGAACTCTTATCTGACTCGAGATCATCCAAGTCGATAGATCAAGATCTTTGATGTCTTAGCCCCAAGTTTCATTTAGAATGAAGCTTAAAACCCTTTGACCGTTTTTAACCTGTTGGGAGCCCACTTTTCCTGAAAAGTTCTAACTCAGTGAGAGGTAGCGTATTTGCCATTATGCCAATCGGCTTCATGAATTTCTCATCAAACCACTTCTTTTTTGGTTGATAGGCGAGAATTTGGCAGCAGTATGTCCCAGCATTTTCCAGAATCCCAGACAGATTGATCTAACCTCCACTAGCCACTTTACACCCGACCAAAAACGATCTTACAATAAAACTCAAATGTCCAGTGACTCCTGTGTGAAAACGCCTTCATAGTTATATCGCAAATATTTTGGATAAACCACTGGGCATACAAGCTACCATTTTACAGATTTGAACACGGTCATCCCATTCAATCTGATTAGGATGCCCCTAGTTTGGCATACCCATTGGGATGAGTCATGAAGCTAAGACTTAGGGGTGAATTCAATTAGACAATTGTCCCTAGGTAACTCGGAAAAATAGCCCCTGTAACTTCAGGAGAAGGGAGCCACAGTGAACAGGCCCTAGCGACGGTTTACCCAAAACACAGGTCTCAGCAAAGTCGGAAGATAATGTATGGAGGCTGACATCAGCCCGGTGCTGGAAGGTCAAGGAAGGTCAACCAAAACCTTTGAACGGTGGCCATAATTATAACGGTCCTAAGGTAGCAAAATTCCTCGCCAAGTACTGACATGCATGAAAGGTGTAACAGATATTTCACAAATGAAAGACTTCAACTTCTATGCTTGACTTATACAACTCAATTTGATCATAGGCACTGATCCATTTCCTAAATATCATTTATGGTTCCACTGCATCTGATTTTCTCGAGCAAGGGTTTATAGAAAAGCTTTTAATGCAAGCAAGCAGTATATAAATGTCTATCTGCAGGTTAATAAGTTTGGCACTACGCATTAGTCACAAAAGTAAGCGATAATTTTCAATTTAATCATAACTTATATATGTTATTACAGTGACAAATAGAAAGCATTTGAACAAGTGAAAACAAGAAGAATTGAGTAAATCCTTCCGAATAATAACATCACACACGTAAATATCTACATTAGGCAATCTCCAAAAGTGAAATCCAGGCACGAATATAAAAAAACTAAAGAAGCCGTTCTTTCCCAACAAAAAAGGAAAGGGCTGTATCACATCAAGATGTCGATTCGTTTTCCGCCCCAAATGAGATGGGGAATTAGTTACCTCTGTACCTTTATCTTTCTGAATCGAGGCCCGGCCCTATTAATTACAGCTTATTTCAAGCGTCATCCATCACAAAGAAAGATTATTGATTAACGTTTGGTGTTTGCAGCCGATAACATAGATAGCAAACAGCATTGGCATCTGCAAACTGCCTCACAAATCAATGAACTTCGTGGACCATTGGATCCCATGATATCATATTATCTAATGTAAGCCATTTGATTGTAATGGTAAACTTAATGATAATTTCTCATTTAACATTCATGACCGTGCATAGCAAACAAATGAACAAATGCAAGGTGCCACTTATTTTCACAACTAACATTACACATTGTGAACTCAATTAAACATGTAGGAGAACTGCGTTTTAACTTAATGTAATATGATAAGCGTTCGGTCAAACATTCAGTGGAAATGGCCACCAAGGTGATTGGATTTCCCTCCACACTGCAACCAAAATCCTAATACACCACTCACAGTGGCAGTCCAGGTGGCCAAAGATAAGTTCCTGATTAATGTACTTGTCTAGATGCCTTGGGTATCTGGGCTGCCCTCTTACCAAGATGTCTTGAAAATCAGGACTAACAAGACTTAAGTTTCTCCTAATGCACCACGCACCTGGTACCTCATCTTGAATTAGTGATTTTCATTCTAAATAATCTGACATCTACCAATCTCATTCTCTACTGGTTTTGCATCACAAACATACAAATCTTCTGCTGCCTACCACAGCCTACTGTTTTGGTTACCTGGATACACAATACATCCAGCATCATTCTGATAGCATGATCCTCCACTGCTCTAGCATTGCCTTCCCAATTTACCCCCTCATTGTCCTTTACTGTCCATTTCGTTTCATGGAACCCATCACTGTCTTCATCTCTAAATCATTTACTTGGGTCACCAGGTATCAGGTATGAGAACATGATGCATCTAGTGTTTTCTCCAGCATATCTTGAACCCATTCTCTTAGTAAAGCCTCCACAGACCTCTTTGCCTCGAAAGGAGATCCCAATTAGTTCCATGAACTAGAAAATCCTCTCAACCTGATTATTTTCATCAGAATGATTTTTACCTAATTTTCTGATGAGGAGTTAAGGGAGGGGTTTTTTTTATGATATTGATCAATTTTGAAAAGTAAATTTTCCTTTCTCTCGTTTATGATACCGTACAAGCTGAATACATGATACCAGGATCGTTAATTGTTTTTCACTTCAATTTTTATGTTCTACAGCTTACCAATTTTAATAAAAAAAACCCAACTGTCTGCTGGTTGAAGAATGGTCTCGCTTCCCCCGCGTAGGATACATCTACCTCGGTCCCATCCACAACCACGATTGCCAATATCCTGTCAGCTTTAAAATTTAGCCGAAATGTGGGTGACAGTGTCTACGGGCCAAGTTAAGCGAATGTACCAAATAACTATGTGTTTCTCCTAGAACTCTTGATAGTTTCAGCCTCAACCAGACATGCTCTTAATAATTTCCTGCGTCATATCAACTTTCATTGATTCATGTATACAAGTGAGATCCAATATATATCACAGCGAAAAGTGATTAAAATCTGGCTATCTTCTTTCAACTCAATCGACTAATTCTCTGTTCAAGGTCTGATCACTATAGTTTGAACCTGAAATTTCTTTTGAATTTTTTTCCAAGTGGGAGTATGCAACACCCATTCAGCCTCATTTTGATGATTCCACAAAACAATTTACGGATCAAAAATAACAACCAGCACAACTGACTGGCATTTGAGGATTTTAACAGAATAAATATGGTTGATCCATAAGCTTGTCACGATAACATAAATGATCATGAAGCGTGCCATGGGAACTGACATAAGGCATCTACAAGACAATCAAAAACACATGAAAGATGACATTATAAAACCGCATTTGATGTCGTAGGACACGTACACTGGAAGCAGGAGGCTGGTTCCTGGTGCGTAAAAGCTTGGCTATCCGAGTTGCGACCGCCCTCCGCTTAGGCTTATTCTTCTTTTGTGGCTTTGGGGCGTAGTAAAGGTATGCATGGCCAAACCGCTTTCGCCGCTGCCGGATACGGTCGCTCGTTCTTATTGGCCTTACTGCGGACCCACCTCCTTTTGAATCCATGTTTTCCTTCCTCCTGCACTGCAATCCTTCCACTATACACGAATAGTTCAATAATCAGCAAAGAAACGAAGTTCTAAGCACGGTAACAAAATTTCAGAAACCGTATTTCCCTCACGATATGAACAGAAAGTAATCGTAACATTTCTACACATAGAAATCAGGAAAAGAGTAAAGAAAAGAATGCATTGCACTATGTTTGGAAACCATAGATAAACCCTAATTTGCTTCCGAACGTAGAGTCGCAACTCTAAGGGAATCCAATGGCACAAGTCCTTGCATCCAATTCACCCCAGTAAAACACGACATTCTCGGGCATTCGTGATCTGAGACTATAACGCAGAGATGTTGTAGCTAAAAAAAAATATATACACAATTCAAAAGGATACAAGAAGAGGAGCTCGAAGACCTAACCTCAGACGGACACCATGAGAGAGAGGAAATGGCCGTCTGAGAACACCTACAGAGGACAGCGAGAGAGGGAGTGGGAAGGAGGTAGAACGGGAAGCCGGAAAAGAGGAAACTGAAGACGGGGGAAGTGCTTCTGCGAAAAAACGACGGGGGCACCAAGGGTTCTAAACCTGCCCCCCGAGCATGTATGCACATTCTCACGTGTTTCGGTACGAGCGCACGTGCTTCCATCAGGGACGCGCACGCTGCGCCTGTGACATCCAGTAGGCAATCTCAGCCGTAGGATCAAAAAGCCTCCGAACAAGCCGGCATGATTCCCTAGATCTGGGCCGTTCCACGAGGCCCAATAGAGGAGATGTACAATGATATTTATAAACGCTTTTTCACGTGGCAACAAATAGTTTTGTTACAGAGGCTCCAAAATCTCAATCTAACACGTTATTTTTCAATTTCCAGTGAAAATAACGTAAAGTGTTATATATGGATATAACAAAGTAAGATATTAATTAGATCTTTGCAATAACAAGTGTGGTTTGATTAATCACACGAGCTTGGCTCTATCTTGTTGACTTCGAGTCAATAATTTTTGCACATTCACATAACAATGTTGAAAAATTAAAACAGTGATTTGACCATCATTATGACAGCATTATCCTAGTAATATTTCTATTTTGATATTTTCAGAGTTTCCATTTCTAGTATGTAATGGGAATTCAGAGTCAAATGAGAGTCACACTATCATTTGATGCAGTTCTAGAATTGGAGTGGACTAGAAAAGTCAACTCATCCCACAAAAGTAGTAGTTATTGTAAGACAAAAAAGAATTATAAGATGGAGTTATCATGTTGGCATGCAGCTACTCCAAAAATTAGCAAATAATAGATTTCTGTGTCTATTTAAGACTTTAGAAGAAGATGAATACTTGCCCATATAAACCTATTTAGAGTGAGATTGTAGATAAATATAATATGAACTTAGAACAACTAGCTAGCACCAAATGTTAACTTATTGGCTAACTAGAGTCACAAATCTAGTATTTTCATTACACACAATTGACTACTTTATCACTGTTGAGACATCTTTTTGAGATTAAACATTGTGTAAATATTGATCGTAGTTTATTTTTGATAATTTTAAGAACTTTTAATCATAGTGCCTTACATAATAGCTTTTCATTTCCAAGAATCTTGAACTTGAGAATGTCGATCCCCTTGTTTTAACATTTTTTACCTGACAATAGAATCTAAAAATTTATCTAAAGAGAGTAAGTATTGTATTTAGAAAATTATTGATTTTAACTTTAAATAGTTAAAAAAAAAAGATGAGGAAAAATCATGGTCATAGTAACCATAAATTAGATGAGTCTACAAGCATCAATGTTATACATATAAGTTTGTAGTTCACATGTTGATCATACTAGTTGCTGTAACCAAATCATCAGCTACCTTGTACAATACCATGATGAATTTGACTAAATTAGTTTAGATTGTCATCTCCTATGCCATAAATGGGAAGATTATGCTAAAACTTATATTGAAAATCTATCCAAAGTAGAAAAATGATAAATGTTCATCAACACTAACCTATTTGGGTTAAAATTCATTGTCTTTACAAGCCCATTATGTTTTGATGATGACCACAACATATGGAAGAATACATAGATAAAGTTTTTTAATAGTAGAATCAAGTGTTCCAATGATCTTAATGATTGTTATTGAGGAAAGCCTCGAATTTAGGAAAATCTAGGTGAAGGGTAAAATAATCATTTTATATTACAAGCTAAATTGAATATTATCTTAACCTTTAAAAATGTCCAAGATGATTTCATGTGCTCTAAACAAGATTTATCTAATTTATTGAGTACTTTAGTACAGTATTATGCACCATATTCTCTATGTCCTGATTTATTGAGTACTTCAGTACAACAAGTGTGTTGACACATGAGGAGAGAGAAGAAAACTATTAGGCATGATGCAAAACAACAAAAATGAGGGCCACCATTGGGCATGTTGTCTTTACAAAAAGATCAATTTTAGACCATTTTAGACCATTTTAGACCATTAAACAGACACTGGAAACATAAATCTTCAACATAAAACTAAGAAATATATAAGGAGCATTCTACTCAGTGAGAAAAGAAAAGGATCAATATATCGATAAATAAATATTATAATAACCAATTGACCCTCTAATCCTAGCATGGCATCTAACTTATATGAGACCAAATACTTTTCAAATTAAGAAATATAAGGTTCTTAAATTTATCAAATAAAAGTTTTGTCATATAGTGATAATTGGCTTGACTCTTGATTTATTTTTGCTTGTGGTCCATGCTCGTATGTCGTGATTGTTAACTATGATAACATGAAATACAGTAAACCCCTTAGCTTGCAATTAATTAGTATTCTATTTGATAGTATGTTGTTTATGGTCATCAGTGTATGCAACTCTTAGATTATAATGACGGATCCTTGGAAGGTTACCATTAACTGGCATTAATCATAATGAACATTAATAATAAAAATAAAAATAAATTAGTCATCAGAACTGCAAAAAAGTCAAAAACCAAAAATGAGCTAAAAAGCGAACAAGTGGTGGAAGTGCAATGAGAAATGTCAATACACTTGATAAAAGATGTTGACATCTCTCCACATCTTGATCGATAGCGACACACACATATCAAACAAGTTCAACAATGCTCATTATTTTTTACTATATATAGTGCCCTATATCATGGAGAGGTTAATTTTTTTTCCTTTTATGGCAACCTAGGGTAACTCTCCCTCTACAAGAACCTCAATCAAGAACAATCAAGCACAATTTTATTTCATGTTGTACACCAAACAATCAAGCACAATCAACCTAGGGTAATTTTTTTTCTGATATCACACCCAAAAAGCTTTTAAGTCAATCACCCTCCTCTTCTACAAAGCCCATCAAGTTCATACACTGACTTTCGTGGGGCGAACCACCTCGGTCAACACAAACTTCCAGTAGAGAGAGGGGAGGCGAGGGGCGGGGGGGAGAAGGAAGTGGGCTTAGAAGGAGTAGTCGGTCTTGAAGAGCCTCCGAACGCCGGCGGACTTTGTCTCCTCGAGGCCCTTCGCCGGCGGCGAGGGTTCCCCTCCGCCGGTCGCGAGGTCATCCTCCCCGGCGGCGCCCTCGAAGGCTGGGTGGGTGAGGATGGTGCCAAGGAGCTGCGTCCCCCTGAGGGCGTTGGTGAGGGGGAGGTGGCCCTCCGGCGCGTCGTCATAGGGCCCCCATATGAACTCCTCCGGGAAGCTGCGGTAGTTGTACTGCTCCACATCGGTGTCCAGCTTCTTCATCCACCCGACCTTCACGAAGAACCGGGTGAAGTCCCTCCTCGTCTTCTCCCAAACCCGCCGCTGCACGCTGTACCCGTATTTCCCGCCGCTGTGCTCCCCCCAGAGGCGGTCGATGGCCTGCAGGTCCTCGGCGGAGATGAATTGGACCTCGGAGAAGAAGACGTAGCCCCTCTTCTGCGCGGGCTCGCCGGCGAGCACGATGAGCAGGCGGCGCGTGACGTCGTCAGCCTGGCGGAAGTCCCCCGCCGCGAGGTGCTGAGCGAGGAGCTCCAGCGACGGCGGCCCCGAAGTGGAGGGCGTCGCCGCCGACGGCGTGGTCACCGAGGCGGCGGCGGCGGAGGAAGACGAGGAGGAGGAAATCCCGGAGAAGACCTTCTTCTGCCTCAGCAAGGAGGGAGAGGACGAGGAGGAGGGAAAGGTGAAGGAGAAGTGGCGGTGGCGGTTATGCCTCTGGTGCGGCAGGCGCAGGGACTGGAGAGACGCCGCCGCCATTGGAGGAGCAGGAGGCGCGAGGCGGAGCTGCCGGAAAGGGCTGAGGACGACTCTCTCTCTCTCTCTCTCTCTCTCTCTCTCTCTCGCTCTCTAGAGTGAGGTAATAGGTGCTTGTGGAGGAGGGAAGGGGGTTGATCCTCCCCCACTGGGAATGGAGAGCTCTGATTGGCGGATTTCCGCTGGGGCTGGATATCTTCGCATCGTCGGATTATCTCGTCGTTTGCTCCGCCATGAGGCGAGGCGAGAGAAAACAGCAAAGGGAGGACCTCCACGTTGGGCCCCACACCTTCGATCCGACGGCTGTAATACGGACGGCTGTAATATCGATGGCTGTAATTTTTTTGAGGCTTTTTATGCAATTTCCGTGTCCCACCTTCTGGTTTAAATTCCAGGAGTTCGATAGAAAATAATCCATTTCATTTTTTCCAAAAAGGGAATTGATAATTAATGTTTTGAAAAAAACCCAATTTAAGATATTATATATGCAATTAGTGTAATATCGGGATAGAAATGACTTGGGAACATCTAATTAAATGCGTATTTATATTAAATCGGCTAAATAATCTAATGACCGCACTGGTAAAAGGTCATAATCTATTGTCTATTTTTATAATGATATTTTTTGTTGAAATAATATGAATCGAATTATTTCAGGTCATAAAATATTTATTACGAAAATTTAATGTCAAATAAAATTAAATTCATTGAAAACTATTTATCATTCGCAATAGGTTTCAAAACCTTGCCTCATGAGAGCCGCATGTAGAGAGAGAGAGAGAGAGAGTACTATCGACCGTACCTCTAGTATGGGTTTAGTACTGTACGTAAAAAGGACCAGACCCGATCCGTGTCAGTGGAGATGGATGTTCTGTTGCTCACTTGTGTTCTCTGATGGGCTCCACGAGACGGGAGGCCAGGGGCGGAACCGGGCTGTGTCAAGTGGAGAAGGCCCGAGCTGGCGCCGTGTGACGATCCTCTGTCTGATCCTTCTTCCCGCGTGTTCTTGAACCGTCAAAGGCGACGCACATCTGGCGGCTGCGCGTGTTTGTCTCGACGGATGACAAATTCCTTCCCCGATGATCGATGAGGGAACTGAGAATGATAGACGCGTGCTTCTGAGGAGAACGGCAAATTACCCTACGATCAGACGTTGATGGTTCGTCTGGAGTCGCCCGCTTTGACCCATAGTGCTCCTCTCTTGATCTCAGGGTTCTGTCCATTGTCGTTTGTTCTTCTTGATTCGGATGCTGGAGGCGCCGGCATGATCCGTTGGATAAGCGGAGAGGACTGGGCGGCGTAGTCATGGGCAAGAAGAAGCGGAGCGGGGGTGGCCGCAGGGGAAAGGGGAGGGTCATCGGTAAGGACAGGTCCTCTCACGCCGAGGACGGCCAGGATCTCCTCTCCGAGGAGCTCACTGCTTTGTAAATTCTCCACTGTGTGAATGTCACTTAGATAATCTCACCTTGGCAAGGCCGGGTACTTTACTCACTGTGCTCTGCTTTCTACGCTGTTTTCAGATCTGCGATATTTCAGGAGGACTTCAGGATTGTCTCTGAGTCGCCCCATGTACATTTCATCATAAATCTGAGGTACTCTGCGCTTGTTTCGCCTTCTGTCATTCATCTATCTCTTCATAGGTTCTGACATCTTTCGTTTTATTCTGAATTTTTTGATAGGCCTCACTTGAATGACATGGGCGATGATGATTCGGGTGTCTCTGCAATGCTTTCAGTGAGGTTGTTATCATTGGTTTTGTTCCTCTTTTCCTTCTTGGTTCGACATCACATTTGCTCCCTCACCGCGGGATGTTTTTGCGTTTCTTGTCACTTCCAGGTGCTTACCGGGATATCCTTACAAGTGTCCAAAACTACAGATTTTACCAGAGAAAGGTCTGACAAAGGATGAAGTTGGTCGTCTTTTGTCTCTCCTTATTGATCAGGTTAAACTCTACTTTGAACGTAAAATCTGTGTATGATTCAAATTCTCTCGTGATACGTTCCCAAAAAAAATCTGATTCTGGCCGTACCTTGCTAGAACTAATGAAGACATCTTGGCTTAATCACCGAATGAAAGAAATTGAGCACAATTTTTATGAAGACATATCCCTTATGTTTCTGGAAAAGAGGACGTGAGGGAATGTGTGGAAGTGGTTTTTATACTGAAGTACATAGCTGCTTATGCTGAAGGCTGAGGTCATAATGTCATCATGTGTAACCAGCTCTTTCTGTTTGTTAAATAATGTTATGCAAATTTGAACTGGTTAAAATTCAAGGATTCACTTTTATCTCACAAGAAGATTGATGATTTGAGAATAAAATAAATGAAAAAACTCGTGGATCTGATGCTGAATTCATTTTGAACGCTTTACTTTGAACTAAATCAATTGATATTCACTTTCTTGACGGAGGTCATCATTGTTCATCTATTTAACCAGAATTAAGATCCTCGTTATTCTTCCCCTAATTGGGTGCCATCTCCTTTGTGGGAGTTTCCCTTTCATTTGATTCAATTTCTGTACAATTTTTTTTTACATTCTCCAGGGATACCTCTCTTGGAAAGTGATATGATATAGTCACTGTTATAGTCGCTCTTGGTCCTTGTTGATGAGTTGCCTACAATTTAGATGTCTAGAAAATTAATTTTGCATTGCAATCTAAAAAAAGAGTTGGAAATAAATAGCATCGGAATGGACTATATCTGATACGAAAGATTCAGAAGACCACCGCCCTATCCATTCGAAAGCAGACACTACTTTTCAATCCTGTTTGTCCCGTCTCTTTTTGTGTCAATAAAAACCTAGGATAATGCCTTACAGGTCCCATTTGTGATGTATACTTGCAGAAAAAGTTTTGGATTAATCTAAAAACCCTGTATTGCTGAACCTAATTCCTCAAATTCTTTGAAACCGTGCCTTTTAGTTGCAGATGAAAGTAGTGCATGCTGTGGATCATATAACCTTGATTATGGAACTTATTTATAGTCTTCGATCATTGAAGAACCTTGAAAATGGAGGGTGAGCTAAAGATTTGGCACAGGATAAAAATGCAGGCATGACCAAGAAATGATTGAGGAATTAATACCGAATTCCTTCCTTTACGTGCCAAATTTTGAACCGTTTTGAATATCTTAAACGAGGGAAAAGCAGGAGGTGCTACTTAGGTATATTGAACATTAACTGCAAATCAGCAGCAGGAGTAGCTAGTTGCATTTGCCTCTTTTGGGATCAGTGATGCCTATTCCTCATCCTACTTGTTACTCTTTTTCCTCCTGTTGCAATGGTAGACTGTCACTGGCGTTGGTTATAAAGAGAGAAGATAGCTATTGGACCCTGGATAAATAAATTATACTCATGGTCCTTAAAATCACGAAGTTACACCAAGCTGTAGAAATCTCGAAAATTAGAAAATACTTATTTTGAGCAGTGTTTTCCCAATTGTTTTATTTTAAATTCTTATCTGGAACTAATTCTGGAGTAGGTTGGCTTGTTCTTATCCACATGGAGTGAATAAGTCTGCAAGTCCTCTTCTGATCTCTCTGGCCGTCATGTGTGCGAATTAGGAAGTGACAACACTTTTATATCAGGAAATACTTATAGTGACATGAGAATAAATGTATTTTCATGGTGTCGAAATGATGTGATTGTAGTTTAAAATGAGTGGTTGGTTGTAGCCAATTCAGGCCTACTTGATTTCCCAAAAATATGTTCAACCCCAAGGAATCATCGCAATGAATTCGTTTGAATCTTGCCGGACCCGATTGATATAAAGACAGTGGTGAATTAGCTACGAAAAACCTGAAGTTATGAACCAATATCCTAGAGAACATGGTGTTTCGAATGATGATGTTGTGCTGTAAAATTGGTCAATTCCCTTTCAGTTATCTGATGCTGTCAATTCAAGTAAAGATGCTAGCATGGAATAACTGGTAGGATTAGCATAACAACTTGAATGTCACATTCAGACATATATTCCTATAGCGATTGATTTCGGGCTCAGTATCATCCTTTCAAATAGACGATGAGAGGAAATGGCATGATGTACTCATTCGCAGTGTATGGAATATCTGGAAGATTTGTCGAACAGATTGAAAAGAATTTGTGCCTAACGGATTGAAAAACTTTCTTGAAAGTCCAGCTGGCAGAGAGATGGCGGCTAAAAGTTTTTTCTATACGTTGTAAGTTTATAGAGGGGTGGGGTTTTATTGAACCATTTGTCTTCCGAAGAATTTCTTCAAATATGGATGTTTTGTATGTGACTACTTGTGTCTGTTTGGAGTATATTACGGACAAAGTTATGATTTCTCTCTGCTTCTGTGATCAGGACTGTTGAATTGTTCATATTATGATGGTTTTTCGAGTTTTATGGGAAGAGTGCTCCAGAAATTACAGATTGGATGGGCATATAATAGGTTTCTGATTGAGCATACTTGGATGTATAGGGAGTAGGCCTTGGTTTTTGCTACTGAAGAGGTGTGAGCTCTTTAACTCAGGGGCACTTGATATACCTCATGCTTTTGTTCACCTGAGGTTTCGAGATTTTATTTTTATTTGGCATTTTTTGTTCATGAATAAATTGTGATACCATCCAAATTTTTCTCAAAGAAGAGATCTTTGAGGCTTTTTGAACATTACTCTGAGGAGTAAAATGTGATTTTTAAAATGTTCTTGATAAAAGAATTGAGTTCTGCACTATTTATTCTTCTGAAAGTACACAGGTTCACCCATTTTATTGTTTTTTCAAATGTTCTTCCCAGGCCAACTTCAATGCACGTGAAGGACGTGTGATGATTTTTAACCTTGTGGAGGCTGCTCAAGAGTTTCTATCTGATATTGTTCCTGCTGAAGAATCCCATGTATGGAAAGGTTTTTGATTTATATGGTTATATGAAGCGATTAACTGAGTTGTACTCATGTATGGTTATTTGTACAAGATATTTCATTTATGTTTGAGGAAATCTTCTTTTACGAACATTTATCCTAAGATAATGATTTATTTATTTCCTTCGTCGATGATTAGTTTATTGATACTCTCATTTGGTTATCTTGCTCAAGTTCATGAGATATTTTTTTTGGCATTATCCCTTTGTTTTTCTATTTAACTCATTTTTTTGCGCGTTTATTGTGCTCAGTTTTTTCTCTTCCTGCATGTTGTTACATGTTGCAGTTGGCATAATTTTTTTAGTACTCTGTTTTGAGAGGATTGAATGGTTCAACATCTAGTTCTTGTCTCATTTCCAATCGGCTTCTATTTTTTTGTGAGATAAGCTCTACTGTTTTTTCATATAACCCCCTGAGGAATGACTTTCCTCTAGTTGATGAATCCCTGGCTTTTAAGGAACTACTTTCTGAATCCTTTTTATTAGTCTTTTTAATAACAGCTTTAATTGTCTTTTTGCAGATTCCTCATTTTGATTCTGGTGGAAGGGAACATTGGCCTGCAGAAGATGGAGCATTCCTACATAGCAGATGTGTTGCTTCTGATGGAGCGTTTGTTCATGGTTTGTATGACCTTTACAGTGATATGAGTGGTGGTTCATGGGATCAGCTTCTTGAAAAACATGTGCTGAACGATGGCCAGAGCAAATTTCCCAGAGAAAAAACTGCACCTAGTGATAAGATTGGACGAAGAAGTATGGTGCAAGGTGCTGCACTTGCAGAATCATTTCAGAATAAAGACATGGAAACACATCTAAATTTTTTCCAAAAAGAGGTTGACTATGGCAGTGAAAGTCTATCGGCCAACTCATCTTCTGAGTTGGAATCGGTGGGAGAGGCCTCAAAAGTTGTTGCAAATAAAGATACAGCAGAAAAGGTATTTTTGGGATTCATCAGTGTTCTTTTGTTAGGGGATTTGATACGTTTATAGTTGTGATGAAATATAGTAGGAATTTGGTCAGATTCTTATCTGTATACTTTCTGAAAAGTCACTCTGATTAGAACTGACTAATAGATTGAACTTGAAGATAAACTAAAGCCTATTTTCATTCCACAAAGCACCCATTGAATATTTACCACCAATTTTATCTTGGTGTGAATGCGGTATAAGGCCCTGAACATGCATTTCTGTGCTATTTTATTTGAAATTGCATTTCTGTGCACTTAATGATTCAATTTGTATAGTACTCCCTAGATATTACATGTTAGATTTGTATGTTTTGTTTTTCAAGATAATGCAGTCTCTTTCAAATTGAGCCCTTAATATCTATCTGCTACAGGGACTTGACTTAGGAGAGCAAATGAACAAACTGTGTCTCAGTGATGTTGGAAATATGTCTGAGCCCCTGCAACCCTCTGCAGTTGACTCAGTTTATGGTGATAAGTCCGAGAATGAGAAAAGGGATCTTATTCTGGTATTTACATCAGTAGCTTATTTATTCATTAATTGTCCAAAAATTGAAGCGTTACCTGTGCTTTTGGTGCCTATTTTTCCACCAGGTTCACCTGCTGCGCATTTTGTCTGCATCTAAAATATCATTGCCATTTTCTTCAGTTGAGATAGCATCTGAATTGTGCAATTTGGGGGCAAGTATTTGGTTATTTGTGACTCTTGCTCTTGTGAACTTCATTCATTGAATTTATCAATCTATTATCCACTATTCAATGACTTATGTTGAATTGGATCAGATGCTATCAGATTGGGGGAAGGATCTGGTTACTGAACCATCAATGTTTGATAAAGCCTTTGAGAATGCTTTTCGGCACTATGTGGTTTGCATCTGCTGTGTTGTTTCTTTCCCTGGCGTTTGTCTCTTCATTTTTATCCACTACTCATTCTCTAGAGCTTGATGAAGTTGAATTTTATTTTCTTCTTGATGTATCCTGGTTGATATTGCCGTGGCAGATTTCTTCACCAATATCTCAATTCTGGAAGGCTACTTCTAATGTCAATACGGTAGCTGCTTCTGGTTTGAAATCTCGTTATCTGAATGATTTTGAGGAAGTTTGTCCACTAGGTAAGAAAATATGTTATTGGTGATTCCTTTTGATTTTTATGTAGATCCTGAAGATTCTCTGGTATTTTTTTATTACCTATCTTCTGCCTTTGACATTATGCTGGTTTTTAGATGTTTATTACAGCATTATTATTAGATGATAACTATTATTAGATCAATGTTTGTGCATTTCCCACACGTTCACCTCTACAGGAAGGATAATAGGGACTTGTGACCCTCTTAGTGAAGGCCAGCATGATCCTCAGGGATTCAGTATAAATTTATATGATATTATTTATGCTTTTGAAAAAAGATTTATTGTTGAACTATCCTTGAGTATCCGCTACAATCAGGGAAGTATGATTAAATAGGCTTTTAATATGATTGATATAAACATCTTTATTTCCTTAATCTCTACTTGATCTAAGCATTTACTTTAGGAGAATGGATGGATGAAGCAGGAATGAAAAACATCAAAATTCTTTAGCTGATTGATACAGCTTCTAGATTAAGGATGGAGAATAGTAAACAGAACAAACGGCAGATGAACAAAGATGGAGAGGTATGGGATCTGGTAAAGTTGTGCATGCTGCTTTGAAGTTGACTGGTAACTGCTGATTGATACACATTTTCAGTTTGTAGTTGGTGCAATGTAATTAGAGGACAGTGATGCTTGAAAATTCATTCATTTAAGCTGCTGTGCTGGATTCGACATCAACTTCAATAACTAGAACCATTTAGCATCAGTATCTATGATGATGATTGATGCTTTTGATGCAAGTGGCTGCAAAATAGATAACTTCATTGTTGTTGTCGAGATGTACTTAACAACTTGTATACCTTACATATTTACATATATGTCCTCTTGTATCTTTCATTTTTTTGTGTTACATCAGTATGTCTAGAACCTTCTAGGGATCTGGTATAAATACTAGATCCCCTCTCCTTGTAATGTTTTTCCTTGATCAATAAAGCTTTTTTTGTTCTTCCAAGAGTGCTGGGCGTTTATCAGAGCTCCAGACCGTGTGTCAATCAGCAAACTTTCTTTTTCATCACGGAGAAAGAGAGTAAAGTCTTAGACAGGATTATTGTGGAAAGATGGGAAACTAAGGTTCTTTTAGCAGGAGTTAGATGGACCCATTCTTAGAATTTTGTACTTCCAGTGATGATGATGAGATGGCTCTTTTGTCCTCATCTTCCAGGATATTACTTTATGCTTCAATTTCTTCTTTATTCTATATGATTATGTTGTCAAGATGTACTTAATAACCTGTATACTTTACATGTTTACAGATATGTCCTCCTGTATCTTTTATTTTCGTGTCTACGTAAGTGTGTCTAGAACCTTTTAGGGATCTGGTGTAAATGCTGGATCCCACTCTCCTTGTAAAGAGTTTTCTTCATCAATAAAGTTTAGTTCTTCTTCCACGAGTGCTGGGCGTCTATCAGAGCTCCGGACTGTGTGTTATCTTGACTACATAGTACCAAAGCCATTCTAGGGTTTTAAACCCTGTTTTTCAGCACTGTCACAGGTTGACATTGCTTTGTTGACATTCTCTACATCATTTGCTGGAGTTTCTGGTGCCGTACACTTTTGGCAAGGGATCTTCTCCTTTGCTGTGTCTCTTCTAGAGTGAATCCAAGTGTGATCGCTCCATTTTTTGCTTCGGCACTGATCTACTAGTATGTTACGGTTCTTGGACTGTTTTTCTTGTCTCTATTGAGATTTGTTCATGAAATTTGATTTCATAAATTTGGATATTTTCTTTAAATGGAGAATGTGGGAGACAATTCTTGATTATAGTGGGGGATCCAACCTCCGTGAGGGAAGTTAATCTTGGTCCAAGTGGCCCAAGATTACTTGTAGAACGTCCTACAATGCATGCAGAGTTCAAATTGACTGGATACAATTTAATTCAATTGTCATAATTCAATTGGTTACATCATCTGATTAATGAGAAATTGAATCCATTGTCTTAAGAATTTCGTAGATGGAGGGAAGAAGATGCATTAAGCAAAAGTTGGCTTTGGGGAACAATGATTCCTCAAATTAGCTGATATTTTTTCGTCCTATCTAGAGTCAAAGATTTGTGGGAAACAATTCACACGAAGTTCTCACAAAGAAACAATGAGGCACATTTACATGAACCGAAGACAAAATCCATATCCACAAATCAAGGAAATAAATATGTGATGAAATATGCAGGAGAATTGAAAACTTTATGATAGGAAATTGATTATTATCTCAGTATTGATACAAAAAAACCTGCAAAAATTGCTGTCCTAAGACATTTTATAGAATGAAGAAGAGTGTTTAAATTTTTGGCTGAACTTAATACAATTTTTTATCAGGCCAAACAACAGGTTTTGAGTTGTGAAAGGAAATTTGATTTGGATGAAGGTATTTCAATCATTTTGAATGAAGAAAGTCATCGGATATTAATATTGTTAGTGCCTGAAATTGACAATACTGCATTTATGATAAAACTTGGAGAAATTATGAAGAAAACCACAGATCAAGCCAAACAACCTTAGTTTGGCCAAGGAAGAAATCAGAAGACTGATTTCTGTGATAATTTTTAATGTACATATTGTAGAAAAGCCCATTACACTATAGATAAATGCTATAAACTGCATGGTAAACCACAAATTTTTGCACTGAAAAATATGGCAGTCAAGCACATTTGGCAGCAAGATTACTGACTAGTTAGCCCTCAGATTCTTAAGCCAATCAACATTCTTCTTCTCCTCAGATTGAGGATATAGAGTGACTTTGAATTGAGTTAGAAAAACTGAAGTTGATGGTGACACAGTTCTCATCAATTCAACCTAATATGTTTCACCACTCTCTTAGAGTTAGAATCTCTTCTAGAGATATTTTTAATAATTGAGCAGTGAACTCAAGAGTAATGAACCACATGACAAACTCCTCTAACCTTTTTACCAAGCTTTTTGCCAACCTTGTCAACAAACCACATGACAAATTCAGATTTCTATCCTAGTGATAAAAAAGTGAATATTACAAATGGATCTTTCCTAACCGTCATAGATATAGGAGACATTAGACTTGAACCTCTTGGAGTTCTTACTAATGTCCTTTATGTCCCCAAGTTATTTTACAAATCTCATTTCAATTAAGAAACTTGTTAGAGACTCATCTTATCATGTCTTTTTTGATGAAGATGTATGTGTCATATTTGATAAGGTACATCATCAGAGGATTTGGGTTGCTAGAGAGCGTGAAGGTCTTTATCTTTTAGAAGGATTAAATCAAACATATCTAGTGGAAGTGGATCAATCTCTAGAACCTCTAGGAGATGTCCTTAAGATACAATTACTTCACCAACGATGGGGTCATCCATCCTTTAACACTTCGAAAATAGCTTTTTCTACTTTATTTCGAAGGGTGTCTTTGGACACTCTTAAATGTAATGTGTGTGAACTTTCTAAACACACACGTACTTCATTTCAATCTCAAGGGAAAAGGAGTGATGTTCCTTTCTTCTTCCTAATTCATAGTGACATTTGGGGACTATGTCTCATCAATGACATTTGTGGTAATAAATGGTTTGTCACCTTCATTGATAATTGTACAAGTTGTATGTGGGTCTTCTTTCTCAAACAAAAAATCAATGTGTGTGATGTTCTGAATTTTTTTTGTGCCATGATAAAAAACCAATTTGACACTAGTAATAAAATCAGATCTGATAATGCTAAATAGTATTTTAGCCAAAATTTGAATTTATACTTCTAGATAGAGGGCATCATACATGAATCCTCTTGCATCTATACTCCACAACAAAATGGTTTAGCTGAAAGAAAAAATCAGCATCTTTTAGAAGTCACTCAATCAATTTTATTTCAACATCATGTACCTAAAGTTTTTTGGGGTGTGACTGTTCTAACAGCCATATACCTCATCAACCAATTACCATCTAGAACCTTAGGCTTCCACAGCCCGTTAGATTCATTAGCCACTTTTTTTCCAGGCCATCAACTTAAACTAGGCTAGAACCTAAGACATTTGGCTGTGTATCTTTTGTTTATGTTCATAATCAAACCAAAGATAAACTAGAATCGAGATCACTTAAATGTGTATTTCTTGGTTATGCTACCAATCAAAAGGGGTACAAATGTTACCACACTCCAATTTTTTTTTATTTCATTGGATGTTACATTTCATGAATCTGATTCTTATTTTAAAGAATTTCTATCTAGTGAATAACATCTATTTTCTATAGCTCATATGGATCAACATGTAGATTCTTCACTCTCGTCTTCGGCTGGTAACCTCTTCATTCTCATTTCAGTCAATGAAATACCTAATCTTATATTGAATCTGCTTCCTGAAAACCTAAGGTTTGGCAAGGTTTAGAAAATATACCACCACTAACATCTTCCTCATCTGATGATCCCACAGTCCTACCTCATGATTCACTTTCCATTGCCCTGCACAAACCTAGAAAGGATTGTATAAAAACACCCCTATATCCAGCTGCCAATTTCCTATCTTATCACAAACTTTCTTCATCCTATCAATCATTCCTTATGTCCTTAGACATCACTAGCATTATAAAAAATGTCTCCAAGTCTCTATCCAATCCTGAGTGGGAGCAAGCCATGGATGATGAAATGAGAGCTCTTATAAAAAAAACCAAACATGGGATTTAGTGAAGTTATCATGAGATTAGAAGATTGTTGGTTGCAAATGGGTGTACACGGTGAAATATAAATCGGATGATTTGATTGAGAGGTATACACAAATATATGCAATAGATTATCAAAAGAATTTTGCATTGGTGGCCAAAATGAATACAGTCTGTTTTTCACTGGCCTTGGCAGCGATTTTCAGCTGAAATATTCAATAGTTTGATGTTAAAAATGCATTCTTGCATGGTGATCTGGTTGAAGAGGTTTACATGACTCTCCCACCAGGATATGAGGGTAATCATTCATTTAAGTTTATTTAAAGAAATCCCTTTATGGCCTCAAACAGTCTTCACGTGCATGGTTTGGAAGGTTTTACAGTAGCCATGAAAAAAAATGAATTACAACCAAAGTAATACTAATCATACGTTATTTTTTAAACACTCTTTTTTGAAGGGAAGTCACAGTTCTGTTCGTTTATATTGATGATATTATCATCATAGGAAATGATGAAGGAGAGATCCATAGCTTTAGCAATTGTTTGGCCCAAGAGTTTGATGTCAAGACCTTGGGACGACTCAAGTATTTTTTAAGAATTGAATTGACACATTCTTCTAGAGGTATTTTATTTCTCAACAAAAGTACATAACAGATTTGTTAGCTGAAATAGGGAAATCTGTGTAAACCAACCAATACACCTATTGATCAAAACTAGAAATTGTGTATGGTAGATGAAGAAATTTCTATTGACAGTGGGATGTATTAGCGTCTCATTAGCCAATTAATTTATCTAACACACACTTGACTGGATATCTCATATGCAGTGAGTATATTGAGTCAATTTATGCATCAACCTAAAGAGTTTCATTTACATGCTGCCTACTGAGTGCTACATTATTTGAAAGGCACACCAAACAAAGGGGTTCTTTTTAAACGAAGTGAAAAGGTGGAGGTTGAAATGTTTATAAATGCTGACTATGGATGCTCAACGATTGATCGAAGGTCAACCTCTGGTCATCTTACTTTTGTTGGTGGCAACCTTGTCACCTAGAGGAGTAAAAAAAAAATATAGTTGCTTGATCAAGTGCTGAGGCTGAATTCAGGGCAATTGCCCAAAGAATATGTGAGTTACTTTGGGTCAAGAATTTACTTGACGAGCTACAAATTTCTTTGTCCAGTCCTATGAAGGTTTATTGCTACAATAAGTTAACAATTAATCTAGTACACAATGTAGTACAACATGACTGTACCAAACATGTGGAGATTGATCATCATTTCATCAAAGAAAAACTTGAGGCCAATGTGATTTGTATATCATACATTTCAACAAATGGTCAATTGGCAGACATGCTTACTAAAGGCATCTCAGGTACACATTGCAGAAGATTATTCCCAACTTGGGAATGGATGACATCCACTGACCAGCTTGAGGGGGAGTGTTGTTGAAATGTACTTAATAACCTGTATACTTTACATGTTTACAGATATGTCCTCCTGTATCTTTTATTTTTCATGTCTACATAAGTGTGTCTAGAACCTTCTAGGGATCTGGTATAAATACTGGATCCTGATCTCCTTGTAAAGAGTTTTCTTTATCAATAAAGTTTTTGTTCTTCCACGAGTGCTGGGTGTCTATCAGAGCTCTAGACTGTGTTATCTCAACTACAGCGTAAAGTATACATGTTATTACGTATATCTCGACAACAGATTCTTTCATTCTTTTTTTATTCCAATCCTTTTTTGTTTTGATCCACCTAAGTTTTACACTGTTGTTGTCTGGTGGAGGATGGATTTCTTTGAGCATATTTCATCCCTTGGTTCCTTTTAGGAATTGCTATGCTTAGATTGATGACGTTTGAGCCTTTATGCCAAATAGCCAACTGGCCTGTATCATGTACTTTCCTGCTATGTAGTTGTCAACATGATTGGGTGACTTCTACACTGTCCTTGAGCTGGTGACATTTCTGGGGTCCTTGGTAGCTCCTTGTCGAATAGAAATGGGAGCTTTGTTGTCTGTTTTCAGAGAAGTCTTGTTTTTTTCATCATATGTGAGTTTTCAGAGCCCTATTGTCATTCTGCACTTCCAACAAGCACCAGCATTATCCACTGAATCAAATTGTTCTTCAATGTAAATTATAGGTATGCTTGATATTCTTTTGGATGATTTATATGCTCGTCTGCATAAATGTGAATGGCTGGTATGACATTGCGTGAAAGTTATCAAGAAATGCTTAATGCTTGTATAGGCTTTCCATTGCTTGCCAAGGTATACATCCCTCAGGCTAATGGGGTATTCACCCATACCTTATAGTTAGGACACCCTTTTTGTCAGTTGGCTTTCTGCCTTGGATGATTCCTGCTTGATTCTAATAGCGAAAAATCATCCTCGTACATTAACTATGCCAGTTGCTTGGTGTATTTTATCTGTTTCCTAGACATTTATTTCATTAAGTATTTACTTTTAGAATTTTATGCTGCAAGTATTCGTGTTTATGATGTAGTGTCTACATAGGAAGCTCTTTCTTTAATAATTTGTGGTTATTCGTGACTCATTCATAGGTCATGGTGGTTTTGGCCATGTTGTACTGTGTAAAAACAAATTGGATGGACGGCATTATGCAGTAAAAAAGATTCGTCTCAAAGACAAAAGCCTTTCTGTTAATGACAAAATTTTAAGGTAAAAATGTCTTAAAAGTTAGTTTTTGATATCAGTTTTTAGCATGGATTGCCAATTCCATGGTTTAATTAGTACGAAACTTTGTGGATATGGCTCAGTTGGAGACGATTTCACAGGAGACTCGTTTGTCTGTGTCGCTATTTGATTTTCTATTTTTGTACGCCATGTATTGGCAGTGTTACTGCTTGATTAAGTTTTCGAGTACATGTTACAAAACAGTTGCTCTTCTGCGATTTACGTTATTACCATCTGTTCTAGTTTGTTATTTAATGTAATGTGAAAAGGAAAAATAAATAGTTGATTGTACTTCTAAAAATGTGAAATATATTCTGCCTCTACAAGTAAATTGACCATTCTGTTGACAGTTGACATTGGACAGTTGGGGGAGTCCCACAGTGACCATTCTGTTGGGCTGAAATTCTTTGCAGACACTGGGATTCTCAATTTTCTTCGGATCAGTTTTTTTTACCAAGGCAGGACTTGATGTGGTGAGATGTATTTTCAATCTACATAAGAGTTGCAGTAAATTGGTAAGATGAGGGGAGTGTGGGAGGGATGGGACGCCTAGAACTAGTGTTCTGGACTAGCCATCTCGTATTCACAGATGTGGTAAGGGGCATGACTACGTGTCTCTGAGGCAACTGTTGGGACTGTGAAAGTTTCCAATTTCTAAACCCTTCTCATCCAGGTATTGGCATTTAAGGGTGGTCAGATGTGTTAAGATCTTGGTAAACCCTGGAGGGAAGATGCAGAGGGATAAAGCCCTGGTTAACTTGGCAGATTAGCTGAAGAGGGATATGTGCTGTCCACCTGAATGTTGTGAGGTCTGTGCACCTGAATGGGTCTTCTCACAGACATGCTGGGTTTGACTGCAGAAACTGGTCCTCACTGGGACGGGACTAAATATCTTCTAGCCATCTCGAGAGTTTGTCATTCCAACCCTTGTCAACTGGCTGCTTATCTCCTTAGATATTAGATTGAGCTACTTACGGGGTTTTGTGGGTATCATGGTCAACTAGGGCATCATGGCACCTGCATGTAATAACTTGGAAATATATTCAGTCCCTTGGAACTGTGTTCCCCAGATTTTGGGACCTGATGTCTAGAATCGATACAGTGGCATTCTTCCTACTTTGTCCAGTAATCAACATCCTGGACATGTATTAAGTAAATGTTACTCATTTCTGCCTTGCACCACTGTCCACGTGGACAGTGCTGGCCTGAGATGGTGGTAGTTTCTATCTCGCGTTCAAAACCTTTTGCGCTCGAGACATGAGGCTTTTACTTCGACGAGGGATGAGCAACATCCCCTTGGGGAAAAGGTTATCAATCGTCCACTTGTTTGGTGTTGTCGTGAGGATTTTATAAATAAACCCTATACTTTCATATTGGCAGATATGCCCTGAATACTTGTAATCATGTACTCTCAAGGGTCCATCCTGTATTCTCGTTTTTCATTCAATAAAGTTTTTTCTTCCTCTCCAAAGGTGTTGCGAATTCTCCAGCACACCAAATTGAGGACTACCATTCTACATTTGGGAAGTATGGTCGGAAGGAGAAGCAGCCAATTTATCTCTGATGCACAGTGGTAACATGGCGACCTAAGAGTAGGCTACTTAGTGAAGAAACTCGAGACACAGAGGGGATGGAGGTGGAGGAACGGATAACAGACTGAGATGAGGTGACCTTTCGAGGTGGAGAAGATGGGTGAGATTAATGGTAAGTAAGGAATCTTTCTTTATGAGGTAGGCCTATATATGCAGGTCTTTTCAAGGGAAATCAGGAAAAGATGGAATTTGAGAGTAGTTAAAAGGAGAGGATAAGGAGGAGAAGGGGAACATGGAACATGGATGTCAGTGTGGGAGAAGGGAATCATCTTAGGGGAGGAGGAGGACAGTTGGAGAGCCAGCAGGAAGTTGCGAGACTGATTTTGCATGGCTGCATGGGGCTTAGTGTTAGGTGTCAGGAGGAGGAATTATGAAGGAAACTGAAGGATTTGGTTTAGTTAGAGGTGTAGGAGTCAGTATGGGAATTTCAATGTTTTTTCTGTTACAAAGGAGAATATATGGGTATGCAAGCTATGATGAATGAGGAGAATCACCTGATATCATAGTAGAGGTTGCCTTTATCAAATTTTTTTCTCCTAATAATCTTTGAGTTGGTCAAACGAGAAAAAAATGTTGCAAGAGTGGACAGAATTGTAGTATTTGTAGTTTGGGATGTCCAGTTTCCTAACCAAGATTACATGGATATCAGTGTTGTGCAGGATGAAATAATTTGTGCAATGTTTATAATGAACTCTAATTTTTCTGAACAATGGTTTCCTTGTGAACACACTGTTATGGCTGCTTCCTTGTTTATGGAGCCGAAATTTGTTGACTAATGAATAGGAACTTGTTGATAAATGCTTTTATTTAGTTACTGGCCCATTGCTAGTTGCTCATACTATTTCATTAACTGTATGTAAATGTATTCATACAGATAAAAATGTGTGCATGGCTACATATTATACTTATTCGTGTATGCATTTTGCACCTAATGAAATGACTTGAATTAAATTCACCTGCCCATTTCCCTTTCATGTTACTTCTACCTTAAGAAAAGTTTGTATTTAGTACTTTGGCAGTTCCTTTTTATTCTTAATTATATTATTTGATGCTTTATTGTCTGCCTATTGTTTCCTTTAATGGTCTCTATGTTTCCATGACAAGGTGCGCAGGGAAGTAGCTACACTTTCTCGTTTGCAGCATCAATATGTTGTTCGCTATTATCAGGTTAATTTTGTAATCTTTTTAGCTACGTTTTTGTCTGTTTTTGTATTGTGGGCTTCCTGTTAAAAATTTTCATTATTAAAATCGTGTTTTCAGAGAATAGACTGATTGCATTTCCCCGTAATTTTTTTGGGATAATATTATATGTGAGGGAAAAATGTGGCCAGAACATTATATGCTAATAGGGGATTGCAATCGTCGAGTGCTTTGGCATTGCTTTATTTAGACAGCTTCAGGCGTGTTCAATGAAAGATGGCAATTTTTCTGGACCTTCTTGCTTGTTAGTGTCGAGGAGTGTATGTGTGCGGCATACTAAATTGAGTCCTATTGTTTTGGCGAGTAAATATACATTTTCCCTTGGCATAGTTGCTCCACATCATGTTTAGACGAAATCTCCATGATGAATTTTCGAGTTCACTCTTTACATGCACTATAGTAATGAGTAAGCCTCTTCCATATGCATTCTGAAAACATTTGCCAGCTCATGTTTACATCTTCAGAAGACTCCTAACTTCAAAGCATCCTTTTACTTCATTCCTCGTGTCAAAATTTTCAGTATCTGGAAGTAGTGCAATCTCCGCATTCATGAGATGAAAAAACTGATGAATAAGAGTTTTAGAATTCTTGGATGTAGTAACAAATATACTTTTATTCATGCATCAAAGAGTCAATATTGAGAGAACTTGTTGGATACGAATGAGAATGGTTCATATCAATGCTTGGTTAAATGCCTTCTTCCTTTCTTTTGGTAGAATGATGCTTTTGGGAGGGTAGATCGCCACTACATCTTACAATATGGTCCTTGGTCTCTTCCTGACTTTCAATAGAGATGCTTGAGACCCAACAAAACCCTCCTTTCGTTTGGATAGAATAGGCCTTATGCTGACGTAAGATGACTTGTGTTTTACTTGTTAAGCCTTTATTTCATAGCTCATCTAGTGGTCAGATGAAGCTATCAATTTGGCTCTTACCGAGTGATCCTACAACAACATTATTAATGTTGAAAAATATAGGCAAAGGGAGAATGTCCTTTGTCACGCAGGATAGAGGGGAGGAACGGTGAAAATTGTCTTGAGATTCATTCACCGCTAACATCTCTAATATAGGGAGGAAACCTACACAGCTGTCCCAAAATACCCTCAGTTTTTTACAGTATTTCCTTATGACTTAGAACTTGCAACACTCACCCGCAAGATGAAGTTTAGAAAAAATTATCTTCAGTAAGTCGTTGATGAGCATTTACTTGCTAGAAAGTGACCTTGTGATGACGATGATCTGTTATGGCAGCAACTCCCCCTGTGATGGTGTCGAAATGCGCATCTTCTGCTGGGTTGTAACAATGCAGGACTGCTTCATTGGACAATGATGGCTTCTAATGCCGGGTTGCATGAGATGGGGGTAGACTGCTGGATTGTGTAGAATGACATTGGATGATGGAAGATGGCCTTGACATGCTCAAGATGGTACCAGATAGAGAATCATGTAGGATGGAGGAGGGACAATGCCAGATGGCAAGGATGGTAGCAGCACAGATTGTGGGAGACTCTGGTTGCCAGACTAGAGAGGATGTCAGGTTGATGTAGGATAGAGCGAGACAGACTGAGGAGGATAGAGGACGACACTGGATGCCGGACGTATTTCAGACAGAGGACGACACCAGAGGGAGAAGGGACGGCACTAGACAAGGAGGCCAGTGCTAGAAGTCTCAGGATGGAGGATGAACACTGGATTGAGACGACACTTGACAGATGTTTGATGGAGGACAGTGTCGTCCTCCTCGACTAGATCAAAACAAAAACATATGAAAATGGAAACAACGACAATGGACCCAGATATTTCAAACTCTGGACAGAGGGCTTGATGCAAATAGGAATGATGCCAATGGACTTGAAGGTGTCATTGATGAACCTGCTTTTGATGAACTTGGATATACTGTTCAGTGGTAGATGAAGATCACTCTGGAGCAATATTGCCTCCAGCAAGAAGAGAACACGTCATTCTTGGACTAGAGGACTGACGGATGTAGAACCCACTCTGAATAATGGAAAGAAAATCTGTTCCAAATGGCAGAATAATATGCCTATAAATGGCAGAAAGATAATACGCCCTCAAATGGTGGATGAAGAACACACAATGAAACCCTACCAAAACGAACCCGCTATGATACCATGTAGAAAAACAAAGGCAAAGGGAGAATGCCCTCTGTCATGGAGGACAGAGGGGAGGAATGGCAGAAGTTATCTTTAGATTCATTCACCTCTTAACACCCCTTATATAAGGAGGAATCCCTACACAACTGTCCCAAAATACCCTCAATCTATTACAGTATTTCCTTATGACTTAGAACTTCCAACAATTAAGTTGAGACTTATGTCTTAGGGATTGACACTTAGATCTTGAGTGTAACTTTTTTAGTTCATGAGTCAACACATGATGTTTGGTATGATTTTCCACACATTATGAATTATTTTGGTCTAATATTGTTCCGTGGGTTTGGGGAGTTGATGTTACATCTCATTGCTATTATGTTTTTTTACTTTATTTAGATTGAGAGCCTTCATTTGTTTATTTAAATCTCCTTCACAAGATCAATACAGATCAACATTAGCATCATGATTCTATAACAAAAAAATCGGCTTATTATGTTTAACAAGGTCCCTTGAAAGGGTATCCAAGGTATGATATTTGGTTATATGACATCAGTATATGTTGATTGTACCGGAGTGGATATGGATTATGAGAAAATGGGGAGAAGGAGAAAAGACCTTGCAATCATTGTGCAAGGAAAATCATGAGGAAAGTTGTTTAGTGAATATCCTAATAGTCAATCTGATAATTTCAAGTAAAGGAAAGAAAGGCATGTAGCTGAAAGCCACCTAGTTATGATGCATCTTGCTAACGTGCTTATTGCGTCTTCCATTGAGGATGGTGATTCAAGTCACAGTACGACAACTCTAACAAGTTTTCTTAATTGGGACAGTGATAGTTCTGTTAGTCTTCCTCAGTTTTTAAGATGCTCTCCTTTTCTTCCTTAATTATCATAGTGCTCGTGCCATGTTTGTGCGTCTTTGTGGTTCTGCTGGTAATTTTAATAGTTAAAGGAGTAAGATTGTTAACTTTCTCTACTGTAGGTATAACTTTTGAGAGAAAGCTGATTTACTATGGGAGAAAGAATATGAGTTTTGACTACCTGGACATATACTTCTTCCTGCAGTCAAGAAGGAGACTAAAATTTGCCGATGACTATTCCCTCTACCTTCTTCCTGCAGTCAAGGAGACTAAAATTTCACAAAACATCCAAAATCTAAGTATCTAAAACATCCTCTCTCTCTCTCTCCCCCTCTCTCTCTCTTCAATTCTCACTTCTCTTGTAAATATTGTAAACAATTTTTAGTTATAGAAATTGAATGGAGAAATCAGAACTAGAGAAAAGTACTACCTGTGAACTTATAGACCTGCTTAATGGAATAAATGTGTTTGCTCCAGGTGGGTTTTCATCATCAAGAATGAAGTAGACTGTATGCTCATTGATAGATTAAAGACTAGACTAGTTGAAAGATGTATACATACCTATGGCATTGATCATTTAGATATGTTTGCCGTAGTTACAAACTTGAAATCTATGAGAATGATTCTTCCTTTTGTTGGAAAAATATTCATATGATTGTTAGTAACTGAATGTGAAGAATGGTATTTTTAATCATGATATTCAAAATGAGGTATAAATGCACTGTTCTATGTGATAGCCAAGGCAATAATTCTAACTGGAAAAAGGCTCGTATGATTCGAGGTAAACCCTGCTTGCATGGTTCATGGTAGTTCTGATAAAATTGGGAAACAATGAAAGCCATTGGCTACATAATTTGTGAATATTGGAGTTATTACCATTTAGTATTTTATGTTAATTATATGTATATAACAGGAGATAGTGAGGGGGTTATTGGCTGACTGAATTGGTAACTTGTGAAGCATTTGTTATCTTGTCTCTTATGCTGTTAGTATCCTCAAATAATTTTTTCACTCATACGATATGGTCCAAAGTCTTCAACTTATTAACAGAACATCTTTACTTTATTCTATGACTAACGTTATGCAGATTGAAAGCCATGTAGATTATGATTGCACTGGATATCACGATGTGGGTAATTATAATATAAATGTTGATTGCACGCTCTACTTGGACGAGCTTGTAAGCCTATGTTGATGTGAAAAAACATTGGTTCTTTAAATATTTATGTTTGTTCCCCATCATAATAATCACCGTTCAGCTTGGCATAGAAAAAGTAGTGCCTGAAAGTCTAATTACAGTTGTACACGACCTTTTTTCCTTGTTTTCTGACCAATCCATGGACTTCATCATCCTAATGTAATTACAGATTTTTTTTTCATTTTGATAGTTTTATTTTTGATAGATGATTTTTAGCTTGTTTGGTGTTATTATAGTTCTATACTTTCCGTGAATAATTTTCTTTCCGTTTTTAGCTTTGTTTTGTGTTGACTTCATCATCCTCAAATAATGTATTGACATTTATGGAAGTTTATTTTGGACGGCTGTTCTAGCCCTTCAGTTTTGTAATGTTTGTAACTGGTCTAGTCACGTCTTTATGTACTATCATGCAAATTTTTAGATTGCAGATATTTTTTGGTTATATTTCTTTATTTTAACATATTTCTTGATAAATAACTCAGGCTTGGTTTGAAACTGGGTCTGGTGGTTATCAGACGTGGGGTTCAATGACCCATGATGGCTCAAGTTTTGGTCAAATGGGAGCCAGTTCAATGAGTAGTGCTGGACCAGTCAACACTGAGGAGATGACATTCTTATACATACAGATGGAATACTGTCCACGGTATGGAGTTTATTAACTGCATTTTGCTCACAACTTGTGGTGCATATATTAATGGTTTTTGCATGTAACTTGAGAATTACAACATGCAGCTTAATAATTAGTTCTTGCATGTAATTAGAGGTGATAAAATTTTAATCATGTAAACGTGATTGAGTTGGATACGTGGATATAATATATCTAGTTTGGGTCCTTGTTAGATATTACAACAGTCAGGGATTCAAAAGAGCGACTGTAGCTCCCATTGGTGTGGTTTTGACTGAAAAGCGTGATGAAGTATTTTCTGTTTGTTTGATATCAAAAACAGTGGCCGGCAGAGTTGTAGCTTACACTGAGACACTACTGGCTGAAGTTTAAGCTATAGATACTAGTAAAAATGCAGGAAGATATTAAAGCAGATTTAGATTGGAACTGGATGTTCCCCAGATCATTTTAGGTTGTAATGGGGATGTCTCATTACAATAAAAAAAAGGCTTTGAGCAGCAGTCAGTGAATCCCGGTTGGATTGACTGGTTTGGCCAGATTATGCCATTTATGCTCTAGTAGATGGAGAATAGGGAAATGCTATATTTATCAATGAGTAGTGGCCAAGGAAGAGAGGACATGGTGGAATACGAAATATAAGAAAGAAAAACATCTCCTTTGCTACCGACGTCTATTGTTTATTGTTGATTTTGGTTGTCATTTGCTCTTACCTTCTTGCTGGAGGAGCGTTAAATAATGCGATTAAAATATATACTTCATTAATTACCAATTAGTTTTTGTTAAGAGTCATCAGGTCATCAAACTAAAGGGCAAGGCGAATGTACCCCATTTATGCTGTTCACGTGACTAAGTTAAACATTTGATTGTAAAGAAGAATGCACTTTATTGTGATGTTACTGTTGAGAACAACCATTTTCTGTCTTCTAGTTGTCTATTATTTGATTTTGGCCCACTCTCTTTGGGCTCTTTTGGCCCAAATTTCTGGGCCCAGATATGTAATTGGCTTCTAATCCAATAATATAAATAGATCGGAGCTAGCTTGGGGAAAGGTGCGAGAAATGTCCCTCTAACTTGCATGAGCTAATTTTGGGTTTCTCTCCTCTTCTTTGCCATAGAGAGATTTAGGATAACAAAATGTGAGACTTGTCTGGCAAAGTTGCCAACATCTTCCATGAGAGATGTGGAAGCATCTCCAAGATCCTGAGGATGAGAAGTGTAGATGTGAACAATGGGGGGACGAGGAGACAATGAAGGCTCAAAAGGTAGGAGAATAGGAGCATGAATAGGCTCATCAAGAGGAAAACTGATACAATCCTCATGGAAGATCGAAGAGGCAAAATACTTGTATTGAACTCACGAAACCTCGTCAATGACGAGAGATAGAGCGTCAGAATGACAGTCTATCTAGATAGCGGAAAAGAAGAGGGAAAGAAGAGTAAAGGGTGGGGAAAATGTTCGAGAGGATTCCCCGCCTCTCCAGGTTCCGATTCGTCCCCCCATTACCCACCTCCTTGTGCTGTATTTATACCCCTCACATGTGCAGTGCACGTTACTCCTTATACCTTCTATAGGTCAGTAGTGGGGTCGTGTCAAAACCTAGAATAATTGGCAGAAAGAGGTAACGATTGAAAGACCAGAGAGGAAGGAAAGACCCTAAAAGATGTAAAGGACAAGCCTTTAACGAAGCTAACTTGATGAGAAATGAAAAAATGAAAAGATACCCGGTCATCTTAACATTTGCACTCTGCTGTAAGTTAAACTGTCATATCGTAGTTTTGAAGGTGCTTAAGTCAGATGTATTAAACATAACCTAGAAAGCTATCTTGTACTTTAGTAAACCCTATTACGGCTAAAGAACCTAAACTGTCGTGAGTCACATATTTGCCTGGCACAACCCCTTTACTGTTAAGAAGAAGGAATGTAGTAGTTTTTTCTAATGATTATGGCGTATAATTACTGATAGTAGTCATTATAAACTTTCATGATACTTTCGTACAGTTTATGATATTTTCTGGTTAACAAGTTTTCTTGCCTGTGAAGGACACTACGCCAAGACTTGAGCAGCTTCGAAAGTCTTTATGACAAGCAAACGACATGGCATTTATGTCGGCAAATTGTAGAAGGGTTGGCACACATTCATAGCCAAGGAATCATCCATCGTGATCTAACTCCTAACAATATTTTCTTTGATGCACGTAATGATGTTAAAATTGGGGACTTTGGCCTTGGTAAGATTTACTTTTATTTTTTGGCCCTTTATTTTGTATTCTTAGAAATAGAAATGTCTTTGGGTTAATCAAGAGGCATCTGGGATAGTACTTGACTGTGTTTGCACTTGTTATAGAATACTTGCTGGATATTTTTCTTCTAGTTTCACACTGTTTTTGAACTTAATGCTTTGGTCGTGATTGCTATAGCTATTTTAGACTCCACATGTGTTGTCATGAACCTAATCCTTGTTATAAGAAGGTATCTTTTGTTTTGTGATTGCATTCGAATGATTCTTATTTTGGTCTCCATAGGTGTGCTTTTCAGTCCATTTTTTTTCTCATCTGAATAAATTTCAGAAAATTTACAAATAAGATATATGATAAACATATAGAAGATTTGGTTTTGCCTCAGTGTCATTTAATGCTGCAACTTGTTGCCTCGGCAAGATGGTTTCTCAGAACCTTGCTCCTCTTCACATCTTAAAAAACTAGATAGTATTGATTGACTGTGGTCAGGTTTCTGGCTTTAATGTTTAAGATGAGCTGAGGATTTACATTCTTGTCTTTATACTTACTCTGTAGCCAAATTCTTAAAGCTGGAGCAGGTTAACCAGGAGCAAAATTTTCCTGCTGAAGTAACTGGAGTTTCTATGGATGGTACTGGTCAAGTGGGTACTCCATTTTATACAGCACCGGAGATTGAGCAAGGGTGGCCTCAAATAAATGAAAAGGTTTGGGTCTTTTTAAAATATTGCTATATTCTTCTTGCCGTTGTATGAAAAGGTTGAGTGAAATACTTGCCGTTGTACTGCTTTTACAGCTATACAGCAGAAAATAATCTCCTGCGCTCTTAGATACTTGGCTGATTCTTGCTTGATAATTTCCTTGACATTTAGATCTAAAAGTTGCGTTGTATTTTCAGGTGGACATGTATAGCTTGGGGGTTGTATTTTTTGAGTTGTGGCACCCCTTCACAACAGCAATGGAAAGGCATATTGTCCTTTCAGAACTAAAGCAGAAAGGAACACTTCCTCCTGCATGGGTAACTGAATTTCCAGAACAGGCATCATTAGTGGAACGTTTAATGTCCCCTAGCCCGTCAGATCGTCCAACTGCTGTTGAAATTTTACGCCATGAATTGCCTCCTCGGATGGAAGATGAGTGGTTAAATGGTGAGGCTTTTTCTGCCTCTGGACTCAATAATGTTGAAACTGGACTGCTAGTCGTGATTATTCTTAAATGGTGCCATGTTGTCGTCTACTAAATTTAATTTTATGGCTTCTGTTTACTTGAAAATGGTGGTTTTGTTTGGCACTGTTGAGGTTTCCATTAACTTTGGAGTTTTGTCATTCTTATTTTCTTTTCATTGTGGATGTTATTTATTTTCATTTCTTTCAGATTTATGTATCGCATTTGTTTGCATTTTCCCAAGAGTTTTGTGGTACTTCCAGCTACACTGATGTTAACATATAATTTTAATGGTATTGATGTCGTTCCCAAACATTTGGGTAGTGTGCTCTGTATCTTTATTGTTACGGAGCTCCTTGGTGTAAAGTCTCTTTGCAAATGTGCATGGGTACGACGAGTCACAACCCTGATATGTCACTATAGAATCTTATGGTAGGAAATGAGGTCTGAAAAATGTCATCCTGATGATCATTGCCATATATCGTATCTTGAAACCATCACCTTGAAGTTCTGTCATAAAAATAGAAAGGCCAATGCATAGGTAGTTGGGGAAATTTTTTCTGTTTCATCTTCTTCTGGTTATTGTTTCACAGCATCAAAAAAGCACTCTGTTGCTGGTTGTTTTTTGAGTGTATTGTCTTTCTATTTGCTATAATTCCTTAAGCATGTTGCCTGTTATGGATAATAAGTTCCTTATGTTTTTGTCCAGATGTAATATATTATTACCAACTTGAACTGACCATGAACTTTAATGAAATTTTTTCTTCAGATATCTTACGCACAATTCAGACATCAGAAGATACCTATGTGTATGATCATGTTCTATCTACTATTTTTGATGAGGAAAGAATGATAATGAAGGCTAAAAAACAGCATACTGAAAGGAAGGTCACACAAGGCGAATCCTCTTTTCCACAGTACACAATTTTGTCTTCTGAACTACGAGATAACATTGTGGAGATTAGCAAAGAAGTGTTTTGTCTACATGGAGCGAAGAGACTGGAGATAGCACCAATTCGTTTATTTGATGGTTGCCATCCTTATGATAGGTTTTTGTTCCTTTCATTTATTCGCTATTCGTGTAATATTAAATGACACTTCTTTAAAAATAATATAATCAATTTTGATTTGAATCCAGAAAGAAGACTGTCAAGCTTCTGACATCCAGTGGGAACATGCTTGAACTTTGTCATGAGCTTCGCTCACCATTTGTTAGTTGGGTGATTACTAATCAGGTGCCAAATCTAAAAACCGTCATATTGAACCTTTCATGTGCAAATTGCTGTATTTGTTGGGTGCAAATTGTTTTTCTGTAGTACCACCCTATTTGACCTTGATTTTCACTGGGTTGAAGAATGTTTATCATTCAATATTAATTTGCTTTGATCTAAGAATTATATTTTCGGAAGTAGCATCAAGTTTGGACATCCTGAAAGGCAGGGAGGTGGGAGAGAAACAGGGAGATGACTGAGGAAAGAGAAACATATTGGAGATAGATGCAGGGCTGTTCTCTTGTGAGTGTTTGAATGGCCAGTGTAATGGAATTGGCAAATCTTGGCTCAGTTTTGAAGGTAATTCTAGATCCGACTGGTGCAGGGGATTATTGGCTGCTCTAACACAATATCACCATGTCTTGTGCGGACTGGACCTGCAATTATTTCAGACACGTTAGGTAGTCCGGGATGCTGTTTTACTGTGTAACATTGTATTATCATGTTTAGAGGGTTATCACCATCTCTTACTGCAATTACTAGTTGTCCTATTAAGGAAATATTCCTGTTCACACCATCTCTTACATGTTTCCCCCTTGGGTGCTTATCTCCTTTTCAATATTCTTCTTCTTCCCCTTCTTTCTGCCTTGTTCTCTTCTTATCTACATGGTATCTGAACATTGATCCTAATGTCGAATCTGGATCGTTTATCCCGTCTTCTCACCTGTTTAGTCGCTATCTTGCACCTCTCTGGATGGTTTGGGGCTTTCTGAATTTCTGAGGTCCTGTCCCTGTTCCTTCTTCGGGTGTATCCTGTCTAGAATGCTTGGAGGCTGTACACTTCTTCCCGTCCTGGTACTATTGATATTATACCCCACTCAATGGTGAACCTGACATGGGTTCTAAAAGGCGGCCTGGATTTTGTTTAGAGGTTCCCCACTTATTTTTTGTGGCTATCCATATCTATTTTCCTGGAGGAGATAGCACCTTTGGTTTGAGGTTCATGAAGTCATTATAAATCCTCTCAGAGTTCCATCGATCGAACAGCTGTCTAGGAAACATCCAAGGGTTCATTGATTCTCTTCATTAATTGGAGATCTATCAGAAGTGGAATAAATGAGGCTCAACGTAGGTATGCTACTGGCAGGTAGGCTTGTAATCATGTTTTCGATATGGATCTTTTTTTCAAGATTGAAAAAAGTTGGATATGCATAGTGTATTGCTTTGTGAAGTGACGGGCTGGGAAGACATACATTTACTTATCTATGTGGATCACATGGTGGCTTTTGGAAGACGTACAAGCTAAAAAATTTGAAATCATTGTCATGTAATGTGTGAGGTATTTCTTGGAACATAGGTGTAGACTTTCAACATAGGCATAGCTAGAGGATAGAGATGGAAAAGCTAGGTTGAAACAGGCTGGGACACTCATAGAGGTATATCTTGAGTTGAACGGACAAGCTACAGAGTATTATCCGAGATTTACTTGGTGTATTTGACTCTGCTTACCAGTTCTATTTTTACTTATTTAAGGTCATACTCTTTCAGACCCTTTCGGGAAATGGTTTGGGCGCCTCTTATGAGGGAAGTGAGCCCTGAATGTGCTGAGGTCATTTCTGATATCATGGGGCAATCGCTGGTAGAATATGTAAAGGTCTATTACTCCCATTAATCGCTGGTATACCTGTTAGATAAATATATAATATTTTAATTGAGTATTTATTTCGTGCTTAATATCACTCCGTTCTTTGTGGATTTGTATGTTGGAATGGAGAAATGAAGGATTTAGATAAGGGGGATGGTTGATACTACCCAGTGACAAATGTGATATGAGAGATGATGGTACCATCAATGGAACTTGAAATCATTGCCAATTGGCCATTTTGAGGACATTGGTCTAGGGAAGAAAGATGTGAGTTGCTCAATCTAACTTTAGGGTACATGCTATCTTAAGGGTAAGTGTGAAAAATGTTGATCATTGAGTGTAATAGATTTTCAAATGATCATCTGATCATGGAGACCAGGGAAGTAGTCAGCTTGAGCAAGATCTGGTGGAGATGTTTTATCCATGGTGATGTTAAATACTTGCAGTGACATTGATGAAATACTATTTGGCAAAGCTAGAAGCTTGGAAAATGAACCCCAAGGGTACAAAAAGCTCAAGAGAAGTTCAAAGCAAAGGAGAAGATGACAAATTATGTTGATATTAATGCGAAAAGGCATATTAAGTATAGACATTACAAGGCCCGTAAAATCTTACTAACATGAGCGGTATACTCCTCTAAAAAATATGTATTTATTCGGGATAATCTGATCCAGTCTCTTAAAACGCATTAAAAAGATTATTTTATACTATCCTATGCCCCATTCGGCTACCAGCAGTCATAGCCTAGCTGTTAATCATGCCCTTGTCTAATTTACTAAGGATATTAGGGTGTAAAGTATAATATATTAGACATGTAGGAAGCCATCACCTTCTTATTGGGTATGTCTCGTTTGTCTCAAGAGGAGTAAATATACATTTAAACTTCAATGGCAAGTCATGCATATTTCACAATGGCATATATGATTTAACAGTCTACTTGACTATTGAGGAGTGAAGTGGATCCTCTCATATAACAGTTTACTTGACGAATATGCATTAAGGTTTTTAGATTAGAGTTTCAGAAAAAGAACCTTCTATATAGTTTCTTTCCAATCTCTGTTGTATATTTGTACTAGAGAAACAAAGTGACTAATGCGTACTACCTCAAAGATTGCTGGTGTCTACTATATTGACAGATTTTAGTCAAAGCATCAAGTGATGTAGAGAATGTGATGAACATTCTTTTTTTGTGTTTGACTTCATTAGTAAGCGTCCCATGGATAGAAGGGTCTGGATTAGTGTTTGGAGTTCTTCAAAGTCACTCCAAAAAAGAAAGTTATAAGAATTAGAAGAGCAGATTTTATTTATTTCTGTTTCTACTAAATGACAATTGCTATACGATTTGAACTTGTCTTCTTGTTGAATGTTTATTGAACTCTATATGCAGAAGGTTAATTTCAAACGATATGAAATCTCATGGGTTCATAGGAAATCAATTGGTCATTCAACACCTAATCGCTTTCTTCAGGTATGTTTTTTTTCTATACATTGGGAATTTTTTTGCCCATCCACTTATTTTTTATGTATCTTAAATGTTTGCCCCTAGGAATGCATTATTATTATTTCTACATGGTTCTGTTACGATGAAGTGATTGTTCTGAATGGTCTATTCCTTGCACAGGGTGATTTTGACATTATTAGTGGTGCACCTACATTGGCAACGTCAGAGGTTTTAAAGGTTTATCATCTTATTTGAAGCATTTTCTTTTTTACTTTGTTATGAAGACATTCAAATTTTAACACCTGCAAGTAGATGACACTGATTTTCTTCACATTGAACACGTCCTTAGAAGTGTTGACCTGTCTGCACATATTTCTGGGGGCCAAAAATCATATGCAAGAGTAGAGAAGAAAAGAGAGGAGGGAAATACAACATCGGAGACTGTGCGTGGACTTTTTTCTGCATGTCTGCAGCCTAAAACCAATGATTTTCTTGTAATTATTAATACAGAACGAGTGCCCTCTGTATCTTGTAGTTATATAGGATATTAGACCAGTTGTGATAGAGAACTGAAGGATTCAGAACTCACTGAGGGGCCTGTTCACTTACTAGATCAGACATGGTTTTATTGGGTCCGGAATTCCCAGTAAACCATAACAAGCTTGGTCCAATAGGCCATTCTAAACAGAACAAAAGATCTGCACATACACAATGAGTTTTTGATTAAATGAATAGCTGCCTTATAAAGTTGAACTCAAATACTTATGATGCTGAGTTTCTACGTATGAAGAACTTGAATGTTTTCATTCTTATTTATAACGTTGAGGCACCCTTATGTGTATATCTGTATCTTTCAAGATTTGTTTCAGGGAACCATTAAATTGAACCAATGGCGACATTTACCGATCACTTTTGATGTTGTGAAAATGTATTTTATAGTCGTCTGGCGGCTTACTAACATTTGATGATGCCTCAAATGATCTTGTGCTCCACCGTTTTTCTCTTGTCATGTTTCTCTTTCTCCCCCTCTCTCTCCAACCGCTTCCCGCTCTCATTTCTCTCTCAGAGCTCATTCTAGTAAAAAAATCTGGTGATATGTCTGGGTCTTCCCTTCCTCTGTGAGTCCGCTGTAGGACCTCTCCTTCGGTTGAGTACCCAGAGAGAAAGAGAGAGAGGGAGGAGAGTACAGTAGATGCAGATACGGTGAGGAAGGGGGTGGGTTGTATATGGCTATTTGAGCCACGTCAGTCTAGAGAGTAAAAAAATGCTGATATGGCTTGTCAGCCAGACAACCTTGTTATCGGTACTGTTGAAATTTGACTGCTAAGAGAAATAGTTATTTCACTTAAGAATGCTAGAAAAAATTGAATTCGGTAATTGATATCGTCTTGAAAGTTATTGGGCTTCTTTAGAAAGTTGAGAGTCTACAAATGTTCTTATCAGCTGATGCTCTTTGGGAGGCATTCTGGGAAGAATCACATGAATTATTTCTATTGAAGCAATATTGTTATGATTCCCGCTTTTCTGTTCTTGGTGTCAGAAAGTGGTTTTTTGATTCCTTCAGACTTCAATGTTGAGAGATTTCAAAGTGACACTTGCATTTTTATTTCAGATTGTCATTGACATTGCCTCCAGATTCTTTCATCCCGACACTTTTGATATTCGTCTAAATCATGCTCAAATTTTGGAAGCGATTTGGTCATGGGTAGGGATTGATGAAGAGCTTAGACAAAACATTGCAGAAGTATGGACCGTGTTGATTCCATTAATTGATGCTTGATTATGTTATCAAAATTTATGGTGATAGAGCCATTACAAATAACTCTTTCTCTTATAATTGAAGCTTCTCTCCCTTATGAGCTCATCATGTCCCCAATCTACAAGCCGTAAATCGATATGGGGCTTTATTCGTCGTCAGCTAATGCAGGTTTGTGAACTGTGTAAATAGTTAGTCGACTGTGATTTTCATGCTTGTTAGTGGTTAAGCCTTGGCATTGGCGCTTGTTCTTTTTCTTATTTTTCGAGTGTAAATTTGAGATCAAACTTACTCCATTGAGATGGTTTGGTGGGAGGTGGGGGGGTCTCTTTCTCATGTCATGTCGTGCTGTGCTTGGAAAGCCGGAGAAAAAACAGTTTTAAGAAGTGATTTTTTGTTTTTTTACTTTTACACAGTAGTCATGATTATGATGACAGGATTCTTCAACCCTCTCTTATCAAAGCTGATTGAAAACTGTGCCCCTAATAGGTTTTCATTTCTATTGTTTTTCTTTTTCATTGCTGATGAGCACTTGGTAGTGATGGTTCTTTCTTGGGACTTATGGACACTCGTCAGTGTACAGGCCAACTTGTATTTTTGAATCTTGCTTCCCTTTGGAAAGTAGAACTGAAATTCGCGTATATAAGTCAATCAGGCGTCCTGCATTTTTTGATGTGATGGTTTGAATTATTAAGTGCAAAACATCTAGTTGTCTGAAGTATATGGACAGGTTTTTGTATGTCACATTTAATGAATAGATATCAAAATCTAACTGATGTGACCATGGAAAAGACATTGTTTCTTGTACTGTGGTCAACTGTCGTAAAGGGTAATCATGTGGGTCTGCCAAAAGTCATGGAAACATGGAGCAGCAGTCAGATTAATATGACTGAATAAAGCTGGCTTTTTTGGAACATACGGAGCTGCTATAATTTCAGATTTTCAGGGATAAAGAGCACATGTATGATCACAATGCATGCGCTCCTGCAGCCTGTCCATTTTTTTTTGCCTACTGGATTGTTTTATGGTTTTTCCAGGAGACAAAAGCCTTTATCTAATTACCAAATCTACATAGAAGTGAAAAGGCAAATCCTTTGACAGAAATGATAGGCTAGTATGTGTGAATCGACTTTAATCTCTTTGTCATTTTTTAAACCAGGATCATGGTCTCACAGAGGGTGTTGTTGACAAATTACACGCTGTAGATTTAAGATTCTGTGGTCCTGCTGATCAAGCACTAGCTAGATTGAGAGGGGCTATTTCTTCTGGTATTTTTCTTTTCTTTAATCTGTATTGTATATTGATATTGGTGTATAGTAAAATCCTTAATTTCAATGTGACTGCAGAAATGACTCATAAAGCACTAGAAGAGTTGTCCGATCTTCTAAGCTATCTCAGAGTCTGGAGAATTGAGAAGCACATCTCTTTAGATGTGCTCATGCCGCCTGGGGAGAGTTACTACAGAGGCCTTTTTTTCCAGGTAATGGGGGCTGTTATATTCCATCTCATTGTTTTCATTTGATTGCCTTTCTTTGCTACGAGGAAGGTCCACAGACCAACTGGCATGTTTTCTTAGGCCAGTTTGTTACGCAAACGTTTTATGGTCTGGTGTAGAAGATTGCGTTCTTTTCCTGGTGTAGATCAGTAACGTTTTATGGCACGTTTTCATCATTTCTAAAAATGATTCCGAGGGCACACGGATATGTAGATGTGAATATGGCTGATCTATTCATAGCTCTTTAAGAGTTGGCTTGTGAACAACGCAGCCTAGGCGATCAACTTCGTGTTGAATGGACGCCTTGGGTATATTGGGATATGAGTGGCTGTTTGCATTCACTTTAACAGTCTCATGTAAGAGCTTTCATTTCACCCGAGAAAACCTAAAGACTTTTGTCTCAGCCAAAATCCCAAATGAGACTTGAACAACAATTATGCATTACGTGATGGCTGAATCCAAGTTGGCATGGTGCAAACTTTTTGGAAGTCTAATTGAATATGGGACTATTTCCTTGATGTGTATGTGATTTTTCTTCTTATTGGCCCATTAAGTTGACCAATAATAGATATTATGATTGTGATGCCTAGTCCTCTCTGTCTATAAATAGGCAGTCCTACGAACTTTAAAACTAATTTTTGGCTTTTGTTTTGATATCGTATTAGACCAATTGTTGCTTCTGCTGCATATACCCCATTTAAATACACGTGACAAAAGCTCAAAAGACGCTGTGGATGTAAATTTAATGACTCTGTTAGAAAACATAGAAAACATGGCATTGTTAATACCATAAAAATGTTCAATTTTTTTCAGTTTGCAACTAATGTAGTAACTCAGCTCCTTGATTCTTTTCTCATTGCATAGCAGGTGGCATCGTTAATTCTTTTTGTATGTGAGTCAACTCCTCTTGAGCAACAATCTTTCCTTAGAAACACATACTATAAGGCCGTATCCATTCGAGTTTCTCTGACTTGATCAATACTTAACACATATACTTAGCATGTCATCATTTAACCACTATAATAAAAAAATATGTAAATACTATAATGGCCGTTTTCCCTTTGTGATATTGCACATATAGGAGCCATATTCATGGAAGATCAACCACTGAATATTCAGTGAAATCTTCCGTACTCCAACATTTATAGAAACAATAGCTCCTTAGGTAAGAGCACATGCCATATGAACAGCTCTACTTGCACCCCTTCAGAGGCCACCAAAAAAAGACCACCCTAATATGAATTTAAAGCCTCTTTATTTGTGTCAACAAAGATGAAATGCGTGGATTCGCTCAATTTTACAACTAATATGAGCACAATCTATTGCAACTTGGTTCTTCCCGGAGGAACAACAAGAGTTGGGGCTTCTAAATCGTCCTGTATCGGCAATTATAGAAACTAATGACTTTAATGGTAACTTTCTTCTGCATTTCGCTGTACGCAAACATGAATGGTGATTTTTGTGTTACATGCCAGAGTATCTCTTGAACTTCCTCAACTCCTTTGTTTTTCCACCTGCTAAAATGTGCTCCCTTGTCTACTTACCAGCTACGATCCTAACCAGTTCAGCCTGGTATGATTCGGTTATCCTGGGCGAGTCCTGTTAGAAGTTCAAGACTTAAGTAGTAACTCATTTGTCATTTTCTTGTATGCTGCTTCTATTGCCCTCAATTTCTGAGTTCCATTCTTCCACTCTTATCATACCATTTGAATTTTTTTGCTGGCCAAAATAAACTTAGGACTAATCAAAGGTTCTAGGCTAATCTAGTATCAATGATCCAATTATTGGCTGTTACATTGATAATGATTATAAGAGATTTAATGCTCGTGACCCGGTCCCATTTATCTTTTACTATGTTGTATAAATGAAGAAATGCAATATGACAAGATATAAAAAGTTATTATGCTTCTCCTGACTTCTTCTTACCTTTGAAGTATGCGGATCCACCTGATGTTTTCTGGATAATCTATCTTTCCAACCTTTGCACATTCTGATTCTAACTCCATCCCACTATTGAATTACTTTTCCCAACACATCTTCTTCTCCACTGCCAGCTGTGATTTTGTTCGGACTCTTGTGATGCCACTGTAATATATTAGACAGAAATTTACTTGTGATAACTGACTATTTAAGCTTTTTTTCCTGCAGCACGTCATTTTTTAAACTGTTATCCCGTGCTGCAGATCTACTTAATCAAGGAGAACAATCCAAGTTCTGTTTCTGAGCGTACATTACTTGCTGTTGGTGGCTGTTATGACCATCTTCTTCATCAAATGTGGACTCATGTATGTGGAGTGCTTCAAATTCACCTCCAAACTATTTCCCGTTTTAGCTCTTTAAAATGGTGAATAGTCGAAGATGTCTGCTACACGTTACATTATCAATGCAACTTTTGACAGGAACAGTCCCACAAGCCCAGTTAGTGACGAATGAAGATTTTTAAGGTTCCAAAGAGAATTGAATGCTTTTTTAATGCATTTAAAGACATGGTTTATTTACTTGGCTTCAGAGTAATCTTAGAACATGAGCATAGATGACATAATGACCAAGGGTACTGAGGCATTAGGCTTTTGTTGGCAAAAGTGTAAAATATGAGGAATCTTGCAAAATATAGTTTACCAAGATAGTAATCTGTGTACATCATTTGATATGGGCATTATCTTTTCTAGCCTGTTGGGTGGGTACCATTTACAGCTCTATAGAAAGGGTTAACTAGCTAATGAGATCAAATGTGTTTCACAGTTTACTATACTCTACATATGAGGTATTCTGGAAAGATATCTTTATTCCTTTCTTCTACATGCAGCACCTCTGGGTTGACATTTAATCAGCAAAGCACACTTTTTCTAACTTTTGGTTTATAGTGCCATCTTGGACAATTCCTTTCAATGCTGAAACAAGGAGAAAACTTGGTGATGTAATGGCTTAAAGGATACCAAGCTGCTGAGTTTTGCTGATGAGTGTGAATGATTCTCCATGGCTCTCAACCCATTTTAGTGTCCCCTGTTGGCCGTTGATCACGATCCCTTGAAATATTCTTTGATATCCAACAGTGACACTTGCTCGTTCTGGCATTATAAAATGTACAAACATAAGCAATCGCAGTGTCATGTTTCGAATTATGGGGAAGCAATTCTATCTATGGAGTGGAACCCACCCTGTGTCCCTTGGTGTCATGACTTTTCAAAAGCATCATTGTTTGATAAATTACATGGGAAAGGTGCATGCTTTCTTTCTCAAAGTGGCTTAGTTGCCTTACAAAGGCAATTGGAATAGATGCTTCTGAAAGTTTTCTGTTATTTTTTTTTGGGGACTCATTCTATTTCTATTTTTGTGCTTTTCTTCAAGGGGCTAAATAAATTGAGGTCATTCCCAGATTGTTTTGGCAACAAGTGAAGTGAACACAAATGGGATGATAGATTTGATGCTTTAGGGCATCACGACTAGATATGCCCCCACGTGATATTGAGAAACCTATAATTAGTTTTGAATATCAAATTTTCAAACCTTGTTGAAATATGTAGGCGTATGTTTTGCTAGTACTTCGTGGATGTGTTGTCTGTTAATATAATCAATGAAATTAACCCAAATAAAAATAATTTTGACAGCTTGAAATGCTGACAGGTATGAAAATTTTGTATCCTAATGGAAAAAATCCTCTAAAGAAATTGTCTGAACACTATTTTATTGTTGTGACATGGATTCTTTTGGAGCTTGTATATGATGGTCTGAAATGTTGTTCAGAAGGTAAACCCTCCAGGCGCAGTAGGGGTCAGCCTTGCACTGGAAAAGATCCTTCATCATCCTTCTGTAGAGATTAAACCTTCCAGGTCAAGATGAATTCTCTTTAGTTCCTTTTTGAATGGATTTTGCCTGCCTTAAAAACATAGTATAGAGTTCATGTGATATCATTTTCCTCGTTTATGTTGCAGGAGCGAACTTACTTTTAGCGTTCTTGTCTGCTCGAGAGGCGGAGGTGGTATGCTAGAAGAACGAATGGAATTGGTTGCTGAATTGTGGCAAGCTAACCTGAAGGTGAGACTTGCATAGGTAGTTATCGTTCTTAATGAAATCTTGCATAATGTGAATCAGCTTAATGAGCTTGCTTTAGTTATTGCTTCATTCTCTTCTCCTCTTTCAGTGTGTCCAAAGTCTGGCATTGTGTTATATCTAAGCAAGTTGTGTGCCAACTTTGTCAAAAGTTTGAATGTTTCATCTCAAGATTTTGATTGTAGTGGTGGACTTCCTCATCCCTTTTTGTTTGAATTAAGGATGGTGCAAGTTCGAAAATTGTAGCACTGAATTTATAGTGTTATGTTATGTCTGCTTTCCTATAGGAGTCCCACAGTGAATCCTCACATACCAAGCAAGTTACCCTTCTCTAATCGTACTTTTGAGTAGAAATAGCCTGAATGCTGGCAGCTACTTGGTTCCTTGTGGAACATCACATCATACAACGAAAATTTTCGGGCCTTTTTGGCCTTTTTTGGTCCAAGACTTCTGATTTCTTTATGTTTTCTCAATTCACAGGCAGAATTTGTTCCCCTATCAGATCCAAGCCTCACATTGCAGTATGAATATGCATATGAGCATGATTTTAAATGCCTAATAATCATTACGTCTGATTCCTGGCAGACGGGATGTGTAAAGGTAATACATGCTTCTGAAGTCACTTTGTCTTTGTAAACTGAAATATCCCTTGAGATAGTATCTACAATTAGCGATCATATCCTCATTTAATTACTTACTATTGGCTGGAATTTTTGATTTCAATGAGAACAACTATTTTGTTTAAATTTGGGTATTGATGTCTTAACTGTAATTTAGTTCCTTTGATTTTTTAAATCCTATTTTTTTTGGTTTTATATGTATTTTACATTGTCCACTTGGATACTCACTTTTCATCTATTTCTGATGGCTGTCAATCAGCTCGCCATATAAAATACAGTTAATAATGCTCTTTTTTTCACTTTTTTTGCTTAAAACAGATTTAAGGTGATATCTACCACTTTCTCTGACGTTTCAAACCAATTAAACCATGATGGATGAGAGTTGTGGGAAAGAATGTATCTTTAGGAGTTTAGCTCTTAGCTGGACTGTTTCTTAGTTCGTTCATTTCCTATTTGTGTATTTCATGACAAGAATTCTAGGTGGAAGATTGGATATTCTAGAGAATGGGGCGGACTCTACTACCTTGGAGCACCAACTCAGTCAAACATTGCAGAGGGCAATCTACCACATTCTATTAAGCTTCATTCATCCACGAAAGAGATAACTTGGCATTACCATCACATACTTAGACATTTATCATTTAGGGTTATTTTATGTTTCAATATACATATCAAAATTTTTGGAGTTAGGTTGCCAGTAGGAAAGAGACCTTTGGGCTGTAAATTTTAGTTATGTATTGAGCAGATGGATCTATAGAGATATAAAAGGTTAACTTGGTTGTGAAGGGCTACACTCAAACCTATAGGGTTGATTACCTAAAGATTTTTTCTCTGATTATGAAGATCAATTTGCCTAAATATTATTGTCACTAGTGTCTAATTATGGCTGGAAACTGTATCAATTTGATGTTAAAAATAAAAAAATTGCATAGTGAACTTAAGGAAAATCTTACATGGAGGTCTTAGTGAGTTGTGAAAGTAATTTGGCTGCTCATATTGTGTGCAAGTTACATAAAGTTTGATATAGACTGAAACAATCACCTCAGACATGATTTGATAGATTCACAATTGTCAAACTGTGCAGATCTATCTTTAGGGTCTATTTTTGTAATATTGTAGTCATACCCTTATGAGATCTAGTTAGTTATAACAGATCCTCATAATGGGCCCTCGACCTTGAACTAATAGGGTCCACTTGTAACCCTTAGATAATATGGGTTTGAATGATGAATGAAAATAGACTCCTATTTTTGAACTACAAATCTTGGAGTAGCGACTTTGGTGACCTAGAGGAAAATATCCACACCCTCTGGGCCTTGATTAATGGGCTAAGGAAATTAGGATGAAAGGGGAACAAGAGGAGAATTTACTCGGAGCTAGTAGCACGTGAAGCTCAAGATGAAGGAGACCAGATAGTCAACTACATCAGGTGTCAATGTGTCATCCACCTTAGTTGCACACTCATCAATTATAGAGAGGAAGAGATCAGTCCAAATTCTTCTAAATATTCCAGAAAAACTGAAGTACGATGGTAGGAATCTTATTCAATGGAGGCAATATGTAGAGTTAATCCTCTTGGGAAGAAGATTAAGCAATCTTCCGATAGAGGTTCCTGATCTTTCAAATTTCAAATACAATGTGTGGAGAGCAGATGATGCTATCATCCTTACATGGCTCCTAGGCACAATGACGGGAGGCATGTATGAGACCTTATTTTTTAAGACTACCAAAGAATTATGGGACTTAGTCTGCAAGAGTTGTTCCAAGTGAAATAACGATAGGAGTATTTATAGCCTTGTAATAAGGCTAAAAATCTCACTCAAGGTGAGAGATCTATACTTGAATATGCTTGTCTATCACAAGCCATATGGAGGGAAGCCGATCATTATCGACTAGCACAGAACCCTGAATCTCAGGAGTGGGCATATACCTTGAAGGATCAGTTAGACAAATTTCTCATGGGGCTAAACATAGAATATGAGTCATTGAGAAGTCAAATTCTCAATAGAGAGGTCCCAAATTTAAAAGAAGCAATCCAAATTGTGGTTGACGAGGGAACTCATCTGAAATTCGTACCTAGAGTTGCTAAGGAGGATATGGGGACAATGCTTTCAACAAAGTCAAAAGACATCATCGACAAGAATAGAGTAGAAAACTAGGCAGCAGCAGCAGCAACAAGTGAATCATTTGGAAAAGTTTTATAAAGGAGAGACAAGGAACAAGCTATGGTACTTATTGGAAGAAGACGAATCACGCAGAAGAAAATTGTTGGAAGCTGCATGGAAAACCTCAAAGACAAGGACATGTGTATGTTATGGGAACAAGGAGTAGAAAAATCAGCGATTGAGTCTATTATGGTAGTCTAGAACACAACAATTGCCAAAAATGATAGAGATGAATTCAGTCTCTTAAAAGAGGAGATTGAGAAGCTGAAAGCTCTCTTTGGCTCCATTTTTGTAGCACGATTAGGTGAATATCAAGCATTTCTAGGTATACATCCCTCTCCTTTAAGTGTTAACTAGATATTAGACACTAGTGCTATAGATCATATGACCCCAAATAGGTCAAAATTCATTACATATTTTACTTGTGGTGAAAAGAAAAAGGCTTTTACTGCAGGTGGTTAGATCCTTCTAGTGGTTGGTATGGGAAGCCTAATCTTAAGGCACACCTTATTTCCCCTCAAAAGTTGGTTAAAGGCGCCAATTGTCAAATAACACTTGACCATGGTGGTTGTTTTATTTATGATAAGGGATCAAACTATAGGATTAGGTCTATTAACGAGGGGTGTGACCTACGTTATTTTGAAGAAAATGCTATCTCAATGCTTATGACTGACTGCTCGGTATCAAGGGAAGGAGATGACTCCTGAAGACTAGACCAAATGAAGTTGCTTCACTATTGGTTGGGACATCCTTCTTTTGAACTTTTGAGAACAATGCTTCCTTCCCATGTTAAACACTATGATGTGACTAAACTCATATGTGATACATGTTAGTGGGCCAAGCACAAGCGAACCAACTTTGGAGGGGTGAGTGGATAAGCAAATCTACCTTCTATCGTATTCACAATGATGTTAGGGTCCCGTGTCAAATGGCTGCTATGTCCAGAGCATGGTGGTTTGTGGTATTGATAGATGACTACACAAGACTCTTATCTTCTTAGACATAAATCTCAAATATAGGAGTAATTCAAGCATTTTGCTCCATGATACAAAATCAATTTTGAACTTTCATCAAACGATTCCAATCTGATAATGCAAAAGGTTATTTTAATGAGACTTAGACCACCTATTTCATACAACATGGGATTGTCTATGAGTCATCATATATCAATACTCCACAATAGAATAGAGTGGCTGAGAGGAGGATTAGGCACCTAGTGGAGACCACAAGAGTGTTATTGTTCCATCATCAAGTTCCCAAGTATCTTTGGGGAGAAGCCCTATTGAAGGCAGTCCATTTGATCAATAGGCTGCCTTCTAAGACATTGGGATATCATGGCCCACTTGATCTAATGTCTCAACAATATCCTCATATTACGCTGAAGATAAGTCTAAGATTGAAAATATTTGGATGCACAACTTATGTTCATGCTACCATCTAGGAGGTAAACTCAATCTAAGGGTGATTAAATGTGCTCTGTAGGCTACTCTACGACCCAAAAAAAATATAAATGCTACCACTCAGGCCTGAAGAAGTTCTGTCTCTGTTGATGTTACATTTAATGAACATGAAAGCTACTTATCATCCACAAGAGAGGTGCAAATAGAAGTCAAGGGATCATCTAGTCAGTACAATTTTGTAATCTAGACTGAGCCACCATCAATGATGAATTCATCTCCACCTAAAGATCTCTGAGTGTCCATGGGCAAGATGTGACCATACTCGAAGACCAACCATAAATAAAGAGAACTTGCGTGTGTCTGAAGTCAATTTTGATATGGGGAATCAGCCAGATTGTAGTGAAACTTCAGGAGGTGATAAGGAGAATATTTCAAGCCCACAAGTATTGATTGAAGAAGATCAGCTTGATTTGCCCATTGCCTTGGGGAAAGGTATTAGAACCTACACAAAGAAAATATTATATCCTATGCCTAATTTTGTGGCATATGAATGCCTTTCTCCTCAATACAAGGTACAAGCTTAATTTTCATAATTATTCTTAGAACTGTGGAAGAAGCCCATAGGATAAATTGAAAGGCCATGGATGCAGAAATGGAAACAGTAGACAAAAATAACACATGAGAAATAGTCTAACTTTCTCAAAACAAAAAATCAGTTGGTTGTAAGTGGGTGTACATTGTGAAGTAAGACTCAGATGGATCTTTGGAGATAAGTAAAGCTTGAGTTGTTGCCAAAGAATATACTCAATCCTATAGAAATGATTATTTGGAGGTTTTGCACAAGTTGTAAAATTAAATACAGTGAGTATACTGATTGTATTAGCAGCTAATCTTGGGTGGTATCTAGATCAATATGACATGAATAATACTTTTCTTTATGAAGATCTGGACAAAGAGATTTAAGAAGAAGGGTATGTCGGCTGAGAAAAGTTTAATGTGGACTGAAGTAGTCCTCTTGGGCCTAGTTCGAAAAATTCTCTAATGCTATGAAGAGTATGGGTTACAGACAAAGTAATGATGACCATACTTTGTTTGTTAAACACTGCCATTTAGGGGGAATGACAATCCTTTTAGTGTATGTGGAAGACATTATTATTTTAGGAAATGACAAAACAGAAGCACATACTTTGGGCCAACACCTTTCAAACCTATTTGAAATCAAGTCTCATTGGGACGGTTGTGATACTTCTTGGGCATAGAAATTGCCTATTTAGAGTAGGGAATTTTCATTTCCCAACAAAAATATACCCTAGATTTCCAAGAGACATGGAAGATAATGTGTAAACTGTCTGGCACACCTAAAGATCCAAACTTGAAATTGGGGTTCTGCGAGGAGGATAGTTTAGTCGAGAAAGAGCAATATCAAAGATTAGTTAGCAAACTAATCTACATGAATCATTTGAGGCCAGATATTACATTTGTGGTGACGATCCTTAGTCAATTTATGCATGATCCTCGGGAACCTCATCTTCAAGTTGCATACAGAGTATTGGCCTGTTTAAAAGGTACAATTGGTCAAGGATTATTATTCAAAAGAAATGGTAGAACCTCAATGAAAATCTACATGGATGTAGATTATGCATGCTCAGTGGTTGATCAGAGGTCAACCTTAGGATATTGCTCTTTTATTGGGGGAAATCTAAAGACCTAGAGAAGCAAGAAGCAAAATGTAGTTGCACGATCTAATGAAGAGGTGAGTTTAGATCAAAGGCATAGGAAATTTGTGAGGCATTATGGATTAAAAGTATTTTGGACAATCTTAAAATCCAACACTATGGATCAATTATGTTAAATGTAACAAGTCAACAATTGACATTACTCATAATCTTGTGCAAAATGATCGAACAAAGCACATTAATGTGGATGGACACTTCATCAAAGAGAAAATTGAGCAAGGGATTATTCAAATTGCATATATTCAATCTTCATTCCAAGTGACAGATATTTTTTTTTCTAAGAGCTTCTAGGCACTACATTCCACAACTTAACTCGCAAATTGGGCATGGAAAACATCTTTGCACCAACTTGAGGGGGAGTGTCAAACTGCATAGATCTATCTTTAGACTCTATTTTTGTAATATTCTAGTCATACCTTCATGAGATCCAGTTAGTTATAACAGATCCTCATAATGGGCCCTCGACCTTGCACTAGTAGGGTCCATTTGTAACCCATATATAATATGGGTTTGAATGATGGACGAAAGTAGACTCTTAGTTTGAATTGAAAATTTCGGAGCGGTGGCTTTAGCAACCTAGGTTTGGAGTGAAGTACTCTGACAACAATTGTAAAGATTATCATGGGGTATAGATAGAATCAAGGAGACTACACAGTTCAATTAACACTCATCCTTAGAGTGAGTCAATGGACTCTCATAATTGGGATTTTGAAAGATGATATCTGAGTCAGTATCTGGTGAAGGAGTTTGACGTTTAAGTATCAGGGAGACTGTAATATTTTCTCAAGATTGAGGTCACTCACTCAAGGCAAGGCATTTTCATCTCCCAGCTAGTGTATTACAGATCTACTTATAGAGACAGGCAAGACTACATGCAAACTAGCGAATACTCTGATATATCAGAGCCTCAAAGTTGGAAAGGCAGAGAAAGATGTTGTTGTAGATAGGGGGATGTATTTTATGCAAGGTCAGTGGTTGATAGTAGATCAACCTTTGAATCTTGCATTTTTCTTGGCAACAATCTAGTAATGTAGAGAAGCAACAAACAAACTATGTTAGCATTGTCAAATGCAGTCTGAATTCTAAGCAATGGCCTCATGATCTATGTGAGGCTGTCTAGTCTGAAGAAATTCGAGAGGTGACTACTGCAGGATGGTCAAAGGCTATGGAGAAATAGACATGCTCTAAAAAGGTCTAGAAAGAGGATAAGCTGATGAAATAATGTGTGGCTAATGAATCCACAAAGGGAATTCGAAAGAAAAAGGTTCACTATAATGAAGGCGTTTGTGGATGAAACCTCAGTAGCAAGAGATACAGTGGGTGAGGTAATCATAATTCGTTATAGATTAATTGAAATCCACTGTCAGGTGTCACGGGAGACTAACTAATATCTGCCGCACAAGGCATCTGGACTAAAGAAATTTGAGAGACAGGATGACAAGTTAATCAGCAATGAACACATCCAAGATAGAACCTAGATTGAGGATAATAATGATGGTGTGGATCCAATAAATCCTCAAAGTGAATACAAGTACAAAAGAAAAGGACACCATAATGTGAGCAGTTTTTGATGAAACGTCAGTAAAAAGAAAAATAATTTGGCAGTGTGATTTTGGATGGATAAGCAGTATTTTTAACATAGCGTCTGGGACAGACTTTAGTTTAAGACCAACTAGAAAATATCTGCAACATGTTAACTAGTTCTGAAATGTACAGCTCCTTTAAGGTTATTTTTAATCGTTATAAATTCCCTAGAATGCTGCTATTTATGCTTCTTCATTCAATTTTATGAATTTGTTGAATATTATAGACCCATCCAGGTCATGGCCGATAGAGCCCATACCCTGTCGACCTATAATGTTCAGCAGAATTAATATGCTTGAAGACTTTTATCCTTTTGTATCTTTCAATACATTTGGTGTTGTTGATATACATAGCATAAAAATGTATTTCATGTGCAGTTTCGTCATCTTGAGCTGAAGAAGGAGAGAGAAATTCAAAGAATTAATCTTATAAGGTTCTTAAATGACGCTATTTCATCGCAGTTCAGGAATCCCTCAGTATGGAACTGATATTTCATTTATTTTCGCCTTATACCAGGTTAGTGCTGCTTTTGTCTTCTAATAACGACTTAAAGACTGTTAAACTATCGTATCCATGATTTCTAATCCTCTAGTTTAGGGTCGTAGATTGCTGATAAGTTCTTTTCAAACGAAATCGATTATGCCAACTTCTTGATACTCAATTCCATTGGAGATTCGAAAATGCTTCTACGTAAGCTGGGTATTGAATATCATACTTTTAGGATAGCGGAGGAATTATGGAATGATTGGGGTCTAGAAGACGTAGGGTTTGATAACTTGTGGTGCATACTGCCCATTTGAGCCATTCAAAGTGAATGGTACAGCTGACCTTTAGACTAAGAAAATGATCTTCCATACTGCCCATACTGCCCATGTTGTTGATCTTCCAGTCACGTTTGTATGCTCTAGAATAAGAAAATGAACAAGTTCTAATATTGAGAAGCTTCTTATTACCAAATCTTTTGAGTGGTGGGTCCTAGACACCATGAACATTCTTTTACACTGGCAGCTGTTTTTCTATTTTAATCAGGCTGAGATTCTGTAGCAGGAAAGGAATAAGAAAACCGGTACTCTTATCTGTTTATTTTTAAATCTTTGTATATCCCCGAAAATTTATCCCTTTTTATCCATTTGTTGCGGAAATAATCTTTCTCCACCACCACCCAGTCTTCAAGAAACATTATCACCGCAGATTCCAGAATGCTAACACCCATCAACTTTAACCACTCATCTATCCTCTCAGAAGCACAACGTGGGATGCCCAAAGTAGGCACATTGCTTCTGTAAGATCATAGGCTTCCTAGGAACCTTATGTAGGTTGTTGCTGAAGGGTATAGGTGGAGGATTGAGACGGATCTTCGGGAATCTATTCAGATTGGTAAAAAGGAACTGTCGTGGTTGGTTCTCAACTTCAGGTCCTGTAACCTAGATGATGCCTGCCTGAGCTTTATTCTTTTGCTGAACCTTTTAGAAGACCTGTTTGAAATTGCTTAAACTGATGCTTTTGCTCATGCTTACATTCTTGCAGATGGCAAAATTTACTGTCTACCTATATACAACTGAAGCCCAGTTTGGATATTCCAACACCGAGGGAGAGAGTTCTTGCCTAAGTTGACTTGCCTTCACGAGTACGATATAAGTCTAAGACCCGATTTATTTTTGTTTCCTTTTATAAGTTATTTGACAGAAAAAAGTTGTATTAGATGGTTTGAAAAAATGATGAGTCGATTGAGTGTAAATCTCCAATTTACAATGAGTCTTTCGGATGCTCACTAGAAAAAGATTAAGTTGGGGGTGTTATAGATGTGTAGAAAATCATAGTTGCACACTTTTTTGCAGGAAATAGTGTTCCGTACCATGATTATTGAATGTTCAGATAATAATATTGAATGAACGTTGTGAATGGTCTCGAAGGAAAGTACTATGATTGTTTCCTTAAAAGTGAATAGCATGATTATTATGAAGAATGTCTTTTTCCCAAGTTATCCCCAGAATCTAGCTTGTCTACTAGAAGGAAATGAGTGTAAATTATCTTGGCTTCTTAGTTTGGACCATGAAAGAAATAGAGAGTTGTTAAATGAAACCTACACATTGTCAAATAAGTATTCATTGTGAAGAAGAAATGAAGAAGAGTGTGGTTAAGCACTAAGAGTAAAAAGTGCCAATTATGGATGTAGACAGCTCATTTGTATTTTGAGTAGATTTCTTCTAACTTTCATTCATTATGTGAATTTATTGTGATTTCTATATGGATTCATGATGCTGTTCTTAGATCTTTGGGAATAATTTATACTGATCTTGGTGAATTGATTTAAGAGTTCATGTTAAAAAGAAAAATGGTGGGTTATAAGCTTTTGCCCATTATGTTTGATAGTGGTGTGAGACATCCTATGTTAATAGTTAACTAAATAAAGATAAATAAATTTTTTTGGGGTATGTTGGAATATCTAGTCTAGTGTCTTGAATAAATATGTTTTTCGAATTTTGCATGAAGAAAATAGATGTCAACAAATATAAATGCAATAAACGACATCAAACTAGGTTAGAAGAAGATTATTTAAAAGAAAAATAAGAGAAAGTGTGTCATCTTATGTGTTGATCAATTAGAGAGTTGAGAGCAAGCGTTGGATTTTTCTAACATTATTTAGGTCTATAAAACATGTCATTTCATAAATAGAGTTATAATGAAACTAATATTCAAGAAAATAACTTTGAATTATTTCAAGGAAAGAAAATCCAATAAAAGAAAATCTTTTGGGAGAATGCAAGCATGTCAAGAGTCATCCAATCGATTTTGATAGTTATAAATAAAAGTGTTCAAACTAGACTGAAACTAAAAATTGGATAAAATATGAATATGCTAATTTTTAAATTTTATCCAAAAAATGAGAAAGAAGTTTTAGAGGATGAAGTTAGAGTTCTCTCATAATAGAAGAATTAAATTAGTTTGAGGAAAATAAAGTTTTGACATTAGTTTCAAGAATAACCGAGAAGTATGTCATAGGAAGTAAGTTTATTTTCAAAACTAAATTAAATCTAGATAGAAAATAAATTATGAATAAGGTTAGGCTAGTGGCACAAGGATAAACTTTAATTGGAGGAACATACCACAATGAAACTTATGATCCAGTAGTTAGATTAAATATAATTAGAATATTGATATCCTATGCAGGTAATGAAAAGATATCTTTGTACAAAATAGATGTGAAAATTGAGCTGTTAACTAGATAAGTTAACAAGTGTATAATAGTTAACTCCTTGGTTATATAAATTTATTATGTCTTAATCATGTTCTAAAAATATCAAAAACTGGATATAAATTCAAGTAAAGTCTAATGCCTACTAGGAAATAATTTTAATTGAGCAAGTCTAGACATCCCTTTATTTATTGAGGAAAAAATCATATCCTTATTGTTCATATATATGTTGATAATATAGTTTTTGGGTACACAATTTTTTTTTTGTAATAATTTTAAATACCATGAAAGATAAATTTGAGATGAGCATGATGAGAGAAGTTAATTATTTCTTGGTTTATAAGATCGAATTTTCCTCTTTCAATTGAAATGTGCTAATGAACCTTTAGAAAAGTATGATTAAATAGGAGTAAAAAGAAAGAAAACTCCTATGCGTTGGAGTATCAATTAAATAATATGTTCATGTCACAAATACACATTATAAAATAAATGGATTGGATTATACTGCTCATACAGTACCATTAAAACACATAAATAGTCTTCATGACATGATTAGGATCTAGATGGTGTCCTACATCAGGTCCTCACAATAGTGAGAACACTTGAACTCAAGCGTGGGGTTAAAAAGTATAGCTTGAAGGAATCACATCAATCGTCAAAATTTATATTTACTAGACTACAGAAAATTTCAAAGTAATTAATCATTTACTTTTCTGTTTATAATCAAAAGTAGAAATTCAATATAAATAATTCAAAAGAGTTCCATAACGAGATTTGTTATGTCTAGTTTTAGACTCATGCATGTATTAATGACTTGTGGATTAGCTGAAATAGGTTCAAAATTTTGTATTCATATTATAAGACTCTAAAAAAAGATAGGTTAAATTTATTATATAAAGGAGTGTTTATTGATATCGAGGGAGCACCAACTAGTATCCCATTTATTAATTAGGTGAGAGAAAGTATATTAGCAGAGAAAATAAAGAAATTACTAAAGTTAAAATTCCTTCATAGGACAAAGTTATTCATACAAATAAGGTGATTGATGAATTGCAATGGAAGAGTTTTCGTGATTAACAACTCATTCAATTTTGATAAAACTCAATTCTCATATGATTTCCTAACTTAAATGTTGTCTCAAGCATCATATCAAGGAGCAAAATGCTTCATCTTAGTAGTGATTCATCTGACTCTAATGTCCTTACATTCTTGAGTAGCCCAAGTTAAATATCTAAGAAAGAAAATATGATAAAAAACCATTAAATGTTATTACCATTGATAATAGTGAAAGTATTGTTATATCTTTAGGTTGAAAAATTAAGGGAAAAAACCAAGGCAGTACTTCTTGATATCGCTAAATGGAGAAATAATACATACAAAAAAGAAAAACTTTTTCTGGTTTATTTATAAAGAAAACTTACTAAGATGTTCATCTGATAATTTTATATGGATAGATGTCATTTTATTGTTGGTAGACCAAGTAATTTGATGTGGATGGGAATTATTGTATTAGAGATAATATTTATGGATTATAGAAAACTTGGAAAAGTTTCACTACCTAGTTAACTTATTATTTAAACCTTATCACACTATTGAAAATAGGCGTTAGTAAGAAAGTAGAAATAGTGACTTATAAAATACAAGAATTACCATATGCCATATTATATGATTTTACTCCTTGCATGAGGGACATTCATCATTATATTAACATTATTGCTAAAGCTAGTCTATTTAAATTTCCAAATTTTATGGTGAGTTTGAAAAATAGTGAAATTCTCTAAGAGAATAAAAAGAATTGTTCTAGAATGGGTTGATGTGAGAGATTATGAGCCAAAGTAATGTTTTACCATTGATGGCACAGCATTTGTAGATAGCATATGTAGATAATCTCATGTAATAACAAAATTATAGTGAAATATTGATATTATATTCACAAGTTACTAATATATTTGACTCTTTTTGGCACAAATATTATCTTAAAAATAGTAACCACCAAATCATAATACACCTAGGTAATTAATGGAAACTATTTTTTTAAACTACAAAAGGCTAATCTATTAAGCATTGCCGGTTCCATTATATTTGTCTAGATTGATGAGAATGATGAGTCAATTGCTCAAACCATTTATTCTCAATTTTTCCATTTCCTATTTTAAATATTTATAACCATGCAAAAGGAACATCCATCGCACTAAAGAGAGGGACTAAAAGCATTGAACAGGCGTAGTTCTATAGTTTTTGAAACCTTCTGTGACAAATTTATGAGGAAGTTTAGTACAACTGAAACACAGTACTATATGACTGATTAAATGAAATTTTAATGAAGCGTTTCAATTTATTCTAGCAATACCATCATCTAGTTCGATACTTGTTCTATAATATTTTGAAAAACTATTTTGAGTGTGACGCATAAAATTGTAACCATGAGAACAATTTTATCACAATATAAGTGTCCTATATAGCTTTTTTACAATGAAAAGCTTGTCGAGGCAAGAAGAAAGGAGACTAGTATGAATTATGCTATTAGACTAGTTAAATGTGACATTAAACACACGAGTGCACTATCTCTTTCAACATGAATTTGTCTTTGTTGCTAACCAAAAATCTCTACAATTTGCCTTTACCCAAGAAGAATTGCATCCAAAATCTGTCTGTTTCAAATTTTGATAGAAAACTGATGCATTCAGAAGCAGACTTGCCATAAGAGGAACCATCAATAGGATGATGAGACGGCCTGGAGCATAAACTCTTGAGAGGGAGGGAGCAGTCTAAGAAATCACAACCCTCCTGGCTTTCGATGGCAACTTTTTCGACCATTTTTTAGTGGACAGATGGAATGGGACCGAAGAAGATCAATTAATCGGCGTATTAAATCCAGATAATGTGAAAAATGTTCACACCTTTTCAACGATTGAAGGTGTAACAAACTCTGTAATGGAGTCCAAACCGGAGATATGTGCAACAGGAGTCAGAATTAGCATACGATGCAGAAAAGTGTGCATATATTTACATATACCATTGGTGTGAGGTATCTAAAGTAAGCAGCAACTATAGTCGAAGGACTGGGTTTTACTCGAAGAATGAACATTTAAGTTTATTGGGACTAATGAAGACCAATGCCCTAGAAATCAAAGAATTAAAAGCTTATCAGATTCAGGGAAACATCATTACTGGCAAGTTGAAATGTCAGTTTCGATTAAACAGCATAGATCTCCTTTAACAGAGACAGATTTCCCTTTCATCTGACGATTCAATCAGGACCCAGTCACCTCACTTCTAGGCATCCTCTGGCCTCACTAGCAAAAGAGTTAAGAGACTCTCTTGATATTGAGATTAATAATGATGCAGCTCAGCTCCAATTTTATATTTCCTAGCAAACACAGAAGCAAATGATGAGATAATTTAAGACGATCGAGTGCAAGTGGAAGTGAAGATTCAGAAGGACATCTGTCGCCAGCTAACACGGCTCAGAAATAATGGAAATGGAAATGCTACATACTTTCCCAAGAACAGTCTCTTTTTAATTCTGCCAGGGAACAAGATTGGCTTTGACTATATTCTCTTCATTGGTCCGCATGCATCTGTGGAGATGCCATTCCTCATTTGCTCAGAACATTTTACTAGGTTTTCTCTGAATGCCACGGCAAGGAATATCCAAGTGCAGAATCTACTGTGGAGACCAAACGCATACCTAGAAACAACCTTCACTGGTCATCAAATTCTAGTCCTACCGTCTAGCTGTTTGACCATCTTTGTGCAATAGACATAATATTATGCACAATTGTCTGTTTTTCGTTGGTTGGATCCTTGGTTTTGACAATCTGACAGTTTCCCATAAATAACTAGCTGTTTTGGTTCTTTGGAAAAGCTCAATGAATTTAGTACATCCTTACTATTCCTGACAGTTGATCATCCTTCTCCCAAGCAGAACAGCCTCGGTATCGCAGCAGGGAATAGGCATAGTTCCGGTGACTGTTTCTGAAACCGGGGAGGCGAAGGGGCGGCTAGGGCCATATTGGTTCTATCCACTCATGAATTCTTTCACAGCACTGAATTATCTAACATGATCATAAGTGCTTGCTGTGTGATGCATAAGCTTACAATTTGTATTTAACACCATACCTTCTAAAGAAGAAATACGATGAGCTGTTTTAGTGTTAATTACAACTAACCCAACCGTACACAACCTGCATGTTGCACCCTCAATGTAAAGCCAGACTCAGAGAAAAAACGTTTTCATTAAAATGGTCAAAATAACCAAGAACATAGATTAAGGGCACGAATCAGATATTAAGTTCCCATTTAAACCCCAAGACCAGATGATCAAGTGGCAGCTTATAAGGTCTATAGCGAGCTAACAATATCAGAAAAAAAAGAGTGATATTTTCATGATTACAAGAATCTTGCATGGGATATTAAGGCTATACCTTGGACATGAGACGTGTGGATCTTCTAGGAACAAGCATACTGGAACTAGAATCCTTGAGATATGTTTTAGTGCTTCTAAAATTCACGGCTGTTGCTTCTTCATTTTCAGCATTTCTATGTGGTCTCTTGCATCTGTCCTCCTGGATTTCTGAACTATGAATCCTTTTGCAAGTCTTTACGAAAAGCTTGTTAGACTGTGGACATCTGTAAAGCAAATGTCTAACTTTAAGTTCACAACAGAATATGCAACATAACATTAAGACTGATGTTTGCAAACAAGAAAATTACTCTGAGGACTCTTTCTCGTTTAATATAATTTGTGTTTCCTGCAAAAATTGACAAGAGAAATTTCAGCTTACAAAGTAAAAGTAAAAAAGATGCAAATATATAAAAACAATAATATTACATGCATTATCAGGAATCGGAGCACTATGAATGACAAGAAAATAAGGAAGACAGTCATTCTTTTTGCAATAAAATAAAAGACATGAGGTGACTAGAAGCCGCAGTAATCTTTAAATTGTTCTTTTTAACAGAAAAGTCTCCGCAACTAGTTCAAACTACGATTGTTAAGAATACCCTCATACTAGTTGGTGTAAAAGTAAACCTGCGCAATTGTAAAGATGGGTCCACTGACTCACTGTCAATTATCTTGAGTTGCATGATCTAATACATTTCACATGATATTAGAGATACTGATTGTTCTTAGGCTGCAAACATGCCATTTATCTTATCCACATGAGAAATCTGCAAATTGGCTTGCACATGAAAGGGTTTGCAAAGAATGTTCTCCTCCTGACTACCATAAAAGTGAGCCTGTAATTATAAAGGTAGGCCTACTCACTCATTGGCAGCTACTGATTACCATAAAAGTAAGTCAGATTATAAAGGTGAGCCTACTCACTCATTGGCAAATGGTTGAGTCAGATGGCCAACTAACTACATTATCAATCATTCAAAAACCTCAAATGAGTTATAAAAACATGCCTAGTATTCATAAAAACTTCTGTAGTTTGTTCAAACTTGTTGAAATCCAATGCACACTCAAGCAGAACAAACATCGTAGAATATTCACACATCAAACAAATGGTTTCCACACAATAGTTATCGGGAAGGTATGATCAGAAGTAATTAGATGCCACTCGTGTAAAGTATTACCAGTTCTTCGTTGACAGTTGATGAAGGCATCTCAGGGACAGGATTTACGTGATAAGAGAATTGCTGGTCAAGAATATGATTCGGTAATTCTCTGTCATCAAGCTCTGTATTATTTGCTGAACAGGCCAAGTCCTTTTTTAAATGAACTTGGGAAGTACATAATTTGTCTGCAATATGATCGGTGAGGTTCAATGGCTCAATTCCCCCAGAACACGTTGCCAAAGATAAATGATTGTGTTTACTACGATTTTCATGATTGCAATAGCCAAATGACCTTGATACCTCACATCTTTCGCTAGATAAAGAAAAAGAACTTTTCTCAGAAGCACTTTCAGACACGTGACATAAAAAACCTTCTTCCACATTGTGAGAAGAAACACTAGCTGCTTCCAGAATCTGGTGATCCAGTTGATCAAGCTTCTGAGGTCTCTCTTCATCCAAGTCAACTTGTAAATTGCAAGAAAATTTACTGACAGAATAGTCTCTTGGTGAAACATTGCCCTTCTCCAAGCAAAGAGAATTACCAGAATAAGTCGTTTGCAATGTTTCCATTTCTCTCGAACAGGATTGGGTATCATGTACTACCACATTCTTAGCAGCATCACAAGAGGATGAAACCAACCGACTCTCTTCATTCAATTGGGAAGATAGTTCAGCAGGTGACTGACTGGATGTTAATACTGATGATTTGGGGGTATCATCGTCAATAGGATGGGCTGCAGAATTGCAGAATTCACTGGCAACAGAGCTCAAAGGAGAGTTACCACATCCACTACTGCCATCAGATCCTTTTAGGTGTGAATTTGTCACAACAAACTCGGTTGATGGTTTGTTCAATCTCTTCTCAGCATTCCCCAGATATCTGATCTCATGAGAAAGAGTTTCAGGCATGCAAATTTCATTCTTCAAGCTTTTGATCCAGTCAGATGGGGTCGAACCCAAATCTACAAAAAGACTAACACCATCTTCAGAAGCTACAAAGAACTGAAATGCAGGAGGCTCCATACCAGTAACAGCATTAGAGGAAATCCTTCCTGGGCGACATTCCCCAATGTTCTCTGTTTGACAAGGGACAGGTGATAAACTATGCATCCCACTTCCAACGGCAACTGGGTTTAATAAATTGTCACGGCTGCGATTGGGCTCTGATATCTTCCCAGACCTAGTTGGGTGAGATGTCTCAGGGCATCGGGAAGTGCCCATAATATCTTCGATATTACTTGCACATTGAAGCTTTAAGCAAGAAATATCGTTTTCAGACAGAGAGCAACCAAAATCTTGATTAGTTCCAGTAATTGGAGGACATGTATACACCTCATTAACCCTATCCAAACCCTGCATCCACGGAAAGAAAGGTTTTAATGCATACTTATGACCAATAAAACTCCAGATATGATAAAAGAAGAAAATCAATAAAGAAAGATTAAATATGTTGGGAAATATTATTATGACACAAATCAACTAGATATTAAGACGAGACAGATGAAAGTTAGCGCCAATGAGCCGTACCTCATCTGAAGTTTGACCCTTAACCAGACTTTCATTCACCAAATGGCTACTAGTCAGCCAACCTCTCTTATGTTTACTCCTGCCTTCCTTCAGACAAGCAATTTTTTTGTAGGCGCCAGCCATAGATGAATTTTTCCTCTCTACATATTCCCTTTTAAAATCTTCAAAAAAATTAAGAAATGCATCCTTTAAGAACTGACGGATATCATTATGATAACTTAGAAAGACATCACAGAAAATTTTATTGCTAACCTGTATCAATTTCTCTAGGAGATTTAACTTGGTCTTTGGGCTTTACATCTGACAAAGATGGCACATCAGGATCATCCACTGGTGATGAACTGAAATTCGTCCTCTGTGGAGCAACAAATCATCATTCTCAACGACTGTCTTTAGTAGATACAGTAGAGTTAGACATCTCAATTCAAACCCTTAGCCAACAAAGATGAAAACCATGTGCAAAAACGATGGCATAGATTACTCATGCCATCAACAAAGAAAAGTAGTTTCCATATATTAAAAATGTAATGCAGCACCGATAGAAATTTACCCTGAAAAGGGATTCCAATGACCTTGCCAAATCGATGTTGCTTCTGTTTGCAGGAAGGCCATGCTGTTTACATAGTCCTTGAAGCTCTTTGCGTGAGAGACTCAGGTAAATTTGTTCATGTTCCAGACGTCCCATCAATCTGATTCCCAATATTTAGAACTAATCAAAAACTTTCACAAACATCATACACAAGAAGGAAAATAGGTGCCAAAAGTTATAAAGATGAAGAGACTGACAGGTATGATAGTAAAATGTCACACCACATGATATTCTTCTCCATACATCCAATTCAACAACCTAATGTCAGAAGATGTTTAATTCCTCCACAGGTCGGGATTTCTCGAGCTTTGAAAAACCTACCGCGTAAAGGGATCACCAGATTTGACGAAAGTGAAATTTCAGAAAGAAAATCATTGCCAAAATTCACCTTTCCCACATTTCAAAGATGACATAGAAAATAGCATCTTCTGTGGGAGGGGACAAGAAGGATATCAATAAATTTCTATGGTAAAGCATGTTAAACGCGTTTTTACAAATATAGGATATTATCAAGCTCATTTGTCCTTGGGCCACAAACAAAGAGAGAGCATTAACCAGGAAGTTGATCATGTATCTTTAACATAGTTTTCCCTAATTGGTGAGAAAGAAGGCATAGCTAATGGTATTCGTAAAACCTAACAATTCACCAAATACCAAGCTTCCTTGAGCACCAAGCATTCATGGTACCTCGTAATATTCAATATGAGCTGACAGAATAATTGCCCTTTTCTCTTTTGAGGCCTAATTCACTCACTGATGTCTACTTTCTTCTGCTTTGAAGCTGGAGAAATACCCCACCACTTGACTCCTATCAGATGGATCCATTTCTTGTTTATGAAATTAGTGATAACACCTCCTCGAAACAAAACTTAAATGCTAAAGAGATATCCAAGCAAACTTGAAGTTGGGAGCTACAGCACATGAGCTCCGACCAGTCACAATGAATCAATCATCCATCCATACAGAAACATTGTAGATTAATTCTCAATGCTAAAATCTTTTACCCAGATTCCAAGTCAAAACCAAGATAAATTTGCCTTCCAAAGTCTGGAATCCACCATCCCAAAAAATTTCACGGCAAATTTGGCATCCATTTCTGTAGTCTTTCATCTATTTCATCAGAATGTATCTCACACTGACTTAAATTTGATGTACTGCAATACATCCAGAAATCTTTCTCAGTTTTGTGGCACTGGGAACTCATAAAATTATGAAAAAGCCACTATTTCTCTAATTTCGATTTGTGCTCTCCCGATCTAGGTAGTATTGTCATCTGAAAAGTGTGAATTGTTGCAAAATTTTCTATCATTGCACGTTAAAGTTTATTAGACACCCTAAAATGTTGAAAAATCTCCTTCATCTAATCATTATCTGAGTCACTATTTATTTTTAACAAACTAACTGCACCATCATTTAGTAAAGCATTGCTTGGCCATTCCTTAGGTTAATGGAGTTAATGGATAAAGAAAAGTCAGCCAAGATGCTCATGAGCAGAAATGCTATTTAAATCCAAGGTCAAGGTTTTCATGCGACCACCTTCCAACAACTGTATGCTTTGCTACCAGTAAAAATATTTCTCAAGCAATCACTTCTCTCTGCCCCACAATACATTGAGAGGCCCCAGGATGGCCTTATTCATTCTTATTTTTCCAATGGATAATGGGTCTCCTGAAGAACTACATCATCTACAGGTGGCACAACATGACGTCTGCACTGATCCTTTCTGCACTCATGCAATTAGCTCTCCCTATCCTTTACCCTCACAGAATTACTACCCTCTCACCATTAGAATCTGACAATTTCATAGCCCCAACATGCAACAGAAGAAGATTTTCCATCACTTGGCCGAGAAGTGACAGTGTTGTCATAGGCATCTGAATTTGCAGCACTGCTCAAGAAATCACAAAATATGGGGTCTATTTCTCTAATCCAGGGGGTTACTATGAACTGAAAACTAAAATAACCTCCCACCTGAATTTTCATGTAGATGAAAAATGTGGTGGAATACATGCAGTTTCGTTTTCGAAATTGATGTGAATGGCGGTATCCTATTACTAACCTGAAACTGAAATGATCCAAGTACGAAATCTACTTCTTCCGATTTTTTTCTCCACAGGGACAATACTGAGGCTTGGTGAGCAGAGTAAGCCTTGCATCTTCTGTTCTATCTATGCATAAACATTTACTCTATCATATGTTAATTTGACTGACGTCAGACACATGCAGAACATATGGAAAAAACTGTGGAAGGATGAGGACAAGAAATGTTAGAAGAAAAAAGAAGACATGAAGAACTTATGTAAGTAGGTTCTTATTTCTGGTCATGTCTCTGAGCTTTTCGTTTCACCACTGATGCAGCTTAGAACACTAGATCAGAATACCATACACTTCAACAAACTGAGACAATTTATACAACAATAATGCTATTTAAGTTATTACGCTATCCAACTCGCAACTCATTGGTAATGAGGAGAGAGAGAGAGAGAGAGAGAGAGAGAGAGAGAGAGAGAGAGTATTTCTAGTGTACTTTTATAAATATCAACAAGGACCATTTTTAAGACAACCCCTCATGTGCAAGTTGACTTGTAAATTTCTTCATACGAGTACAAATGAGGAAATGAGGTCCACATGTCCTAAGAGAAATTATGAATTCTGATACAATGTTGGTTCAAATTAAGGCTTATTTGACAGAAATTTATTGTCAATACTTTTCATCACACCAAGATATCACTTGCAATTAATGGCAACGAATGTAACATGCACATATTTATAATAACAAGGTTTCTTTTATTGCAACCCATACGGTGTTATTCTTAATTAGTATCTTATAATTACAAAGGGGTTCCAAGCTAGAAATCCCCACACTACCCAGCTATTTCTTTTGGTTCAATAACCCAGTGAACTCTCAGGGTTAACATTGAAACTGTTAGGTGTTATTTCTCAACAGAGAAAGAATCGTTGCAACATAAGAACAGACTAGAAGACCTATATACATCAATAAGGAACTCTATGATGAATAAACAGAAGCCATTGCATGTTTATATAGCTAAAAAATGAAAAACTTCAGAAATAGTGTGAATATATTCGAGAAAATATATGGCCCATGAGAATACTATGGAACTAGTGGAGACAATAGAGGTACATATATACATATGAATCAATGATGTGATGTAGACAAGATTCAGGAAGAATCCATGGAATGCCCAGAACACCTCTTGAGAAAATAACTTTTTCAGAACATCTATGTTCTAAGCCGAAAGGGCTGGTAACTTATCTGCATCCGTACGGCATAGAATTTGGATGATTAGAAGACTTCATGTCAGATAAGAACCCCTCTTGCCAAACATTGCATGGATGCGAAGTTACGGGACATGATGCATATTAATAAAGTCCTTCATGCTGCTGATTGAAAAATATGAAAACAAGAAAGCACGTCGTCCAACAACTCCGAGAAAACGAGACCAGCACGGATTAACAAGCAGACACTAATTCATCACGTTTTGGGAATGAGTAGTACGCATATAGAGAGAGAGAGAAAGAGAGAGAAACCCCGAAATTTCTCTGAAACAGATCATAAAAACTAGACACATCAGACAGCCAAGGCCATACATCAGAGTTAAAAGCCTTTCACCGACACGAACAAGCAAAAATCATGGACACGATTCGCACCTCACTGTATAATCAACAAAGAGAAGAACATGCCAAGCCATTGCGACACGCCTCTACCTCCCATCTTATCCAACATAAAAACAATCAAGAGTAGAACACAACCGCACCTGGACTCCCTTTCTCAGGACTCTCGCCTGGGACCCCCCGCGTCGTCGTACAGCTGCGGCGGAACGTCGCGGAGCCGTACCTGCTCGATGGACTCTTTGCGGAGCTGCAACAGATCCCCTCCGATTGTCATCCACCGGGCGACGGCTTTAGCCGAGCTTTCCCGTTTTCCTCCTTCCGCCCCCCTCCCCGCCGCGTCCTCCCGGGCTGGGCGCTGAATCGTTCGAAACATGCGGAAGCACGAGATTTCCACCGATTTCATCGCTTTCCCCGTCACGGATCCTTCCCGACCCGAAATTAATGACGCGACCAACCGAACCCGATAAGGAGTGTCCTCCTCGACAATCTTTCCTTTTGGAAAATTCCATTCCGACCTGCGAATCAGATTTCAAAAACATGATGTTCCAAAATAAACTCAGAATCTTGGAAGGTACCGTTTTACCCTCCCCGCTACTGAAATTAAATACAGCGAATCACGATATTAAATAGGCGGCACCCAGAGCGGTAAACGGGGGAAAGTGAGCCTCACGGTCACCTGCTAGGGTACAAATGGGCTCAGTGCATTCGGAGACTGGACGGTCCATTATCAGGAAACCCGCTCGGCCCAACTAATATCTGTAGTCCGGCTCGAATCGATTTCCGGATCGAGGTGTGCCCGGCAGCTTGCTGCCCCGCCCATCCACGGGTATGCAGCGGCATGGAAGTGACGCGTCAACTACTCGTTGATACGTCGTCTCGGAAAAGACAGACGGGATTTTAATTATTAAATAATAAATTTAGAAATCTATAATCCATAAATTATTTAATATATTAATTTTAAAACTGTTGGTGGTTACTTTGGATAGTTCACAATATGCACTAATAAATAGGCAAATATTATACTAATTCTACCATTATCTTAATAAATATATTAACGGACTCACATATACATTCTAGGGTCTGCTTGAAACCCTAAAACCAAAACCTCGACCTTGTTCTTATTTTCTGGGGCCCACTTGACCTTGTTCAGTATATTGATGTAGTCCATGGTTGACTTGAAACCCTAAAAAAGTGGGCTCACACAGCGACTAGGAGGGGCATACTCTTCAATCAATTGAGCTTGGTTTATAGAACAATTGCCTGAGAGTAGCATTCACTGACCTCGAGGCGCAAGCTGGACCACACATGGCTGCAGCTCTCAAGCTTCCCCATCAGACGGGCAAGAAATGCCTGAGCCCACACTTCCTGGCTCCCAGCCATGCTCAGATCATATGGAACAGAGAAGCTGCGAGTGAGGCAAAGTTTCGGGTAAAGAAAAAACCAGATCACTCCTAAGTAGACGCTGAGTAAGTTTTGCTAAGCAGGATGTTGGGCATCAAGCATTGTAAATAACTAGGCTTCTTCCCAGACTTCAGTTTCAAAATCAAGCATTGTAAAGAAAAATAGGCCCAGGACCAGTCTCTATGACCAGTTGTCCAGGCATTGACAGGACTGAAAGCCACGCATCTGTCCAGAGTCTCCCAAGTCGCACTCTCACTCACTCTCTCTCTCTTGCTTCCTCTCCCTCCCTTCTCTGTGTATCTCTCCGTCTTTTCTCCTCCTCTCTCACTCTCTGTGTCTATCTCACTAGCTCTGTGTGTGTGCGCGTGTGCCTGCGTGTCTTGCTCCCCCTCCCTCTTCCTCTCTCTGCCTGTCTTACCCCCTTTCCTCAACTCCTGACCTGACCCACTTACACCTCCTAAGAACATAATGAAAGTGCTTTTACTGTAGTTCATGAGGTAATTTTTTCCTAAAATAGGAAATTAGAAGATGCAAAGACTTTGAGGCGTTACCGAAAGTAAGGATATCTTAAAGCATGGGAATAAATAGCTGGAAGCAAAAGCAGCTGGAGAAGAAAATGAACTGACCTCATTAGCTCCTCTTCGTGCTGCTTCCTACCTGATGCTCCTTTTCTGTAAGGAGAAGATCACAAAATCTCTGAATCTACCCCCAAGAAACACTGAAGGGGATTATTAGTTATCCAAAGGAAAGAACCTGTGGGCTATAATCTTGTAGATACGAAGAGATTTTGTCGAAAGGTTGTAGACAGCATCAGCAATGTGATCCTTGCTGAATAAATATACTACTGGATAACCAAGAAGCCATCTGCATGCAAGCGTGAGTGATTATTGATTAAAGTCATTCCATGAGTCAAATCCTAGTTTCAAGAGTGCTACAATTGCTGTGTCAAATGTATGTGGGAAGGGATCTATTTTATTTTATACATTGGTTATCAATTCTCGGTATGTGGGAGGGTGAAGTCCACAAACAAATGACTAACATAGGATTCATTCCTTCAGAAATAATTAACAAAACGAACATGCAGCCATCAAATTGACCCTGATGTTTCTCTTACTATTCTGGGGCAAATAATTATATATACCAGCATGGAGCCAACATAAAGTTGAAAATAAATTGTGAAGTTCAATAAAAATGCAAGAATAGGCTGCCTCTCTAATCAATGTGTAAACTGATAGAAGAACTGGATAGCCCAAAGTTCAAGCTGCTTACTTCGTACATAAAAAGAATTTATTGCCAGTGGAGCTCTGTCAATAAACGGCAACTGAGAGCACCACATCTTGAGCAGGTTTATAATCGCAGGAGGAGAATTTACCCATTCAAGGTTGGTATGACGACGTCAGTGTCTTTCATGCAGGAACTGAGGTCGACTGGCGTGGACTGAAGAGAGATAGGCCCACGAAAGCTTGAGGACTCACTTCGATCATTTGTGGATGTCTCTGCAGTTGTTGTTAGAAGAGAAGGCACAGCCATAGAAAGATGTTTATCCGTTCCATCAACTGGAAATACACATGAAAACAATTTCTGAATCGCCATGAGCCCTGATATGAGTATATTTTGCTCTGTAAACGGCAGCAGCTACAAATAAAAGACGTGATGTGGATGATAAAAGTAACACGAAAAAAAAAATACTCTTTAAGGGAGTGGGCAAACCATTGGAGGATCTTGATCAAGGTCCACGAAAAATGGCTGAGTCTGAAAGGTAGGATCAAAAGCGGAATGTTCAGCGAGTCCTTTAACATGTGTCAAATAGATCATGTCTTCTATGATCATCACTCTCAAAGACTGTAAAATAGATGATTCCTGTAGAGAAGAAATAATCATCTGATTGACTCGTGCACACTCTGCAGGTATTCTATGACCATTACCCTAGACAATCAAGGATAAAAAATGCCCAGAAAGCAAGACTTATTGCCTGTACTTTGTAGAAAAATTTGGTTATATCATGAGGCGAAGTATCTGAAACAGAAATTGGTTGCAAGCTTCTGCATTTCTTAATGATGACAAGAAAGAGCAGAGGGTTGTCCAGCACCCTTGTGTACTTGTGAATCTGTGTGCACATGCGACTGAGAAAACATAACAGAATCTACATCTGAGAAAAGACACATGACTGTCATTCAGCTGCAAACTGAGTTTGGTTTCTATTACTTCGTGTATGGGGAAACAGCGGCAGTTAATTGACAAAGAGATATCAGTAATAGAACTACTCCAGAGGGATATGAGAGCAATATCCTACCTTTTCATTCATATATGGACCAATTATATGAAGGTCCTCTAAAGTTACAAAAAGAATCACGATAGAATGTTGCAGCTACCATACAAAAGCGATTAGGAAATTGCTTTTGTAATTCATAAAGTTAAAAAAATGTGTCATTTATAATTTTAATAGTTATTTTTTAGCTCCCATAAACCAGAGTTATGGATAAACCTCACATCTTTTCTTGGGTCCTTAGTCCCCTCTTCATTGCTCAATATTAGAGATACCCAAGTTAACTTTGGTTATGCTGGATTAACTTTTAACCACATCATGAAAAGATCATTAAATCTTTCTATCTAATAACCGTAAATCATGTACCATCCCCTTCCTCTCTTTCTCTCTCTCTCTCTCTCTCTCTTGCTCCCCCCCCTTGCTCTCTCTCAAGCCACTAAGGGGGTATTATTGTCTTTTAAAAAATCATACTAAGTTATTCAAGTAATAATGATATGTTGTAAGAGTATTCCGCATAGTTAATAGAAAATTTAATGAAGAACAAAATCAACGTCTTGGTAAGTTTTTGGGAACATATGGTTTCAAGTGAAAAGATGATGAGCTTATATATTTCAAGTGGCTTGTGGAGAACTCGAACCAATCAAAATTTTGAAAAGTCACTCTCACAAGAATTATGATACCCTAGAAATGAATAACAATGAGATTAGTAATGTAGCTAATTATCAGTCTTTGAATACCAACAGAGAAAAAGGGAGGGATTTTCTTTTTGTTCTTTTTAATGGGGTTTGGGGGGTGGGGGGCTTGGGATCAGACAGAGTGATATGTGACTGAAGACATAGACATAGAGGCCTTTATCTCTTCAGATCATGAATTTCTATGGTTTAGTGAGGGAACATCATCACTGTTTCACTTTATTTTTCATGAAAACGAACTAAAAGTAAAATTGTAAAACGCAAAATTTCATTGTAAAAACCTCTGACTCTTGATTTTTAAGCCTCAACCACAAAAAGAAACGAAGCAACGTAAATACTCTTCACTGATCCCTAGAAGAACTAAACAAAGCAACATGTCAAGGAAAATCAATCTATAGAAATCTTAAGTGAGTTTCTTTTTTCTTTCTGATGGAATGAAAAAAGATGACGACAAAATGCAGGTGTCTCAAACCTCGTGACAAAGATGCAATAGCTTGCAGAGATGCTCCGTAAGTTCAGGTATTTTTCCCCCGTAATCCACCATCACAACAGGCCTCAATCGCGTGCATAGCGCAATAACGTCTACCAAAAAAGACGAAGTGAATTCCTTAAAAGAAGTATACTTCACGGAGCATGCCTGATGTGTTCCATTGATGATAAAAGCATCAAACAGCTGGTAGACGGGGAGAGAGATAGAGAAGCTGCGGCCTAATTAATATTTTTGCAAAACGGGAATCCAATCCATGTCTATTCAACGATATTGTACACATCCTTGTAAGGAAAATTCCAACATACAGAGTGTCATTCGGAGAGGCCTCCTCATCAGCCTCAACCGTATGCTGGAGAACGAGCGAACAAGGGCTGAAAATAGAAAATCTTAAAGGTCTACAAGGACTTATTCCGCAGAGGAAACCACTACGCGAAAGTAGCATAAATAGAAAATTACGAAAAATCCCCATCCCTCCCCGCGAAAGAAACGACTACTGTGAGATCGCAAACATTCCGATCGCGCCATAGAAAAGCTTCCAAACGTAATGGTGCAGCCAAATGACAGAGCAAGATCACAAAATCAATGGAAGAAGAAACTGGAGGAAGATTCTGAGCGGGGGACGGTCTCCAACCAATGTGAAGCCGATGCCTCGCCGACGACGAGAGCCGCCATTTGATGCGCGAGAGACACAGATCCACGACTCTCAAGGCTTCTTCCATCGCCCCAGCCTCCATTCCCGCCCAATAATATGCCTGGTCCATGTGAGAGCCCAGTTTCTTGGAACCTTTATCTGGACCGGTCGGAACCGGGCCTGGGAGCATGAACCGGACAGCAGGCGTGCCCCCTCCCCCCCGTGCGACCGCTTGGATGGGCCGGTTCGAACCGGAACTCATGAACCGCCGGTATTTTTCCGGTGGAGAGAGAATGAAGAACAGAGAAAATGAAGCGGAAGCCTGTAAAAAGGGGAAGGGGGAAACGGAGAGTGCAGCGCCATGGCAAAATCGGAGAAGCCGAAGCTGAACCCGCCCTACGACGGGAAGCATCTTCCCCCCCTGGAGCAGGAGGGGGACCCCAATTCGTGCTCTCTTGAGAAGTTTCGCCTCTATGAAACCCGATCGGTAAGAGGCATCTCCCATTTCTTCGGTTCTTGAGTCCATTTCTGTGGTGTCCCTGGGACATGGGTGGGAGAGTGACGTATGGTTTGCAGAGATTCTATCTCATCGGGAGCGACAGGGGAAGGCGCTTCTTCCGCGTGTTGAAGATCGATCGCTCGGAGCCATCCGAACTGAACATCAGCGAGGATCCCGTTGTGTACTCGCCGCAGGAAGTCAAGAGTCTTCTGCAGCGCATCGACGAGGGAAATCGGTCCACAGGTGGTCTCAACGTCGTTGCTAACGTCTGCGGTATAGCAGGTCCGAATAGATTCCGAATTTTCCTGCTCAGCCACGAGGCATTCTTTCCACATTATTCCGCAGCTGAAATCATTGGCGTTCCTGTCACTGGCATTTCCTTGTTTTATTCAAAATTCTTAGTTTGTTTCAGGATGCATAAAATTCTTAGAATCGTACTATTTGATTCTCGTCACAAAGCGTCGCCAGATAGGTTCCGTATGTGGCCACGCAATTTATAGCATCGAGGAAAGCCAGATGATCCCTGTTCCCCACTCAACAGTACAGTCTGACGTGGCATACTCCAAGACTGAGCTTAGGTAGATATTTTCCCTTTAAAGTTCATTGTAGGTGGCTTCACTGGGAAAACTTTTGTATTAATTTCAACGTTCTTGGAGCTTACTTTCCTACAGAAGGGTTCTGATATTTAGAGCACTTAGTCGCCAACAAGTTTCTTATTTTCCTTTGGCCCTTGCGCACAGGTACAAGAAGCTCTTATCAAGTGTTGATCTAACAAAGGATTTCTTCTATAGTTATACATATCCAATCATGAGAAGCCTACAGAAGAATGTTCAGGCAGCGGGTGGGGAAAGCATGCCATATGAAAACATCTTTGTGTGGAACACATTTCTTACTCGAGCAATCCGTTCGAGGTGTAGTAATGCTCACTGGACAATTGCTTTAGTTCATGGGTATTTCAAACAGGTATTTGCGATCATAAATTTCTGTCTGGGATATCTTATTAGTTATTTTCTTTGTTCTCATGATGAAAGTGATACTTCTGTAGTTAAATGTATAGTGGGATCACTTTTGACTACCTTTCGAAAAATTTGACCGGCAAACTCTGGCTACTGCATTGTCAAAAATACAATTCGACATTTTGTCCCTGATCTGTTAAACTTGTTGGGCTAAAGCAATACTCATCCATATCTACTGGATACATCTAATTGTAACCTTGATTTAACTGAAAACTCTTTCTAGGGGTTGATGTTGATGTCTGAGTTGTTATGATGGCTTGAAAGTTTAGTCGTTTAAGACTACCAAGATGGTTCTGAGAAAAATATTCTTCATTCTACTAGAAGACATCAATTGGAAACTTCAAAGGAAAACAAGCTACCATTGCTTCTGTTTAGAAATTAAAGGTGCATGTTAAAAGGATAATAGTATTCACTAAAGGTATCCTAAGGAGTCTTTGGATAAAAAAATTATTAGTGAGAAAAACTGGAGGACTAGGAGGATCATGGCATTTGTACCTTTTTTGATAGTTGGCATAGCCAATAAGGGCACTTTGGAGTTCGAGGATCCAAAATTTGAGAAATGCCCTTTACGAATAAGATCATAGTTGCTTAATCAAATACTTTTGGGAATAGCTAGTGGGCTTTAATTACCAATGGCACAAGAAGGAAGTTGATTTACTTAGATAGGTAGTCAAAATTTCTTTTTCATAAAATATTTTTGGTACATTAGATTAGAAGGGTCAAAGTCCTTTTGACTTGTAAGGTATGCCTGTTTTTGTCTTCAGCAACCTCATTTGTTGAGGATTCGTGGAGTATTACTTGCTTTAGAAAAAAGATGTTAGATTAGTTGACATATTCCTTCCTAATATTAAGTGAAGTCCACATTATACTTTCTTCAATCTAAGTTTTGACCATACTATGTGGAATACTACAACACTTTTGGTTCAGAGTTTCCTTTTATGAGATACCACCTAGTTATACTAGTAGAATGATTGATGACGAGACAAACCACATGCGAACAGTAACATTTGAAAATTTGGACGGGCCTCAAACTACGAGAATGAATTAAGGAGAAGGCTTTGATGCTTTTATTGAACACAATGGTAAAGAACAAGATGATGTGTCACAAACTCGATTACATCAGTGCAAACTGCCAATGGAAATGTTATAGAACGTTGAGGGAGATATGGTTGAAATGTCTAAAAAGAGGGAGATCAAGTGTTAAATGATGAAGCCAAACTTTGAATTTTGGGCATAGCATAATGACAACTAATTTCACTTGTCTAAGTCACCCTCTGTTTTCTTCTAGATAGTAGAACTCATTACTTTGCTTAGCATATCAATTATCCTCCACTCAGTCTTGGTCTAGAATTACTCAATGGGTATCAAAAAAGGCTAGTGTACAATTCAAGTTTTTGATTGTTTTGATGATGATATAATGTGTAATGGAACAGCAGGGGTAACATTAATGTTGCCATTATCAGCAATTAGGACAGCTGAAATATTAGCTACAAATTTTCCGATTTATAGGGTCAAGCATAAACTGATCAGATTTCTTATGCTACTGAGGATTATATGGTAAGTGGATCGGAATCTATGACGCGTGATTAGATTGGACAGGCTTGACATCTTGAGAAAAGTTAGAAATTAAACACGTCACTTTGATCCAATAAACATATATTGAAGGTCTTGGTGAGGGAGTTAAGATAGCCTTTCCACCTTTCAATGTCTTCCTTCTTGAATTCTAAAGAAGTATTGTCATTACAAATATGGACTTGATTTAATTGTTCTCCTTTGGATACTTGAGCTCTTGTAAAGCAACAATCTCCTATATGTTAAGGCTTTTTACTGTGAGAAAACTGCAATATATCTCGGTCAAAACTTTCCAAGGTATTAACCTTGTTCTGTCTGAGTTATAGATTTCATTTCGTACTTTCTCCACCGTCAACTCTCTTCTTGGACATCAATCTTAAGATGATTAAGGTTGAAAATATCACTGTCCATGTTACTGCAGTGGCTTTCATACCATGAAAAAGCACTTATTAGTCTAGACAACTTAACTGAATGAAACTTTCATAGTCTATATGGCTGGGAGACTCTCATAGTATCTTTAGAAGTCCTAATAAGCATGCCCAGGAAAGGCTTAAAAAAAATGGAAAAGCGAAAAAATAGCATAGAAAAACATGACTTATAAAAAATCTCTTAGTCATTTGTTGGAAGAGTATATAATAAGATCAGGAGATACACTTGGGAATATAGCCCTAAAAATATCTCATGATATTTATTAGTCGCTTGAAAAATGATTCGTCCTGATTTGATGGAAATACTTCATATTTGCAAACAATGAGCATATTGCCTTCTAGAAAAAAAAACGGAAATAATTTCACTTTTGTTGCAATGATATATCAAAGGGTTATTTATTGTGGACGGAAGTATCTTCTTATTGAAATTTTGGACATTTATATCTCTTATTTTCTGTTTTCGAATCTGAGGAATCTTTTTTCTTCATGATAGGCCCGACTGTCAGTTTTTGGGCGAGAATTCAGCATAGTTCTCATTTCTAGGCGATCTCGACATTTTGCTGGGACACGGTGCGTTTATTCATAATGAAAAAAATATCAGAAATCTGCTTGTTTTTATTGTTTAGAAATATGGACTGTTCGTTATATCTTAGCCACATGCTTGTTTTATTCCCTCTTTTCGTTTCCTTCACTTGAATTTTCTTTCCACACTCAGCTGTTGACTGTACTAATCCTGAAACTTTAAATTTTTCTACGTCCACATGAGTTATGAGTTATGATTTTTTACTTGCTCACTTTTGCCCAGCATGTTGGTAATTTGTGCCATTGTTTCAGAAATAATGGTAAGCATAATTTTTATAGCTGGCCAGAGGTAGGTCTTGAGATTTATAAGATTTTCTCTCCAAATTATTTTATACCTGTCAATTTTTTTATTTCTGGACATACCACAGTCAGGCTGTTAGATTTCCAACTCATATCTGGGCAGATAAACCTGTGAAAATATATTTGGACTCAACTCCAAGTTATCAGCTCTTATAGCAGGGAGTATGCATTGCTACTTTTCCATGCCTCTTTAAGTATAGTGTGTTCCTTGTACGGCCCTTGTGCATTTTTTTTTTGTAAGTTTTTCCATTCCACACTTGGCTTGCTTGGGCTTTCTACGTGGTATACAATTTAACAATATCTAGGGAACACTAGTCAATAAAACTCGAAGACTGGATTTGTACTGAATACATTTTGTGTGTGTGCCTTCCCTTAGGAATAAGTCAGGTCTTCTTTCAGAGTTTTAGTTGACTCTTTTATGCCACATTTTCAGTTCCCTTTAAGATCTCATGTGATTAATTAGTCCGCTGTGAGCATGCGTAGTCTAAGTGGTTGATGGGGTGGGAATATTTGAGGGGGATGATGGGAGAGAGAGTGATGGGTGGCTTTGTGCGTACAAGGGGCTGACAATTTCCAAGAAGGTAAGAGAGTTGTGCCTTTCCGGGATCAACAGATGCCCAGAGTGTGTCCTCTGGTAATGCAACGTGGATAGAAACTTCAAGGCATTTGACCTTGATGGCAAGAACTGAACTGGTGTTTTGACCCTAACTTGATCCCACACGAGAGCCTGAGTTTGACCCAAGTCTTGGTTCAGGTCAGGTTCAAGTTGGGCTTCATTGCAAACACTTTTGGTTCTTATTGGTTTTTTTGAGAATTAAACAAGGTGATCTGACCGTTGTATGAATGATATTATTGTGATCCTACGAGTCTATGAACAATGCTAATTTGCTGTCCACTGTTGCTACAATGTTGTGAGATGAAAATTGCATAAAACACATTGCAAAGACAAATGTGGAAGTTCAAATCTCATTTGTCGATTGGATAGCAAAATAAACGAGGCAATGGAGTTTTAATGGTTGCCATTGGATTGATTCAGGTTTAACCATTGATAACAAGCAGACAGTCTATGGAGTTTTAAAGATAAGTTATGGATGCTGCACAGGATGTGCTAATCAAAAGACTTAATGGAAGACAGTAGGGCTTTATTAATTTTGATGGGTATGCTGTTTTCTCCATGGTCCGTCTGGGTTGGTGCAACAAAAATGGAATCTCTTAGCAGGAAAGGATTGTGTGATATTTTATTGTTACTGCTTTTGGATCAGTTCTCTTTGTTGTGACGCATTACGGAAATGATGCTTCTATTAGTCATCTTTTTTTATAAGACATTTTTTTTGTCTGTGAGATATTTCAATTAGTTTCAATAGCTATACAAGGTTTTGCAAAGATAGGGAGAGTGAAGTTGGTTTCGCATTTCATGCAACTCTACTAAAAATATTTTCTTGTTATTCATCTTTTTTGGTATGGCAGTTATCTGAAAAGAGGAGTAAATGATTGGGGAAGAGTGGCCAATGATGTTGAGACTGAGCAGATTGTCCTTGATGAAGAGGCTGGGACATACAAGGGAGGAATGAGTTCCATTGTTCAGATGCGCGGTTCCATACCACTTTTCTGGTCCCAGGAAGCTTCACGATTTAGTCCGAAACCTGATATCATAGGCATGTTTTTTGGTCTTGACTGACTTTACTGACTTTACTGACTTTACTGACTTTAACCTTCTTGCTTGATGCCTGTCTCCAGTTCATAGATATGATCCAACATACGAAGCCACTAAGTTACACTTTGAAGACTTGGTGAAAAGATATGGCAATCCTATTATCATACTTAATTTGATTAAGGTAGAGATGATCTTCTTTTTTGTCTCATTGCATATCATTTTTGTGTATATGAATATGTATATCCATTTGGCAACATTTTACTGCTACTAATATATGTATACTAGTTAAATTCCAATTGTCAAATATTACACTCATATATTAGAAATGGTCCAAGGCTGAAACTGACTAGTCTCCCGTTTGGATTTGAAATCCTATTTTATCTTTTCCTATCCTGTAACTCAGTGGAACGGGGGGTTACTGTGGTATCTTCTTATAAACACAGTATGATTACAATAAATCTGAAGGTAAAATATCCAATTCGTAAACATTTAATTTTAATATTTAAATAAATATTTTGTGCATCTACGCATTTCACCTTATTCTCTAATATTTGTATTTAAAATATAAAAAAATCACCTTAGTGCTTCACCCTGTCACTAGTTGTAAGATGGTGAAGTAAGCTTTGGTCACCTAAAAGAACTACAATTCAGCATTAACATTCGCTGAAGTATATCATCTAAGACCCTTGAATCTTAGCTCAGATAAACAGGATATTTTTGTCTTGTTTATATCGATGGACATGTTAAAATGGTCAGTATTTATTTCAGTTCTGTCATTATCTCAATTTAAAATAAGAGATCATTTTTAGTTCCTTGAGAGTGAGAGCATACCGCCAAACAGGATTGTGTAATGGTAATTGTGCATTTCTGTATGCACATCTGTAAAGATGTGATCAACTACATGTACGTCCACTTTGACACTTCTTTCAGATTTCAGTCGCGAGATTGAATGATGGGGGTATTTGGGAGTTATTGACAGGGTTAGTAGTTTTGAAATATAATAAAAGTGGCTTCGGGCCTTGAAATATTTTTTTAAAGAGAGAATGAAGTGGATCCCATTCACAAGTTTACAAATATAAAGTATAATGAAAGATTTAATTCAATCATGCATTTCGCCGGCCTAATATGGATCCCATCTCATATATACATGTGGAACTATGCAAAATTTTTGTCACGTAAATTGGTTGTGTTCTGGAATGCTAGTTGGGTATCAGGGAGGGAAGTTTGTCATAGTTTGCAGTTCCATTGGAAATTGTCTAGCTAGTTTTGAGTGGACTAGTCTTGAAATAATGGGCACACGAACCAATTTGTTGCGGAAAATATCTTTCTATTTTATTCAAAGAGAGGATCAAATAACTAGACTACCAATTGGGGATGCATTCTCTGTTTCGTTTCCTGCCCAATCGAGAGAAGACGAATGGGACTGTGGATAAGAATAGGTTTTCTATTTGTTTTCTCTTTGTGATGGTCATTATGTTTAATATTCCGCCATTTGTTATGAATAAGATTTGTGAGAGCTCTCTGTAGCCTAGCTAGCTCTCTGTGGATTCTAAGACACCAGTCTTGTAAACCATGGGAGAATGCAGTTTCTTGTGCTGCAATCCCTTTGAAGAGGGTCCAACTTTGAATATCACTTTTTAACTGTCTGGGTGATGTAGACTGTCGAGAAAAGGCCTCGAGAAATGATGCTTCGGCGTGAGTTTGCCCATGCAGTTGGATATCTCAATCAAATCCTTCCAGAGGACATGAAATTGAAGTTTATTCACTGGGATTTTCATAAATTTGCAAAGAGGTTAGCTAAATTTTCTTTGATAAACATCATTGTTTGGTCATTTACTCGTGCTAATTTTTCTTCTTTTATGCATTTTAATAGCAAGGCTGCCAATGTTTTGGCAGTTCTGGGTTCAGTAGCAAGTGAAGCACTTGATTTGACTGGGTTCTATTTCAGTGGAAATCCAGTCAAATTTAAGAAGAGGGCAACTCAACTTAGCCTAGCAAGTAAAGGAAGGTACAAACTGACTGACTAAAGGAAGGTGCAACCTGTTTTTCTTTAAGCGTTTCCTTTAGCTTGTTGTACTCAGTTGATTTTTCACGCAGGGAAGCTTCTCTTGGTGACCTTAGAAGTAACTCAAGTGACGTTTCAAGAGTGGTTAGCAATAATGATCTCTTTGGTACTGTGAACCCTCACGATCAGAATGGGGAACGATGTCAACAGCCGAGATTGAATGGGCCTTGTTTCCAAAGTGGGGTCTTGCGCACTAATTGCATTGATTGTTTGGACCGTACAAATGTTTCACAGTATGCCTGTGGCTTGGAAGCTTTAGGCCGTCAGCTTCAAGCTTTGGGTTTGACTGATACTCCCAAAGTGGATCATGACAGTAGCGTTGCAGCTGCTCTCATGGAAATGTATCAGAGTATGGGTGATGCACTAGCTCAGCAATATGGAGGCTCCGCAGCACACAACACAGTTTGTTTTTCTGGAACATCGCTGATTTAATGTTTTTATAACATACACAATTACTCCTTAAAAAATATGAATGTTTATGATTTAATGTCCAGAGTTTTTTATGTTATGACATATATTTCTAACGGTCATCATTCTGTATTTTTCGATTAGGTTTTCCCCGAGAGACAAGGTAAATGGAAAGCTACAACACAGTCTCGTGAATTTTTGAAGTCTATCAAGCGATACTACAGCAATGCATACACAGACGGTGAAAAGCAGGATGCGATGAACCTGTAATTGTCCTTTTTACTCAGTCATCTTACATCACGAAGATCCTCCTCCCTATTTAAAAAGTGCCTAGACTCGTATGTAGAGAGCAGCCTATGATAGTCATACCACTTTACTTACTTTTATTTCTCGTGTGTCCATCAGATTTTTGGGTTACTTTCAGCCACAAGAAGGAAAACCTGCTCTTTGGGAACTAGATTCTGACTACTACCTTCATGTTTTCGGTATTGGAGAGGAGCCATTTTCTGACAACGAGAGGTTGTGGCTTAATTAATGTGATTTTTACCACACATTTTTTCCTTTTTACTTGGGTCATTGATACATTACTTTGAAAGTGTTCCGTACATTTCAGCTTGCATGTTGGTGTAGCAGTTGAAGGGACTAGACCAACCATTGCTCCCATTCCAGCCTGCAAAAAAGATTTTTATCGGATGAAGTTAACATCCTTCGATAAACTGATACAAGCCACTTGCAGTTCAGTAAAGAATGTAAGGCTTTGGGTTGAGCCTGTTGTCAGCTCTCCTGGCACTCTAGTCAACTCTGGAATGGCAGCAGATGCAGCGTAATATTTCTCAGTTGATTTTTTTTCATGAATTCAGTTACTTTCTTCCACTTTATTTGGACTTCAATGTACAGAAATGGGCACTTGTGCCTTTCAGATCATTGATCCCTCAGAACCTATTGCCATTTCAGTCAGACGAATGCCCTCTGTCTCCAATTCCCAGTGTCAAAAGTTATTTTTGGCCCACCGCATTTTATCAGAACCAGGAATGTTTTTCTGCCTTGAAAAATATTGATTATTTGGACCCACATATTTCTTTCTCACTTTGGCTCAAATTTTTATTCAAAGTTTTATCTATTGGTAATTATTGCTTTCGTTTTACTCCAGTTTACAATTTTGTTTTCCATCCTGGTAAATATTTTTCACGTATATTTTAAAAACTTTTTTTCCCCATCTTCGTTCCTTGTTTTTGAGTCTTTCATGAATGCACAAATGAATGTTTCTGATAAATAAAAGACCTTTCATTTGATTTGCTAACCATAAACTCAGATTTTTCATTCTGTGATGTCACTTTCAAAACTTTCCCATAGGCCTTTCTATAATTTATAATTTTTCATTATAAATTTAAATAATTGCAGAGAGATACAGCTCAAAACCCCCAACTGGCTGTTTGGACAAAGAAAGAACGAAGATTGTGTATCAACTGCAAAGGTTAAAGCACATGAGATTGAAAGTGAGGAGCCAAAGTTCAACAATGATATTGGTGCATATCTGGATTTAGATTGTCTATCCTCTTCTACAGAGATTCATGACGAGGATGCCGCTGAAAGGTATTTTTTCTGTTCAGATGGAAACCTCCTTTTCAGAAACTTTGGGATCAATAATACATGACTGGATAGCACAGATTCTGTAGATCTGAAATCTTATGTGCTTTACTCAAGACTAACAATGTTTTTTTATGAACTAGAGATATTCTTTCCTTAAGTCTACTAGAGGCCTCTCCAATAAGCAGAGATTATACTACGACCTGTCCATATTATGTTTGTTATTCTTCTAGTAGAAGGATTTCAGTTTGAAGTTTTATCATTATATATTCTGTGCGATCTAGTATGAGGTTTTTAAAAAGTATTTTTTCTTACATAAATCCCACCCCCCCCTTAGGGAGGTGATGCCAATACGTATGCACAGTGAGAAACAGGTGTGTGCTGTAGTCGCTTGGTTGTTAGTGGAGTTTGCCCAACAAATGTTTATTGTGAGAACTGGTAAATTTATGCAACCAAGTCTAGAGGAAAGAAAATTGATGACACCGACTTTCTTATTGTTACCAGGGGGTGATATGATTGTGAAATTAACTTTTGTCAAAAACTTGTGAATATATACTCATTGCTGACCTTATTGAAGCAGACACTTTACATGACTCGTCACGGCAATATCATCAACAAATTTAGCATTCAACGGTTGAGCTTAATCCGTTTTATTGCATGTTTTCACGTTCTTTGGTCAATTCAGCTGATAGACTCGAGTGCTACAGCAGTTATATGTCAGATAATTAGAGGAGTCCAAATGTTTAGACTAATTTATAAAAGGTGCATTCCGGCGGTTCATGTCTTACAGTCCATACCCAGAGCCAACAATACATTTTAGGTGTTGCAAAACAGTAATTTTGATTTAGACAACAAAATTGTCAGCAGAATCCAGAAACCCATTCAGAGCTGGACGGTCTTACTAACAATAAAAGAATTCGGAGAAAGAGAACATATTTATGAATTTAGCACTTAATCAGACGAAGAGAGTTTTCCTTTGATAAATTTTGGGATGTTTAGATGACCAACGGAAGAAGGTTTACATATCAAACGCCCATTTTGGTTTTCATTATTTCCTTAAAAAGCACGAGATGTGGCTGTAAAGCTAATAACTTCAATTATCATGAATGACTAATAAATAAGTTTAAGAGAATATTCCCGAGGAAGTTTACAGTTTTCCATTCAAATAATACCTCAGTAACCTTGGCAGACGTCCATTACCTGATTTTTTTCGTGTAAGCACTAACATCGGAGAAATGAGAGGAATGAAGAATGGTGTGTAAACCTTTGACATACCGAAATGGAAGGAGGGAATATAATGCTCTTTGAAATATTTGATTGGCAGGTATGAATCACTGACTTCCCCTATTGATGACATTAAGTGGTACGGAGCCGGACTCCTTTATTATCAAGATGAAAGCAGCGAGGCTTACAAGCATTATGCTGAACTTTGTCAGGTAACAGTTCACAAAAGTATTTATATTCTGTGGACACGCTTTCTTGTTTGCCCTACCTCCAAAAATTTACTCCAATCAGTTAGGCAATCATGACATGGCGAATCATAAGGAGCCATCCTTTGCTTTTATTTAAGCCACTGATATTGGTAAATTTTACTGGACATAGATCTCCATAGAACGTTGTTTTAGTTGTTGTTAGACGTATGGAAGCCAGTGGAACATGACATTTTAGAAGTATTACGCTCCTTAGATGGAAAGAGAGAGAAGACTCAGGCAATTTTATCAAAAATAGGAACCTCTTTGATATGTAGGAGAGAGGCGCAGTAACTACATCTATGGTCCCAGTCAGCTTGCTGTTTTGTCTCTTCTCTTCTCCTTGAATAAAATTGATTAATATTCTATCTTTGTTTCTATCTGGCATGCTATCTGAGCTCTAGATTCCTTTTTGGGTTATGTTCCCCTTCTGATTGTCTACAAAACAGCCCCACTCAGGCATCAGCCTGCACCTAACAGGGGCATGCTAAAATAATCTCCCATCGAACGAGTGAAGCCAAACATGTGGTTTACATATCAGGTCTAGTCTACTCATTGCCAATTAGTTTTCACCTGGACGACCAATTATTTCAGTGTTAAATATCTAAAGTATGAACTTACATCCAATAACTCCTGTAGAACATCAGGGTTTGAAACGTCATTGCTTGGGGAACAGTAATCTCAGCTGGATACTCCTCGGCTATGTTAGACTGAGTAATCTCAGCTGGATACTCCTCGTCATCTGCGGTCCCTTTCTCTTGAGAAATAAGATGTATGGAAGTCCCCCGATCTGTGCAGGGCCCAGCCACAGAGCACTTTGGGCATGATGTCGAGGAGGAACAGCACTACCGTGAAGCTTTAAGCATGGGTCTAGACTGTGGAGATGTTTCACTCGTTGAAGAAGAAATGGAAGCTGCGGTTGGGGAGTATAGCCGGATAGGAACTGATCTCGGGATTCTGCCCAACTGCAAGGCCCTTGCTGCTGACGACCCCAGCCAGCTGACGAGATGGATAATCGGATATGACAAGCTACCGTGTCAAGTGGCTGAATCAAATTGATGGGAGTGGTCTCCTCAGTCCACAATGCGACCTGCTTCATTTTCCAACCATCTGTGCATTATGAAAACACCCTCCGGATCATCTGGCTGAAAAGCTCCTATTGATTGATGGAGCGGATCACAGGAGAGCAGATGGGGCTGACTCAGCTAAATCGATCCCAACATACATGGTTTGTACTTCCGTTCATGGTGCACGTCACTGTATTGTTTTCATTTTTCCTGTAAATGTCAAGTAGATTGTAAAGTAATTGAAAATTAATAGTCCATTTTATCTCCTGTTTTCAGAGGTTGCTTTCAACCTCTCATTAAACCTGCTGCCAGTTTCTTCGGCTGCAGCCAAATGCTCAGTTGTAACATGTTTTCACTTGAAGGGTCAGTTCATCCATCCCATCACTACCACTTCGTTAAGAGTGTGTGAGAACAGAGGTGTGCATCAAGCATGTTTCCATGGTAACTCCCATAGATGTGTGAGATCTGGACTACCCATAGCTTCGTGTTCTATATGCTTTATTATCTTCCTGAAGTATCTGAGGGCAGAGGAATGATTGTCGAGAAATAATAAAACAGCATACTTGGTGTTATACCTTCAGTGAATTAACTTCAGATTACTGTTTTGATCCATCTAGCTCGTGTCTTTCAGATTACTTCAGTGATTAGATGACCGTGGATGAACAAATTTACCACAATAAGGGAAGATTAGGGACCCCCTGAACCGATTCTAAAAGACAGAATCTTCTTAAACACTAAAAAAATTGGAGTCGACAATAAACATGAAATCCTTGCTGATATTTTCTACTGTGCTAAACATTGCATGAGAAGAAACAAGTAATTCTCTTCTAATGCAGAAGTCCATTGGAGGAAAATAGCTGCATCATAATTTAAAAGTATTGATTCCAGCTTCATGAAAACTGCTCTTCACAGAGAGAACACAAATCAACTCTAAGAAGACCTATCCCACTGCTCTTCATCTTTACTCCTGACGCAAACACACCTTTTTCAGCTGAAAAACTAGGATCACTCAGTCGGACTCCTGGGCCTAAAACCCCTGTTCTGGCTTCTATTCAGAGGGTGGAGGACAAACCCCTTTTTGAGGTGTAGCTTTTGGGCTATATTTCAAGACCAGAGATAGTTTTATACGACCACTCTCTTTCTGCAGTTCTTCTCAGCAACTTCCTTTCTCCATTGTTCTCTTCCAAGAAGAACTATCCCACTGCTCCGTAATTATCCATCTGAATCCATCTGTTGTGGGTTTGATTTACATTATTATCGAACTTATTATGACAATCCATCAAAGGATGATGATATTGCCGGTACCTTGGTGATGAAGAAGTCACGTCATGGTCATAGTTTACAGGTCAATTAAATGGCTATTTCCGTGTAGATTTTTTACTGTATGAAAGGTTTCCTAGCCTAATATAAAGCAAACTAGAAGATTTTCAGAATTCCTTCAAGTTTAATGGAAGAAATGTAGGCACAAGTCCAATTTTTTTCACGAATTACATGTCAACAAAATTCAGTTTGGCAGGAAGAGTCATTTCAAGAGTAAGAACAATTTTTGTTTGATATAATAATTAAAGCATTAATATGTAGGCCATACATGGCCACTATTTCACAGAAAAGACTGCATGTCGCTAGGGCACTAACTTTATGGATGAAAAGCAGTAAACATAATTTCATTTATCTTGGTTTATGAGTAGTCAAAACACTTTTCATGTGTGATGATGACAACTGGTGCTAAATCGATTATGTTATGCTGTACAGTTGAAGGCTTGAAACTTTTGGAAGAATTTAAGGCATTCACCCTGGCGGAATTTGATCAGTTCCCAGTGATCTATGGTGAAAAGTTAACTTTTTTAGAAATTGCACCCAGACTATCTGATTTCTGAATGAACCTCTGTCAAGGCCAAATTCAGAAACTTTTTGGGAGATAAAGCTGGTGAAGTTGAGGGGATTTAGAAGAAGACAAGGGGTCCATAGAGCTTTGATTCATTGGGAAAGTTTCTCCAGTTCAACTATGTGACATTGAAGTATGAGATGCCATGAAAATTATCCCCACCCATTTGCAAATTTATCCTTATGAGCAGATCCTAAGATTTTTTATTAAGTCTAGTGTTTATAGAATCTTTCAAATTGCCACTAATCCACTATGTCAGGGTCAGGTAAAACTCATTGAAGGATGAGAGTAGGATTAAAACACTAAGCTCTTATAAATATCTATATTTTTAACAAAACATTATCACGAAAAATACTAATATATTTTCTTGTGAAGAATTCTTAAATATTTAAAAATGTGTACTTGTTGTAACTCTAAATGACTTCGCCATTAAAGTCAGATTTGGTCTCCATGAATTGAGGAATTGTTGGTTGAGCTTTCAAATTTTAGTCAAAGATCTAACCACCATTATATTTAAGTGAGAAATATATATATTATATTACACTATTTGGAAAATCTCACGAGGAAAATTAAAATTTTGAAGATGTACTATTTGGTTGACCAACTCAAAGAGACTTTCCAAGGATTAGTCAGTGCCAACTGTCAATTCACCATAAAAAATTATAATTTTATTTATAGATTGGGTGTAGACATTAACTAATGGAACAAATCCTCACAAAAAGAAAATTGGGTTTCTACAAAATGATGGAAAACCATTTGAACCTAAAAATTTGCAATTACTTTTAAGGTTTAATTGACGCTAAACATTTATGTCATTTGTCACAATGCTGTTTTGTGTTGAACAAATTTTGACACGTGGAAAAGTCTTAGCTATTCCACTAGATAGTAATGTGACAATCTTTGGTATCTCATTGTAGATTTTTTTAATGATGGGCATGCAGGAAAGGGAACCAAAGAAAGCTTTGCCCTCTCTAGCTTCACTAGCCTCATAACCTTTGTTGATGCAAAAAATGCCTACTTCAATTTTGTCACAGTGGTGTTTGAGGGTGGTTTGGTACCTCCTTGATTGTCCATATTGTGTTGAGAATGGCCATGAGATCTTGTCATAGGGTGTCACAATCTTCCTTCAGGGAATGGGACTCACCCATTCTAATAGGTATTTATTAATGATGAAAAATGTCAATTTTTCAAATTTTTATTAAATTTATGTTACTTGGTGGATAGGATTTTACTAAATTTCAAGTTCAAAATGCTTCAGCAGCACATTCAACATCCTTGCCATAAGGCCCAAAATTTAAATTTACACAAATGGTAGACATTAGATGAACCCCTTGGCTTGTATGAGCTGGATAAAAGGTGCCTTTCAATTTTAAATTTTTTTTGTAACTTAGTGTTTTAACTATTATAAATAAAGATAATGTTCTTTGTTGGGATAATCCATTGGAATAAGAACTTAAATTACATTATTTAGAAAAAAATTCTATATATGAGCATATTAAATACTATGAATATTAAATTGAATGCAAACTATTGGTGATAAATAAGATTGCTTATGTTGTTAACTTCTCATTGCTAAGATTTTGACAATGAGAAAATACCTAGACCTCAAATTTAATAAAGAATTATTAAAATATCCAATGATTATAATATCATAAATCCATAAATATTTCTATTTTTCCGAATTGGACATTTATTAACATATCTCATAGTCAACATTGTGATAGTGAATCTTAATGAATGAATTTCACATCAGAAACCATACAATGAATTTTATTGTAAATTTAAGGGATTCATACTAAGATAAATAAGCTGACACTCTTCACCTAGCAACAATAGATTCATACTTATAGTCAAAAACAAACCATGGTGGATGTCAAATCTGGTCATTGGGAATGCAAACACTTGAACCTTAACCAATCAATTCTTCCAAATAAGAACCATTCAAGATGTTCAAGAGGGGCTTTCTCATTGTCTCTCAACTTAAGGTGCTAACATACCAACCTATTCAAGTTGTGCTAAACTCATCTCTTGGGCATTGCAGAGTATACTACATTAACTATTTGAAGGGCCAAATAAACTCCAATTATTAACGATTTACCAATTGTAAGTAGTATGTCCTTGAAAAAAAATCAGTCCAAAGGAAATACAATAAAATATGAAAATACGATAAGAATTTCTAATTTTAGTGTTATTTTGAAAAGGTACAAAGAAGCTATAAGAAAATTCTTTGATCAATTTTTTTTCATGGTTATAAGAATATTCATAAAAAATTTAATATCACATAATAAAGTGCTGTGTGATTTAAAGATTGTTAGCAAAACTCAATGTGCCCTTGTATTTTATGGGACATAAAGTCTTGAGTTAGTTCATTTTGTAAAAATGAGTTTTATAATAGAATGAGAGAGATCATGAAATAGCATATCGATAAATTTATAGTATTGATAGGAAGTGAGTAAACCTGGCTAACTAAAAAGTCTAGGACCAAGTTATCATATTAAGGAAGTAATTCTACTCTCTTTGAATGGAAAAATTCAACTAAGAATAGAATCAACTTACTTTAATGAAAGAAGACTCAAGACTTTTCATTACCAAGGAAGCAAATACACTCAACTGAAATTTTTTGATAATAACAAACATATGTATCGGAGATGAATAAATCAAATTATATCATTCTATATCACATCTTTACATGAGTAAAGATGTGAATATAGTTGAAATATTTAATTATAAATATATATATATATATATAAGCTCAAACCATTTATAATTAATATGATGAATCCTTTAAGAGTTTGGAAATCCTCTGTTTTTAAACCAATAGTGTAGTTGTTATCTATTAACATTGATATATGAAGGTATTGATTTAGACATATAAGAATTTGTTATCTTTGAAACACATCTCAAAATAAAGTACTACTTTTGATGTCAATTATATCAGAAACATCTCAAATGAAATATAGATGAAATTGACTTCATTGAATATTTATTTCATTACTTAATATGAATACTTTGTTATCTCTATTAATTCAAAACCACTGTTCAATTAATATTTGAATTAGAAATAATATAATTATGATGTAATCTATAGAATAATGAGCAGAATTGATTTGAAAAATATCATTTCAATTTCTGGAAATTTATTATAGTTTTAGATTTCATTTCACCATTTTAATTTGATCATTCAACCATTCTTTAATGACCAAATCATTACTTTTTAATGGTGATATTTTTCATAATTTTCAGCAAGTATGACAATGAATGGGAAAGTAATGATTTAGAGTAGATTATCAGTTAAGATTCCAGATTTCTAATCTTGAGTGTCATGCACAATCATAGAACTAACATCTTTGCATCTCATTTCATGAAAATATATTATCAAAACATTTTCAATTAATATAATACACCAATATGTCCAAATATTCACATATATAAAGATTAAATTTAATATTATAATTATAATTCAATCTATTATATTTCTTATATCTATTTTTCATCATTTAAATATTTTAAAATCAACAAGAGGTTGAAACAGTAAGGCTACTTGAAACACCAAAATCGTGGAATTAGAATTTCTAGAAGTTTTGATCATTTTTCAGATTTCATGTCAACACTAGGCAATGGATGTGTTGACACACATGTTATGGTTAAATCTCCTAATACTCCCTCAATAAAAAAAATATGATATTTATTGATCCACCCTTCACCCAGCTATTTTTAAGTCCAAAAAAGAATTACCATCTAGTACTAACTATTCTCCACATGAATACACATTGATTTTGACAAGCTTAGCAGCCCAAATGACATTATTTTGTCTCAATAGAAATAACCCTTTTTGAACTAAATATAAATATCAGCACTTTATGCCTTTGTTAAAAACACTCTTCCTTCACCACTCAATTAGCTTAGGACCTAATGGAGAGTAAAGATCAGAGCAAATGAGTTGACCAATTAATTTAGATTACTCATCCAATATATAAGCATTTGTCTCATGCTGGTTTCCTTACTTTTTTGACTCTCTAATATTTGAAATACTAGTTTAAAAGCTAGTTAGTTTTTGAATACACACTAATCACATAGAGATATTCCAAGATTTGAAGCTCCTTATTTTTTTGGTCATTTGAATTCAATTTTGAACTGAAATTCCTAAACTTGATGGAGAACACAACTCTAGATCATCAAATTTTTACTTCACTTTTGATCTAAATAATCATCTAGCATGTTATTGTTGAGATATTCCTTCTCAATTTGAATCTTTGATACATTATTTATTCTCTTATTGAGTTAATGTGTGTGATGGCTTAAAAACTCTATCTAATATCATCTAAAAAGGATATAGAATAGATGACCACTATAATACTATCATTAGATCATACACATAATCCACACCAAATATCACTTTCGTGAATATTTCTACACATCTGTAGACTCATTGATAAGTCTTTATCATGAGTTAATAATTAATAAATAATATAGTTTTAGCTTTAACTCATGATAAATAGACTTATATTTATGTTAAAATGTGAAAAGGGATTTTCAATTGATTAATGTGAATTTTTGAATAATTATGTGATTTTATACAAATTTATATGATTTTTACAGTCTTACTTTTGAGATAAATGAAGAAAAAGAAATAAAAATGAAAATAGAGCAAAATGGGGGGGACCCGCTGGCTAGCTGGGCCTGTAAGTGAGTCGGAAGCACATTCGGGGAGTAGCCACGAGTAGGGGCTCGAGTGGTTAGGACCAATAGGATCACGTGTACACCACTCTCCTTCCATGTCACTAGTGGCTAGCCAACTGTGGGGTAAGGAATGGTCGTACACGTAGGAGAAAAGGACTTGATTGCAAATGTAATATTATTATATATTCACCCAAAACTTCGGCACACAAACGATGTAGGACTAAACTCGCATCACACCTTCCCCAGAAGGATTCGATGATTTTAATACCTATAATATCCCTTATTTATAATAGAGATATACCATGATAACATCATTTAATAAAGGTATTAGAGTACTTATGTCAATCTCTCTCATGTAGATGAGCAACCGACGCGGGTTCAAATCCTCCTAGAGCCAAAACTCATATTTTTATCTGATTATTGCGACTTTCCTGTAGATCGCCGATGAAGGATTAAGCCGCCATAATCGCTAGATCATCAGCGAAAATCTCGTCAACGTGATTCGCGAAGTATTATTACTAAAATTGTTGAACGATTCACGATAAAAGGATCATGAATCCATCAAGTAAAGCATCTTCGATTGATCGACGAATAAGTCGTCGTCGGGAAGAGGACGATCTACCGAGAGACGAGTCACCACCTCCTAAGAGTATACCAGATGCGATGAAGAGCCTACTCTTGTTACGTGGACTTGAGGATGAAGCTCCTTGACATGTGCCCCACCTCCATCTAGTTCCTCTCCATCGGGTGACAGTAGCTAGAGAGTCGCAAAGTCACCATTTTTCCACTCCGCTAAGTGATAGCCGCTGGAGACGATTTGACGACCCATTTCATTGATCTCTAGACTTCGCAAGGAGATCTAAAGATTGCCCATGTCATTGATCTCTAGACTTCGAGGTTGTGGACACTACATGACGATCCTCCCGAATGCTTAGGATTTTGGTGCACTGCCAACGCATTGCCACCGCGACGGCGAAACTCTATTTTCCGACTTTCAACTTAATTTTTACTTCATTTAGTGATAATTTATGTGATTTAAATTTACCAAGATATACTCCATTTAATTACGATTCTTCTAGCTTTTACAGATCTTAATTTGATCAATTAAATTGTCTATAATTACTTACATAAGAATCACTAGGTGAAACTCTATTTTTGTCCGATTTGCATTCGCCGGGCACTAACGTCATCCTGATGTTCGCACCCTTATTTCCTTTTTTCGTGAATTTTAAATATATTTCATTTTTATTTCCTAATATAAAATTCATAGAAAATAGTATTCTTTAAGTATAATTCTGAATAATTACCCAATATTATATTACATCTTTGTGATTGACCTGGAAAATTACTAGTATTTTTAAAAGTTTTATTGAATTATAATTGATATATTTGTTCAGAAATACTTCTAAACATTTTAAAATTCATATTTTCTAGTTTGATAAATTTTAAATTTACGTGATTTACTATACAACGACAAAGTCACATCACTCATACTAAATGATCATATACTTAACTATTAGTTCATAGATCTTTATAACTCTTTATCCTCAAGTATTCGTAAGGTAAACAAATAACTTAATCTCAAATAATTAAACCTTAGATTTAATTTCTAGAAGTCAAATCATATTCATTTAAGAAATAAAATCAATATGGTTGTTTTGTTTAATATATTAAGCATTAAAATATATAAGTGAAGTATATAAATAAACATTAATATCAAATAATTAATTTTCATTTCGAGGCATCAAAACTAAGAGCATCAAAAAAAGGCTCTAAAACTAAATACTATCTACCTGGATTCATTTTCATGATTCATACAAATATTAGTAATTTATTTTTTAATTTAAGTAATAATGTTGAATATATGGAATGTATATGTATGAGATGTGAAGTGTTTAGATGAAAGGATAAACACTATATTTTATGTTCAGAATTTGATATTGAGGATATGAATTAAATAGATGTGTCATGACAATTTCTAAATATTAATGAATATATTTTAGAAAAAATAAATATTTTAAATCACTAAAGCTATGATTTTATACATTGAGATTATGATTCAGCATCTACTTGGCATGTTGAATAACATATTATTGATTGTATTTTAATGATATCAGATTCTTATTAGACTTGTTCTATGTTTCAAATAGAAACTTGGCTTCTACATGGTAACATATATTGATTTTGGTCTAAGATATTCAAAAGGCCTAAATGACACAGCATATTGATTTTTCAATCATTTCAATTTCTAACTATTGTTTGAAATATAAATAATAAGAAATGGAGGAAAATGAGGGAGGTTTTTGAATTTCATTTTCTTTAAATAAAACACCTTTATAATGGTTAATCAGTCTTGAGAGATCATCTTTAACCCCTCTATGATTTCAATATTTACATTGATCTTTTCAATAGAAAATGTTGAGATAAGTCATAAGGTATTTACTCCTGGTCAAAACAATAGAAAACTAACAAGTTGAGGAACAAAGTTCAAGTTTCACTAAATCTTCACTAATTAGATCGAAGTAGCAGCATGCTTCACATTGAGCCAACATTCTTATGAGAAGAGGATGCTAAAAATTATGTCTCAATCATCATTGTCTTTATCAAAATTTTGAGCACATCTCAAATTCGCATCATCATCTGAAAATATACTATGATAAAATCTTTCCCATTATTTATGAGATAAATATGTGATTGATATTTTTTAATCAATCAAGGGTGTTCAATACATTAATCAATTTATGGTATCTTATAATTGTGAATATTTACATATAGAATTTTAAAGTGAAATTCTGTAGGAGCTGAGAGTGATAAACATCTATTTTGATCAAGAGATCTGATCTGGTGAGAAGCCAAGAATGGTGTTGTTTGTGAAGAGTATACAAAGGTAAGAGCCCAAATCACTTCAAAAACTTTTGAGTCCTACAATTCTAGATCCTCATATACCATAAGACTTAAGACTTTGAAAAAACAGGCTAGACATCTTAGAGTTAACTAATATCAAGATTAAAAAATATTCATATAAGTTTGGTCTAAAATTCAATAGATTATATACTAAGAACTCAAGAATGAGGTGTCCTATGAGAGTTGATGTAGGTCAAAAAAATCAAACCACAATCAAAGATTTATGCCTCTATTTGAGTTATGTGGTGTGAAAGGGAAATTATAATGGCAATGAAAGATGGACGAAAAGAAAACAAAGAGGTAAACTATTCAAGCACCTCTTCTTGGTTAAGTCTTGCCACATGAAATGTTACACTAGTCATGTGTATGTTTCCAACGTGGTTGACATTAGTATGTGATATGGGCCACCATCATAACTTTCTATTAATCTAGTAACTAGTAGAATTAAATTTTGTTCCTTAAGTTTATAATTCCTTATCCAATGAATTAGAGTCATGTAAATAAAGGAGAGATGAGCAAACTAAGAATGATGGCAGTTATGATCAAATATGTCCCTTTTTTTGTGAAATTCTTGCTTTCGTCCTTGTGGACCTTAGATTCCTCTATCACATATGTCACTTAAGTTATCTTCAACATTAGTCATATATTGGAGATTTCATTACTAGAAGCCCACAACCCCATTAGGTGGCTATTTACTTTGACTTTTACAAGCTATAATGATGATAGGCCCTAAGTGCATCTTCATAATTGCAACCCCATTAGGTGGCCTTTATTTGCAAAGCTTCATAATTGAGTTTTAACATTTGAGACATACTAATGTTGATTGCACTTAGTTTTGACACTTCTAAGTAGAAATTTATTTATAAAATATTTATCTAAAATTTATTGAATAATATATTGATGATTTTTTAATAATCCTATGGTTAATAATGAATCTAAAGAGTTATATCATTGAGATATTTTCATGATGAATTTAGTACAACATCACATAGTTCATATATAAGTACAAAAAATTAGGTGTCAACACATGTGATGAAGTTTCTCAAAAATCAAGAAATAAAAAGTCACATGTTGGATTTAGACTCGACTTCAGCAACGACAAGGTTAAACTCTCGACAACCAAAATATTCAAAAATCATGAAAAATGAAGTTATTGGTAGGATTCAAAATCGAAATCTCAATGAAGATATCTTAAAAAAATGAGCAAGAAATATGAAAAAAGTATTAGAGGATCAATGTCTCAAGTAAGTTCAAACTCTAATATTATACAATAGTAAAATTAAAGTGTTTACATGAAGCCATCAGTGACCCATGAAAAAAGGGAAGTCCTTGTCACATACCCTGAATGATAACATGTCAGCAAAACAAGTGGATAAAATGACAGATTGAATGCACTTATTTAGACTCAACCCCAAAAGTAAAGACAATTATTGATAAATCACATATCTCTAGGCCAAGCTTTAAAGATAACTAATGTGAAATAATAAGCCTCAAAGTAAGAAATGAGCAAACATGTTGGTAGAATACGTGGAAAAAAGTCAAGCTTAACAACATAATTTAGACAAACCTAACAACATGCTGATTATTAGGTTCAAAGAGTGAGAACTATCATTTTTTATGAGCTTTTAATGCATAAGATATCATCTTATCATATGAAAAATAAATATTTCTCATTTCTATGCATTTTAGATAAATTTTAATATTTCATGATAACTTTTTAAAAATTTTCTGATATATTTTTATTATAATTAAAAAAATTACTAATGTGAGAGCATTCTAGGAATTTTCAAAATTATTTTATGAAATTTTAGAAGTCAATCACACTTCAACAAATGAGATATTATCTAGAAGATCGACATATGCTTCAATAAATAAGATTTGATCTAGAGATGATATTGAGCAGAAGCCAACATACTCTAACACATGGCACCACCAAATGAAGATCGGAAGCCATTGAGTGTGTCCACATGATCAACGATAGATGAAACATATTATGAGTACAAAAAAATTTAGCAATAAGGAAGATCGTATGACTATGATCTATTTTCTAGATCAAACGTCCCATATTAGCTCAAGATGAAACCAACTTCTATTTCATCTCAGCTAAATTGAGGTTGTGACCCTAACCCACCTATAGCCTCAGATCCAATGATGTAGAATGGATTAGGCCACGAAAATTGGTAGACCAACCCTACAAGTGTACCTCTCTATCTTGTGTAACTCTCAAAAATTTAAGCCATTATTTGGGGGGGAGGACCCAACTTTGGATGCCCCAACATTCAGCCTACTTGTATGAAATAGTATTAAAGTTTCACATCATTCTTGATATGTTTTGGTTGACTCAAGTGCATCATTCTAGATCATAGAGAAGGTTTCCTTGAACAGAAAACCACTTGACCTTGGTGAAATATAAAGGCTCAACATTTGTTTTTCTAGATCTAATGTGTTTTACACGTGAACAACAAATTTAGGTAGTTGTAACCTTAAAATAAATGGGCTTAGGATTTATATACGATTTTTCAATCATCCAATGAGTGTCACTCTCTATTCATTATTCACCTTTAAATTCCCCTTTTTCCACACTTAGATTGCAGATATCTCTCTTGTTCTTATACCATTAATCATCCTCTTCCCTCTCATCATTATATTCTATTTAATTAAAATACTAACTACAAAAGCACCAATCTCTAATTCCTTTAGGATTAACTTGCGCTTATCCTAAATAAATTCAAATTAGTTTCAGCCCAAATATTAAATTCTTTGATAGATAAAATATTTGACTTCAACGACACTCAAGATAAAAATTTAAAGCTATCACAAGCCTAGAAGTAAAAATATCTCTTGATAAATTAAGAACGTCTAGACAAAGTCTCAATGACAACAAATGTGAGAATAGCAAGCTAAAAATAAAAGAACAAGGAAAGGTCACTAGTGTGCCATTAAAGCAACAAGAATAAATTTAAATTTGCATGACCATTTTCAAGTGATGAAAGACTAGAGGACATTGGATAATATAAAAAAGAGTTTAAGAAGAGCAAGACTTAATGATGAACAAATAAATCTCTTTACAAGAATCATTCATGCTCAAAGGAAGAAACTACTTCATTCATCAAAGTCAAGATGCTATGTACTTTAAAAAAAAATTCATAACTCTCTTTCAGAAATAAGTGACGTGGTTTCATCATTTTATAATAAATCACATAAATTTAAAATTTATGAAACTAGAAAATACTAATTTTTAAATTTTTAGAAGTATTTCAGTATAGATACATTAATTATAATTTAACAAAAGGCTTTAAAAATAGTAAAATAATTTCAAATCAATCACATAGATATAATAGAATATCAGGTAATTTTTTTAATAAAATTCTTTAAAAATATAATTTTTTATGAATTTTAGACTAAACGATAAAGAGAAAATATATTTAAAAATTTATTCAAAAGGAAAATTTGGGTGTGGATGTTAGGATGGTGTCATCACCTTAATAAATGTGATTCAATTGGAAATAGAGTTCTGCTCAGTGATTCTTGTGTAAATGATTAGTTATGACTTTATTGATCCAATTAAGATCTATAAAAGCCAAAAAAAATTATAATTGACTAAAGAAGATTTTTGAAATTTAAAATTATATAAAATCTCATTAATTTAAATAATAGTTAAGTTTAAAATAGAAAAGATAAAGTTTTAGTGTCACAATGGCGATCATCAAAATTTTGAGCATTTAGAAGGATTTTTGTGTGATATTTATAACCTCAAATGGTCTTCTTGGGCATTCACAAGGTGGACAATCTTTAGATCTTCTTACGAAGTCTAGAAATTGATGAGATGAGTTAACAAATCATCTTCAATGACTATCACCCAATAAAGATGAGATGTATGAAGGTGAGGTGCATCTAAGGAACTTCCTCAAGTACGCAAAGCAAAAGGAAATTTTTTACTACATTTGATATGTTCTAGAGAGGTGGCGACTCATCTCTCGCTGAATTGTCTCATTCTCTATGACAACTGATTCGTCAATCAATTGAAAATGTTTTTCTCAAATAATTTATTATTTTTATATTTTGAAATCCGTGGTCAGTTACTAATGATGATTGACAAATAACATTGACGATATTTATGTCGATGATCAAACGATTCTAATAGCTTGATCGTTGACCAATGGTTTGCAGAAAAATTGAGAGTTAAATAGAAAAAAATATAAATTTTGACTCTAGTGGGATTCAAATCCTTGCTAGTCACTTGGTTGTGTGAGAGAGAGATAGTGAACTACACGTATACCGTTGACCTAATGATGTCATGGGAGAATTTCCTTCTTATAAGACATGAGCATTTTAGGTATAAAACTAGCCGGTGAGCATTGACGTGAGTTTAGTCCCACATCGGTTGTTTTTTGAAGTATGAGATAAATATATATCAATATCTCTTTTTGTGTTCAAGTTCCCTCTCCTAAAAAAAAAATGTACCTAGGGAGAGGGCTAAGTGAGGTGGTCTGCCCTCAAATACACACATGTGTACGACCATCACTCATTGCTTTATGCTTAATTGGCCCCTAGTGATGTGGAAGGAGAGTGACGTACACATGCTCTACATGGGTCCCTTAGCCACTTGAGCCCTTAACTTGTGGCTCCCTTGATTGTACTTTTGATTTGTGTAGTGCCCTCTAGATCCGCTTTGGGGTCTTGGCTGGCCAGTGGGGTCCCTCATTTTTTCTATTCTTTATTTATTTTATTTTTCTTTATTTTATCTTTAAAATATGATTATAAAAATTATATAAATTCACATAAAATCACATAATTAGTCAAAATTTAATATTAATTAATTAAAATCATTTTTATGAGTTTAACTTAAATTTAAATATATTTATTATGAGTAATACTAAAAGTATATTCTTAACTAATTATTAAGTCATGATTATGAAGACATTATTAAGATATTTGGGTGATGAGTGGAGAGAGATTTGGGCTAAGTCACAATAGGTGGAGAGCATGTTAGTCTCCATGAAGAGAGAACAATCTTTGAGGAGATTAATGTATTTGACTAAGACATGTGGTGTTGAGAGTCATATTGTGTCCATGAAGGGTGTGATATCTACAAAATCCAAACTAAAGTGATTGGGCCACTAATCTCGTAAAGTTAGCCTATATTTTTAGGGAGAAATAGGAAACTATAGTAGATAAGATATTCTAGGACTAGATGTAGCCTAATGAGGGGCGAACCAATATACAAATTATGTGTTCTTAGGTGTGATGAGAGAAAGAGAGACTATAATGAACTTGCATAGAGAGAGCAAAAAGTTAAGTGAATCAATATCCATCATAGAGAAACTATGTGAGAACTTACGTTGACACATACACTTGTAAATATAATAGAAAAATATAATAAAACCAATAGGAGACAAATTTACCTCCCCCTTCCCCCATCTTATTGTTCCACTTAGCCACATGTAACCCTTCAATGAATTCCTAGCTTCTAGACTCACTACAAATGTTAGTTGTAGCAAACACCTAATTTATTCAACCTTAAAATTTTATTATTTGATTGGCATGACCCTCCTACTTTATATTTCAATTAGTAAAGAATGTTACAATTGCTACAAATTTTCTAAGTTTTTAGTCATCTCCCCCCCCCCCCCCCATATGCTACTATATGCATATTATATGGTTGATCTCCTTTGAGTTGTGTTCATAAGATCAGTATTAACTAAGTATAATCAAACAATAGCGTATTTAAGTCATTATTCTGATCAAAGTATCATTTAATATTTATGGAAGCAAAGTCTTATTCCCTCAATTCTCTCTTTGCAACCTTTGTCTCATTTTTTTCTTGGCCATTATTTATCTTTAATATTTTCTTATTGGATTTTAGTTTTACTTCATGCTTAATAGTGAGCTATTGACATTTCAGAGACTATTGATACAATTTCTAAGACTCATTTACTTTCTTATAACTCCAATATAATCCATGTTGTTGGTATTATTTAGTTAGAACATTAGCATCAGTCATAAGTGCATAAAATGAACCGATTAAAATTCAATATGATATTAATAGTGTCCATGCTTATCATCCAAAGCATAATGCTTATTTCATATCATCCAAGCAACATGCTTACCATCCAAGCATTATTCTTTTACATTCCATATATTTTGTCGATATCAAATGAGAATAGTTTTAAAAGTTAATTGGTTGAGATGACATAAAGAAGATGAAGATAAATATTACATAAAGTGAGCTGTGTTTAGAGAGTTGGTGTATCTCCATGTGCAATAGAATATAAAAGGATCTCTTTTATGAAGAAAATTTTGAAAACTAGTGCTCTTCCTATGTGCCTTGTTGCATCCTTAACATTATTATTAAATTAACCTATAAGTTTGAAGAACTAAAAATAGAAAAAATTGACCTTGCGTTTCATATTTTCTAGGTAAAGCTTGTGTGAGTAGCACCTTTAAAAAAATGATTATTTCATTCTTTAAAAAATGCATAACAAAGGACACAGATGTAATATTCGATTATTCAAACATGCTAGAAAACCTCAAATTGAAGGGTTCACCTCTGAAAAAAAATGTGGCTTCTTTATTAAAATGTAAAATTTAGATTCACTGAGCTTCCAGAACGACTCTCACCAGAGGAGTGGTTTGATAGTTGGAAGTCATTGGCCAGTGCAAGGTTCTAAGGAAATTGTTTCTAAATACTTCAGCACCATTCCCTTTTAAATCTGTATGAACAAAGTTATTACGTGTGGATCTTTTTTGAAATCCAACTCTGCCGGCCCGAGTAGGAAGATGACACACCTTTCTTTCCTTGCCGCCTAAAACCCCCCGACGGCCTAACCACTTCCACTCTCGGCGTTTTCTGCCTGTAAAGTTCGCACCCGACGATTTCGCTTGGCCAGGCCGGCAAGCCCTCGTTTCAGGTAAGAGCATAGCTTTCTATCTCTCTTGCGGTCGCTCGTTTAAACTGCATTGCTGTAGGTGTCGTGTGGCCGGGCAAGCCTTCGTTTCAGGTTTGGGCTCTCTCTCTCTCTCGCTCGAAAACTGCATTGCTGTTGTCGTTGCTTTTCGTATTCCGTTTCCTTCGTTTGATGGGGATGAAAGCGACCCTCTTGAGTTAAAGGGGGAAATCGGAAGCATAGCGTTAGATTTCTCTCGGAACCGTTTGCCTAGTTTTTTCCAAATAAAAACAGCATGTCATTCGATGGTTTTCAAGCGTTCGAAATACCCAAAAACTTTCTGCGCCCCACATCTAATGCTGATAAACCAGCGATTGCTTGACATTTCAAGCCCACCTTATGGTCTGGACAAGACTTTTGCTTTGGTTGTGGGCTTTGATTACTCATGATTTATTTGTTGGCTTTGATTATTCCTTCAACCTTCGAACATAAACAATCACGTTTTGCTCTCTTATTTCTCCCTTTTATCTCTCTTTGTTTCTTGTCCGTTCCTGAATTAATTAGATTACATATTATTTAAATCTTATTACGCAATTTGAAGTCTAGTTTTTGGACTTGGAATTTTTTTGCAAGTTCATGAGTTAGTGTTATCGTTAATTTTGCATTGTCTCCTCGCTTTCTGGACAATTTTTTATGTAACAGTTACATTCTTTTTACATGACAAAGAAGTTTCATGAACTGCATTCATCGGGTCTACATTAGTAAAGGCTACCTTTTTTTATCCTGCATCACATTTTTTTTTCTCAGAGTTATCTAGGATGGAATTCCTAGTACAAGTGTTTGAAGGAATTTCTCTCTCTCTCTCTCTCTCTCAGGGTAGGATGGAATGCATGATGTCCCACAAACGTGGGGTGGGATAGTTATGCATCAATGGTGGGGGTGTGATCTTAACAGTTGACTATATCTCCGAATGACTTAAAGCCACCTCATTATGTAAAACGTTAAACTGTAGAAGAAATCAGGTGGCTTTTGGGCACTGGGTGATCAACTGGACTGTTTTATCTGTCATAAATTCCCCCAGCTCAAGATGAATCATATGGTTTGTCCAGATAACAGAATATTCTATCCGTCATAAGAAAGGCTAAATAATGTGCAAGATGTCTGTTTCCTTCCATTTTCATGTCCTTTGTAATTGCGTTTCTTAGGTAAAATCATTTATTTGATTGCTTTTAATGTCATCTTTCTCCTAACTACTCTCTTTAGGAAACAGTTAGTTATCCTTCAGGTTGCACTGTGTGACAACTATTTGGATTCAAACTGGAACTCTACTTCTTTTTAATTTGATGAACGACCCCACTGTCTAGTTTAATTAATTCTGGCGCATTTATATGTTTATAATTCAACACCGAATGATGTTTCCTTTGGAATTCTTGGTCTGCTCCATCTTGTCATCTGAAAACTTATTGAAGATAGCTCATTTTGGCGCAGTATCCGTTTTATGCAGTTAAAGTCTCTGGAGAAAAAATTATCTTATGCTGATGAAAATCACTTACAGCTTGAAGTGGCATCGAAATACTGACATCCTGTTTGAAACATCAAGTCTGTTATTAGCTGGCAGTATATGATTCTTCTATGTTATACATGTCTTGTTATTTCAAGTGTTTTGTTCCAATATTTCCTTTGGGAATCCTACTAGATTTATGAATCCAAATGCCCAGTTCTCATATTGAAGTCACTCTTCTTCTTCAGGCTGTGTGAATGAAGAATAGCTCTCTTGTCTCTCACATGCCGAGGAACGGTTCAAGTTCCCCTGGGAATAGGATTGCTGTTGATGGGCCCCATAATGGACAGCAGCCACATTTTTCAACCTGGAAAAATAATGGATCAAATGATCCAAAGGTGCGACCATTGCCCTCTTGGGAGTCTTCTGCAAGAAAGGAAACGCAAGATGCTTACCGCAGCTTTACTGCTAGCTCAGCGAACATGCAAAATTCTGATTTTATGGAAAGAGATGGTTCTGCTGATGTCATAATTAGTAAATTCACTGCACAGCCATTGGATGCAAACTCACACTTTAGTATAGCGCCATCTAACTTACCTGGAAAACCATTCAGCTCTCCAAGCAAGGTAATTTTTTGGATAGTTCACTGCATGTTGGTGATGAACTTAATGGTTTACTATATCAAGAAATCTTTGAAAGTTGTGGATTAATTCTGGTTCCAATAATCTAATCCACAAGTTTAGAAATGCATCTTTAAAGATGCATTTCTTCTGTTAACTATGACTTAGTAATCCTGAATCAAGCCACCATTTCTTTCACCAGATTCCAACTAAATTGACACGAGGAAGAATTCGAGTCTGTCATGCACCATGCCAGTAACGCAATATGCACAAGTTCAAACCTTCACCAAGTAGAACCTTAAAGAATTAAATTTTCCTTCTCTCAGTTACCAAGTTTGATTTCCTTTTCATGTGTTTTAAACACCTTTCTCTCAGTTTATCGTCACTATTGCTATCTGTATCTTCTGTCATTTCATTTGCTATTGCTTTTTTTCTGCACACATACTTGAACCTTCCTGTTTTGTTATTTCTTACATTGCCAGTTTATGCTATGTTATGAGTCCAATGTTGATAAAGACTGTAATACGGACTATTATGGAATAAGTATTTTTTGCAAGTATTCATTCAATAGAATTATAATTGAAGGATCACAGAGGAATTTACCACCTTCTTTTCATCTTTATCGTTACTTGATCATGTGGACCACAGCTTATTCTATGCTTCATTTATTTTCTCCTTAGATACTTTCTTCGTGTCACCTTCCAGGTCAGAGACCAGGTCATCCATTAGAAAATGGGGACTGCAGAGACCTGGGATGGATAAGTTAAACCATGTGTAGATCTGAGGTGGATAAGTTGGTTCTTCGTGCCATATCTTTTTCTCTTGGTTTTGTGAATCTTAAAATCAGATTATAATTCATCCTTAGTCTCAGTTCATACTCAAATTTGTCTCTTTATGCTCTGACACCAAGCCACATTGCATATCCTAAGACAGCTTTTCTTGAATATGTGATAGCAATAGAGAAGATCTGTGACCAAGCTCTCCTTTGATCTCAACTTACCATGATTGAGACACCGTTTATGCACTTATCTTGCTTGATAGGTATTTGCATAGAAATTTATCTCTTATTTTTATCCATCATATTAATTTTTAGCTGGCTCTGTTGTGTGGACGTATATCACACAGATTTTTCTGGACTCTAAATCCCTTGTTTTCTGCAAACTTTTACAGGGAATGACTTTCTTTTTACAACTTCTTGTAGTCTTCCATTGTTTCAACTTGGAATATTGTACTTTGTTGCATATCTGTGCATAAATTCTTTTTTAGCATTTCCAAGCAGTCTTGCTCTCTCTTCAATATAACAAATTTTACAGTAAGTCACAGTAGTCATATTTTCTCAAGAACTTTCTAGTTTCACCTCCTTTTTTCTAAGGTCCTGAAAGTTTATGTTAAGTATCGACATTACTATGTTCTCTATATTATTGTTAGCCCAGCTGCCTGCCGTTTTAGCTAAACTTTCCTCCACAGTCATTTAAGAGCATCCCAGTTGCCTCTGGCTTCATGCCTCGTATATCCACCGATTCATTCGGAATGTCCTTATATCTGAATCACTTTCTAGATGCTTCTCTCCTTTTTCATGAGCCCATTACTAGCTCTATGTTTGAGGGATGACCTCTGGTGCCAGAGTTCATGACGTTATTTTGAAGTCAATTTCAGAATGTTACTATCTTTTTGTGTAGTTCCCGGTATTGTTCTCTTTGGTTGCAATGTTAGTGCTACTTGGTTCTTTCGTTTGATGTTGGTTTATGTTCAAACTGGTGTTGCAAAGGCGTATCACCCCAGAGGAAATTTTCCCTATCTCAGTGATGGAGAGCATAGTCGAACTTTCCAAGGGACGAGCTCAACAGGGTTCAGTTCTAATGGTCAGAGTGTGATAGATATCGAGAGAAATAAGATGACAGGGTATTTCAACAGAGGCAGAGGTCCTGGCATCCTTTGTGAGGAATCTCGAGGTCCTCGTGCTGGCAGAAGTTTGGGCTCCTCTTCAAGTTCATCAACCACCAGAGATTGTTCAAACTCTTTGATGAACAGGGATAGATACAATCGCTCGGATTTCCGGATCGAGTACAAACAAGCCAAGTTCTTTATGATTAAATCATTTAGTGAAGATGACATCCATAAAAGCATCAAGTATAATGTTTGGTCAAGCACTCCACGGGGGAACAAAAAGCTGGATGCCGCCTTCTGTGAGGTGGAGGCGAGACTGGACAAGGGCACCAAGTGCCCAATCTTCCTCTTATTTTCTGTAAGTGTTTTATCAGAGGAAGCTGCCTGTAGATTGATTTCTGATGCTGCCTGCCTGATGAAAGTTTATTTCCCTTTCAGGTGAATGGTAGTGGACAGTTTCTTGGGTTGGCAGAGATGTTTGGGCCAGTGGATCTCAAAAAGACTATGAATTTTTGGCAACAAGACAGGTGGCATGGGTTCTTCCCCGTGAAGTGGCACATCATAAAGGACATCCCGAATGTCCTCTTCAGTAATATACTCCTCGAGAACAATGATAACAAGCGTGTGACCGCTAGCCGGGACACTCAAGAGGTGGCCAACTTCCTCACACGTTTACGTTTGTCTTGAAATAATCTGTCATCTTTTTATCAGAGATGCTGGAAGCTAAAAGTTTTTGACTGTTTAGTGCTCCCCCTTTCATGATCTTTAATGCTTCAGATAGGACTTCACCATGGTTTGAGGATGCTGAGTACTTTCAAAGATTTTCAAGCGAGAACATGCATACTTGATGACTTTGCATTCTATGAAGAGAAGGAAAAGTCCTTGCGGGCCAACAGGAGTGCAGCACAACAAGTAGCCATGAGGCGCTGCCCGGTAAAGATTCTTATGATTTCTTACATTCTAATTGGGTTTGATTTTAATCTGCTTAAACAGTCGTTGAGAGGAAAAAATAGTCACAAGAGAGACCATCCCTGATAAGATGCCTCCAAGATGTTCAAAACCATATGAAGCCCCGCTAGACCCCGTTTTCTAGGTTAAGGGATAAAGATGAGCTTGGAAGAAAGATAAGCATTCAGTGAGTTTAGTGACTGGTGGACTGAATTTATATATTAGTAAACGAAATACTCTGCAGTATGATATAAAGAAATTCTATCAAATTTAAATTAACAAATCCGAAAAATTCAAAGTTCATTTGGGTAGAGAAAGTCGTATCTATGAGAGCAGGAGGAAGCTGTTCCAGTATCCACCGAATATTACACACTATTCTGTCTGATCACTAAAAAAATGGGTCTTTTTTAGCATATTTCCTTGGGCAGAATCTCTGGTCTCAAGATTGTTCTATTTCACAGGATCATGCAGAGCCTGTGAGAAGAACAGTGCTGTCAAGGAGATTTGAGGGTAGGGAGGACGGTAGAAATGCCGCCTCTCTTGCTGCTCTCACTGAGAGGCTTTCAATCCAATCAACACAGGGGAGGCTGAAAAGACCCATGATGCCAAACTATGAGTAGGTCATGCTAGTCCTTCATGGAATTATTTCCAGACCCATTGTATTTACCTCTTTCAATGGCACTTAATTTTGGAATGTTGGCACTGGCATTATCTCCAAAATGCCTGTTCTATGGCAAAAGAAGTTTCCTATTTTGGGACTTGTGGAGTTGGGCTGGATGAATAAAGTATGTGATCATGATCTATTGTCAAATTTGAGCACATGCACATCAATAAGCAGGACTGCAATAATTTATTTAATACTTTGTTGGTATTTCAATGTTTTTTCAATGCAAGATTAGTAAATCAAAGTAATAAGTCAGGTCCATTATCAATTTCTTGTTGTTGTAAATAATGCGTTTAGTTATGTTGTATATTATTATTAATTGTAATTCCTACATGTCAATAATAAGGTAAAATTCTTCACTGGTCTAACCATTAAACATAATTATGTTTGAGGATTGAATACACTTATTTTTCAGGTTTCATTGATAAGAAGTTAACCAATAGGATCCAATTATTTTGTAGAAGTTTGAAACAATCAATTACTAAGGAATGGGGAATTACATATAATTTAATAAATGCCCTTTTTTAATATCCTAGATGATCATGTGGTTGAGCATCACCAACAAAAAAAATGATGGCTGAACCAATTGATGTAGAAGAAGGCAGGCTGTAATTTTAAAGCTAAAATAATAATATATTTAAACACATGAATGACCATTAGATGTAAGTGTTCTAGAAGATGTAGAAGTATACTTTACAATCTATGCTTTGTGGTTTGGCATAATTGAGGGTGTCAATAGGCAATATCGTTTGGGAAGAAGTTTATATCCCAGCCTTTTTCTATTGCTAGTGGATATGACTATGAAAATTTTGAAAGAGGTTTATGCTCTAATAGCTTAGATCATCAAGATGTTGTGCTTTGACATAGGTTGAGTGGACTTTTAAATCTTCAAGTGTATAATGCATTCATAAGCCATGTTGCTTGTGCCCTAATCTTGAGTCTCATACCCATCACATTCATTTGTGTCTACCTCCTCTCCCATGTCCTAGTGAAATGTGCCCTCATTAGAAAACCTTGAGCTTTCCAAATGAATCTTGTTCTACATTCTTAAGCACTAGTCCAAAAGGTGCAATTATGTAGTTAGTTGAGACTGAAGTCTCATAAGACATGGTTTGCAATTTATTATGTCTTATTTTTTATGGCTTGCTTTAATATTATTAGACTCACAGTCATCTTAAAATTCTAAATGAATTGATATAAGAGAGCATACAAAACCCTAAATTGTAAATTGAAACACTAAACCCTAAACCTTAAACCCCAAATTATAATAGAAGTGGAACTAACATCTCAATGAATATACACTACCATCACCCTCATACCAAAATGGAGGTGGGCTGGAGGATGTAGGTGTGGTTGACCTGCCAAAAGTGACTAAATAAAAGGTGAGCCCATCTAAACTCTTACCTGAAGCTGGTCATTTGGTTATTGTTTGGTGCCTTGACCCACTCAATTCATTGCCAAAACAAATAGAAAAAAAAAAGGGAGAGGTTATCTTGAGGAAGTGGAGTGAAAGCTCCAAAAGTTAGTATCCCCCCCCTCTCCTACCTCAAGCCTCCAAAAAAAATAAAAAAGGAAAAAAAAAGGGGAAGAGAAGAGACAAAAGATGAGGAAGAAGAGATAATTTTTTGAGGAAAAAGCCACCCACTTTATGTAAGCCCTCCACCATCTAAAGAAACAAAACAGTAGTACTGGTGGGCACAAGTTCCAGAATTCCATGGTGCACTGGTCAAAGGTAGGAGGATGAGTGGTCACCAAGGATAGTCAGCCAATGCACATTCCAAGGCCCATTCCCCAAGTGACAGGGGTGAAGCAGTGGAATGATAGGATAGTTAGCCTATCTTGAATGCCTCAAGTTGGACCGGAGGGATTCTAGTCTAGTCTCCAAATCCATATAGACCAACCAAAGTATAAGAGGTGGACTGGATACGTCAATTGGACAACAGTAGTGACTCTAGTAGTGACTCCATTGGCTGACAGGCCAGGCCACCTTGAAGACTGATGCAGAACCCTCAAGCCCCACCTAAATTAGCCAAGACCTTCTTGAAGCAGGTCGGACCTCCTAGCCTACCCGAGCAGATTAAAGATGTTTTAGCCATCCCCGGATCCATCTAAGCAATTGCCCCCTATTTGTAAAGTACCCCTCTTCCTATCCGGGGCTTGAGGCAAGAAATAGCTTGATGAACCATTTTGTTTGCTATGCCCCGGCCCCTCAATCAAGGTCATAAGGGAGAGAATCCCCCCCCCAAGGCCTTGTGATCACAAGATACTTGGGATAGAGTAATTGAATGTTGTACATTTTTAGGAATGCAAGAACTTTGTTTAAAAAATATTTAAAAAATTAGAAAACACCCCAAATCATAAACCTCAAACCCTAAACCTCACATTGCAAACCTTAAACCGAAAACCCTCAAGTCTTAAACCCATATTGTGAAAGAAATTTTTTTACATAATAAATTATTTACCCTTGCTTGGAAGAAAAACAAGATGAGAAAAGTTCTACACTACCAAAATAATTTATGAGACCTTAAAATATAGTAATTATGAATTTAATGAATAAAATATAAATATAAATAACTAGTAGGATAATTTTCTATAATCCCACCACCATATAAATTATGATAGTTTGATGTGTGTTTAGGTCTACTTGTATCACTATAATCCTTACATATGAGATATATCATCACTATAGCAAAAGTCAACTGTGTTCAAAATGAGTCATAGAGGCAATCAAGGAGTGCAAAGTTGTGAAAAATACCATTTTGTATTGTGCTTGAGCATAGTTTTTTGAGATATTTCAAAAGCACAGTCCCCCAAATTACCATAGGAGAAAAAAAACATGAATTTTTAGAATTTATATAAAGTAACATAAAAAAAAATCAGAATTTTTGCATACACCCTCTTGAGTTGATATTGCTAGCTCACAAAAGCCCACTAGTATTTATGCTTTTAGCTTTTAAATATGCTACATTTTACAATGCAGCTTGAGAAGAGGGCAAAACAATTGGAAGAAATCTACCATTAGTAGTTTCATTTATAGTAGAAATATTATAAATGAAAATAATGAACCAAAAAATATATTAATGATTTAGCACTGATTGATGGCTTCATTAAAAAAAAATTGTGATAATAACACATGGAAGAAGATAATACAAAATTTTATGGTTCTATAATAAGTATTAGATGATCTTACTAATTGCTATTGAAAAGAGCCTTGAATTTAGTAAACTCAAACCCAAGCTAAAATAGTAATTTTAAACTAAATGTTAGTATGCTATTCAAAATGTTTATATATGATATTCAACTATCATACATAACGTACATTGGTTGAGAAAATATGTTTAGATTGTAAGGTTGGCTTTTTCTATCATAAATTCTGATTTAGATCCATGATGACATTGATCCATTCAATGGTGAAATTTTGTCTCTAACTAAACTATTATGACTTAACAATTTTTCCATGGAGCTATTCTTCTTACTCAATTTTATATCTGATTAAAAAGTGAGTTGGCAAATAGCCTGAAAATTAAAATACCATATTAGCCAATAATGTTGGTAATGATGTTTAGGCACCAAGGTTGCATTGGATGGTTAGATAGCTTGAATCTCAAATGGAAATTCCTTTGGTGGATAACTATGAGACTAAAAGCCTTATTCATTCTTAAAATACACATTTAAATCAATAAAAATAATTTAATACATATTTATCACTAATGAGGGAATAAAATGATTGTATTTTTGGACATATGACAAGAATTAGACTAAGAATGGGGGATTCAATTGGTTTAATCTAACTGTTAAATCTCTCTCCTTTTATTTCTTTCTTATCTTTTCCTAATTACTCAAATCAATGAAATATTAATAAATTTTTATCATGGTTTGTTCTTCTTAAACCTGCTCTCCTTTCCAAGGACATTATGTTATTGAGTTTCACTAACAATTTATTATTTCATGGCATATTAGAAGGGTTAATTCTCCCAAACCTTCACCCAAAAATATTTATGGAGTTACAATTTTGAAAGATCTAACACTAATTACAAGGATCTGACGTGACCTAGTCATTGTCTAATAAATCATATAAATTTAAAATTTATAAAACTAGAAAATATCAATTTTTAGATGTTTAGAAGTATTTTTAAACAAATATATTAATTATAATTCAATAAAAGTTTTAAAAATAGTAAAAAAAATCTAAGTCAATCCTAAGAATGTAATATAATATCAAGTAATATTTTAAATTTTCCTACAAAAAATATGATTTTTTTTATAAAATTTAGATTAAGAAATAAAATAAAAATAATTTAAAATTTATGAAAAAGAAAAATAAAGGTATAGACATCAAGATGATGTTAGTGCCTGATGAATGGGAATCAAGCAAAAATAAAGTTTCAGGAAAAACTCTTACATAAGTGATTACAGATGATTTAATTAATCAAATTAAGATTTATAAAAACTAGAAGAATCATAATTAAATAAAGAATAATTTAGAAACTTGACATCACACAAAGGATCACTAAATGAAGTAAAAACTAAGTTAAAAGTAGGACAGGTAGAGTTCCAGCCTTGGGATAGTGATCTTTAGAATTTTGTATATTTGGGATGATTATCGTGCGATGTCTACAACCTCAAAGACTCTCTTTAGATGTAAATGACTTAGACATTTACTAGATCTTCTTTCAAAGTCTAGAAAATAATGGTGGAAGTCAAACTAGTTAAAAAATGACAAAATAGAGTTTCGATGTCACAGCAACAATGTGTCAGAATCTTAAATGTTTGGGACTATTATCGTGCAATATCTATGGTCTTAAAAAATCTCCTTAGACAAAGGCAATGTGGGTAATCTTTAGATCTTTTTGTGAAGTCTAAAAATCAATGAAGTGAGTCGCCAAGTTGTCTCTAGTGGTTGTCACCCGATAGAGTAGAAAAATGACAACTTTGTGACTATCTAGCGACTATCACTCAATAGAGATGAGTTAGATGGAGGTAGGGTGCATTTTAGGGAGCTTCATCCTCAGGTCCTCGTAGTAAGAGGAGGCTCTTCATCTCATCTGGTACACTCTTAAGAAGTGATGACTCGTCTCCTAGTGAGTCGTCCTCTTTTTGACAATGGTTTGTTTGTCAATCAATCAAAGATAATTTATTCAATGAATTTGTGATCTTTTTATTGATGAATTCATCGACAATAGTTTGTTTGTTAAGTAATTTTAGTAATGATGCTCCATGAATTGTATTGACGAGACTTTTGTTAATGATTGAACAATTTTAGTAGCTTAATCCTTCACCAACAATCTATAAGAAAATCATGATTTAATCAAATAAAAATATAAACTTTAGCTCTAGTAAGATTCGAATCCTCACCGATCACTCACCTACATGAGAGAGAGTGAAATAAGTATGTGAATATCCTTATAAAGTGATATCAATAGGGTACCACTTTCTGATAAATAAAAGGTATTTGAGATAGAAAAATCATTAAAATATTTTAAGGAATGTGTGATTGAGATTTAGTCTCACATTAGTTATACGTCAAATTTTGAGACAAATATATAGTAATACAAGATTTAAGAATTAATGAGTCATTTTCTCATGTGTATACAACCACTCTTTGCCCCCACATTTGGTTAACCACTAGTGTCGTGGAAGGAGAGTGACACACACGTGCCCCCTATCAGTCCATCCTTAGTTGCGCAAGCCCTTACTTGCCACTCCACTCAACTTTGCTTCCAACTTGCTTGTTGGCATGACTAGCCAACAGGTTCCCTCCTTTTTTTATCTTTTTATTCTCTTTTATTTTCTTCATTTATCTCAAAAATAAGATTAGAAAAATTATATAAATTTTTATAAAATCACATAATTACCCAAAAATTTAGATTAATCAACTAAAAACCACTTTTCACAATTTAACATAAATATAAGTGTATTTATCATGAGTTAAGGCTAAACCTATATTATTTATTAATTATTAATTCATGATATTAAAGACTTATCAGATCACTTCTTTTGAATAATAAGTCATTACTTTTGATGATTTTGAAAAATTAGATATTGACCACAAAAAATACAATGATTCAATGCTTGTGATGGTTCTGAAAAATTGGATATTGACCACAAAACTACAAGGATTTAATGCTTGTGATGGTTCTGAAAAATTGGATATTGATGAATTATAAAATTTTAATGAAGAAGATGATTAGTTGTTATTGATGTCTTCATCATCTTCTCATTAAAAGTTGTTTGAATGTTGAATACTTTCTCTTTGATTTAAAGGAAGCACTTTCTTGATTGGATTTTGTTATGAACCTCGAGTGAGAAGGTAAATCGCATACCCTGGTCCAACCTTTGAAGGTCCCACTCCACCGAGGCCAAATGTCTTTAGTGAAGATAATCCAATCAAAAAGAATAAAGGAAAGATTTTGAAAAAGATTCAAGAATAATAAGAAGTATTTCTAAGGTCAAATCGACCCTTGAAACATATGAGTCTAAATCAGAACTTGTTAGGGGGAGAATCTCCCATTTTTCCTCTACGTTTTTCCTCCCCTCATTATTTAGGGCCTTCTCTATATTTATAAACCTTGGTACATTATTCTTGAATGGTTCCCATCAATGTGGGGGTTTAAGTCGTCTTTTGAAGACGACGGTCGGCTTAGTAGCAATACTTTTCCTCATGAGTTTCACCTTGTCTACAAGGTGAGATATAGGTAAATGTTGAAGGAATGTCAATACCATCATTGAAGACAATTCAAGCTCTAGTAGATGTTTCCATTTTATTAGTATCTCTATGCCTTGTAGATTTGACGTGGTCTATTATTCCTTCTAGAATTAATATTCATTCATTATCTTCTAATAATGTTGGAGGAATTTTTTGGCTTATGTTATCTGTTCTTAGTGTCTTCTTGAGCTGTAACATATGGAACACTAGGTGAAGAATAGAATGGTGTGGCAATTGTAGCTTATATGCCACTAGTTCAATTCTTTCCACAATAAGATCTGGACCAAAATAATGGGAATTAAGCTTCTCATTTTCTCTTTTCACTAGGAACCTCTTTGATACTTATTTGCATTGGGCTTCATTCTCACTTATGCTTTAAGTAGGTTGAATTTAAAAACCTTGATGATACCATCACATTCTAAGAGTATTTGATCTAGAGCATCTATGAGTGAAGGGGGAGTCTCATATTTTATAAGTTTTGAGGGGTCCTTGTCATATATTACTCAAGACTAATCGCCCTCTATCAAATACCACTATTTTTAAGAACTCATAGAGTCTCACAACTTACTTGATAAATACTTGAGCGACCTCCTTGGCCGAGAATGGGTGATGCAAGGTAATAAAATGACTATACTTTTTTTGTTTATCAACCACTACTAGTATTGCATTAGAACTATACAATTTGGGCAAGCCTTCAATCAGGTCTATTGAGAGGTCTTTCCATATTTGTGCAAGTATTGACAATGGTTGAAAACTTCTACTAGCACTAGTGAAGATGATTTGCAATGTAAGCAAGTGAGACAATTATTGATATATGCCTCTTTTCATTCCTTACTAATATAATTGTTGAGAAATTTAGTGGTATATCTTCTAGAACCCATAATGTCCACCTATAGGACTGTTATGGAGGAATTAAAGTAACCAAGTAATTAGGGGGAAAGGTGTTGGAAGTACCAATCTTTTTTTATACAATAAAGATTCATACTTCAAGGAATATAACTCATTGTATGTACCTCCTTCAGAAAAGGAAGTTTTGATCTATTTAAGTCTAACATCATGGTCCACAACTAATTTAATCGCTTCAAAGTCGATGGATTTAGTTCAACTTGTAGTATTAATGGAGATCAAGATAATACATATGTGACCTTATTTCTCTTCCTTTCTTTACATTTATTTCAAAACTATATCTTGCTAGTTTCATTAATCATTTATGATACTCAGCATGAACTTTTTTTTGTTAAAATAAGAACTTAAGATGATACTGATTTTTTTTATGATAAAATACTTTTTCTACAGACTATAAAGTTCAGGAATTTAATGATATTCATCACTGAAATTGTCTACACTTTATGTTAATTCACACATTTTGGTACAAATTGAAGAATATGTGGATATAGGAGTTCATAGTTGTAATCATATATACACAACTAACTGTAATGAAAAAAAAAAGGTAGTGTTGGTGTTAGTTGAGTATTATATTCTACAAGAGTGTTAGTTGTCTTATTTTTAAAAATCCAAGTCAACTAAATTGTTGCACAAGTAGAAGCTTTTGATCCACAATAGATAACTATATGAATCAAGTCAAAAGGGACGAGATTGTTGAGATTTACTCTCAAAATAAGTTTTTTAGTTGACAAAATTGTAGATGGCATAAGTGAATTTCACTATGCATAATAGTTTATCATGAATTTGAGATTGGTGAGACGTGTTTTTAAGATAGTTTACACATAAGCAAAATATCTACAAGATGACTAATACTCATAAGAAACTAAAGACACAAAAAGGAAATAAAGTGATATCTAAATGGCATATTATATGACGCCTTATATTCTATTGTGCAGTTCATAATGCATCTTAACATATGAGGAGCTACGCTGTAAAATAGAGAAGTGTATTAAAATATGGGGCTTGATATTATGATATATAAGAATTATGTTGTGAAATATTATTTCATACGAATATTAGTATCCTAATATATAAAGTTTACATTAGGAAACATAAGTATCAACTATTAGAGAAATATTTGAACATTTTATCATATCAAGTAAAACACAAAACACATGAAATCTATGCTAATATAAGTTAGTATATAAAATGAAATATTAGTTAATATATGATGCCATACCTCAATATGCGAAATTTATAACATACTATTATACATGCCATTATGATGTATTTTTCATTATTCAAAGATAAGAGTAATTCAGGCCTCCCCCTCACTCTTTGTTCCGACATGGTCTCATTGGAGCCTTTAGTGGGTTTCATGACTATCTTTCCATGTTTGTTAAAATTTTCATCATTTTTCGTTTCAGTCATCATACGAAAAACAAATTTACTCATGTAAAAAGATTTTAGTCTAACATTTTTTAATGATTTGGATTTTGCTCAAACGTATTCTAATATTTTAAAAGCTTGTCTCTTGGGACCCCTCAAGTCTCAAAGAGTAGAAATATAACTTTAAGCCATTGACTCATATAAACACTACATTCATTGCTTTAGGTGGACTGATGTTAAGTCATTCATTTTTGATTCTCAGTTTTCGAGATTCTTGAGAATCGAAATTCTTAATGTAAGTGGGAAGATGATATTCAAGTGTTTCTAAAGTTTGTACAATTGTGAATACCTTAATATATGACATATGAAGGAAATTTTAGAGCTCAAGGGTTGCAAACTAGTGACAAAAGCTCACTCCTCTGATCACTGTAGACATTCATGATGAAATGGTTGTCTTCTTATAGGGAAAGTAATTATTGAAACATGTTTTAGATTAGGGATGGTCCTTCGACATTCAAGCGTCAAAGTTTCAAGGTCTAATTCATTCCAAAATTATAAAAAAATCTAACTCAATATGAAGCTTTGTTCTGGTGATTAATGACTGGGACATTACTTTTAAAAAATGAATCCAGATACAAATATAAGAATTTTTTTAAAACATAGTTCTAAAGTCAGGTCCTAAGAGCAGAGTTAATCATCATTTCGATTGACCTCTTTCTTCTCTCCCTTTACTATCGTCAAAGTTGCACTTCGTATATAATTGATTTGCAAATTTTCTGGTATTGATTCTTGTAAACCTTGTTGTAACTGATTGGCTACTTGTGCCAAGAGAACTTTAGGAACATGATAAACAAAATAGGAATGAATTTTTTGGGATTTTGGTTACTGTTCAGTAAGTAAATCATTATGTTCAACATCATTAAGAAATAAGCAACGACAGAGGGCCAGCACGCCACTGTGATCATTCTCTTAGTCATCTTTGCTAGTGCAAGCCGTCGGCGACCGCGCAGGATACGGCTGAGTCGACCGGACTACTTGTCTGGTGGCGGCTTGAATCCGCTATGTCCGGGATTCTTGGGCTTCGGAGACGGAGGCCCATAGTACTGTTTAAACACGGAGAATTTCCCCCTCATCTTTGTTGGAAACTCCGCCATCTCTCTAGCCAGAACCCCTTTATCTCCTGGAGAGCTCGAACGGCAAGGATCAACGGCCGGAGGCATCCTGTAATGAGTTCCGGTGGGGCTCGGATGGTCACCTGAGACAACACAGAACAAGCCGTCGAGTATGAGAAAGACAGCGACCGAATTTCGAGCGGTGTTAGGTGTTGACCCTTCCATTGAGCATGCCCGCGACGCTTTGTCTCTCCAATTTTTCTCTCCGGACAAATTAATTTCATGAAAACACGTAAATATTATTATTTTGAAAATAGGTTATCATCATTTTTACGAGCGTTCTCTTTTCAGCACTTTTCATTGTCTACCGCGGTTCGACTTCAATGTCTGGGCAGCGATGAGATGGCAGCTGTTGCCGAGTTTGTCAAATAAAACTATGACCAACACGTCAGATGCCGACGAGTCCTCTCTCGCTTCCACTGACAATTACGTACCATCAAGACTCAACAACAACTCCAGGCATGTTGAATTACAATCAAAATATTTAAATGGTATTTCTCGTTGTTCATGCGTAAGTGATATACAATTCCTCATTAAATTAAATGAAATAAATATTGATCGATGAAACAAAATTCTTCAACATGATATCATTAGTGCCTTCAACTTAGAAACATACTTTGTAAATTACGATTGTCATAAAAAGTCGACACATCAAATGGATCAGTTTGACGTCAACATAAGCTCACCCGTGTGTTTACCCAACATAAAAGGAAAATACAGAGATCTTTATCTAATACCGATTGTGGCCCGTCGTTCTCGGGATCAACCGGAGTCAGGTTTGTAGAGTCATGTGTCGGCGAGTAAACTCCCTACCACTTACACAAGATCAATTAAATTGTTCTAATTAATCAACTAAACTCCTTCTATCATATTGATACACCAATATATATTGCTATAGAATTATCGAGTATTAAACCGTTCACCAATGATCATGTTTCTACTTCAGATAATCTTTATTTTACTATAAAATAAGAATTAATGGTTATCTTCCCCTAAGCTAATTCCAACATGAACCAGAATATAATGATCAACTCAAGTTCAGGAATGGGAAGAGATCTTTATATGTCGCTGTTATTTAGAACATACATGCTTTCGTATTGTTCGTTGGAAAGGTTGAGCTATCGATTGCTACAAAAGGTTTTCCTATCCACCCATCCTCACTTGATGGAATTCTGGTGCCTCTTGCTATATGGCCCGGCTCCTTTATTCCCTCTCCCCCCCTACCAACAAGGCTCGACAGTTTTAAGAATTTGTCCACGGATCAGAAGGCAAAAGGCAGCGTGAGATTCAATGTATAGCATCTGAGACTTGTTCCCATATTTTTTACATGCCAGAAGAATGTCCTATTTTAAAGTGCAATAGCAATGACTACTGCCAAGAAACTCAAAAGCATATGTATATAGGAGAGGGGAATGAAGCATGGTACTGTAAATGAGACCCAACGGCTTCCGTGAGAAATAGTCTCTTGGTAAACTGATTCTCCCGGAAATAGATGCTCCATTTAAGGGAGCCTATTTCAAAGGGTCCCTCGTGGACCATTTCTAAACGAAACAGACAGGCTAATTTAAGGGCAGCAATAGCATTTGCTGCAAGAAAAACATCCCAGTGACGTCCCATGACGAGTGGGGAAGAAGGTATCAGAAGGCAGCAAAGAGGCCCATGTTTCTTCTGCTAGTCCTTGGTGAGAGGGGATGGCGCGTCGAGCAAGTTCTGCTTTCATAGCTTTCCCTTTCACCGCGTCTTCCAAATTGACGTCTTCGAATGCGTTTATAATTACACCAACGGCTCACCAACTAGGACAGGCATGCTGACCTCGCTATCTGCGAACAGCAGGCTCACTATTTTCTTTTCGCACAATCGGCCTTGACTAATTGTTTAAAATCTAATAATACAAGATAAATATTCAGGCCTGGTTTTTACGAAAATGTTATTTACTATTTAATAACGTATATAATTAATTTTTAGTTATATCTCATTTATTTCCTGAACTTCATTTTCGTTCATTATTTCTTATTTTGGTTTTTAATTTATTTCACCAAGCGATTTTTATGTAACATGTAGGTCTCCATCTTCTTTAATATCTTAACAGCTCTGTAATTAGTAAGATTAATTATTTTTTCATGATATTAACATATCTCTGAGGGACACAAACTAGGTAAACATACAAACATAATAATATTTGGTATAATATCTTGGCTTATAAACGGGAACACTATTCAATAGGGGGACAGAATTGATTGTCCTCTCATTCTTTGATATTTTCTAAACAAAAATTGTAATTATAAATAATAATCATCAACAGGACAATTTTTATCGTTGTTTTTTGGTCCATGTAACCTGCATCTACTCTCCAATGATACCATCCTTGATTTTACTAAATCTTTAGTGCAAACATATTAAATTTTGGGGTCTACAACCTACTAGATTTTACAACTCTAGCCTACTCAGATTTCTTAAATTTCTTAAATTCTATGGCTCTAAATGGTCAAAACTAGAGAAGCTCACTACTTCTCTCTTCAAGATTCCAGAGTTCTAGGCGGTCAAATTCCAGAGCTCTTTCAGATTCTAATGCTATAGGAGGCCAAATTAGAGTAGCCTTTTCTTTGACTTCAGGCACTAAGGAAACCTTATCTCTCACATTTTAATGTAAATAAGATGGAAGGACACTACCCAATGGTGAATATTTCATTTGATGCTTAATCACGATGTAGTGGTGTGAGGAATCGAATTCTTCTTCTTCATCATCACTTTCTGCTTATTCTTCTTTCCTTTGTTGAGAGGATCAGTAGCAACGGCGTAGTTTATACCTTTCTTCTTCTCATTCTCGTTCTCCTTTCTCGTCCTGCTCATTTGCCTCTTATTCTGTCCTCGATATCGAAGGTGAGCGGAGTGGATGATCTTTTCTTTCTCCACAATCTTCTTCTCTTCGCTTCGAGCTTTCTATTCCCATGCAATCAGACGTCTTTCTCTTCGTCTTTCCTGCAAGAATCAAAGATATTTCTGTAGTCGTTCCCGTACTCTTTATCTTTGATCTATGCTCGTGCATTCTTCTCTTCCCGCCGTTCTCCTCTTGTTTCCGATCCAGATCAGAGAGCTTTGTAGTCGTCGTTCTCCTCTGTTTCACGCGAAGATCCAATGGATTTTCGGACGTCATATTCCTCCACTTTCTGACGAATATCAGCATGATATTCCGTCGTTGTAATCCTCGTTTTTCCGGTGAAGGTCCGTGATATGTTTTGTCCTCAAACTCTTATTTCCCGTGAAAATCAGCAGCCTTCTCGTCGTTTGAAAGCTCACTTTTTTTTCCGGTGAAGAACAGCAGCCTTCTCGTCGCCGAGATCTCTCGTTTTTCTAATGAAGAACACCGGTCTTCTCGTCGTCTAATCTCACGTTTTTCAGTTGAAGAACCAGTTGATTTCCGGACTCGTTCTCCTCGACTTTCCGGCCAAGAATAGCTTGATTTCAGTCGTCGAACTCCGCATTTCTCAGGGGCACTTGACGAGTCGATCTTCATCCGATTTTCAGAGCTCAGGAGAGGGAGGATAGTTCACTTGATGGGTCGTCGAAAATCCTTATACTTCCGGTGAGAATCACGCGACCGTTCTTCCCCTTGAGTTCCTTCTTTTCCGTCGTGATTTTTCCTCTGTTTATTCCTCGTTCGTCAGGTGATTTCCGTCGTGATTTCTGTTCTCATTATTCCTCGTTTTTCCGATGATTTCTCGCGATTTTTCTTCCGATTACTCCTTGTTTTCTCGGTGTCTCCGGTTGCGAAGTTTGTTCCGTTTCTTCCTCGTTTTCCCTTTGTTTCTTCGTCGCGATCCTCCATCCGATTGTCCTCCATCGTCCGTGATTCATCGTCGAGATTTCCGTTCATTTTTCTCTTCATTCGTCCCTCAAAGGAGAGAGAAGAGAGAGAAGAGAGAGAAAATATATTAATAATCCGCAATAAAATAAGAGAGAGTAAAGAGCGAATATTCTCACGATAATCCGTATGAAAATTTTGAAAGAATAATTCGGGGAAATCACTATAAATATTTTCGGATCCTTAATGGCCCGAAAAAGGAATTTTTCTTAAACGGGCGAAGATCCTTGTTCAGATTTCGGATCCCTTCTATCCTGGAACCGAAAGTCAGATCCATTATTCCGATAATGGATCCGAAACGCCTTTTTATTAGGCCCGCTAAGTTAATTCATTACGCCTTTTAAATCAGACTCAATAAATAAACCAATTTAGATTTGACATCAGGCCAATAGTCAACTAAATTCACCTTCAATTTAGGCCCAAAAATTAAATCCATTTTATGTTAAATTCAGGCCAAATACTTAACTTAATTTCTCTGAATTTAAAATAAAATAAAATAATTATAAAATACATAAAATTTAAAGACCATTCTGTAACATAAAATGTTCAAATATAGATGCCGGGTTATTATATCACCTTAAACTTAATTAGAATATTTAAGATCTTCATGTTAATAAATTATTCAAATTAATTCTTAACGAAATGACTAATCTACCCAATATGTTGTGATTATCATCAAAATACCTATGAGCTATAATCCAAATTCAGGTCCTAACACTGTTTCTCTCTTTTTATTTTCTCCCTTTACCATTAAATTGTTGCCGCTTTATATCACTATTGATAAATCTTCGTGTTCTACATCATCAATAAATAAATAACATGAGTAGGGATTTACCGAGTCAATGTGACGATTCTCTTTGTCATCTTTGCCAGTGAAAAGACGGCTGGCCTACCAGTGAGGCAGCGGGTTGATAATGTCAACATGTCAGGCTTGCTCATTTGGCTGTTCAGGAAGAGTCAACTGTTCATACTTCATTTACGCGTAGGAAACTTGACCTCTGGGTCTTGGGATGACGGACAACCTCGTGGAAACATATGACAGTCAAATTATTTAAAAGGTGTTCGCCATTGATCTTGTGTCAATGACATACTGTGCGTCAAATCAAATAAAAAAAAAACGTATCCATGAAGGAAACCAAATTTTTAAACATGATGTCATCAATGACTTCAAGTTGGATACCTTCCACGTAAAAACGGGACGCGTCATAAAACAAAACACATCAAATTGATCAGTTTTGTTTTAACATAAGCTGCAAAGTGTTTACCCAACTTATGCAAGAAAATGGCGATATTTCATACCTAGTATCAGTTGTGGCCTGCAATTCTAGAGATAGACTTCAATTGGATATGTGAATGGGTATCGTGTTCCAATTTACACGAGAACAACAAAATCTTGATTTCATTCCATCATATTGTACACAGTAAGTAGATGCTCGAAATATAACGCTGTTTAAAATATCTAATGACCCAGTATGTGCATCAAATGATCTTCTATTTTACTGCATATATCATATATTTGTGTCCACCCGCCCTAAACGAATCTTAACATGGACCAGAATATGACAAATTCATCTTCGACAATGGGAGGAGATCTCTCTAACTCCCTGTTGTTTCGGATATGTGCAATCTCTTGTTATTGTTTGAAAAGGATGAGCTAATCCGTGGTTATGGAAGGCTTTCTCGTCCCTCTCGTGACCTGGTTCCTTCATTCATTCCCTCTCCACCCCTACCAAAGAGGCTTGTCAGTTTTATAACCTCCTAAGCGCTCTCTCTCTCTCTCTCTCTCTCTCTCTCCCGCATCACTGGACAGTTGCAGTTAGCGAGAGACTGAAACATCCGAGTGCATATAAGTTAAAGCGACGACGGATCAGAAGGCAAAAAGAAGTTTGAGATTCAGCGTATAGTATGCGAGAATTCTTCCCTTATTTCTTACATGCAAGAAGAAGTCACTGTTTCAACGTGGCACGACAGTGAGTCCTATCTTCTGACTCAGAAGCTAATGATATGTCCATTATACAGAAGGCGGAGGCGGAGGCGAAGGACGGAAAGTCGCCCTGAACCGGTTCGGATTCGGCGACGGCGGACGCCGGCGTCTTCTTGGACGTAGGATTCTCCTCCCCGCTGCAGGAAATTCCGGTGTCTCTTCCTCTGGGCTAAACTTACTACCGGAGATCGTCTCCACCATAGCCATGTCGCCGTTAAGGGGAGCTCTTAAGCTCACTCCAGCGCCAGTATCTACAGTTTCATGTATACCAAGGTTAGCAGCGTCTGTGGCTCATAAAAGATACACATAATGCGAGTTTCCGTGACGGGGAGTAGCTCTGGGGTAGTTTACCTGTGAGAAGGCAGAGGGCGTTCAGAAGGAGAAGTGCGGCAATAGCGGTCGCTGGGAGAAAAACAGCCCGGCGGAGGGGAAAGAATGCAGCAGAGGACCTCATGTTTTCTCTTTGAAATGGGATGGCCTCGGTCATGTTTCTGGTTTTATAGCTTTTCCCTTTGACCATGTCTTTAATTTGACGGATTCTTACGCGTTTATGACGGCATGCTGATCTCAGGTTTGCGAACAATGGGTCTCTTATTTTATGTTCACACGATTGGCCTTTACCAGTTCCTTATAATACATTATATAGGATAAATACTCAAGTTAGCTTTTTCTGAAATGCCATTATTTAGTGAAGATGGAATATAATTGCTTCATCAGTTCATCTCATAAATTTCCTAAACTTTTTTTTTATTCAGCTATTTCTGATTTTGGGTTTCAATTTACTTCATCAAGAGCTGTTAGGGTAATGTATCCAATGGCATCTTCTCTGATATCCTAATACTTTGAAATTATTAAGTTTAGTTGTTTTGTCATGATATTAACACCCATATGTGAGATAGAAACTAGGTTAACTTAAAAGCATAATAATCTTTTCCAAAAGGCTTCCACTAATAACACAGTAGCTAAAAATCATAAGTGGCAGGACATGTAGTCATTACGGATGCAATGTTCTTGCCCCATTTTCAATGTCTTGACAATTTTTTTCGATCAGATAGAATGCTGAGAGAAAGGATTGGATATAGGCCAAACCTAAAAATCACCAAGATAACTGAAGTTCTGCAGTAAGCATGGATCTTGACTAGATCTACTCAATTAAGGAGGATTCAATATATTCATGGGAGAATGGAGGTAACTGATGGCTTTATTAAAATGGGCTATTATCAATTGGTCAATGTACCATACTGTTTGGAAATAGATAACCTTTTATATACAAGCAATAATTCTTCAACTGCATCCAAAGGACACAAAAAATGGGATGTACCTCATTGATCTACATGTAAGACACAAATTTTGGTCATTTTAGATTAGACAGTATCCTTGTTGGAATTTTTTCATATATGCTCTCAAGTTTTCTATATTTTTTTATTGTACTATAACTTGAAATGCACTTCAATCATTTATATCTAGAGCAGAATGCAACAAGCTAATGACCTTGTCATGAATGGAAATAAATTCACATCAAAAATCATCTGTACATTGGTAATTTTTTATTACACTCCAAGAATTATGATCAAAAGCTTTAATAAATACTCATATGGATTTTCCAATATCTACAATTGTTTCCATCAAACATAAGAGTATATATTTGTAATGATGTTCAACCCATTCACTTGTTGAAACACTAGTCATTCCTCAATGGTAGTTACTTCCTATGATTTGAGTTTAGCTCTAATACTAATTATTGGTTCCACTATTACTAGATAATTTAAGAGGGGGGATGAAATAATTTTTAAATTTCTATTTAATTAAGTATAATAAAATCTCTTTTATTTTATTTTATAAATTAAATATCAATTATATCTTGATATTAATATATAGATATAAAATAAATTAATAAGAGATTGTGTGCAATAAAATTTGAAAGTGGTTCAATCTAATTCCTTTGACCTACATCAACTTTCAAAGACTCCACCTTAATTCCACTATTCTACCACCTAAATATAACTACCTTATGGGCTTAGCTTTCCCTTACATGATAGACTCTCAAATCTATGTATCTATATAATAGAAGCCATACTTCTAATGACCTTCACCTAGATGTTAGTGCACCACACCTCACTCAATATTTAACATATTATTAGTGCTCATTGACTAAGTGCACCATGACACTTTTCAGGTCACCACACATATCATTTGTATGGGGTTTGTGGATGCCCTCAGTGTTGACACATAGAGAATGTTTAAATACATTTAGTAAGAAAACTAATTTATAAATTATTCTTTGATGAGTCTAAAACATAAGTCATCCATATGCATGATGATTATTTTTCATTGTGAGATAAGTTTAATTGATAAACATTCAAATCATATACTTTGATGATGCTCTGTGCAATCTATGGCTAACATCGAATTCAATACTCATGCCCTTAAGACACTCTTTTATATTGAAGTAATGCAGCCCAATACTCTCTGAATATATGCACATCATGACAAGGGTTAATACATGTGACGAAGTTTCATGTATATTTTGAAAAATCAAAGTCATCAACGAGATTCAAATCCAACACCTGAATAATATGAAGAATATAATGTTAGTATAACAAATGTTTAAAATATCAAAGACATATTATGGTAGATATGAGATTTGAGCTCAAGAAGCAACCATAGTGGAAATGAGAAAAATGATAGCCTAATTATTCAATAAAGTATGGGTGCAATTTGAATTCAGAGCACTATAACAAGTCAAAAATTGATTGAGATATTCAACACAAAAGTATATGATTAGTGACTGAAGCAAGGCTTGAACTCAAAACTTATCACACTCTAGATGGTAACACATCATCAAAATTCATAGACTAAATGATAAGTTCAATGATAATATGTTAACTTGACTTTGAAGACAAGTATGCCTATTGATTAGTTGAGTATCTCTAGACACAATATCAAGGATATTATATGATGAAGAGTAAGGTTATCTTTCTCCACTAAGCCCTAAGGTAACTTGGGTGGTGAGGAAAGTGTAAAGTTAAGGCACAAGGTATTGTGAGCTAGATTTTGTTTGTGAAAGATGTTATTCTTTGAGAAAAACTTTACCCTAAGTTAAGCACATGGTGCTATGAGTTAAAACTAACTCATAAGGGGTGAGATTTATGTGGAGATTGACAATTGTGTTGAAAAAGTTGAGCTAGTGATATTTTTGTTAAACAATTGTGAAAATCCTGAAGGGAGATCCTCTAGTACTAAACATAGCTCAAGAAAGATGAACTAGTATAAAATATGTGTCTACCATCATTGAGAGTGGGAGAGAAAGAAACTAGAATACTCATGTGACTTAGAGAAAAATTATAAGTGCATACTTTATAGATTGAGTTGAAATGTGTGTCGACACACAAAACACTAATTCACCCCCCTCTTGGTACCTCACTTAGCCACACTAAACCTAACATGTCTGGTGTGACCAAATTTTCGTATAATAAATCACATAAATTTAAAATTTATAAAACTAGAAAATATAAATTATTACATTTTAAAAAATATTTTAGAAAAAATAAATTAATTATAATTTGATAAAAAAAATTAAAAATAATAGAAAATTTTCAAGTAGATGACATAGATGTAATATAATATTAGGTAATATTTGAAACTTTTTTTTGCAAAGAATAGATTTTTAAAATAATTTCAGACTAAATATTAAAAAATATATTTAAAATCCACGAAAAGGGAAGTAAGGGTATAGACATCAAGATGATGTTAGTTGCTTAACAAACGCTAATCAGGTAGAAATAGAGTTTTACTTGACAATTCTTGTGTAAATAATTATTGATGAATAAATTGGTCAAATTAAGATCTATAAAAGCTAGAATATTCATAATTTAATGAACAATAATTTTGAAACTTGAAATCACACAAAATATTAGTAAATTAAGTAAAAAATAAGTCAAAAATAGAAAAGATAGTGTTTCGACCTAGTGGCAACGATTGTTGAAATTCTGTGTTTAGGAAGCTTATCGAACGATATCCATAGCTTCAAAGGCTCTCCTTAGACATGGACGATTGAACATTTTCTAGATCTCATTCTAAAGTCCAAAAAATAATAGTAGAAGTTAAACTAGTTAAAAATGATAAAATAGAGTTCCAACGTTGGAATGGTGATGTGTCAAAATCTTGAGCGTTCAAAGAGACTATTGTGTAATGTCTACAGTTTCAAAAACTCTCCTTGAATATGAATAATGTGACAATCTCTAGATCTTCTTGGTCGAGAAATCATCTTTGGTGGTTGTCACCTAGTGGAACAAAAAATAACAACTTTGCAGATCTTTAGCGGCTATCACCCAATAGAGATAAGCTAGATAGAGGTGGGGCGTGTCTTAAGAAACTTCATCCTTAAGTCTATACAACAAGAGAAAGCTCTTCATCACATTTTGTATGCTATCAAAAAGTGGCGACTCATCTATTGGCATATCGTCCTCTTCTTCACAATTATTTGTTTGTCGATCAATTGGAGATAATTTACTTAATAGATTCATGATTTTTTTATCTAGAATCATTCAATAATTTTAGTAATAATGCTCTACGAATTGCATTGGCTATATTTCTATTGATGATTGAGTAATTCTAGTGGCTTAATTATTGACAAAAAATCGAAAAAAAATCACAATTTAATCAGATAAAAATATGAGTTTTGACTTTAGTGGGATTCAAATCCTTATTGGCCATCCACCTATATAGAAGAGAGTAAAATAAGTACACGAATATCCTTATAAAGTAACATTATATGGATATCTCATTCTCATAAACAAGGGGTATATTAAGTATTGAAAATATTAAAAACCTTATTGAAAGTTATGACAGGTGTTTAGTACCACATTGGTTATTTTCCACATTTTGAGATAGATATATAGTAATATAAGAATGTGTGATCAATAAGCCTTTCTCTCGCGTGTATACAATTAATCCTTACCCCACGCCCAATTAGCCCACCAATGACATGGAATGAGAGTGACACATGTGTCCCTCCTACTAGTCCTTAGCAGCTTGAGCCCTACTCACGACTTTACCCGACTATGCTTTTGACCTACTTGCAGGCCTGATTGGCCAGCGAGCTCTCTCTTTTTTCTATACTTTTTGTTTTATTTTATTTATCTTTATTTATCTAAAAAATATGATTATAAAAATTATATAAATTCACATTAAATTACATAAATAGTTAAAAAATTCACATTAACCAACTAAAAACTACTTTTCATAATTTAACACAAATATAAGTTTATTTATTATAGTTAAGGCTTAAAACATATTATTAATTAATTATTAACTCATGATACTGAAGACTTATCAATGTCTTTCACTCAAGCTCACAATTGACACAAGATGGACATCTCCACGCTCCATAATTTAAAGATAAATAAATAATATTTCAAAAAAAATATAACACAACTTTCAAATATTATTTTCATGCACCAAGAGTTGATAAAGGTGTTGAGAGATTTTTAGTTGCAAGAGGAAGCTCTTGAGACTTGGAGCATATCCACTTCTCCCTTGAAGCAATCAAAATTTGGGTGGAATGTGTTACTTATGGGAAGATTAGACTGCCTTCTTTTGGCCCCTTATCAGCTCAAAAAGCTGAGTTAAAGCAGGCCTCAATGTGTCATACGTGGATCCTAAAAAATATTTTAAAACAACCATAAAACATGAAAAACTTATAACTCCCTCAACTATTCAAGTTTTTATAAACGATTTCAGCTTTATATTCTTATTTGGACTAGCTTTATTGATGATCACACCCAATATGAATGAGATATTTTTTGATATAATAATATTTTAATATGAGGGATCAAACTTATAGACTATTTTGCCTTAATCAGAAATTTTCTCAAACATAGAAATTAATAATATTCTAAAATCAATAAAAAAGCATTCCCTTAATCATTTTCTCTAAAGGGCAATAGTTGAACCACTATTCATTAACTACCTTCTTCCTTGGATTTCAATTTGGCAAGAAATCTCATCCTAAACAAGTGAGAATCCATTGGTGTTGAAAACATAGTGGGATAGTATAATAAAAGATCTTGAAACCCGTATCAGCCCATGGTGTTTCTTTGATGAGCACTTTCTACCTTCTTTATCCTCTAATGGGCTTCAACTACTTTATCTTAGGATCAATGTGAGTAGGATTCTACTTAGAAAAAAAATAGGAGATGAGATGATAGAGTTTCTCATAGAGGCAATGAGTAGTTCTAAAGGTTGTTGTGTTGGATTTGATCTCAATGTTGAAAAATATATAAATTTTTTATTATATGGCCATCATTAAGTCAATCTAATTAAAGTGATTTATTAAATTATAAGCAGTTAAGATTATTACATCTCATGTAAATATGAACATAAATAGAATTGTGTAGAAACTTGGTTACCTCTAGTATTATCCTTACATGTGTATAGATGTAGTAAAAGAATCACAATCTAAAAAATGATTTTCTAGTCCTTAGTAGTGGTAAGTTTTTGCTCGCTTGACAACATGTATGAGAGTGTGTGTATATGTTAGATTGGGGTGGTGATTATGATATGGAGAATGATGAAGTTAGTATGAAGAAATAGAGGATTAGAAAGGAAGAAAAATGGATAATTAACTTGTTTAGCAATAGATTAACTCAATGTCATTTTGATGATTTTTGGGCATTAATTAGAAATCATGAAACTAAGAATATGTGACATATATTTAGTCTGATATTGATCTATTAGATGATTAAAAATTAAAGGTTATTTTTTAAAAAAAATTTGAAGATTGTAAAAAATGTGTCTCATTTTATTTGAGGTATATGTGAGTTGATTATGCTAAATCATTTGTGTGAGTTTTAATCTTCAGGTTTTCTTTATCAAGTGGCTTCAGTAATATCACCATAATTGTAACAAATATGAAGTTATTTGAATCACTCAAATGAAATAAATTTAAGAAAAAATTATCAAGGTGCTGATTTGTTATTGATTTTTCGATATTATTTATTTAATAAATTTATAATACCGAAAAAATAGTATAAAAATTTAACCCTTCCTACTAAATAATTTTTATCTTAGAAAATAAGTACATGCATGTGACAAGTTAATGAAAATTTGATCCAAACATAAATTCAAAACTAGAAATCATTTGTACAAATTCAAAGTATTGAGAGAGTTATGATTTTTTCATTCTCTATAGTCATTTTTTCATATTTTCAAGAATCCATGTGTGGTGCTTTAAGGTCATGATTAAACCCAACCATTTAAAATGATAGATGATTTTTCTCCTCTTAGTCAGGTCTTATTGATGTTACTCTAGTTGTTGTTTTAAGAATTAATTAATTTTAAAATTTATTAAAACCAAATATCTGAAAATTATACTATTGATTATTTATAATGTAGTCTATTGGGCCAATCCATAGGAAAAACTTAGTATTATGCGATGTGATGATATTTTTAATTAAAAGTTCGAGTGAGGATAAAGATGAAAAAAGGAATGAAAGAGGAAAGGAGACTTAAAAACTCTTCTAGATCTTTCATAAACTCAAAATTAGAGAAATATTATAACCTCCACCTTGCGTTTGAGAGAGAACCCTAGATCATATTGACAATTGTAGAAAATACATAATTAGTATGTTGAAATCTGATAAGTGTTTGACATCTCATAGAGTTCATTATTTACAGTATTCATAAAGAAAAAGAAATACAGAACTAAACACGTGTGAAAAGTAAAACACTCAATTCAAAGCCTGGAAATGTGGATGCTTTTACTATTGTGCTCAACTCTTCCTTTGCTTGTCACACAATAGGGGAGCTTACAACCACTACTATTGTTGCTATCAAGAGTGTATTGCCGTCATTGTTGTTGCCACCGTCGTGCTTGTCTCCTCCTTTGCCTATCACATAGAATGGGAGTTTGCAGCCACTACCATTGTTGTCACCACTGTTGCTATCACAGTTGTGCACATCACCACTGCCGTGCTCATCCCTTTCTCTACTAGTCATATAGAATGAGACTCGCAACCACCGTCATCATCGTCGTTGTCACTGTCATGATTTCTCATTTCTCCGCTTGTCACCCTCCATCTCCTCTCTGCAAGCCCTAATTTTTGCCAATTACCCCTCCTTTTCTCTCTCTTCTCTCTCCCTTTAAATACCCTCCAGTGAAATGGGCTGATATGCAGCCTAATAGTGAGCCAGCAATAATGGATCGGTTGGTCAACACATCAAAGACTTAAAAATTACAAATAATTCATTTAAAATTTAAACTATCCTTTTTCTAATTTCCCTGCATGTAGATATAATTTTTCCATCTATTAGAATAACAAGCATTACATGAAAAAAAATTTGATTTAATAGAATATGCATGTAATAAATTGTGTAGAATTTAATAATTTTGTATGTAATTTAGTAAATAATTTTAAACCACATAAAAGTAGGTTTAGATCAAATGTGTGATTTCATTAATACATTTAAGTCATAACCATATCAAATATGCATATCCTATCATGTAATATTGAGGCTTTATCACTTATTAACCCTCCAAGAATCAACGATAAGGTCTACTTCTTTCAAGGGAGTTTTGGATATCACTCAAAGTATCAAGAGCTTCATCATTTTGTCTAACACCTCTCAACACTTTCATCATCACTTGCTGCACAAAAATGAGATTTAGAGGCTGCAATAAATGTATTATTTGTTTCTATTTTCATCTATAGTGTGTTAAGATATGTATATTGCCAACATTATGGGCATCAATCCTTGTTCATAAGCTAATTTCAACTTGGCTCTCACTAATAGTGCCTAACTAAACTAAGCAATTTGGTGCCCTTCTTGCATAAGAAAGCCCCAACACCTGATCTAGAGGCATCAGTTTCTATAATAAATTCTTGTAAAAATTTCGATAAGGCTAATACTAGTGCCGTAGTCATTGCATGTTTAAGGGTAGTAAAAGTAACTTAAGCTTCTCCTAGTTAGATGAATGCATCATTCTTTAATAATTATGTCAATGGCCACACTATTGAAGCATAGTTGGCAATAAAATGCTTGTAGTATCATATAAGCCCCAAGAACCTTTGGAATTCTTTGAGATTTTTCAGAATTAACTAATTAGTCTTGACTCATATTTTTTCTTTATCAACTTCTACTCTTTTTGTAGACATCTAATGTCTCGAATATTCTAGTTTGCTTTCTCAAAATCTGAATTTTTTTACATTTATATGAAGAAAATTTTCAAAGAAAATAGATAACACCTTTTTCATATTGCACAAATGCTCAAATGTTGTGATGTCGTATATAATAATATCATCAAAGAAAACCAATATGAACAATCTCAATTGGTGCTAAAATATCTGGTTCATAAGTTATTAGAAGGTTGTTAACGCATTCGATAATCTGAATGGCATGACTTTGAATTCATAGTGGCCATGATGAGTCTTGAATGCAATCTTGGACACATTCTCTTTCTTCATTCTAATTTGATAGTATTCAGATTTTAGATTAAGTTTTGAAAAAACTAATTTCTCATATGATTCATCTAGTAGTTAATCTACTATCTGAATGCGATATTTGTGAAGAATTGTAACTTTGTTTAGTGCTTTATAATTAACACAAAACTTCTATTTCATGTCTTTCTTGTAACTAATAATATGACCACTACTAAGATTAGCTCATGGAATATTGTCTCAATCTTATTTTTCTAGAAGTGAATATTTGTAAGGTATCATATTTACATGCATTAATCTTGGTAACAAATGAATGGCATAATCAATAAGCTACTCAAGTGGCAAGCTTAGGATTGTTTCAAAAACTTAAAGAAATTCTTGCTTCAAGTAGATTTCTAGATCATTTGGTGCTTTAATGTCACTATTTGAGTAAATATGGTGCAATTCAACCATGTATTCATAACTGCCCTTAAGTTTCATCCCTATTCTTCTTAATGATGTACTAATTTTTGTGATATTAAGATACCCCTTGAAAATGTGAATTGTGTCTCCTATTATGAATTTTATAATAAACTTATCATAGTTGGAGAGAATCTATCTCAAGGTTCTCAACCACTAAATGCCTCAAAACATATCTGTGCAACTTAATTCCAAAGGTAAAAAATCTTGTACTATCAAAACACCTTGCAAATATAAAGGAACAGCTTTGTAAGTTTTTACTTTGATCATTGTGTTGTCATTGCCCATGACAATGTTGTATCCATATAACTCTTCCATTTGCAAAACTAAGTTGTCAATAACTATGGTGCACAAGAAATTGTGAGTTGCCCTACTACCAACAAGTACATATACTTCTATTGCATATATTTTGTCTCATAATTTTATGGTGCCTTGTTGAGAAATTTCCAAGATCAAAGTTAAGGATACATGTGTAGTGAGCTCACTCTCATTAGTGTTGGTTATAGCCTGGTCAAATGATTTCCAAACTTCGTCAATGTCGTCATCTCATAGTCCTTTTTTTGTCTTCATCAAAGATAATAATGTTTAACTTATTTTTACAACGGTGTCCTTGAGTAAATTTTTCATTAAAATAATAGCATAATCCTTTATCTTCTCTTTTGAAACTCATGATATGTCAATTTTAATATCTTATAGTATTCATAGTAGGCTTTGATGTAAATGAGTTTCTTGTTGAAATAACTTCTACCGAACTCTAATAGTTCTTCCTAAAGTTACCTTTGATACATGTATTCTGAAATTCCTTTCTATAAGAGTGATGACAAACTTAGTGTGGTTCATTCTTTAGAGCCATTTGATTTCCAATGAACTCATTCCTATTTCTTCTTATTTCTTGGAAGTACATCTCATATTAGATTTGATAAATCTATAGTTTCTCTAAGCCCAAGTGGCTTATACATTGTCAATTCAGATTTGATATCTAATTTTAAACCTTCACATATGGATCTTTTAACACTTTAGTGTGTACACGAGGTACAGAAGTTGTAATACACTCAAATTCAACTAGGTACTTACTCACTAACTTAGTTTGTTAGAGACTCATTAATTGTTATAGTGAACTTTTTATGTCAGATGTCTTAAATCATCTTTCAATTGACTTTTGAAGTCGTACTAATCACGAAATGGAAATCAATCCTCCATTTAGAGATACCATTCCAAGGCTTCTCCCTCTATATTCATCATAACTTGCTTGAGTCTATCACATTTGGCATCGGGTTCAAGTAGAAGTATCTTTCTACACTCTTGATCTAGCCCTCAGGGTCGTCCTCTTGAACAATAGATAGTTATATCCTCTAAGTTACTTGTGTCTAGTCAACATGAAAAACTCGATCCAAATGAGTAGTGTCATGATATTGTTGTCTTGGTTCTTCTCTTAAATTTACATTGGGATGAAAACTAAAATGTGAATCTTTTGTGGATAGTTTCTAGAGAATTTGGTTGAGAATTTATCTCTTTTCATTCAAGGATCATTCTTGTTTGGCATATTCTTGCTTCAATTATGTGATCTCCTCTTTTAATGAAACCATCTACTGTGCTTTAGACTTAGTGAACATTTGCTAGTTAAAATTAGTTCAAGTTTTAATTGGTTGGTCATTCTTTCTATAATAGCTCTACAAACTCTTCTTCTACTACTTTATTTCTATGGTAAATGATGGAGAAGGTCAGCCAATTGATATTATGGGAAGAATTAATTCCCACCTTTACTTAAACTATGTTGCAATCAGAATTTAGGATGAATATCTGCCTTCTACCTTGGTGATTCGATCTCTACTAGGGTTGCAAGAACAATATCTTACTTCAGTAATTTTGTGTGCATGTGATAGTTGCTTCAAACTCCAGTGAAATGGTTTGAATGACTTACTATGATATTAGTGTTACGAACCTCAAATGAGTATACTGTATACCTTAGCTTAGCCTTTGAAGCTCCCGCTCCACCGAGGCTAAATTTCTTTAGTGAAGAAAATCCAATCAAAAGGGATAAAAGGAAGATCATGAAAAAAATTCAAGAATAATAGGAACTAATTCTGAGGTCAGATCAACAAAAGATCAATTGGTGCACAAGGTCATTAGGGGGAGAATCACCCCTTTTCGTTTTAGGTTTTTCATCCCCTCATTATTTAGGGCCTTCTTTATATTTATTGACCCTAGTACATTATTCTTTAGTGGTCCCCATCAACATGAGAGTGTAGGTCATCTTTTGAAGACAACAATTGGCTTCATAACAGATTTCAATTTCAACTTATCACTTTGTGGTTGCCAATTGAGTTTTTGAATTTTAGTTCAAATTATTTTAATTGAATCATGAAAAATATTAGCAAGAAGCCACAAAAGAGTGAAGAATCAAGAGCATTCAAATGAATGAGAAAGACTCAATTTATATTCATGATTTTGATTCTGCCTCCTCAAAGTTTTCTTCTAAACTTAAAAATCAAATAAAATACAAAATATGATGCCTCCTTTAAGTCGTATGTATATGTCATTTACATTTAACCTAATAATGAACGTCTAAACCACAGCATATATACATGATAATGGTCTAGTAGGCCCAAAGTTAGATCTATAGTTATAAATAATGGTAATCCACAAATATTAATTTAAATAAAATAATTATTCTGAATAAAAATAAAAATAAAATCATCATGAACATAATATAGGCATGCATATAGACATGTAATATATCTTCATCCCAATACTTAAAACTACATATAGAAACATTTTTTACACTAAAAACATCCATTCCAATGTAGGGGGTATAACTTTTAAATTTGATTGGAAATGTATCGAATAATAAAATATGATTTTAAGTGTAATTTTAAATATTTTTTTACTAATATAAGATTGTGAACATTAAATATCCATTTTCTTGTCATCTAGACATTTTAAAAGAGATAAAATTATTTTCAAATGTCTCATAATAATTATAGCAAATTTGAGTGTCTAAATGAGTTCTCATGTTATCTTTAATCAGATGTAATGATGATTTTATCATTTGATTATGTAATTGTGGATTGGTCATAATCAAAATATTTCAAGGAAATTAAGACTCCTACAGCCAACAGTGTGTACATAATAATTGAGCACAATGAAAAAGGTGAATTTGGTTATTTTGACTCCAATTTTCTTTTGAAAGAGTGTGTACATACTATGAGATGTTCTTTTATTATTCTTACCATAACCATTCAATTGTACAAAAACAATTGACAACACATACACCCTCAGATGTTCAATCAAAGATATAATTCTCATAACCTATCTACCTACTGATTTCTTCTGTACATTAGACTATATAGGTTGAGTGAGATATAACTTAGACCATTAAAACATGAACTAAATACTTCTAGTGGTTTGGCATTATAGGCCTACTCTATTCTCTATGGACCTCATTATTTTTGTTCAACCAACACTTGCTAATACAATACACTAAACAACAAGATATCAACTAGCATCTAATTGGGCTTAAGTAGTTTCCAAAACACCATCAAAATTAACACTTCAAGACTGCCCAAGTATCCCCAAAACACTTCTTTTTTATTCCAACTCTACATCAACCAAAGTACTCCCCTCTACTTATGGTGATATCTAATATCATTAAAAGCATGTTACTTTATTGATATGAAATAAAATCTATAACATATAGTTTACATCATCCTTGGGTGTTGAAAGCTAGATAAGCCATTGTTCTATAAGCTTTAGTTTTAATAACCTATAATGATGTTCTATTAGTTTTAATAAGCTAGACAAGCCATTGTTCTATAAGTACTGCCCTGTAATAAATGCTCCTCTTTTAATGTGAAATATCCTTCTTCAATGATGTTGGAGTCAATCCTTTTATCATAGCATTTCGATTTTTTATTTAAAATCAGAAAGAAATAGCCAAAAGCACTACATTGTAGTCATTTCAACAACTACTTACAAGCTTTACAACAACTAATTTCAAGTACTAACACTTTTAAAATTATTCTTAGAAAGAAAGTAAGCTAAGAAGTGAACTCTCTTGTGATATGATGGAAAAATGCATTTCTTGGACCAATTGATATCAAGGTTAATTGAAATGCAAGATTCAATTAGTTGAATTAGATATTCAAACAGCATAAATGACATGGTGTGTCTTTCAACAAGATTCTAGCATCTGAAATTTCTGATAAGATAACATAATTAATTGACATAGTTAACAGTATTTTACATTTAAGTATCACACAACACAACATGCAATAAGTAGTATGATTCCTTGGAGTAATTACCATTGTCCTTTGATTATGATACCAATCTTTCAAATATATATGGACATTTTTATATAACATCTATTAACTTTATATTAAAAAAATTATGTAACCCATGCCTTCATCCATCAATACCTATCCTCAAACTCCTATTAAGATCAACGGGTACAGCTTTTGTAGTACTCAATAAATATTTTTTTTGTCGCTTATTTCTTTCTTCACATATGTACATTAATGGTCAAGACTTTGACAGCTGACCCGAAATCAGACTATTTGGAGCCATGCAGCCCCTATTCGGAACTGAGAAAGCAACAGTTGATCAATCGTATGCGGATCGCAGTTAGTACTGAACCTTGAAAGGGGCGCTCTGCTTGAGGCTGCCGACGATGTCCGCCACCGAGCCGACACTGGCGAAGAGGGAGACGAGCAGGCAAACCAGGCTCAGCCCCTGCAAGAGAACCCACTTCACCGTCCATGGCCGCACCTTCGCCTGCACTATGTGCATCGTCACGGGGAAGTACACCGACAGCGGCCAGAAGGAGGAGGCCCCCAGTAGGCCCAGCACGGAGTTGAAGAAGGGCACCAGCGCCGCCACCACCGTCGTGAGCACCACCATCGCCGTTCTCAGGGCTACCTTCGGCGCCGCAAAGCTCAGGGTCCGGCCCCCCGTAGAGAAGGGCAGCCTCACTTTGTAGACGGTGCTCACGAACTTCGCCTCCGGCCACCGCGCCGCCACGCTCTTCTCCACGGCGGCGAAGATGGGCTGGGCGAAGACCTGACGAAGACTGGTTTGATTGGGTATTTGCAGGTGGGGAGGAGGATCGAGAGAGGGAGATCGTCATCTGCATCTCACCTGGTAGGCGCCGGCGAGGTGGAGGACGATGCAGAGGTTGGCGATGTCGACGAGCCAGTAGGGCTCGTAGAAGCCGAACCCGGTGAGGATATTCCCGGGAGCGCTGTCCCCGAAGGCGGCGTAGCCCATGCAGCCCACCGAGAGGTAGAACACGGCGGTCAGCCCGATCCCGTACATGCTCACCTTCCTCATCGTCTTGTTCTCCGGCGGTGGCGATTTCAGAGTGTCCTGCGTTGGGTAGATCAGATTGATTCTAAGTGTAGGGCAGAGCAGAGCAGAAGAACATCATGTCGTGTCGTGTAATCAGTCACCTGAATTTCTATCAGGACCTCGGCGAAGGTGTAGGCGAAGGCGATGTTCCCCAGGGCCTGAAATGCGTTCCAGGTCTTGGCGGTGGAAGAGGCGGCGGTGGCGCCGCCGAGGGTCCCCCTCACCTCGCCGTGGGAGACCCACCTTGCGGCGCAGAGGCAGAGCCCGATGAGCGAGTAGGCGAAGGACATGGCCGCCGCCACGACGGAGACCCAGGTGATGTTCTCCAGGCTGGGGAACTGCGACAGCGCCACCTCCATCACCCCAAAGACCAACATAAAGGTGTTCCCAGAGACGCGGCACCCTGCAGAGTGCCCCTCCCGGTGGAAGCAGTTGGCCCTCTTCACCGCCCTGCTCGACAAACAGCAGTGAGAAACTTGGCCGGCGATGGCGGAAGCAAGAGATGGTGCTGGCGGCGCCAGCGAGATGCTCACTCACATCATGCTGGCGGTGGCGGTAATGGTGTAGCCCACCATCGTTCCCCACAGGTTGGCGTACTGCGCGACGCCGCACAAGAAGACCTCTCGGGGACCTTGCAGAGACCATCATCGAGATCATCAACTGAACACCCTGTGGTGGCGGAGGACGAGAAGAAGAAGGAGATCGAGAAAACCTAAGTAGGATCTGACGGCGTCCATGTAGGTGAGGTTTCTGTGACCGGAGTCGGGAGAGGGGAAGCGGTAGCAGTCGGCGAGAAGAGTGGAGGTGTAGACGGTGACCATGGCGAAGCCCAGAAGGACGGCGGGGCCCAGAAGCCAGCCGAGCTGGGCCACGCTCCATGCCAGAGCCAGCACGCCGGAGCCAATCACCGCCGCCAGGACATGCGCCGTCCCCGTCCACACCGTCCCTGCACGGTCTCCCCCATCTCCTTCTCAGTGGCTGGTCTCCGACGAAGGTTCATCTATGGCCGAAACAGGGGAGCAGTTGCAGAGTGCTCACCTTGTCTTTCGTGGTCGTCTTCCACGTCGCCGGTGATCACCACCGCTTTGCCCATCCCTTCTGCGCTTTCTGTTACGACTCCCGCCTGCCAGAGGGCATATATATAGGTAGAAGGGCTCAAGCACTAGTCCAGGTTGTTGGGATAGTTTGTTAGGAGCAACTGGAAAATGCCCCTTTTTCTAAATAAACACATTTTTAATTTCATAAAGAATTGAGCCAAAAGGTGCCCACTAACTGCTCCTAACAGAACGCGACATTTTGGATGGAATCTTCAGTATAAAAGGTTATAATTATTTTGATACTTTTTTCTTCAAAATAATAAAATAAAATGTTAATATTATTAATTTTTATTATGATTAATTGGTAATTTATTTACATCCAATGTATAAGTTTTCGAATTTATATTATCACTCTCGTGTCATTCTAGATGTAAACTTATATTCAAAACAGTACCTCTCTATTTCTATAACTTACACATCGGTTGATATATTTGGTAACTTTTATACAATCATAGAATACAAGGGTTTTATTAAAATTAAGAACAATAATATCAAGTGATGTATTAAATTATTAATTTAATATTTTCTATATCGCATGATATGAATTGAAAATTTTAAACGCATTTTATCTAGTAAATGGGTTTCTGGATTTGATTTATGACACTTTTTTTGGTCAAAAATAAATAAATATAATATGCAATTATAATTTATTGTCAAAACATGGATATTTTATTTTGAAATTCTTATTAATTTAATCTAGAAATATGAGTTTTTTTAACATCACGCGCGCACTAATAATGGAGAAGAGAAATCGGGATTAGACCCTACATATATATACACATAGAGTCTTCGTGGTCGTCGTCATCGTCGTCATCGTCGTCATCGTCGTCATCGTCGTCCTCGTCGTCCTCGTCATCCACCACATTGTACGTTCCTTGTTTATGGAAAGTCCCGGGAGGAATATTGATGGGGGAGTGCTCGTCGGACGGACCCAGATCATCCGTCTATCTCTTTGAATCGGGCCGTGTTCTGAACGTGCATTCCGAAAGCAGTGACGGCGCTTTTGCTGACTGGACTCCTCACCTTCTCTTCCCCATTTTGAATGAAATTTAGAGAGAGAGGGGGGGGGCGAGAGAGGAGGAGAGAGAGAGAGAGAGAGGGATCTTCGTTCTAATGATTCCAACTTTCCGGTGCCCTCTGCATCGGACTCCTCTCCTTTGGGAATTCCTTTATTGGGCCCTTTTTTTCTTCCCACGATAGCCATCCTGATTAGACCCCGTGATCCCTTCCCCTTCTGGAAGATCTGCTCAACTCTCCGCCTTCGTCGCTCCTGCGGGCAACCGTATTGCCCATTGGACGCGTCTCTCAGTCCTCTCTCTCTCTCTCTCTCTCTCTCTCTCCCTCTCTCTCTCTCTCTAGTTTGCTAGAAATGGCCAATACCCGTTTGACCTTTTTACCACCCCTTCCCGTATGATAACCCTGTTCGGTTTATGTTTATCGAAAATTCATTAAAAACGTTTATTTTCTTCTTCTTCTTCCTGAATTCGTGGAGCCATAGAATCTAACATTTTAATTTGGGCCTTCTGTCTGATCCAGTCAACTAGGCCCATGAGTTTGGCGCAATTAAGTCCGGCCCTTTTTCTCGGTAGTATCCCTCGTGGAGAATGAGGTTCCGGAGGCGGAGAGAAGCTTCCAGATATTAGGGTTTTTCTTATGGGGTTTGGACGGCTGGATCAGGTCGAATGGCTCTCCCCTTTCCTATAAATCACGGGTTGCCCCTGCCCTTTCTAAACCCTATGGCCGCCGATTAGGTTTGGCTCCGCGGCGTCGAAGATGACAGGTTAGTGTGTTCTAACATTATCGGTCTCCTTCTACTATTGTTGTCAGGATCGCGCTGCATGTGCATTTGCATTGTCTTTTTTTTCCTTGTTTTCCATGGCTCTAGTCTTTCATGCACCAGCAAGCTTTGACGGGGGATGATTTTCTGGGTGAAATCTCCCCTACTGTTTCGGAGCAGACCTCTCATGTCTGCAGATTCCGCAGTAAACGTCATACATTAAGTTAATGGAAGTTGATGGTTCATCCGCAAGCGTGCATATGCATCTTTGCAGGGCGAACCTCCTTCTTTTCTCGTCTCATATTCCATCGCCTTGAGGAGCAGCGTCGCTGCCATTACCTGTTGGGACTGGCCATGAGACGGATATTATCTTTGTTATCGCCGGCTCAGAATCATAACCTTCATGTGTTTGTTTCCTATCTGATCGATTGTATAAGTTTCGTCTTCAAATAAATAGTGGGAAGGAGATTGTTAATCTAGGAAATGGTATCATTTCCCACGGTTTCTCGCCTATCTTTCCTTGTGCCTCAATTGGCGACAAAGCAGAAGTTTCCTTGATTGGATCTTTCTTGAGTTGATCCAAGCAACATATTCAATCCCTGCGAAATCGATACGTGTCCGTTTCACTCACCTGGTTCTGATTAATAATGATTTTCCAGGCCCTTTGTATCTGACACATTTGTGTTCTTGTCATATCCAGAGTTCTACTTTTAGTTATCTCAGCAAACGCACTCTGTCGCAAAACTATCCTTGATGTAGGTCAAGGAGATACTATGTTTTGTGTCAATTTCTACGTTTGCGAAAGAAAGGGTTTCTGTTACCAATCAGTTTTACTACTGCAAAGCTACTATTCTCATGCTGTTGCGGATTCATGGTTGGCTTACATCACATCTCTGTTATTTCTTGCTTTTTTACAAGTATAATGTGCATATTCATTGAAGTTTCATTTAATTGTTGCTTCCATCTCGACAATTTTTCTAGAATGTGCCTTTCTATCGGCTCGTTCTTATCATAGAAGCATATATTTAAAAAAAAATTCATGTAATGCCAGTTTTAAACAGCATGATGTGTATGGTTGCTTGCATCGTGTTACCTGTCATCTGGTAAATTTTTTCGGATAAACCTGCGCTGAACGTTTTCATCACTGTGTTGCAGATGCCATGAGAAGAATGCGTGACATCTTTGGATAATCGTCTGTGGTGGGGCTTCACCTGTTGGATGGCTTTCTCGCCTATGTTGTGAGAATATACTTGTAAATAATTTGGTTGACCCATCCGCGGTAAACAACTCGTAGAAATTTGGTTGTATGATAGAAATTTTGTATTGTACATCTGTTGTCATATCCGCGGATCTTGAATGAGCTTGACCCATCCCAGCAAAGCCTGAGGTAACTACTAGAAATTGATTGAAATAACCGGAGTAGAATGAATCAATATGGTCTGTTCTAAGCTTGTCTGTATTAAAATAATCCAGCATGTTCTGTATGTTTTATTAAAATGTTTAAGAGACTCTTTACTAATTGTCATGAATCTCCTGGAAATATACAAGTTGACTCCTTGTTTATCAACCAACCGGTACACTTAACAATAATTGTTATTAAGGTTTCCAATTTAATTAGAGTACCGTTTAGTACGTAGCCGTTTGGCATGTCGCCATCTAGTATTTGTCAATCTTTTATTTCCGCACTTAGAAAGGTTATCTGGTCTTGAATAAGATTTTCAAAGGACAAGAATTATGTTAGATAAGTCTGAAATACTAAATAAAAATCTAAACATCTGCAGAAAATGATATGAACTATTTTCTGAAATATTAATTTTCAGAGTTCTGATTGAAATAATGTGAAGATCTGTTTAGACAAGTCTGAAATATGGAAGCAGTTTTCAACAAGTTTTAGTTTTTCTTGAAAGAGATGCTATGTCATTTAAAAATGTTTTACATAGTATAAGACTGATTTCAGAAGAGCCTGATGGATTATATAAAACCTGCTTAGGAAAATTTACGATAGTGATGGAAATTTATGTTTTAGAGTTATAAAGTTGTATCAGAATTTCATAAAAAATCGTGCATGAGTTTTCACAACACAACAAAATTGATTTTACAACATATCATGATGGATTTGGGAACCATATAATTAGTGCTTTCAATATGTTCACTACCTTCATCTGAAGAGTTCAAACAAGACCAACGCATCATTGACTATATAGATACAACGAAATTCAACTAATATTTAAGACCTTCAACATCACTATGACAAAGCTTCTCCAATGAAGAAATCAAAGGATGGCAACCCATTCTCTATTTGTGCTTACTGTGTACAGCCACTCAAGGCCAATCTAAATTCTGAATAAACACTAAGATTCATTTATCTAAATTCCAATCTGAATTCTATTTGACCTTTAGATTCATTTATCTAAAAGTTAAGAGTAAATATCCTCTACTTTAACCTCTAGAGCTGTGAATATAAAAGAGATGAATTTGGCCTCTTAGACACATGAACATGACAAGAATTACCAGGTTAGATCTTAAGTTGTTAAATCTAGTGAAAAGACAACTTAAATGTGCAATTCAATATCAATCTCACTGAAGATTCATTGGAATTTAAGGAAGAACATAAAAGGTACTTGAAGAAGAGTGGAGTAGGTATGATGACTGAATGACTATAGCATTAATGTGTGAAATAATCATCTTGCCATTTAGTTCTTAAAGAATTAGGAAGAAAAGAAAAGAATTAGTTCATGTATAGAATTCAATAGTGAGAAAGATAAAAAAGAAGACTAATTTCTTCTTATCCAAAATGGGGTGATAAACTTCTAAGATTTATCATCTAAGGAATTTATTGATCGTTAAAGTCCACTTCTTTTTCTTAAAAAAGAGAATAATATAAATCAAAGAAAATAATTCATGGAAAGTGGATGTAGCCAAATAACGATCCATGTGGTATAAATCTATAGGTACAATATATACCAAACTTTAGTTTGTTGAAAGGAAATATGCAAGTCAATTAATGTGTCCACCTACTATGTAGATCTCAAATTAGTGTGTGTCAATCTAACACTTTGTGTTAACCAATAATAAATTTGTTTATGTAAAACGTTATTCATTAGGTATAACCTTATTTAGAATCACACTCAAAATTTGTAAAGTCCAATAAAAAATCAGCCTACATGGTAATCATAGGGAAAATGGTGTCATAAGTTTTTTCGAAAAGTTTGAAGCTCATACGCTGATGAGATAAATTTTGCATACAATTATTGATCTACTCTGATGAATGATCGTTTTATTAGTTCTCTTCCTACCCTTTGATTCTGATCTCTCATTTTCTTCACTGCCCTATTCCTTGCTCTACGATTGATCGTTCAGTTAATGTCTGATTTATCCTAAAGCTTAATAAAGCTCATACTACTTCCTTGCAATTTATGAAAATTAGGGTTCTAATTTCTTGAGCCGGCCGCATCCGAAGACGAGGGCTAGTTTTCTTCGGAATCTCCGCAGGCTATTATTCTCTCGTCCACGAATGGTCGTCCCTCTGCCGCAAAAAAGCTATTAGTTGTAGTAAGTACATAGTCGCATGCCTGTTATGCCCTCGTTGACTTTCGCCCCTCGAAGAAACCAATATTCTAATCGTCACCCGATCCGAAAAATCTCGTCTTCTAGGGATCTGTGCTTTCTGATGGAGAAGCGCCTCCTACCCTTTTGTCCGGGTTTGCTCTCTTTGGGCGGCCCACATGAGGGGCGCAAGATAAAGACCCCACGCGTCCAAGAGATCGCCGATAGTATTTCATTTCTCGTGTCTGCTCTTCCCCTTTGTTTTCGGGGAAATTCGGTGAAAGACGGAAACCCTCTGACAGGGCGTCTCCTGCACGGTACCCTCTTCATTTGAACGTATATATTCGATCATTAACTGCCCGCAGAGGAAAGAATCCACCAGAGGTAGCTGGGAGTGGTTTTTCTGGTGCCCTTTTCTCCTGGAAAATGCCGGCAGCGAAGTTTGGTTTGGTTCCATGGGTGAAGAAGACGATTGTGGAACCCCTCGTGCAGATCATCCGAAGGTAGCGCTTCCTCTCGCTGATCCGAGTTTTCTCGGCTGTTTCCCGATGAGAATGTTTTCGCCCTTTTCTTCTCATCGTATCAATCGGACAGGTCGATCCAACGTTTTCTCGGACTCTTCAAGATCGAACGCTCATGAATGTCAGATTTTCTTCTAGTTTCTATAGATCTCAGACTCGTTTGCCTCCGTATCCATCCTCTTGCCCTGCCCAACAGTCGTCTGCTTCTTCCGGAAGCAAAAAAATATAAGCTCTTCTCGGGTCAGAGTCGTTGACGTTATTTCAAGCCGGGGCTGACTCTGGGTGCTTCTGTGGGATCTGTTTATCTAGGGGCGCGGAACCAAAACAGCTGGCTTTTTCCACTGCTCTTGGCCTGACCCTTGGATTATTTCCCATTTGTGGTAAGTAACCACGAGACTCACGGTGTCCAGTGGAGGATCTCACTATCTACGTGCCCACTTTGTTTGATGCAAATTTCTTTAATGGCTTTGGAAACATGGCGAATATCCCGTCCCCTGGTGCCCAAGAAAACGATCATTTTGTTCTGTTAAGTCGAGAGAGTCGGGCTATTTTTACAGGCAAATGCTGGAAGATGGAGGCGTCTGAAACTAGTTATGATATTGATTGAGGTTCTTCTGGCTGATTTATTGATTACGCTATCGTACAGGGGTCACAGTGTTCCTCTGTGGGATGGCAATCGCTTTACTTGGTAATCACTGTCATGCTCCCAGTGTGATGCTCGCTAACTTCGTCGCCACGCCATTTGAGCTGAGGTGAGTTTCTTTTGATCTTCCCTGCTATTATATTGTAATCTACTTGTTGCCCATAACTTTGGACATTTTCATCTGCATTCATGCAAGTTTGGAATACTTCTCCTTTGTCATGTTGGCCTTCATCCCTTCTCGTGATTTTTTATTTTTTCTTCATATTTCCTCATTTTTATCAACTGTCCTGTTTTGGTGATTTCTTCTCCATTTTTTATATTATTCTCGAATGGCAATCACTAAATCATATTAGTGTTGGCCGCTCAGGCTCAATCGGTCATCTCAGGCTATCTAAAATTCGGCATTTCAGAAGTATAATAAACATGAAATGGAAAAGCTTTTGCATCCGATTAAAGAGCTCTTTCTGCTTAAAATGATGAGCAAAAGATGAAAACTACGTACAACAAAACTGCAGGGATGAATGAAATGGCTTCAATGAGTCTTGTTGGAAAAATATCGTGTAGAGAGAAGGAAGAGGAGCTACTGTGGTGGGTTGGAGATACATCACCTGAATACATGAAGAATGTTCATATTGCATAAAATTGATTACTTCTTTTCTAGATTTCGGTCCTTATTTTCTTGCCATTATTAGACATAAAATAAAGCAGTTTCATTTGTCGTATCATGCCAAGAACGTTAACTTGATGGGCTCAGCTCAGAATAGATCTGGGTTTTGTTAGGATCAGAGATGCCGCACCGTTGCGCGTTGGACAATCAGAAGTTCTTCTAGAAAAAATAGTAATTCGGTCAGGTTTTTTGAGTATGAAAACTATAAATAGAAAAGGGTGAATGGCTGCAACCAGGGCCAGAAGGGGTGGAGACCTCCTCCAGGAAGGGGCCCAGCCAGGGAGAAAGCTGGGAGCTTGTGCGTGATTTGTATTATCTTCCTTAGATTGTACTGATATTTCACTCTTATCTCTCTGGCCTGTGCTCGTGCCATTTCCCAGCTTGGTGATTCCATTCCTACGACTCGGGGAGTTCATCTCTGGCGGCTCCCACTTCCCGTTGACCGCCGATGCAATGAAGAGGATCCTCACATTCCGGGCCTCCCGAGAAGTTCTAGTCGGCGTTTTCCATGCGGTGAGCCTCGATCACATATGGGTCGCGGTGGTTGACCTCGTTTGGCCCCGGTCAATTCTCACCGAGGTTGACCACCATTGCTTGTCATCATGCCCAGCTGAAGCCAGTATATTATTATGCTGACGGCCGGCTTTCCTGCAGCTGCTGGGCTGGCTCGTGGCTTCACCCTTCATCTTGGCCGCGCTCTACGTGGTGTTCGTCCCCTGTTTCAAGCTCCTCGTTCACAAGTTCAGCGGAGGAGGGCCACCTTCCAGCCCCAAGAAGCAGGCCAACCCCCAGGCAGAGACCAAGGTCAAAGCCCGGCAAGTCTGACCCACTGTACACAAACTTTGCATACCCCCCCCCCCCCCTTTTCTGTCTGGTCAAATGAACATGGAGTAGTCCAGCTGTCCAGCTATGCTTCACAAGAATTTATGATACATATGACCCAGTTAGACAAGAAATCTCCAAAAATTAGAGAGAGCAAGCGAGAGAGAGAGAGAGAGGCATTACTTTCATTACTTAAAAAACACCGTCCCACACGTGTGTATACACATATATTTCAAGATATACCCTACTCACCAGTACCTTATAGGAAGGGGGAGGGATGGTGGGGAGATTTCTGGGCCCCGCCCCCGCAGAACTCGGCCAGACAAGAAAGCCAGCATCTGCGCAGCCTACCAGACATACCATGCATGGCCAGCTAGCCGGCCCACCTCTCCCCATCTCGCGGATTTTGCGGCGAGAACTTGAGAAACGAGGATGGAAGGAAACCAAACCACCCACCGCCGCCGGTGGGGCTGCCATCGTCAGGGCCTGTCTGGGGACGACGGGGGGACGTCGTCGAGGCCTCCAGGTCCCTCGCCGACCTCATCATCCTCGCAGCTGGGGGCCACCAGCGACAGCTTGGGCTTCGGCGCCAGCCTCCTGGCTTCTTCATACGCGTAGATGTAGATCTTCCTCACCATGCCGCAGAACTCGCTGCAATCAGGCGGAAACAAAACAAGAGGAAGACAGGCAAGCCAAATCAGGGCTAATGGAGAGGAGAGACTCGTTGACTAATGAATGGGGTTGGGGAGCGGGGAGAAGAAGAGTTACTGCCAGGGGTCGTCTCCGACGAGCATCATGTCATCCTCGTCGTCCGTGAAGACGACCTGCCACTTCTTGGAGGCGCCAGAGAGCTCCCCCTGGATGCCGAACATCTCCTCCAGCTTGAAGAAGAAGTCGTCGTAGCCTTCTAATCTCGTTAGGTCCACCGCTCTGCCCACGGCCATGCCCTGCATGTGCACCTGGAAGAGTAGTAGTAGGCAGGCACCCAGACACCCGTCATATCAACCCGAGAAAGGAAATAAAGCGAAACTAAGGGAGGAGGGAGAGGGGGGGGGGTCTGAAATGAAACCTTGGTGCAGCTTCTAATCTGCCTGCTCTGGGTCTCATGAGGTGACCTGAGGCAAGACCTCTCAGGTTCGCTGCTGGTGGCAGGGACGTCGGAGCCATTAGGGTTCGACGGCTGTGACTGTCTGTCAGAATCTAGCTCAAAACAGGAGACATGTTGATCTTCTCTGATGCCCTCCGAGAGAGCCGTCACGGGGGAGGTCTCCTCAATGGTGGAGCTTTCCACCAGCTGAATGCCAAATAACCTACAGCCACTTCCAATCTCTTGTCTCTTCTCACAAGCCTCTTTGTTGACAGAATATGAATCGGTTTGGGCTTCCGCCTTGGTTGCCCAGTAGATCGAATTGTTCAGCACAGCGGGCGATGCACTACTTCCAGATAAGCCTCCAGACCCAGGGGCTGATTTTGGGGAGAGAAGAGGAGCGGCAGGAGCTGCAAATGCTTCTCGTCCTCGGTGAGGACCAGGATATGAATACGGCTGGGAGCCCTCAGCAGGAGCCTTCCACAATCCTGCATGAGGAACCAAGAATCTAGTTGTCTGGTAAAAAGTCAACGAGTAACAAAGATGAAAAAGAATGAACAAAAGGAGAAGGTGACGGATGCAAAGGAGTATAGTTGGTCAGAAGATATGATGATATGTTCCCAATTCGTTTCTATTTCTGGGGAGTCCTTGCCATGATAGAATCCAGATGAACGAAGAAAAGAGAAGACTATTAACCAAAAGATTTGTAGGAGAAAGTAAGTGTGATATTAGTACCAAAAGCTGGGGGAAGTTCAGGAGTTGGCAAAACAGGAGGGCGAGCTCGCTTATTTCTCGCTGCAGGTTGCGCAGTCGGAGAGCTGAATGAAACAAGAGGCTCCAACTCCCACGGGGAGACTCTTTCAGGGCGTGGAACGGAGGATGGTTCATCCCACTGGACCTACACAGCGATGCACAGTAAAGTCAAATGAGAGAGAAAACAAAAAAAAAACTCTCATACAAATACAGACTTTGAGAGATCTCCGTTCTCAAGCCACAAGATTTTGAGAGAAAAATGTTCTCTTAACATAACATAACATACTTTGAGAGATCTCCATTCTGAATCCACCCAATGAGATGATGCGCAGTCTCCGACACCAATTATAGTCCCACTGAACCTGAATGACAGGATGTACGCGAAGCATCAAGCACCATACTTCAGGAGATTCTTTCTTCTCCAGAGCATTGAAACCAAACATCTGCTGTATGTACCTTCTTTCAGGAGCTTCATCCCCTTCAAAACGCATCTTGAATCTCATCCCAACAGAGAGTTTGTGATTTTTGGCTTCCAAATACTTGTTCAGACTGACAATAAACTCTGATGGACTAGTTCTGATGTGAGGACATCACAAATTTCAACATTAATGAGTTGCCCAGGGAACAACAACCACGATCCAACAATAAAAGCAACAGATCATCTACAGAATGCACAATGCAGAGGAAGAAAGTAACGCAAGATCGAAACTGTAAGTCAACATTCAACTAGACACGGTAGACAAAAACACGGTACCATGCAGTAAAAACAAACGCAAAGAGAAACCACCTTGGCTTGTAAAAAACAGAGAAGATAGTCCCCGTCGTTACAGCATGGGATGCAGTAGCCAGAACACCAAGGTGCATGCTGTGACTTGATATGACAGATGATGGCATGTTGCTTAATTGTCTCATAAGCCGCCTTACACCCACACGTAACTCTCCATTCTCACCCCTAGAGACAAAAACATCAAGATCTTTATCAAATTCTGGCGGAAGGGACTGTACCAACTCCAAACAAAACAAATGCTATTTACCTTAGGAAGATGAATGCATCGCCTGCAACCAATCTTTTTGAGCTTACAAAAACACTCCACCCTGTTGTAAGCAGATGCCGCCTAGGTTGTCCTGAAACGGAAAGAATTCTTCTGTTCTTCAGACTCGTGAGTAAAACCATAGAGACTGCACTGCATTCACGTTTCTGGAGCTTACAACTACAAAGCAGATTCTTCACTGAATTCCTACAGAGGCTTAGAATAGCATCGTATATAGAAAACATTTAATGTGAAATTGTGAAATCTATGGTCATAACTGCACAAGCGGGGTAAGGGAATGCATTATAAAGAAAATAACCCTTTTTAAATCTAGACACATATCATCGTAAATAGATTCACGAATCAAAAACATAAAATTATATGTCATTATCACAGTTGGAAACTTAAGTAATTGGTCAACGCTCCTGGCCATCTCAGATACGTACCAAGCAACTGAAATAAAATTCACTTTATTGCATTTTATTTTTTCTTTTCAAACTAAAAATTTCATCTTAAATGAATGTCATAGCCATTGAATAAACTATAGACAAGCAACTTCACTGTTCTGATGACTGAAAAGCCAGAAAACTATTTAGGCTCCAAATGACTACGGAAGAAACTAAGCCACTTACCTCTAAATATATGACGGAAATGCCATTCATTGCCATGCAAATCAGAGGCAACTAATTCCTGCCAAGGTGGCTGCTGGGTCATATCCTGAAAAGATAAAAACCGAGAAAACATAGAGTAAGGAACTGATAATATTAACAATAAAAATACATTCTTCAGAGATTGATGAAAATAAGGTCTAAACTCACAAGGGGAGGCAGACACTCATCAGCATGTCTTCTCAAAACTGAGAAACCTCCATGCGTACTTGTATCTGATGCAGTAAGTGTCTTACAGAAAGAGCGCACTGAACACCTTTCCAGTTCAGGAAGTGGAGAATCTGGGCTTGTTACCTCGCTTTGCTGATTAATTACGGAAAGCAATTAAACATAAGAAACGCAATAGCCCTAGAATGCTTATATAGGTAGCTGGGTACGAATGTCATTCATCAGTTTTTGACAGTTCTGACCACATCTTGGGCTTTTAAAGAGAACAAAGATATTACGCTAAAAAAGCTTCAATCATGAACTCTATGCGTCAGACTAAGTAAACCCAAGTAGTTACGAATTGAAGGTGAGATAGTATGTCTAGTCGTCATAGTATCAATACAATATAAAGTCATTCAATCTTGAACTACGCAATAAATTCGAGAATATTTACTAGAAGCCAAAAATCTAACGTCGCACAGAAGATATTTTTTCTGTCAGTCGTAATTTCAGGTTTACAATGACATCTGTTGAACATTCTATTTTAGAGAAATCAAATCAAAGAATTAGCGTGGGAAATTACTAACTATTTTCACAATAAACTATAGGACAAATAAACAAGGTATAATAGAAAGAAAAATCTGGTGAGGACCAGGACACAGTGAGGACTTACATCTGGTTCAGGGTGCAGGGTAACATGCGCAAAAACTTCATCTGTTTCTGGCTCAGCCTTGAGTTTAAAATGATGCGTCAGTACAAAACACAAAAACCCACAGATACAACCAAATATAACGATACAAAACGTGATAGAATGTACGCATATAACCAAGAAAAGGACTTACCTGAAGCTCCACATGCACAACTCTACAAAGAATTTTCGATGACAAATTAAACGAAGGCATTTGCTGGTCAAGACCCTGATTAGTTGACGCTTTGAGCTACAAGAAGTTTGATGATAATTAAAATGGAAGGACCAAACGATCATTATTCATTTTCAAAAATACTGAACCTTGTATACCTGTTCCATGTGACCTTGGGGAAAGTAATAAACTCTTTCCCCTTTCCGAGGTACAGAGACTAATGGTCCAGCACAGGCATGCCAGAGCTCTCTGTATAATGCATCTCTAGTGACCCCTACAAAATTTAAGAGAGACAAATTACATCTGAACGCAACAAGGAGGTAACGACACAAATAATGTCCTCGCTAACATATAAGCTATTTTATATCCAAAAATATTACTAAAACTGGGGTGATTCCGTTCATTTTGTCGTCCACTATGTTAGGTTAAAAACTGGAGGAAAACTAATGAAGAAAAAGGCATGACTTTCTCAGAGTCTCAATCAAAACAAAAATAATCAAATGCGAAGGATTTAAAAGCGACAACAAGAAACTCAGAGTGAAGAGTATCAGAAACAGAAAAAGGAACCAATATAAACGACCAAAGAGACGAAATAATGAGGTATCCAGAAAGAGCCGGCATCGATCTGACCATGTGATCTAATTTCGGATCCCATTTGAGTGATGACAAGTCGAAGCAAACTACTACTATAGGGAAATCATAAGAAAATTAAGGATAACTCAAAATTGGGAAAATACGACTACTATTAAATTGAAGAAATAATCTGGAGAAGGGAAAATCTGAAATCAAAGAAAACTAGGTGAAAATCGAGGGAACAGACACCGACCTGATCCATGAGATCCTGGCGTTGACCCCATCAGTGAAATGATGAGCACGCAATTCCTGCGCTGGACGCTTTAAAGGATGCAGAGGAACCCGAGTACAGAACAATCTGCCTACCGCACTTCAATTACGCAACTCTGCGGTGAGGAGACAATATTTCCATCAACAAAGAAACTCCCGACACAGAGGGGGGGGGGGATGCCTTTTAAGTTTCCAAAACGAAGACCAACCAGAATGATCCAAAAATCTGCTACCAGTCTCCCGGAAACACCGTCTACGCGCCTGCACCGGACACGTAAGAAAATGAGACCAGGGATCACGAAACTTGAAAGCCAGCTAAATGGAGAAAAAAGTCGCCAAGAGCTTCAAATCCATGCCATCTGCTGAAGGCTCTTTCTTAGCCACAGCAGGATTGCTCTATAATAGATGATACACGATCTTTAACGACCAAAAGTGCCGTTCAGGATTATGGAGAGCACGAGACTAGATGAAAAAGGCTGGGTGAGAGGAACGAGAGTGGTGGGGGGGGGGGGGGGGGGGCGAGAGAGAGAAAGAAGAAGATTGAGAGAACACGAAGGATGGAGAAAGATGCTGACCCGAATTTTGAATAGGGGCATGACCGTAGTGGTACTAGGGAGACAGTGCTCACAACGAAGGAGAAGAAATGAATAGGCCAACATACCTCAGATTTCACTAGTTCCAACTGAAAAAATGGAGATCAACTCTGATCTAACCCCCTGACCGCAGAGAACCAACCGATGTCTCAAAACACAAATAAAGTGACCGTGTGGTCGAAACAAACCCCTTGATACCGCGGTTTTCCGCAAATCGATTTACCCTCGACGCAACCAAATCCAGGCCGAACGAAGCAGCACTCTCCGAATTAGTTAAAACCTCAAAAAGGAAGTTTATCTCAAGAACTGGAAAGGGAAAAGGCCTTCCTCAGCGACAACACCTTCGGAAGCACCTACCAGCAGCCCAATTCCTGACGCTAGCAGCTGTTCCTCCTGGATGAAGAAATCTCCGAATTCCCGGCGACTTCAGACCAAGATCAAAGATCACCACCGTGAAGCGGCAAATTCTAGCCCAATACCACGATTTCTACCCGAAACGAAGCCTGTCAGCCCCAACTTCGCCAGCGACCCAAGGTCTGCAGCCCCAGGACAACCCCGCCCCTCCCCTCCCCTCAGAAAGAGGCCAGATCGGGCGAACCGTGGAGAGGAAGCATGATGCGAGCAGATTGAGGTGCAAGGAGAAGGTACAGGGAGGAAAAGGAAAGACAACCTTGGGAGGAGCTCCGCTTTCTCCCTCAGAGGCTTCCTCTGCGACCGCTGGTGCTGCTGCCTCTGCCAGCGCCTACACCCCCGCCCTGCCAAATCGCTGTCCCCTGCGTCCTCTGCCCGTTTCCTCCTTCCACGAAGCTCGAGATAGGACCAAGGCCTTCCGTAACAGCCCCCAACTTCACTGAATTCACACAAACACCATCCCATCGACCTCCGCTGCATGCTTCTCACCGACTAAAAGGCCCCCCCGTTTTCCCTCAAATTACGAGTTTAGCCAATAAGCAAGGATGCTGCCTTTCCCCCGACCAATACCATGACGAGGTAGAACATTACTTTAGGCGATCGGGCTGTAATTTTTATTTAACCCCGCAGTTTTTGGATTTTTGGATCCTGGCCCCCCCCCACTTGGATGACCTTTTTCGGTCGATACCCCTCTGAAGGTCAACCGTCCGATGCTGATCTAACGATGGAGAGAGCAATGTTGAGTAGTCAATAGGCCGGAGGGACACGGATATCGATAGGTTGCGACGATTGGAAAGATCTCCACCGTCCATTAAAAAGAAGACGGGCCTACGGTTTCGGTATCGGATCATATCCGTTTCGGTAAGCGGACAAACGAATTCGAGTTTAGTGGCACAGCCTATTCGTAGTCTCCCCCTCCCCCCGGCAAGGGATCGTGAGCAGCAAGCTAGGTTAGCTGGCATCTAGGGGACCAGTCCCCTAAGCGCGCCACGCAACCTTGTGGTTGGCCAAAATTAAGCAGGGGCCCACCGAGTTAAACCGAGATAAACTTGCCTGGTGTCCTACATGGCTCGTGGGGACCACGCTAGAGAGCTCCGCGGACGACGTCAGCGGAGAGATTTTTGCGTCAGTTAGCGCCGCCCGATTTATCCGGCTCGCCGGCCATCCACACGGTGCGCGATGGACGGTAGAGATTGGCGGTGGGCCCACCGGGGGCGAGGCAAATGTGGGTCAATGGAGACAGTCGCCTTCGAGCTACAGTAGTAATGTGGGTGGGCTGGAATAATAAGAATAATATGAGAGCTTCGTCGACGGGCGCAAATTAGCGGAAGACTGAGTGGTGGAGGGCGCATTTTAAAATTCCTCCCGTGCTGCAAGCGACAAGGTGTCGACGCTGTCTTGCTCTCTCTTTCACGGCTCACGCCCGATCGGTTTGGGCCGTCACGGAGCACGTGCCAATGGAACCCCAAAAGTGGACAAATTTACGGGAAAACCGTGGGCGAATATCACTCCATTACTTAATAATCAATATCCGGTCTAATATTTATCTACATAAAAGGCTTTCATTTTCTATGTACCCTCCCAAGAAGGAGGACGATGTGGGGAAAAGTCGGAACTACCCTCCGACGTACGGGACGCGTGAAACTGCGGTAGAGAGAGATTCGTAGGAGACAGGGCATATTGTGGCTGTAATATTAAACGGATATAAATAAATATTATAATATATTTATCAAGGGGCCCCACCTTAAAAGCTGTCCGCCAGTAGGGGTCGGCGTCTGTACCGGAGAGAAACGGTGGGATGAGAGAGAGAGAGAGAGGATGCCGGGGGGCGGTGGAGCAGAAGACGTTCGCATGATGCGGAAAGGGGAACAGGAGGTCGGCGGGGCGGTCGGGGTGGACCGGGCAACAATGCCGCTGACTTGAGCCTCCCGCCGCCTTTTGCGTCGTATGGAGTCGCCCTGCGGCTCACACGTGCGAAAAAGGCAAATCTTCTGTTTGCCAGAGTTTGAAATCGAACCAGAACGGAAAGTGACATATTTTAATGGGAGGTGTTCTCCGAGTTATTGTTATCGGCATTTGGACGACGCCCAGCCACATGCCAGATGACCCCACGTTTAGAGAGAGAAATAAGCCCGCCTAGTCAGAGGACATTCGGCGATCAAAAGTCTCAGTTTTTCTTCTTATCTTGGATCAACACCATCCAGGGGAGAAAGTCAAACGAAGGACCGTTCAGTTCTTAGACAAGGATTCTCAGTCAAACTCTCATTTACAACGAAGGTTCAGAAACCTCATTTATTTTCTTGATTGATCCCCGTGAGATGCTGTTCTGGGCCCAAAATAGTTTTTTGCCAACAAAAGCCGTGAAGTCAACGCCTTCGTGGACCCACAGAAAATCTTGCCCCTCTTCAGCCGAGGTCGGAAGATGCTATGCGTGTGCCAGCTGCTAAGTTTCGAGTTTCTCCAGATGGGTTTGGTATTTTGGACGATTACTAGAAGAGAACAACCACTTAAGACAAATTTGGCCTGCAACTTGGTTTGTTTCCCCTGGACTCACTCAATCCCTCGAATCAGGCATTGACCTGCTGCGCCTCAGCTGGGCAGCAGGGCCAGCTGCCGGAGATTGACGGGGAAACAGTCAGAGGGCGGGCCGTCAAGTGCCCTCTGCGCGAGGACCGCGTTGACCGCCTCTGAAGGGTGGAAGGCGTCCCAGAAAACGTACTCGCTCCGGTTGGCGCACGGCGTAGCGAGAGGTAAGCAGGTGATCTCCGCCTGCTGCCTCCCTATCCCACAGCAAGCCCTGTCCACCACCCTGAACCCTGCAACCAAATCGAATCTACTCTTCAGACCCTTGTTTTCAGAAAGCACAAGGAGAAGGGCAGAGAAACCCCCATCTTCTTCTTGTTCTTCTTCCTCCTCCTCACTCACCGTAGGCGGATGGGTTGTTGAGGATGTCCCCTACGGCGGCGTAGGTATTGCCGTAGACGAAGGTTGCATCGGTGTGGGCGTCGTTCAGCTGTTCGACCAGCTCCCGCAGGCCGCGGTTGAAGAAGCCGACGATCTCGTTCACGCGGTCAGCGCACCGACCCGGGGGAGCGAGCGCCGCCGTCCTCTGGCTCGGGATGCAGCCTAGCGGCGCCAACCCTGCGACGAGGAACTTCCGTAGGCCAACGCTGTGCAGTGCCTGCAGGGGGAGCGTCGTTATTTTGAGCAGGTAGGGGCTATAAAAAGTCTCAAAGGAGAAGCTCCACAGAAACATACCAGGAGCTGCCGAGTGAGGCGATTGAGCAGCAGATCGGCGTAGTCCTCCGGGGAGTAGTTGTAGCTCGAGGAGTAGAGGGACGGGAGGAGGTAGTTGTTGATGTAGTCGTTGCTGCCGATGATCATCACGACGATGGAACTGGCCAAGAACTGACTGAGCATCCTCACGCCGCCCAGCACCATCCTCAGTTGTTCGAGGTTGCTCTGGAAGTTCAGCACCTGCTCGCTCAGGTCGAATCTCTCCCCCTTGGAACATGCACCAACCAGGCAGAGGCGCCGACATTACGTGACGTAGAAACAAAAACATACTTGAGAAATCATGCAGGAAGAGAGGGTGGGGGCAAAGAGAATACGAGGAATTGGCCCGATTCTTCGAGTATACCGGCGGCGGCCGACGCATAGTTAACGCCGGCGAGGAGCTGGGTCCCGTTGAGGGTCGGAGACATGTACGGGGGAAGGTAGGGAAGGTTGAACGCGTCACCTGCGAAGGACAGAATAATCAATCAAGCCTGCTGATCCTGAAGAGACTGCGATTATGAAACGTGGAGAGGAGGATTGGTTACAGAGCACATCGACGATGGTTCTTCCATTGGAGAACCTCCCCGTGGGGCCTTGGTAGAAATCTACTCCGTAGGGGTAGTAGTTGGACTTGGCTACGGAGGTGAGGCCATTGTTGTTCCCGTTGTCTACCAGCGAGTCCCCGAACACGAACAAGGCGGGGACTTGAGCGTTACCCAAAACCCTAGCCCCGCTGTGGAGGAAGATGAGAAAGACTGTGGCCATCGAGCACCACAGAGGTAACTGGTGGACGGCGTAGGGTTTCCAGTTGCTTTCCTCCATTCCGTGAAGGGAGACGAGAGCTAGGGTGGCCCTTCGCCGGTGCAACATGCTGTCTGTCTGGTTGTCTCTCGTATTTAACGGCTACTTCAGTGCATGGTTCTCGTGATGTTTTGTTTTTCTAGTCACGATTCCCCTCCAACTCTACCCCCCACAAACTCTCTTTTCGCTTCGCTGGCGTTGTCATGTTCCAAACCATAACGCATGAAGCGTTACTCCCGTGCTTATAAATCTCCTTTTCCAGGATGCATGGAAGAGTTTCGTTTAAGCATTACCAAGTAGATGGAGTCATGATTTTAGATTTCTCTCTCTCTCTCTCTTCCTTCCCCTCCCTTTCATGCTCTCCGGCTGTGTGCGTTGTATTTACAGTATGTACAATGTAGCCTTCGAATCTCTTTCCCCGGATACATGGATTCGTTTCATCTCTCTATCTCTCTCTGCCCTCCGTGTGCCGGGGTAATGGCAAAGGGAAAGGTCCATTGAACCCTTCGAGCACCTCGGCATTCTGTAACCATAGTATATATATCATGACCAGAAAAAAATATGGGGTCAGCCGGGCGAATCCGACATTTGACGAAGAAGAATGCACATCAATTAAAGTGTGAGCTTACATTCGATAAAAACCATTTTATACGATGAGTTAAAACCTACTTTTTCTGTGACTCCATAATATAACATTTATGTCATCTGCATAATCTTTAATTCTCATGTTCATAAACCTTTAAATCATCACTCTTTTAATTTCATAGACCTCCATTTACGTGTTGGCATATAAATTGTACCACATAAAAAATGGAACATTTTCTTTCCTTTTATCCAATTTGTTACTTGCATTATCCAATCGAAAGAAAAAATAAGCTGTATTTTCTGTGCATATGAACTAAGAATTGATTTATTATGAATTATAAATTGATTTCCTTGTGTAAAAGACTAATTCATTCCCCTCTTATCTTTTATTATACTTCTTTTTAAGCCAATAATTTATATGGGAGTTTCATTTTCGCCAAATCCTATGATAAAACCATGCCAAATGCCATAAATGTTATATTACACAATATTCATTTTAGTCATCAATTATACCTGTTGAGAACCTGAAATGACAATATGCCTTTACACTATTTATCACAATGCTAAGATATTTATTTCTTATGAAAAGAATCACACTTGAAATGATTGATCTATCTTAAATGAGCAACAAGAAAAATTATTTTATATGGATACTGAAGCCACTAATAGTTTTTTGTGCATTGTCTTTTATTAAATTGAATGAAGTTTTTACTTGTGAAAGAACTAAGGATATATCATAACAACACCATGTCACAAACAAAAGGATAAGTTATATAAATCTAAAATTGAAATATTAATTTATAGGTATGAATATTTTCAGTTCAGCATAATAAGCTAACTAGCTACATGTTTACAAAGTTGAATATGTGGAGAAAAACGATATCCACATTGAAATGTGAGAAAAGTATTAAGTTTAATACCAACAAAGGTCAAAGATAATGGAGGGTTATTAGGATCAAGGAAACTAAATACCTAAACAAATTATCCAAAAAAAACTCATCAACCTCTTTACTCGTATGAGATAAGGCTAAGAAAGGACCTTTAATCATAAGAAATCAAATATAAAGTCAATTCCATTGAATCATTGTGATAGGTCCTTCAATCATCAACACTAATAAGGACAGTGATGACATACTCTTAGTACGGAGGAACTTCAACAATATTTAGAAGATTTATACGAAACTCTAACCATTGTTGCTTCCCTTGTAGGGTAGATTACATACTAAGTGGGAAGATGAATTGATTTCTATTGGGCCCACAATGGGCTTTACATATTCGAGATGTAAGAAAATGGGCCCAAAGCCCAGCTTACCTCTTTTCAAGAAGAAATCTACCCATGTGTTGGAGGATTAACCAAGGTGCAGGCAGGGAAGAAAAAGGTCAATGACTATGCTATGAGGAAGTATTAGGGTTTCCTCATCAGGGGAGGAACATCCCCACATATTCTAGGGTCCTTCTGGAGTCTTTGCATTATGTGGTTATCTATTCTACCTTTGTTGTTAACATATATATTTTCTTCTAATTTGCTAGGAGGGGGGGGGGGGGGTGGCTACAAACTTGTATTAGAGCCATAGATGACGATGAAGCTCCAAGAAATCCACACAAAGGCATGGGGGAAAGTGATCTTAGAGGTGAAGAACGAGTTGACAAAAATGAAGGCATAGATGAAAGCAGAGCAAGACAAGGTACACCAAATGATGACATAGATCATGCAAGCCATGACAGACCTTCTGCAAACAATATGGAAACAACTAGAGGGCAATAAAACTAATAATAAGAAATTTTTGACAAGTCAAGGGTTAAGAAAATGCAAATAGGAAGATGGCACCATAGTTGACTAGTATAGAGGTGATGGCCCACACAATCATCAATAGTAAAACATCCTAGGTTGAAGTATTTTTGGGATTGACAAATTCATGGAAAGGGAAGAGATGGTCATACCTTCCTCCATTATATTAAAACAAAGATAGAGTACACAACCATTGAATAGTAAGGCTCTATAGGAACCTTTGAATAGGTGGGGATCTTCAAGAGGCTCTGCTCTCCTTAGACTCCTCTCAAAATTCTCTCCTCCTCCCTTGAAGGAGAAACCCTACTATTACCCATGGCATAATCATTGAATCTTTTCTCTCTTCCCTGCACCTTAGTTAACCCTTTATTGTAGGGGTAGATTTGTTCCCCATTAGAGATAAGTTGGGCTCTAGGCCCATTTTCTTGCATCTAGGCTTTTGGAAAACTCAAACTTGTCATAATCATTATTTGGGTTTTGGTCTCATTAGATTTTTTATAGGTCTTCATTGTAGAAGTAGATGTGTCGAGATAATGCTTAGGCGTAGTGTTCATGCCATAATGATGACCAATTGTATATTTCGGTCAACCACTCTTAAGAAAATATGAATTAAAGGTTGTGTACAAATGAGAGCTGACGTGACTTAGTCGTTGTATATTAAATCACGCAAATATAAAATTTATTAAAACTAGAAAATACGATTTTTTGGATATTTAGAAGTATTTCTGAACAAATATATCAATTATAATTCAATAAAACTTCCAAAAAATAGCGATAATTTTCCAAGTCGATCAAAGGGATGTAATATAATATTTGGTAATTATTCAGAATTTTCCTCAAAGAATACTATTTTCTATGAATTTTATACTAAGAAATAAAAAGGAAAAATATATTTAAAATTCACAAAAAAAAGCAAATAAGGGTGCGGACGTCAGGATGATGTCAGCGCCTGGCGAACGCGAATCGGGCAGAAATAGAGTTCCGCCCGGTGATTCTTACGTAAGTGATTACAGACGATTTAATTGATCAAATTAAGATTTGTAAAAGCCGAAAGAATCGTAATGAAATGAAGTATATCTGAGTAAATTTAAAATCAACAAACTATCACTAAATGAAACGTAAATTAAGTTAAAAGCAGGAAAACAGAGTTCCGACGTCGTGGCAGCGATGCGTCGACGATGCACCATAATCCTAAGCGTTCGGGAGGATTGTCATGTAGTGTCTACGGCCTCGAAGGCTCTCCTTGGATAAGGACGACGTGGGCAATCTCTAGATCTTCTCGCGAAGTCTAGAGATTAATGAAATGGGTCGTCGAATCATCTCCGGTGGCTGTCACTCGGCGGAGCGGAAAAACGGCGACTTTGCGGCTCTCCGGTGGCTGTCACTCGACGGAAAGGAGCTGAATAGAGGTAGGGTGCGTGTCAGGGAGCTTCATCCTCAGGTCCGTGCAGCAAGAGGAGGCTCTTCATTGCATCTGGTACGCTCTCAGGAGGTGGCGACTCGTCTCTCGATGGATCGTCCTCTTCCTGACGACGGCTTGTTCCTCGATCAATCGGAGATGATTTACTCGATGGATTCGTGATCCTTTTATCACGAATCCTTCAGTAATTTTAGTAATCATGCTCCGCAAATCGCGTTGACGAGATTTTCGTCGATGATCCAGCGATTTTGGTTGCTTAATCCTTCACGGCGATCTGTAGGAAAGTTGCGATAATCAGATAAAAATATGAGTTTTGGCTCTGTGAGGATTCGAACATGTGCCGGTTGCCCCCGCCTCTTTTGAAGGTGACGGGTTTAATCCCACATTGGTTGTGCGCCAAATTTCAGGCAAATATATAGTAATGTTACATTTTTAAGCAAAGTCCCTTTCTTGCGTGTGTACAACCACTCCTTGCCCCACAGCCGGCTGGCCACCGGTGATGTGGAAGGGGAGTGGCGCACACGTGCCCCTATCTATTCAAGCCGTTCGAGCCCCTGCTCGCAGCTACTCCCCGACTGCGCTTTTGACCTACTTGCGGGCCCGACTGGCCGGTGGGTCCTCCCATTTTGTAATATTTTTATTTTTATTTTTTTTTCTTCATTTATCTCAAAAGTAAGATTGTAAAAATCATATAAATTCGTATAAAATCACATAATTACCCAAAAATTCACGTTAATCAATTGAAAACCACTTTTCACACTTTAATACAAATATAAGTCTATTTATCATGAGTTAAGGCTAAAACTATATTATTTACTAATTATTAACTCATGATAATGAAGACTTATCAAGAGCTGTTGTTGATTTTCTAAGTAGTTAAAAGATAAAGACAATACCTATTAGGGTAGCATTTTATCATTCATATTAGACCAATGAAGTCTAAGTTTCTATTAAAGAAAAACACATCACTTTAGCATACCAAAAGTGGTTAATCAAGCTACTCATATATGATTTTGAAATTCATTTCAGAATCAACAAAGTAGCAAATGTCACCTATTACCTCTCCCATGGATAGCACAAAAGGTTCAGAAGAATGCCCATCTTGTCCACATATTCTAGGACTTAGAAAAATAACTCTACAAGTGACCAAAATACAATATACACCAAGGACTTCTTCTACATCTTCAACAACTTGTGATACCAAACTAATCACACCAATTTGATCAACTTCTGAAGACTTACCATGAGTCCACTCCAAGGGGTCATTTGGGGGTTTGACACACCTATAAATAGCTGATGCAAGATGTATTCTAGGCTGGCATGAATAGGGTGGTTTGGAAATTTGTGGAATGCTTCATGCTCTACTAGAAAAGAAAATATAAAACCTATCACTAGTAGGTTTGCTCCAATTGCTTGAAAGTCTTTAACATGTATTAGACAATTTGTCTATATACTCATTGAGGGTCTCCTTATTTTATGAGACTTTAATTGTATCATGGTCATATTTTAGTAAATACGTCCACTTTATTATTCTCAAACATCATTTTTCAATACTAAAAATTATGCACATTTGCATCAATGAGATAACTAGACTATAAGATATTATGAGAATTGTCATGTCTAATTGAGATACAATTTTCATAAGTCATTTCTGATAAAAAATATTCAGATTAAAAGGGACTAAATTAAAGCACAACACAACTTATCATCTTCAGATGAGGCGTATGTTTGGGAGCTTCATCCTTAGGTCCGCGCAGTAAGAGGAGGCTCTTCATCGCATCTGGTATGCTCTCAAGAGGTGACAACTCATCTCCCAGCGGATCATCTTCTTCTCGACAATGGCTTATTCGTCGATCAATTGGAGATCATTTACTCGATGGATTCACAATCCTTTTATCGTAAATCGTTCAATAATTTTAATAACAATGCTCCGCAAATTGCATTGACAAGATTTTCGCTGATGATCTAGCGATTCTAGCGACTTAATCCTTCATCGGTGATCTACAGAAAAGTTACGATAATCAGATAAAAATACGACTTTTGGTTCTGAGAAGATTTGAACTTGCATCAGTTGCTCGCCTTTGAAGCCTTTCGAGGAAAGGTGTGATGCGGATTTAGTCCCAGATCACTTGTGCGTCGAAGTTTTGGACGAATAAATACTAATATCACATTTTCAAGCAGTGAGTCCCTTTCTTATGCATGTACAACTACTCCTTGCCTCACAATCGGCTGACCACTAGTGACGTGGAAGGGGAGTGGCGCACATATGTGCCCCCATTAGTCTTAGCTGCTTGAGCCCCTGCTCGTGGCTCCCCTTGACTATGCGTCCAACCCGCTTGCAAACCCGACTGGCCAATGAGTCCCCCCATTTTACTATATTTTTATTTTTATTTCTTTTTCTTTATTTATCTCAAAAATAGGACTATAAAAATCATATAAATTTAGAGAAAATCACATAATTAGTTAAAAATTCACGTTAATCAATTGAAACCTACTTTTCATAATTTAACACAAATATGAGTCTATTTATCATGAGTTAATGTTAAAAATATATTATTTACTAATTATTAACTCATGATATTGAAGACTTATCAGCCCACAACAAGCCTTACATATTCAAGAAGCAAGAAAATGGGCCCAAAGCCCAACTTAGGTGTATGGAGGGGAAAAAAAGTAAAAAACTATTGTAATGTGTATGTACACACTAAATTTTAGTATTTGTTAGAATGAGATATTGATATTAGCTTGACATTTGTTTTTGAATATATGACTATTCTCGAACCAAAGATGGAGAGGTTTAGTACATAGGATTTAACTAGTCTATATTTCTTATTTTGTAATCATTTTTATATTTTTAATTTCTCAAAATGAACAATGAAGGACTCAATTTATAATAGTATGTGTCAGATTTTATGCTGCATTTAGATCAAAAGGGGGGTGAATTGATATGTATCTAATCTTTGACTTTGTTCAACTAGTTTTAAGATTTTTGATCTTCTCTTTCAAATCCTAAATCTTATGATATCTATAGATATAATGGTAAGCAGTTTAGGGACTTTGAATTGGTTTAGCCCTCTACATGTCCACTTCCCAAGAACAATTCTATTCTTGGGTTCAACTTGATCAATTGTCTACTAATCACAACCATTGATATATGCAAATTTTCTTCTAGATTCACAACTCTTAATAACAAACAACTAATTATAAGGTCAACTCTCTTTATTGACTGCATCAAAATTTAACCACAAATTTATCCACATAAAAATAATACAAAATTTCACTATGGGTTGATTTTAGAAGTTATTGTTAACTTAGATTGTATGTATAATTATAATTAAGAGGGTGATGATGGAGATTGAATTTTTGATGTCCTCTTCTTATAGGAATACGAACTTAATGGGGAAGACATAACCACTTATCAAGTTATGAAAGATCTCTCAAAGTTGATCATTTAAAACTATTTAACTATATGAGAGGCGATGTATTATTGAAAAGTATCATTGAAAAACTTCTTCTATTTTTCTTCATCTTAGAATGTTTACAATTCTAAAATTTATTAAAAATTTGAACTAGTGGAAATTAGTTTGACATGGCATCTAAGATTTTGGATATCATCTTGAAGAAAAGTAATGCTTTCACAATCACAACTTGTCCAAATCACCTCAAACCAATTAAGGTCAACAAATAGACTCATTGAATCACAAACTCAATATGTAAAATCATAATTTTAGTGACATAAGTATTGATTTTTTCTAAATAATATTTTTTGATATTTAGAAAACTTTGAGGGACAATATAAGTGATTCAAATTCAATCTATTACTTCGATATTAATAAATTTCAAAGTAATGATTTCTCATCATGAGTATCTAGTATGACAAGTTGCTTTGATATTCATATCCTATCTCATGAATTCTTGCTGATTCAAGGGCTAATTGTTAGTTTTTCATGGTGTTAATTTCTGTGAATATTGACATTCACAACAATATCCAAAGCAATAATTTTAAGAGGTAAAATTTACAAAATTATGGAATTCAACATTATGAGAATCATACTTTCTTTTACTTTTGATTTAGGTCTCTCTAATTATTTATTTTAGTTATTTAATTTAGTTATTTATTAATTTTATATTCAATTACATTGAAAGTCATGCTTACAAGAATATTTATCTATTAATAAATTTGATTGTTAATAATTATAATTTGATCTTTTAATTATTATTATGTGTGTTTTTTCAGTATCAAGATAACATACACAATGTTCCAACAGTTTGGTCCGCTTAACATACTAAAATACTTCAAGGAAACCTCCTCCGATTAATTACAAGGGCTCAATTTTCATAGAGTTTTCCTCAAAATTCTTTATAGATTCATGGCTCTAGAATGATCAATTGCTGATCACGAGGATAAGCTCTGTAGATTAATAAGCAACGTTTATCAAAAGTTCTACCGCAAGAAAATATAAAAGATTTTTCACTGCATGTGATGATTTCCAAAATCATTATCTTGTAGATGTGTGGGATTTGATGAAGTCACTTATTCTTGTTCTTTTGGTTGAGATGAATAAAATTTATTCATTAATTCACAATCCCAATTTCTGTCTCCATAATTATGACTTAAATACTGAATTTCAGTCAAAATTATTTTCTTTGAATGTTGACAATTCATGTGTTTCAAATGGACGATAAAGGCACGATTTATATATTTATTTTTGATATGATCTTTCTTTTTGTTTTAAATCCAACAAAAATATCTGATATGATGCCTTCTTTAACTCTTTTGGATATGTCCTTTAGTACATACATCCAATGACATTGGGTCTAGTAAGCACAAAATTGTGTCAGATAAACATAATAAACTAAAGCAATGATTTAGAATACAATTAAAATCTAAATCATCACACACAAAATAAGAACATAAAGTATCACTTTTGAGACTTCATAGGATTTAAATTCAGATGCCAAGAATAATGTACATTAAAATCAAATAATTCATTTAGGTAAAAATTCAACATATACCTTCACTCTTGAGTTCTCAACAATTTGATTTCATGGTCATATCTCCATTTGTGCACTTTAAACTACATACATGGGAATTTTTCTGTACTCAATTTTTAATATTAATTAAAATGTGCCACTGATAAAACATTAATTTCTAGCATATTTCTAAATATTTTCATCAATCATGAATATTAAATATAATATTTTAATTTTCATCTGGGTAGTTTAAGAATGATAGAGATATTTTTCAAAGATGTCAAAATCATTGTTCATATGTTTCATTGGATTCTCATGTTGTGTTTAATCAAAATGTAATTAAAATTGTATTACTTGATAATATATGTGGATTTTTTGTCTTCAAATTTTTTTAAGGAAAACAAGGCTCCTTAAGTTAGCAATCTCCCTCTTTTCAATTATAGAAAAACAAATATACATGTGCAAGTCAAGTAATGTCTGAATATTTATTCTTTCAAGGCTTTCAATAATTTCTGATTTTATTCTTATTTTTTGGTTTCTGATTAATCCATTGAGAAAAAAATTGTTAGACTCTAATTTCAGCAGTTAGAATCATAATTTTATGATGATTGCAAAGTATGGAGACTTTCTTATCGTTGAGAGTTGAAAAACAGATTTTTCGTTTTATAAAAAAATATAAAATCAGATATTTCAAAATATTTTTGAAAAATAAAAAATTCGAATCAATTGAAACGTATGCATTCAAATTGATTACATAGCTGATTTTTAACTAAATTTTGATATATGTGGTTTATATAATTGCCTGAAATTAATTTGAGTATATTCATGATCAAAGCAGAAAAAATAATGAAATGTGCAGAAAAATAAACTTATTTGATAAAAAAATAGTACAAGTAAACAGTTAGAAGTAACTTTTCTACTAGAGTAACAATATTTCATTTAAATGCTCCTCTTTTATCTGTTTTCTTCATTTTCATCATGCTCATCTTTCTTGCAACTCCCCCTAAATTCCTGAAATTTCCAAAGGCTTTTACAAACATCATATTGTCTCATAACTTACGCTCTTCTCCCCTTTTTGGCAGCAAGAAAAATGTTGTGACAATCAAGCACCAAAAGTGATGTGTAGTATGCAGAGTTCACAATTTATGCTACTTTTTAGTTGAAACATTCTATATGTTATATTCTATCCTAGTCGTTTCTTTAATGACAGTTTTTGACTTCTAAGGTGGAAGTTTAGTTTCTTTTGACTTCCACATAATTTGGAAAAATAAGATTTTATGCTAGAGAATTTGGTTTCGAGCATGAAATATTTATTATTGTAATTTTTGCAAGTTATATTTCAACATTTTCAAGTTTTAGTTTACAACATTTGTTGACAATCTGTCAATATTCTATTTACCTTTCTAATTTTCGTTCTTTACGTTGTTGTAGGAATTCAAAGGCTTCTAAGTTCATCATTAGTTCAGCAAAAGCCTTTAAAATTTAAGTTATATTACATTTTTCAAGGTAGGCAAAGACTAGCTTGATCTTGTCTAGAAGTTGATCCATCATTTTTCCATTTTGCAATCTTATCCCTCTTTTTCCAAGTAGGCTCTTTATTGTATAGATTCAGATAGTTCACTCAGAAGTGACCTGGCTTGTTGCTCTCAAAACATGCTTCCTCCTTTGTGTTAGTATCACTTAACTTAGGTATTTTTTTGGTTTTATCACTTTTTCTTTTCCTTGAAAAGTTTGTTAAATTTCTTTAGGAGAAAGCATACGACTTCTTTAAAGTTAGATTTTTTTTTTCTTCTAATGTTATGGACATAGTTTTCTTTTACTTTTATATTCACTTAACTTAGGTATTTTTTTGGTTTTATCACTTTTTCTTTTTCTTGAAAAGTTTGTTAAACTTCTTTAGGAGAAAGCATACGACTTCTTTAAAGTTAGATTTTTTTTTTCTTCTAATGTTATGGACATAGTTTTCTTTTACTTTTATATTCATGATTATCCCTAGATAGACCTATCTCATAAGTCTGTAATGTCTCATTTGTTCATCTAATGTCACTTTGCCTATGACTGATAATTTAGGCTTCCAAGATGGGGTTAATGATCTATGTTTCTAGTCAATTTGGTGTTCATATAAGTTTTTCCTAAGCTTCATAGGCCATTACCTATGTATATGAATCTATTGAACATTTCAGTAATTGACTCATACAAAATCATAATATTTCATATATATGTCCCAAAATGTAGATTTTGATATCCTTCACTTGAGACCTCCATTCTAGGTGACCTCACTTGTCTCAATTGAGTAGAATATAAGCACAAAATATAACATGTTAATGGCCTTGACATTTTAAAAAAATAGTAATTTCTCTTTGGTCACAAAGGATATATCAATGTTGTCTTTCGAGGGAATGTATTATTGTTATCAATAATCTTACAAGAAGTACAATGACAGATTGAAAAGGAATGTTGTCATTCTCACTTCCCATTTAGTGTGATTTGATCTTATGATTAGTGGTCATTGAGTTGAATAGCCTTTAGAGAATGAACTACCAAAAGAGCTGGTCATGGATCTTCACCTTATGATGATTATATCTTCTACTATGACTAGCTCTAATGCCATGCATATACCACTAAAATGGAAACCTCATTGCTAATAAATGTGAGTTGAGCATGGAAGATGCTGGAGTATACAGGAGTCTTCATAAAAAAAATTCACAATAATATGGATGATGTAGTGATGAAATTTTCTGAAGCTCAAGTTGTACTTAGATTTTCCTCCATGTGGCTTTTTATAGAGGTCAAAAATCTTTACCATTGGAGTTCAAACAAGTGAGATATGATTGGTCAAAGATATTATAGGTCTACACTTGGGACAATATGCTGTCAAGTCACATGGTAAGATTTATTCAGGTTGACACCTTGACTAATTTTGACTAGGTCATCACTATAGACATGTTAGCCTCCTATCTTTTGATCTATCATGATCTTCAAGTTTATATGTCCTCATAAGATACTTTGGCTACATGTCAGTCTATGTTAGGTATTCTCTTTAGAGAAGATTCGGTAATATTAGAGGTTTTTCTATGTTGACCTATTATGCCACAATTCTGCCATATGTTGTCAAGCTTATGCTCTTTTTGTTTTATTTTTATCATCCCATATAATTTAAATGTAGAATAATGATTCAAAATCTGCTTTATATTCTTTAAAAATTCTAAAAATGCCACTATTTAGAAGTAAAAAATTGCTTAATATAAAATGTTCACACGCTCTAAGTAAAACATGAAATGATAGTTCAAGTATTATAATAGATGTCTACCATTTGAAGTGAATATTTCTAGTTGATTGACCTTGTGAATTTATTAACTACACCTAAACTATACCAATCATTATTTGCATACAAATTGAGTAATGATTTTAAGATTTTAGAACTTGCCAAAATAATTACTTTATTTTAATATGTATGCTCAAATGTTTTTTAATACTAATAGATTGACATATCTGATTTCAGATTTAAACATTAACAACTTAATAGATATGTTATTAATTGACACATGAAGTATATCTGAATCATTGAACGATGTGTCATATATGTTTTTGACTATTAAATTTTTTAACTAATTTTAATTATTTACTCAAAATTCTCTACATATCTACCTCTTCTTTGAGAGTAAATTAGTTTTGAACAATTGTCCTTGACTACACATCCAGATCTTGCTCTCAAAATTTTACAGTCTTTATTTACAAATTTGAATAAAACTTGAAAGCTTACAATGATGACATGAAGGTAATGAGTTGAGGAACAAATCTCGATCAAAAACTAATTCTCTTCAACTAGATTTTAATGATAATTTTATGGTGTGAAAAGGAAGAAAAAATTCAAGTGCAATTCAATCTATTTTTCATCAAATTCCAATTGTAGTACATCTCTTCATTGACATCAGAAAATCATCCTCAATGAAATGTTTCTTTTTTTTGCAACATACATTTAATTAAGCTTTTTTATCACATAAAGGGAATTGATCCGTAAAATCAGCTTTTTGATCTACTTAGTGTAAGTGTATCTAACAAGAGTTTCAATTAAAAACTTTAAAGGAGTTGAGCCCTTGCAATCATTGTGTACACTAAAGAAACAGTGGATGCCAAGAATAAGATTTACTTTGTAAAGTAGAATTGGCATGAAACCGAATTGCTATAAAATTATTGGTTTCCTCAAGGTCTACATATAGGAGATTGAGGAATATCTGATTAGAAGAAGAGATCAATAAGGATTATGATAGTTGACCCACAATAAAAAATGAAATTTGATCAAATCAACAACCTCTCATTTATCTTAGTAGGACCATAAATCCAGTAGTCTCTCCTTGAATAAGCTAGCATTTGGAGGCCTATGTAGATGAACTTTGGAGCATCAATTGACTAAGTGAATAGAATTGTGATGTTTTGCTTGGGAACTTATGAGATGAACAACTTATAAAAACAAAGAACTCGTTCATTGAGAATTAAACAAGTGAGATCTAATTGACCAATAACTCACTAAGTATACCTTTAATTAACTCACATAACACTTTGTGCCCCCTTTATACTTGCTCTTTGACTTTTTCAATATTTGATTTTTTAAATCTTAGTTTTTGATATTCTAACCCTCTAAGTAGTCGTGTGTTTGCATGTCCTAAGTGATATTCTAACACTTACTAATAACGTTGAATTGCAAGCCATAGTTGATTTTAGAGAGAAAACCTTTATTTTCTCTCTCCTTTGACTTGATGGTTGCTAAGATGTAGTAAGGTCAACTCATGAGTTGACTCACATCTTTTATGTGCTTTTCTTTTAAAAAATGGTTTACTTTTATCTTAGATTATTATTGAGAAGTAAGTCTAATTTGTTATTAAACTTTAGTAATCCAAGTCACTCTCAATTGAGTGGTATAACTAGAGTGGTCAACAAGACACTTGAAAAAATTATTTCATTGTATTTCATTTGATGAATCAAACAATAGGATTTGCCCTTAAGTGGAATTTACATTTAGCTATATCATCATTTACTAAGCAAACTAGTCTGCATTTTCAATTATTTATTATTTGCTTCTAAAGCTTTAGAATCTTTACATGAACTTAGATAATATGGTAGACCAGATATGAGTAATTCATGGAATTGTCAAGCATCACATTCTTCAACTTCAACTACAAGGCTAGAGTAAATAAGAAGAAATGAACCAAGATTTCTTTTTCCCATGACTAATTAAGTAATTTTGCCACTATATACCTACAAAAAGGATTCTTAGGTGATAGTATCACACTGAAAGTTAGGAAAGAAAGAAGATCATGTCTTGAATTGTCAAGAAACAAGATCTACAATCTTTGTGTAGATCTACACCCTTTAAACCTACAAGGGTTTCTTGATATAAGCCAATTTATAAGCATTAAAAATAGAAAAAAAAATTATTATAAGAAAATTTGCGATTTACATCTAAAAAAATTTCTATACCAAAACAAGAGAACACCTAATTGAAAGGAAAAAAAATGACACTTTATTCATGCATTCTGAACCTTCTATGTTGGATTGTTAAATACACGTCAAACCTTTGTACATTTATGATATGTGCTTTCACATTTTTAGGGTATACTTGTAATAACTTACAGGATCTTTTTTGTTTGTTTAAGCTGTTTCATATATCAAGGTTTTCTTGTTGAAGAAAAAGATAATCATGAAGGTTTGCTTATTAAATGCTTTTATCTCGTAAATAATTTCTTAAAATTCACTGAATTTTGATATCAACATTCATCTACTAAAAAACATGATTTTTTTTAATAATATGTAAAAATATGATTATAATTAATATCTTCCACTTAACTAAAGCCCTTTGCAATTGTACCTTCTCTTTATCATCATCAATATTTGGAGTGTATCCTTTCTTTCTTAAGATGTATGTACTGCCAATGATTCTCTTACTTTTAAGAGTCTCCATCAACTCCCAAGTGTGATTTTTTTGGAGGGATTCAAGTTATTTCTTCATAGAACCTAAAAACTTGCCAACATCCTCATGAGATATGGCATCCAACATTTCAGAAGGCTCATTAGAGTCACATGCCTCCTCTACATAAACATAGCTTGTATTATTTGACTTCTAAAACATAACGACGAAATATGTACATCTCTTCCCTCAATTTTAATTTTGATATCACTAGTATCCACATAACCTAGGCAAGTAAAAATCCTTGAATCATAATAGTTAGGGGGTTACCTGACCACATTTGTTATAAAATTTGGAAGTCAATGATGGTCACTAAAGACTGGTTGATAAGATGATATACTATGGACATTTGTCCAAAACTCCTTACTAAGACCTATGTTTGAAAGCATACAATTGATTATCTCTAGAAAACTTATATTCATTTATTTGATATAGAAAATATCTCATTTTCTGGTGCTTTACATTGACTTCAGTTTTACATAAACTGTCACTTTCTATGGAGTAAAACATTAAATGATTGTAAATCTCAACCTCTTAATTTAAATCCTTGTCTGACTTTTAGCAAAGCTTTCATTAATTAAAATGTTGAGTGACTATAATCTTCATATTTAAGTATAAAAACCAAAGCTTTTTGGAAACAATTATCAATACAAGATAAGAAAGTGTCTAACTCCTTTCAAAAATATAAGAGAATGACATCAAAAATCCTAGGTATAATCAATCATACCTTTCTCATGCTTTTTATCAACTTTCTCATGCTTTATCTCTTAGTTTTTTTCTCATGCTTCTTTTGATTTCCCCTTAATCAATCTATAAGTTTGGGCACAATCTTTTTATCTTTGGCTTATTAGGCCCAATGGTTGGCCTAACAGCTAGTTGAGTGGACCTTTAATGGACCGTGCATATGTCTGAAATACGCATAGTTTACATATATATATATATATGTAAACATTATAAAACTTATAACTAATTACATACGGATTTTGAAGCATAGTTTTATGTGTTACATTCTTCTCTTGGAAATCTTTCTAAGTGCCCATATATTCACATATTATTTTCAAGAAATTCATTTTAACCAGCTATGTTAGAAATCTAGACCATTTAACCCTTGGAGAAGATTATAAGTTCAGTAATCTTATAATATACCATTTTCTTATTGCATCATGTTTGTCTTTAAATTAACTTTCTGATGGATGGTTGCAAGCTAATGTAGTAAAAACATTCTTAACTTTAAAATTATTGCATTCAATTTCTCGTCAAAATCATTCCTTTCGTGAATTTTAGTTAACCTCAATATGAAATTTCAATGTCATTTAATCATTCAATAATAGTGATTTGTCGCTATCAAAATATTTAAACCCTTTAGGACCAACACATGTGACCACTAAGTCTGCACTTGTAATGTAAGACAATTCCTAGGAGCATTGAAAAAGGAACTAAAACATAAAATAGATATTTTTATGGCCTTTCTAGAATTTATAACTTTCAAACAAAAATCCTGAAGTAAAACTATTGTAGAAAGGTGAGAATAAAGCATTCACAATGATTTACAGTAATTGCACTAAATTGACCAATTACATAGAAATGGTTCAACGTTTAATCAAATTAGATGCTCCGTGCCTTTTTTATTGAGTTGTGTGTTAGAAATTTGTTTTGTTATTTCTTTGTTTAAAGGCAAGGCACATTTTACCTAGGAAAGTGAAACTTGGCACCTGTACAAATTGGGGATAAGCAAATCAACGAATGAGATGGTTTTGAATACCACTTGAATATCCACACATCTTTTGCAAAAAGTTGATTACGATAGGGATTGGTTTTCATTAAGCTTAAGACCACAACTTGGCAATGCGCCAACTTCATATCTTGGATTCTCGAAGGGAATGATTGGTATTCTGCCCCGAAAAATCTGAAAATCGTCTAACAAGTCTAATTTACATGAAGATCGATGCTGTGAATGTACAGCAAACACTACTGAAGGATGTACCCGTCCATTATGACATTTAAACTATACACCTGGGGGATATTTCCAAACCTGATGCTGAAAGGAGTCTCCGCTACCGCTCCCTGACCCACTTCCGGCACTGCCAGTTCCTATTATATCCCCGCCATTGTTGCCACTGCTGCCCCCTCCTCGCCTACCCCTGCCACTTACCCCTCACCCTCCGCCACCACAGCCTCCTCAACCTGCGCCCCCATGGCCTCCTCCTCCCCCACCGCCTCCCCCTCCTCCGCACGACGGTGCCACCACAATCTCAACTACCAGCAAAAGTGATAACAATAGAACACAGAGAACCAGGGACAAGGATGACTTCATTCTTTCGATTCTCTTTGCAATTGAGAGATCGGAGATGATCCGTAAGAGAGAGAATGCGAACCCATTGGATGGCCCTCACCCTCATTTATACAGAGAGAAGAATGCCTTCTCATGTACGTTGACTGCGGCTCAAGACTGCCTTCTCCCGCGTGGGTTCGCTAAAGGGATCAGAACATTTTCCTCGAACTATTCAATGGTCCACATTCTGACTTTGGAATCAATCTAGTGAACAAACATGGTGTGACAATCCACCACGAAATGTCTAGCGGATCAACTTCTCTTCAAATATACGTACAATGACGCGTTGGACATCGTTAAACGGTCAAATTAGGTTTGTCAAATCTTGGTGAAGAAGTTCTCGCTCGACCCAATTAATTATTGATAAAAATGATTTCATGACGTGGAAGAAAACAATGAAGAGCTCCCAAATTAGGTTTTTCAAATCTTGGTTAAGTTTCTTTTGTTGAGGTCTCTGCAAGTCAAGCGCAACTCAAGCAAGCTAAAGCACCTCCAACTCGTATGAATTTTCAACTCAGGCTGAAAATAAAAAAAAATATGTTGGCGTCTTGGCATTTTTCTCCCTGCATTGTTCAACTAAAATTAAGAGTAAAGATGATATCCCAAACGTCTACCCTCCTAGGTTGTGAAACCCTGGATATTTGTTTACAATGTTCAATATATTTTGCAAAATGACGTGAAAAACTTACTTGTCTTCGTGTGTATATTTGCTTGAATTTAGGGAATTGGTAACCTAGTATCCATAGGACATTATTTGGCATGAAAGCAAAACAATACAAAAACGTCAAACTAGAAAGTAGTTTTGGTTTATTCTAAATTAACTACGAAGATGAACGCTTCTTTGGTGGACAAGTAAAGATCACGATGTTGATCATTTTCTTTATTACGTCTGGGTATTATTTCACAAAAATAGAGTATCACAGGGAAAACAAACGTATTTATCACGAATTAATTTATTACCGTTTAGGTAAAGGCTACTATCTTCATAAATATTTCGCTTTAAACATTTTCTTATGAAGAAAATAATGTATCTTCGAGTTATTTCAAATGGTTTCTGGATATGCACATCTTGGGAGCTATTGTTTCCCTGAGGTCACATTCATGGGGTCTAACTCTTTTCGCAATTTGTTGCAGATCGTGTAAGTGATTCAGCGTTCTTCTTTTCATTGATGTTCTTAGAAACCTGAGCAAGAATCATAATGGTAGTAGGATCAGCCTTTGGATAAGGCTCGCGTCTTTAACTGGAACTTTCTTATCTGATCCTTGTTATTCTTTCTCTTCAGTCAATAACACGACGTTATATTTAGCGGCTAAGAATAAAAGTTCCGGAAATCTTTTTTCCTCGGTATTATTCAGCGATGATGACAACATCTAACATTTATAGAGTAACATATGTGGGAAACAGCCAAGTAGTTCTCTTTCTCCCTGCATTTCTTCACCAATAGAAGGCGAAGATGTAGAAGACGAATGAAAAGAGGACTACTTCAATGAGAGAGCTTTGTGCAGCAGCTGCTGAGGAATCGCCGCCGCCGCCGCCGCCCCTGCCCCCTCCTCGTGCCACCACCATCATTGGAGAAATCATCAGAAGGGCGACGACTAGCAGGATAACGAGGAATGATCTCGGAGATGATAATAACCTTAACATGGTTTCCATTCTCGAGAAGGTATGAAGGCCGAGAGGTGGGCAGCCATTGGGTGCAACTCCAGATTTATACTTCGTTGAATGAAATTGCTTGTCGCTTCCCGTAGGTCTTGTCACATCACCGCCATTGCCGCTCTTCTTCCCCAACCGCGATTCAACGATTTATCTTCTAAGACTACGCGGGGAGCTATCGGTTGGATTACTATTAAATACTATAAATTGAGCCTTTTGACTTCATCAATCCATGGATCACAAGATTTCCCCCACTGAGGGTAACCGCCTAACTTAGATATGTTCATGACCAGTAGGTACCATTAACGAGGTCAAACGCGTATTGGAAGAGTGTAATGTAAAGTCAACATGCTCAGAAAAGAATCCGAAAGCTTCAGCAGCTCTAAGAAAACATACTTGTCCAGGCATAGGGTCAACGAAGACCAAAGTTTGGAACAGCAAGTACTGCGAGAGTTCCTGGAGATGCAGCCTAGAATTTAATAGACTGATGATCACTAGTATTTATCGAAACTATCAGTCGCTGACCATCGGAGGGAGACGCTTCTATTCTCCCCGAGCCTTTCTTGTCTGGATAGAATAGAAATATTCTATCCAACTATTCGTCAACTTGCACACGTGGATTTCGCCAAAATGTTAGGTCAGAGAACGATCCAGAAGATGACGAATAATCGCCAGACTTGTCCCGTACAAGAGAAGAATCTCGCGATAAGACCCAGGAGAAGCGGGAACCGCGTTCGATCGATCGGAAGAGAGACGAAACGGACAAAGAAGAGGAGACTACCGTAGATGGAGACCGCGCTTGAATGCTATTGCCGATCTCTCCGGCTCCAATTTATTGAGAGAGCACAGAGGCGGAGGGTTCCTCACGCGCAGAATTTTCGTCACCTCTCCCTCCCCATGGCCCTTCGCTTCTTCTGCGAGGGCCGTCATCGGTTGACCACAAGTTCTCTGTCGGCTCCCTGGCCTGGTTCATATGGGCCAAGTTTAGAGCTTACGCTACATATTCCCACGTTATATATAGTGGCGGCGGGGAGAGAGAGAGAGGGTGGGTGGGGGGTGGCTGGTTGCCCAGTTCTGCGTACCGCGGTCAAAGAGCGGAAGTGCCTCTCTGAAAAGAAGCATACGCCAAGGTGAACTGATGATCTATTTCAGACGCAAGTTTCTTGTAAACATTATCTGAACGATAATACAAAGCACTCCATTTGATATCAGATGATCCATCAAATAAATTTATTATTATTATTATTATTCATGTGAAGCATATAAATAAATAAATATAATGCTATAGAAAATATGAAAAACTCACAAAACTAGACATATATTGAGAATATTGATCATAAATTATGCTTCACCTATTTTATGTATAATTAGATGTCATTTTGTATCAAAGTTAAATACTAATTGTCTAAATTATGCCATACTTAACATGTAGAATTTGCATGTTATCAACAAATAGAAGAGGAATTGAGCACGGCAATGTCGACGACCATGACAATGACATCAGTGATGACATTGATGACAGCTATGAGTTTCCATTCTGTGTGATAGGTGGAGGAGGAACCGAGCACATCAATAGCGGTACTTACTATGGCGACAAAGACAGCAATGACGCTCATGGCACTGCCACCAGTGCCACGACAACAGCAGCAGTGATTTCCCTTTTCTGCTGAGTATTAGGTGGACCATATGGTGGAAGAGCTCTGAAACTCTTATTTAGAAGATTTGATAGCCTCAAAAATGTAGTATTCTTCTTTTTTTTTATTTATGAATACTACTATTACTCAAAGATTTCGATGAATTATGTAAACTTTCTGATATGCATTGAACTTCGATTTACTATGTGTATTTTTCGTCATTGTTAATACAGCTTAGACTCTTTGTTCGAGAGCTTGCACTAAATTGGTACAATTTTGAGTACTTGTAAACTTTATCAATCAATTGTGCTCAAGTTCAAAAGACTCATCAAACTTCTCCAACAATAGAAAAGATGAACAAGTCTTCAATAAGTACTGTGTTGAACCTAAGAATGGTAACACATTCTAACTTGTGTTTACATATTATGTACAACTTATTGAGAGCCTTAATCTATTGAAGAATAAGAGTAGCTAATCTACATTAGTTCCAGGAAACTATGTATTTAGATAAGAGGATTGATTCTCTCTTATTTGGCTTCCTATAGTCATGAATTTAGATGAGGGAGTGGGTCTCTCCTATTTAGTCACCTATAAAATTAATCTAGAAGAGTATTACTAAGTGGATCCTTGAATTGGTCGTACATGTTAAATCCAACATGAGTGAAGCTATAAGGCAACATACATCTCATTAAGTGACTAGTGGAACCCAAGGAAGTGGCACAGTGCAGGTTGTGATAGGCACAACTATTTGGATTTGATCTCATGGAATGAATCTATAGTAGATGAGATGATGGGTCAAGAAGGATACGTGAATTAGGCATTATATTGGGTGAACTGTTGGATTAGCAGATCAAACAACTGTTGTGGGTGGGAAAAATAATACATGTTTTCCTACTATGGGATAAAAAGAACAAGGGCATGGTGGGTTTTCTAGGTTGCCTAGATTGTGGAGTGTTAGAATGAGGAAGTCATGGGTGGGCTCTCCTTAGAAAAAGAGATGTGCTTCTTCCTTAGGTTAGAGTGAGAAACATCGATTGAGAGGGGTGCACATTAGTAGGAGTGTGTGAGTTTTTTCTTTCCAATGAAGTTCTCCCTTTGACTGTTAAAATTTCTGTGTCATCTCAAAGAAGGGTTGCTTGGTGTAAGTCAGGGCAACCAAGGCCAATCTGGGCAAGAATTGAGGTGAGTTCGATCCTTGACTCATGGCACAAGTACTTGGGTTATGGATTATGTCCCATGACCAAACCACCATAAAATTGATGTGTGAAATACTATCACAACAGTGGTTGATGGGGAAGGGGACTTCTAGTGAAGAGGTGCATGAAATATTTACATCCAAAAGAGGTAGATGGGTGTGGATGGGGACATGATGAGGACGGTGATGATAAATGTATAAAGACTAAATTACCCTTGTCTTTGGCAAAAGTCTCTTTTGTATCCTTAGTAAAAAATGAATAATTAAGAACTAAAAATTATTATAAAAACGAATGTATTTATTAAATTCGAAAATAGATTGATATCAATGCAAATATCTTACTTATATATTATTTATTCACAAAATAATGATAAAATCGGAAAATTTTATCTTATTTTCACTTAAAATTATCATGTCTCAATAGTAAAATAAAACATTGAAAAGTTCTCTTTAGGTAATACAACTACTGCCTAAAAAAATAAATATGATGAGCGACCTCTTTTAATCAAAATTTCCTACAAAGTCTGAATCAACAAATCTCATCATAGTATTACCACTTTTTTCCAAATTCAAAATATGTATTAAACATAACACACAAGTATTTTAAAAGATAACTTTACAATATACGAATGTCCATTACCTAGGTCAGGTATATACCAGCTAACAAGACATGCTGCTTGTGGTATACCAAGATGGGTGTAAACAATGAGGTGAAACATGCTGCCTACTATACTAGGATATGATACATGTGACATGAATTCTTCTACTTTTGGAGACAAGTGGTAAGGTTGGCTTTCAAAAATGTCATAATACCTTTTAAATGTATTTAACCCATGTCAAATATAATTTACTTGAGTTATTTTTTCTTCAAATCTTCATTATAAGAATCTTCTTTGTTACTTCTAAATTTTTCATCCCAAATTCACTATTTAGCAAAGCTTTCAGCTTACTAATTTTAGTCCTGTTTTTTGCTGCATTTAATATGTCATCAATATAAGACAACACATAATGAAAGAATATTTAAAAAACTTGTGACAAAAATATAATTGCAAGATTTACCTCATAAGAACTTATATTGTATCGTAAATATAATTGACAAAAATATAATAGCCAGATTTATCTCATAAGACCTTATCCTTGGTCCAATGACAAGAACTCACTTGCAGGCAGAGAGTCGTAAAGAAAATCTGTATCTCTATTTTTCTCTTCCATCAATTGATATGTTCTGCTATACTCAAATTTTAAACTAGAATTTCTCAGGGCCTATAATGCTAGTGTTCTTCAAAGTACAATCTGACATCTAGCATCTGTAAGAAGAAAAAAAAAAAATCTACATGTCAGGTCGACATGTCTAAAGTCAAGCTAAAGCAAGAGGTGGGGGACTGCCAGCGGGGGGTTTGGAGCGCTTGAAAGCAGGGATCACCATGGGAACTGTGGTGAGTGCAGACCAGTTAAATAATGAAGTGGCACCCAGTAAATCTGCAAAGCAAGACAGCCTCGGTTCGAGAGCTTACCTGACAAGAGAAAAAACTATCAATCTGGACAAATACATTGGCAGACTTACAACACAAGCATTGTCAGATGCTCGGAAGTTGTTTAGACGAACTTATTAGCTCCCCAGTTTCAGTGGATCTGAACATAAACAGAAGCACCAGTTTTTTCTAGCATTCTTTCTCTCCCTTGGGGATCAAATGATGTGATGTAGAAAAATATTTTCTATAAATCGCGATGTGAACCAATTCAACAGTCAAGAATTCAAGATTCTCTCTGCAAGTAATAAATCATCTGGGGTAGTGACCTGCAAGAAAAATCAGTGAATTGATCAAAAATATTGGTAAGGAAATACATGCGTTTGCCAAAAAAACAATCCAAAACTAACAAAGTTTGGTACACATCTTCCTCACTACTTGGGTACAGTTCATTGTCCATGGGAGAGGCTGATCCAAATTCCACCTAGCCAATAGACAAATTAGATCTGGTGTTTTTTTCTCATCTGAGTTGATCTAGATGAATTAGCTCGGATCAGGGAAGATCCAATCTGGACCAGGATCAGCAGTGTGCTGTTCTACCAGTTCTATAAATATCTGACGAAAATCCCAACCCATCCAAAACTCAGAGTGAAATTCAAGACAGTTATGCATGTGTCACTTCCTAACTCAATACCTTGAGATTTGTATAAGATCCTTCAGTTATGTACACAGGATGTTTAAGGTGCTCCACAATCGATACATCATCAGTGACTTCCAGTCCTTCCCTGTACAGAAAAATAGAAATAATTCAAACATCCTTTAAATTGATACTCTGGAAATCATGAAATCATTGCAGTGCGAATTTATGAAAAACTTCCTAAGAATAATCTTTGCAAAGAGGACAAACGAAATGAACTTCTCGAAACTGAATCATGGAGTTAATGCTTGAAACTAGTAACTATTAGTGGCTCCTTTGAAAAGGTTTCCAAGTCTGAAGGTTAACATTGCCCATAAATGATCAGATCTGAGCTGGGATTCATAAGGTGTACCCGAGATGAAGTAAAAAATGATTAGATATTAGCTGGGATTCATAAGGTGTACCCGAGATGGAAGTAAAAAATGGCTAGATCTGAGCTGGGATTCACAAGGTGTATCTGAGATGAAGTCAAAAATGATTATATCTGAGCTGGGATTCACAAGGTGTATCCGAGATGAAGTTAAAAATGATTAGATCTGAGCTGGGATTCATATGATGTCTGCCTCGCCAGCGTCATCATAAACACGCAAAATGTATTCTATGATAAAAAAAGATGAGGACCCACATTGACCTAACACAGTCAGGCACAGCATTAAAATGAGGTGCTTCTAGCACTAGTACCTCATCCTGCAGCCAATTGTTGGCAAACGCAGGTGTTCTACAATTATATCATTTGCCAAACTAAGAAGGAGCATGCATAACATTGAAATGAGGGTTTATCACACTAATACAATATTTGCTAATTGGCTCATTCTTTCCAAATCAAATATATGATTTCATTAAATGAGGAAAATGAATGCAATCAAGGTATGGCCCATCAGATGTGAGGGAGATGCTTATACAGCAAATGGCAAGGGAAATAGACAAAACACATCAGTGAATAAAGCTAAAAACACAGTCTAAAAGAATAATTTTCGAGAAAAAGGTCTACTTTTTTTCTTTTGTCGAATGCTTTGAAATCTAGAATGAAGTCAGATAGCTACAAACTTTCTTCCCTTATAGTTTTCACAAGTCCAAAACCATATTAAATACACTTTTCAAGTTTTGTCTCATTCTAAGACGAGGAAAAAGACAGTCTATAGATTTTGGATCTCTGTGCGTGTGTTTCAGGCCGGCTAATGATTAAAAAATTTCCGTACAGATGAACTAAAAGTTAATAGAACGCTAGTGTGTCAGCCAGGCCAATCATAGAAAATAGCTGAAGAAATCAAGATCTTCATGTGTCATGTTGGAAGTTTCAATTCATAAGGGAATGCCATAAAGGACTGAGGGTATCTCGGAAAAGAGTATGAAGCGTTCCCTCCCTATTTAAGGGGTGTTAGATATTAATGAGTAGTTGAGACGGTTTCCACCAATCCTTCCCTCTATCGTCGTGACAGAGGAAACATTCCTCTGTTTCAGTCCATGTTTTCCAACCTGTCTAATTATCACAAAAACTATGGCTTTTTAAAGCAACTACTGCAGTTATCGGCAGTTCTCATTTCCTGGTGAGAAGCTGAGGCATGAGATGATACCCAGGCAAGACCAAAGTTAGAATATGATAGGCCACTGGTGAGCCTACTCTACTCCAGAAGGAGAAAAAACCCCAACAACTATCTCAGGACCAATTAAAAAGGGCTATTAAGTCATTTCCCCAGTATGGGGAAGGTATTGGGTTGAGCCAGGGCAGATGGGGATGTTGTTGCAGCAGGGGAGATTGTTGGCCCTCCTGAACGACCACCTTTCAGTCGCCTAGAGTTCCTTCGAGGGTCCTAAGCTTCTTACTTCTCCTATTGCTTGATCCTCTCTTATGTTATTCTTGTTATTCCGGTTCAGGGTTCTATCAGAATATTTTCTAAATAGGCCAAAACTGGAGATGAAATGTATGCGTCTGTAGATAAATGATTAATGCCAATAATATGGGGATAAACGAACACAAATATTATCACATACAACATGAGGGGTGTAATTCCGATGACCATAAAATCATTTCATTAAATAATTAGTGACAATAAGTCCCTAAGCACATCATAAATAAATATTAAAAAAATAGAATATATCTAGACTTACTTCATATAAACAATGTTACAATATAAAAGACAAGACAAAGTTAAGCAGAAATATAAAAATGAAATTTTAAAAAACACAGAATAAATTAATTAATAAAGAACATATTCTAAGAAAAATATATTCTGAATTAAATTTACAAATTTACTGTACAATATACGAACTTTTGCATGAATGATTGAACATTCTCTTCTTGAATGCAGATTGGCATAAGTGAATGCAAACCTATGCGAATATGCATTTTTGCCTTTGAGATCTTCTTTGTGGAAACATGGTGAATTTCAATTTGTCAACAAGAGCACTTGTTCACAGGAATGCAAATTCATGTTCACAAAATTAGATTCTCTTCCATGAAGAAAAGTTGTGGCTCACTTAGGAGGCCCAGATAAGTTAGGAATCAGTGCCATCTTTTTCCTCTAGCTCATCCTTAGAATAAAATAAGGAAGAATGATGTTTGCCTAACAGGAGATCCAGGATGAGTTCACGTAGGTAGGCATTCATTTATGAAACAAGAAGCAGGAAATTGAAACAATCTTTATTAACCACAATACTTCAATTCGACATTTGTAAAAACAGATAGCACCTGTACACAAGCTCAAAGCCATCCCTCAGCAAATCAGGTTTGATAACCTAATAAAGTGGGGTAGTCATGCATCAGAAACTATAAAACAAGCAAATCTATCAAAAAAAATGAGATAAAAATCTATGTGAATAACCTGAGGGGTTTGGATTTCCCATAGTGTTTTTCTGTCAAGTGTCTTAACTACAAAGGACTCGCTGTTAGCCTGCACAGTAACAACAGGAATGAGGTCAGTTATGTCATCCCTTTTAACAGGAGGTGAAGACAAGGTAACATGCATTCTGATTCTAAGGATGTGATCTCAAAAATTAATTCAAACTAAATACACCGAATAACCTGGGGAACCAACTCGCATATGAGCAACCTACAACAAGATTGGACACTCGATCCACCAACTTTATGGGCAACTCATTGCATCTTCTACTGATATTATAGCTGTGATGTCAACTTCACCATTCACCTTTGATTTTCACTAAATCAGAGAAGCATAAACAGTACTTAGATGTATATAGCTAGCGAGCTCTCAGGAAGATAAAGCATGCATTCCTGAAGAGCTTCTAACCACAGCTTCTAAATGTACCAAAGAGATAGGAACTAAAATTTCTTAATCAAGAATATTGAGAAATGGTACCTAGCACATAAAATTAAGCCCCAAGGTTTCAACTAGCAGAGTTATCATCTGCTTCTAGAAATAAAAAGGAATTGTAAATAACTACCAAACATCATTCCAACATAAATTACTAAATAAATCCCTGCATGATGAAATTTAACTTAAAATTTAGTTTTAAGAAAAACGCTAACAGATGTCGTAGTTCGCATATGCATCTTTTGGAATCAACATTGCGCTTATGGTAATGGAACAATCCGATTTTGAGCTACATACTTCCTTGATCGTAGCCTTGACAGGAACACCAAGAACAGCTGCCCCATTCAGCAAACCGTCAACTAGAACCTGACAATGAGAATGCATCAAAACACATTAAATTGATAAGATTCTACAGAATAAAGAAATACACAGCAACATATCCATATGGCCGATAGCAATAAGGAATTTTAAACATTACCTGAAAAGGCATTTTATTGAAATTTCAATTGACGTAAATGCCCATGATAATGAGGAAAAATACATGATGTTTTATCGACCAAAGGAAAATGTAATAAATTAAAATAAGCATCACTATTTAACACATAATTGTAAAATCGTGCTACATATTCCATATAGAATTAATAAAACGAGGATAAATCCAAAAAAAAAACATGAAAGTTATTTAGAAACGGCAACAGATGTGAAACCCTTTCTATCCTGAATTCTTCAGTTAAAAAGCCTTTTCTATTAAAAGAACCTGTATGCCACTAATTTTCAATAACTCTGGCTTGTTGTACAGTTGTCACTACAGAGTCCTTTCTATTACGAATGTCACCTAACAGCCTGTTGGATTAATTTACATCTCTATATTCGTGATACAAAAATTTCGAAAAAAGAAAGCAAAAGATGGAGGAAACATGAAATTTTCAAAGGAGACATACAAATACCAATTTCAATACAGTTAATACCTTAAAAGTATTTCTTTCAGAATATAACGCATGTGATATTTTATTCTTGGAGTCTTCACCTCCAGGATGACAATACCATAAGACAAACTAAACATTGATTGAAACAATCACATGGAGTTACAATGTCTTCGAGCCAAACTACCTGGTTCATACAGATTAGTTATCAAAGGATGTACCAAAAAATTTTCTGGGAATATCACATTCAGGACTCGTGGGAATGACTTTGGGACCGAAGCCTGTCAAATCAGATGAATCAGAAATACCTTTCTGATATCTTCAAACAATACCAGAGGTCTTGCTGAATCATGGATGCAAACAAGTTGAGCACTTCTGTCAATTTCCTGTAAAAAAAGGTAGATGACCCCGCTGAGTAACTGGATGATATGACATCAAAAGGGACTTTAAGGTCAACACTGCCACATTTTAATTCACATCAATGAAATGGAAGACAACAAGATATATTATCCATGAACTTCAGCTCATTGGATTAACAGAATTGAATGATTATTGGCTAAACATTGCAAGACGCTGAAGCTCATCTGAAAATTGGATACTAGAAGGATTGAAGGATTGAATTTTAGAATACTAGCAAATTGGGTTAAAAGTTAACGTTTGTTAACAACCTGAACCTGGGACGTTCAAAGTTTAAAAACAACATTCTGAGATAGATCACAGAAAAAGGAAAAGAAACCATAGAAATTGTGGACTCTTGGAAGGCATACTTTGACATCATACATAGTTTAATTTGAAGCAAGGTAAGGACCAATTTCATAGATATTCAAATACATCTGAATTTCACAGATATTTCATTGATATTGACATCTGAAGGCCTGAAATGGAGCAGGCTTTTAATAAGGGTGATACAACATTATAGGAATATATCTGTTGCTTAGCTTTACTTATCATTGATCATAAGGGAGGATTTCTATGACAAATATTCAGTCAAATTATGGAATAAATTTATAGGTTCCAATCGAACCTGAAACCCGTTGAACACAGAATCTTGTCTCTCCTTCCCAGGCAGTGCAAATTTGAGCTCTGCATGTGATTCTACTGCATCTGTGAACAAGTAAAAACCATACAATGTATCAACAAAATTAAAGGATAAATCTCATCAATTTAGAACTCAAATACTGACAAGAGAAAAGGTTAAGAGAATACCATAAAGGACAAGAAATATTCAAGATGGGCATAGGGTCGAAGTGTTTTTCCATACCTTCAAACACCTCTCTGTATGAAGGATCACATACTACAATTACTTCCTTCACTTCACTCATGCAAGATAAAATATTGAAGCTGCAGAGAAAAAAATATTTTCATTCAGATAACAGGCACTAGTGAAGTAAAGAGTATGTCAAGAATTTACCTGTAAAGTGCAATTGGTTGACCAAGGAGTGGAAGATATTGCTTCGGGATATCAGCCTGCAGTAAAGAACGTTACGACTTTCAACAAGAAAGTAGAATGAGTAAACAAGGATCACTATATTAATGGTTAACATTTTTTTCCAAAACACTATCCATCTCTGGACTCGGATGAGAATGCTGACAAATGAATTGGTATAGGGAATTGTATCTGATTCTTCAACAGATGAAACGGAGAGAAACGAAGAAAGACATCCTGCTCGCCCTGAGGCCTATGGAAACAATAGAATGCACCAGCACTCTTCTATTTTTGGGAAATTCTCCGAAACGGAGAGACTAATAGAAAAAGGAGCTGTAAAGGAGAACAAACAAAAGAAGCTGTAGTACCCCCATTCGCTTCCCTTTCCCGCCTGCCAGAAGGATCACCGAGACACTCTTTTCCTTCACTACCACAGTACTCTGCATTTGGATAACCATGATAAATACAAAATATAAAATATAAAAAATTCCCGGATATATTTCTCTATTCAAAATTATCAACTGCATTTCATAATTTTTGCGGAATTTTCTCCGACAGACCTCCTTCAGAGAACTACTACCAGAAGCGCAGAAGATGACATTCTGCCGGGCTATCTTCTTCATCTCGATCCTCCCACCTGAAATAATGTGCAACAGAGAAAGGAAGATGGCATCAGCTCCCAAATCCGACTGTTCTTCACAAGATCACAGACATTGTGAAATCCCATACAAAAACACTGTAGCATTGGGGTTCGTGTTCCCCCGGGCCATGGACTGACGGACCTTGGAAGCGATAGGACGCCGCTGGAAGACCCGTTACGGGAAGAACAGAGGAGAAACTGGACGACGAGTTGGAAGGGAGATTGACGTAGTGACTACAGCAAGGGAGAGGAACGTGGAAGCGGAGAAGCCCCGTCGCCATCATTGCGAAGGGGCTATAGAACAACTCGGAGCCGGGAAGGACAAATGGTGAAGGGATGGGTAGGAGAAGAGGTAGGAGCAACGGCGGCGGGAGTATCCAGTTCGGTTCAAGTGAACCTGCGAGACACAATGGATGGCCGTCGAAGCGGTGGGAGAAGCGGGGCCACACAGGAAATTCGACTACTACCAGAGAAGATAGACCATGTACCCCCGGAGCATCAGACCGGGATCCCCAAGGGAAGTACCTTTGAAAAGCATCAAACTTTCATCACAAAGCTACTACATTTCTAAGAGTGGAAGCTGTAAGCATATGCTGCAAATATCTTATGGTACAAAAGGTCGCCAGGTTACACTGAACGAACCACTAAATTAAAGGGTGAGTATTCATAGTGATGGTGGATTGCCACTAAGGGTGTGTACCTCAATCTATTTCGTTTGGCCCCGAGTTTATGAATCTACCAGTGTGACAAGCACAAAGTAGCTAAAATAGATTTGAGAAGCCAAAGATGGAGAAGAGATGAGGGCTTAGTGTTTTGCCATTTTATTGAATGGAGGTTACTCAGAACTAATGATAACATCCTTGGAAGAGTGGAGAAGGTCAAGGGTGAAAAATTAATGCAAACCTAAAGGGCTTTTTTAATATATTGACTCTAATTGATCATGTAATTAGGTTTGAGTTTGAGAACTAGCTAGGAGGATTTGAGGAAGTACTAATTTATCTCTCGGCTAATCTTGTGACTTTCTCAAAAGATAGATTTTGGTGAAGAGGCTATGATTCTAGAGCCAATGTTTTTCTATTTGATTTGCTAATCAAAGTAGCTAATTAGCATGAAACAATGGCTTCTATTTGATTTGTCATAAATCAATTTTATCTATGGGTAGACCAACTCTCAAAAAACTAAATCATTAGATTATTTATTCTTTTAATAATGTTTTTAAATATTATATTAGAAATATTTGAAAATATATATCACTAATAAGTTTTTATTATCATAATTTAATAATTAATTAATAATATAGTTTTTAATTTAACACATGATAAATAGATTTATATTTATGTTAAATTGTGAATTTTTAGTTGATTAGTGTGAATTTTTAGCTAATTATGTGATTTCATATAAATTTAATTTTGATAATTATTTATTTATTTTTAAAAAAAATTAAAATATCATCTAATATTATCTTACATCCTTATGATTGACTTAAAAATTCTCCACTAATTTTGAAATTTTTTAATCAAATTATAATTAATTTATTTTTTCTAAAATATTTATAAAAAATCTTTAAATTAGTATTTTTCTAGTTTTATAAATTTTAAATTTGCATGATTCAATATATAGTGACTAAGTCACATCAATCACCAAATTTAAGAAATGAAGAGAGAGAGTGTATGGAATCCAAAACTAGGAACAAAGAAAGTATGTTGAATCATGTGATGACCAAAAAGATGTTGTCAATTTATCAAAAGTTAAAGAGAGAAAAAAATGCACAACTCATATATCTTATGAGGTCAACTCAAATAACATTTTAGTAGATAAAAAATAAAGTTTCTTAAGAAAATCTAACAATTTTTTTTAATTCATATCATAACATCTCACACAAGTAGAAGGTTGTGGTAAGAGCAGAGTATCATGACATGTCTAGTGACCTAATCAAAAGCTAGTCAAACTAACACCTTGATTACATATACTATTTAGCAACTCAACACTAGTGTCGACCTAAACTTGAATTTCAGTAATTAGGATTTTGGAATTTATGAATATCACATGATAAAGGTGACGTTATTTGCTCATTGACAAAATAAAATCCTTCGACTCGTGTTGAAATTACTCATTTGTTGGTTTTGAAGTGGCTACATAAAAACTAGGAGTTAGAATTAATGTGTTCATCTGGGATGTAAATGAAAATTTTCTATCTACCCAACAATGTCTTGATGGCGTGGGATGTCTTTTAAATTACAAAATTTAAAATCACTGCAGGAGAATGTGAACTAGTTTGATTCACCCCTCCTAGACATAAAGAATATATCTCACTAATACAAGTTTTTAAATTTCATGGTAGGGTTACACTCATAGGAATGAGCAGAACAAAGTCACCAAGGGGTGAGGGATGTGTAGTCGATTATGACTATCACAAAGTTACCAAGAGTACTAGCACATTGACATCTAAAGGTGGTGTTAGATGCTTGGAAAATCAAAAATGAGTACCCCAAGATGACAGCAGCTGCAACAACTTTCAAATGGAAGCATCATTATGTGGACAAGGCTTCGACAAGGGTCAAGTGGGACCCAAGATAGCTGCAGCAACACAATAGAGTCAACAACCTATGAGTAAATGTGGGAAGGCCCTCCTCTACAAAAGGTCTGATTGAGATGATCAGCCGGAGGCATTGTAAATGTAATGGTGGCACAAGAAGCACCAATAGGAGACAATCTACTCACTCTCAACCCTCTTCAATCGCTAGGCAAGTTACAATAATGTATGGAGACCAATAAAACCAACAAGCTTAAACTGGTCCACATCAAAATAGGCATCAATGACTAAGTCTTATTTCATAGCCAAATTTGGAGAGCTCCAATGAATGCATATAGATGTTATTAATTTGACAGCTTTGAAATGGCTTGAGAAAGGGAAAGAAAACCTTCCTTTCACACTTTGAAAGAAGGGTGATTGGCTCTTACAGAGTCTTAGGCCAACATAACTAAGTGAGCATGCAACACTCATTGCAAAGGCAAGTGTATGCACAAGAATCTCTAACAAAGAAGGCACAATACATGTCATTTCTTGCTGACATATGTGCAGTTGGCAGGCTGTAAGCATGTAGATGAACTCAGAAGCATATTTTTACCACCGAAAGCCACCAAATCAATCTTTTTACCAAATTTTGGCTTCAATTTTTGTACTCATTAGGATCTATATGTATCCCCAAATATGTTATGAACAAGGGAGAGGAGAGAGAGATTAATCACCCTTACTCTTTACTATATAGTTTCTATAGTTACTAGTTCATAGTAAGAGTCAATCTATTTTTTTTATCCTAATTCTAAAGAAAACCAAGACAACGAGTTCCATGGATCCATACATCTCGATCGGAAAAGAATCAATGCAAAAAGAAAGAATTGGAATTGATCAATATCTTTCTCAAAATAAACAAAAAGAAAAATGAAAATACAAAAAATATATAAATATATATTTTAATTATTAAAATTTTATTTTTCCTTTCTATCTATCATCCTTCCATTTTCTTTTTTATTTTATTCAAACCCAGAATCCTATTTATTTATATGGAAAAATTTGTAGTTGCTACATGTTATGTGCAGTCTTTTATTATGTGTAGTCTTCATTTCTCTTTGAACTTACTACATGTTTTAGTTAGAAAATTTGCTCTAGATTCTTAAAGTTTTTAGATGACATCCAAGGATTGAAAGAAGTATCATTCTCTGCCTTTTTGATATGTATCTTTTATTCAATCAACTTCTTTTTACTCTCTCAAGATTTTCTAAGTGTCATATAGGAGAAGAGAGAATTATAGTATGTTCATTTTACCTCATAGCAAGTTTGATGGCTTTTCTTTCTTTTTTTTGCTACATGATGGATGCCCTCATGTGAGTGACAGTCATACGATGAGATACAAACATTTAAAGCATATAATATATATTTTTCTTTTGATTTGATATATGTTTTATCTCCTATAGTTAGTGTTTGACTTCTTAGTGACACCTCAAGAGTTTTTTGTGAACCACTCTCTCATTTCATAGTCATTTTCTTCACATTTATTTATTTTGATAGCTATCTCATTGATAAATATTTAGAGACATTTTTTAATATTTTTTCTATTTTTTAAAATTTTCAATTAAATTACTAAGGGTATTCTCTCATTGATAAAATGACTATGTTGCCTAACCTTTGTACTTTGTTTTGACCAAATCTCTTATTTGCAAATGATTAGTAATCTGATTCTTGGTTCTTATGGAATGTAAGACATCATACTCTAGTTTGAACACCAAAGATCTTGAATCAAACAACATTTCCTACAATTTGGATCATTAAATATGTGCCACTCAACCTATGAATAGAGAATTATTCAAGAGTCCCTTGATGATCTAATTGCCTCCATCTTTTTTAATCAATCTAAAAACCACTAATATTAATATTAATTATTAATTAATTCAGCACAGAAATATCTTAATTTGACACCTTATCTTACAACGATTAATGCACATCAAATTAATGGCATTGTTGTTGGGGATGACTTACACAAATAGTGTCAAGACCACTATACACTTGATACAAACTCGATTTGGACTTTGGATTGTAAAAAAGTAATAATAATAGAAATAAAAATTATAAATATTGAAAACATTCCTTTCAAGTTAAGAAGCAGCTACGAGGAGGAGGAAGTGAGCATTAGAGAAGTCAGTATAACTTCTAACTCCTGTATTTTATTTGCTACAATTTAACTTTTCCTTTGCTTAGTTGGAATAGTTTATTTTCATCTGATTTAATACGTGATAGGAGGTCCCAGAAAACCTTTATTAGCTAAGTTGACTTCTAAAAGAAAGCAACCACACTCTAGGACTATTCAAAGCCCTTCTAAAATAGAACCTCATGAACTGGTTAATCATCCTAAATCTTTAGAAGATTATTGCACCCCATTTTTAAGAGTTGACTTTTTTCAAAATCCAATTTGTAGACAAGATATAAAGTCAATTGATTTTCAACTACTACCTTCTTTTTATAGTTGTCCAAATGAAGAACTGTATAGACATTTTATAAGAATTCATTAAGGTTTGTTCAATGGTAAAAGATGTTGATGATGCTTTAAAACTCACCCTATTCCTATTTTCTCTTAAGTATGAGGAAGCTATTGGTTTTCCACTATGGAACATGAACTAGGACATAGGCTCATATGTAAAATGAATATCTTAGAAAATATTATCCTAGAGGAAAAACTAATGCCATGAGGAAGTAAACTATATGATTTTCCCAAACAATGAGAGACCTTTCACAAATTTTGGGATAGGTTAAAAAGATTATTAGCAAAATGTCCTCATCTTGGAATACCTAAATGGCAATTGATTCAAATATTTTATGATACTTTGATAGAACAGCATCGATAAATGGTTGATGCATTATGTAGGGGGACATTTATGAATAAGAGTGATGATGAAGCTTCAAATCCTAGAAAGTTTAAGTGAAAATTCATTGAATCATGATTCATCCTCTTATGATAGAAAAATTTCAATGTATGAGGTAAAGAAAGTTGAAGATCAGGAATTAAGAGCTGAAATAAGCAAGTTTCATAGGAAGCTAGATAAGTCATCTAATATAGAAACATAGTAGATAAGTTTTGTTAGCACCATTTTTTAAAAAAAAGGTTAAATCAAGAGTCCTCTCATGAGATAGGATAGTCTGTTCAATTTGCACAAACTATGGCCATATAGAAGATGATTGTGCTTTCTTGAAGCAACCTTTAGCTCAAGAGCAAGTGTAAGCAACACAATAATTCTCTAGGCAAAATTATAATCTTTTTTCAAATACTTATAATCCTGGTTGGTGAAATCATCTTAATTTTTTTTAAGAAACCCCACTTCGGATCATTTCCACCCTAAGCTTTAGGAGGATCTCCAAATCAAAGTTCTCAAAATCAGCAAATGTCTCCTTTTCAACTCACATCTTAGTCACCTGCTCACTATAGGTGACCTGATTTAGGTGGGACAGCTAATCATTTTGTAGATAAAAAAGTTTAGGTAATTCAACAATTGATGCAGTTAAGTTAAAAATTTATTCTTGATGCTTGCCATGAGAACTTCAAAGCAACTCTAAGCTAAAATATCACTCAAAATCTATTTAGGCATAAAACTTTGATGTTTTGAATCATGTTAGTCTGAATTTAAATATCTGCAAGTATTGCTATGGGATTATCAATAATTCAAGTTGGGGGGAATGATAAAGCCAAAATATTTTGATGTAACTCATGAAAAATCTATATCAATGTTCCATAAGAAGTTTTTACTATCATAAATTTGAGTTAAAAAATCAACAAGAATCATTTTATGGGCAAAAATCAGCAATGTATACTTAAAACCATTTTTTATAGAAATTTCTATCATGTTCTTCACATGTTCTTCTCTCAATCTAACATGTCAATCCAAGCTTTAAAATCTTAAAAATTATTATAACTATGTTATTTAGGCCTTGAAAGTACCAAATCATTAACTAGAGTCATGTAAGATCCCCTACATAAAGTACTAACGAACGTCAATGAGGACTAGAAGATAAGAGAGAAATTGAAGACAGTGGAAGTAATGATGACAAAATACTAAAGAGGACTCAAAATAAATTGATCAAACTGACTTACCAACAGCTAAGGCACCAAGACATCTCATGAAGCTTCTAGAAGCTCAATCAAAATATTAACCAACGTGGTTAAGTTGGGGTTAAAATTCTATTGGAAGAAACTTTGTTGCACTACCTTAGTACTGAAAAGACATTGAAATTAGTCTTTTAACCGAATTTTGGCTGCAGTTTATATTAATTGGGGCCTATAATATTGTTGAATGGAGGGTGAAGAGAGAAAAGTTGGCACTTCCATGATTCAAGATTTCAAAGAGAAGTATTAATTTAAAGGAAAAATAAAGCCAATGTAAAGCCTACAATTATAATGGAAGATATCAATTTGAAAGGATTAGGTTAAATAAAAGTACCTATGTTGAGGTTAAAAGTGCTAACAAAATAGTTATACCACAATAGGTAATTGACTTATGAGTTCCATGCCCAAACATTTGGAATTCATTGTATTTCATACCTAAAAGTATGAACCAAACCAAATATTATATATAGTATGGGATCTAAAATTAATAAATGACAAGGTTTGTATTCACAACATATTATAGACCCTACAAAATTTACACAGTTATTTTATAAAAGTAGTCACTTTTCTAGAGATTTGTGTTGCTAAAATTATTTATTCATCCAACATGAAGCTATGCGAAGATAAACCACAACATGATGGGATCATTGTTGCATGTTTGTTTGCAAGAATGTGGCTCAAAATGTCTGCAACAAGATGTAGGGCTTGACTACAACCTCCTTATCATTGAATGATTGACCCTAGAGGGATGTGATCTCAATCTTATTTGATGTACTATGCATTAATTGCTTGAGAGACTATCTAAATCTTATTTGATGTACATAAACATGCGACTATATACCAAGATGATTGACAACCACAAGAACAAGACTTAGCTTTGGAACTCTACTAAGATCTAAGATTAACAAAATCTTTAACATTGATGTCCATAACCACAAGGCTGGTAGAAGCTAGACAATCGATTGCTCATGATTGCTAATTTATCATATCATCTCTTGTTGATGCATCATAAAAGTTTTTGGAGTAATAGAGCAAGATAATAGCACCCATTAGGCATTCAATTGTTAAGTTGACCTAGCGTTATTTGTGGCTTGGCATCTGCATTAAGGTTGACCACTAGTTATCCATATACAACCTTAATTATTATTATTTTTGACATTATTAATGTAGATGTGTAAAAAGCCTTTTCATTAGACTATTTCAGAGCGCTGTACACAATTCTGTAGCCCATGATCGTCTCATTGGTGAATTGAGCTTGCAGAAATAGTGATTCCAAGCGTGTGGGGGAACTCTCAATGTGCTGTTTAACTTCACCGTCGAGTTACCGCAGAACCGGGGAACCGATGCTCCCGGTCGCAGCGGTCCGATGGCGAGATATCGTCACTCGCTGCTCGGCAGCCGACTAGCCGGAGAAGAAAGCATTTTTAGCGTAATCGTCGAATGCTGTCTCCGCCTTAACATATCCGGGAGATCAGTCGGCCGAGTTACCGAGAGGAGGGGAAGAGGGGAAGGAGGGGTCTGATGGCTTCGCTTTCGACGACGTTCGTCGCCTCCCAGACGTTTCTCGGAAGCACAGCCGGCCGACGTCTGCCGGTTCTGAGGCCCAAGGCCACCTTCTCTACTTCCATCCGCGGTGCGTTTGGCCCTTGAACCCAAGATTCCTTGTTTCTGTGGTTTAGCGCAGTCTCTGGTTCGGCATTCGTTTCTGAGCTGGTTTCGGTGCCCTGAATTCGGCAATGCTAGCTGTCTCTGGTGGGATTGCGTGCACGAGGAATGGGAGGAGAAGGTTTATGGTTCCTGCAGCGAGTCGGCACCTGATTGGTTCAGTGACGAAGACGGAAGGCCTGCGCTTTGCTGTGGTGGGTTTCCGGGCTATCTAAAATCCTCCTCAACCCCTGAATATCTTTTCTTTCATAAGGGACATTGCGGTTCATTTCCGGGGTCCTGGTTTCCTGATTCTGATGTATGGGAAGAAAAGTTCAAGAGCATTTTTTTGACATTTCACGTACAGTGGAGCTTGCCTGTAAGTTTAATAGTTTTTTACCATCTGATTAACTTTCAGTACACCGCATGATTCATTTTCACTACAAAGGCTTGACATCATCATTCTTCTCCATAACCTTGGATTGTGATACAAAGGTTCTTCATTCCCGTTCTGGACACCACCAATGAAACAGTCACTAAATTGGAGGCATTCAAAACCTTTTTGATTCCTTGTTTTTTCCCATTACACTACACAAGTGTCTTCATACTCTGCCTCGTACTTGGGTAGGTTTTAATGTATACAAAATAGTCACAAAGAGGAAAATAGTAATTAACTGAGAATCCATCATCCCAGGCAGATGCCTGCAGTTTTTTCCAGAAAAAGGGCAGTAAAAAACTGATATTTTTTGATAGAGATAGAAGAGACTGAGAGTGGCCATGCAGTAGGCTTTTGCCTTTAAAAACACATGAAAGGTTGTGTTTTGAGGGGAAATACAACGTCATCCTAAACATCTCATTGAATTCTTTCTTCTGTGGTACAGAACAGAAAAAGGCACGTGGAACTTATGCTTCAATTCTTATCGCATGCAAAGAGTGCAAGGCCCTAATAATATTTGAATGTTAAAAAATCTGTCGATGCTTCAATCAGCTGCCTATTTTTGCTTTCGAATGTGTTATCAATATCACTTGGTCTTAAAAGCATCATACGTGTTTTGGGAACTCTACTGATAATGAGATTATCAGCATGTTAGACACTAATAAGCCTATGATCTGAGGTCTACTTATCTTCTTGAAATTGAATAGCCCTGTTCTCTATCAGTCTTAGACATTGTTCCATTCTAGCATGTGTAACCCACATAAAAATATATATGTTACATCCCTCTGCTTTTTTTTCGTTCTCTAATTAATACATAGTTTTGGTAGTGCCCAGAAGGACCATAGCCAATTGTGGATTAAGCAATTTGGCAATATAACTTTGAAGTAATGTAATATTCAAAATAGCTACCTTCTATACGTGAAGGAATCTTTTTTTCAATTCTTAAATTTCCTGGTTTATAGATTTTGCCCAACTTGGAAAGTTCCTTGGGAATCATCCCTCCATTCAAATGTTTGATAAGTTGATATCCGCATCAGAGTGGTACCTGTATCCTGAATTCTTCATGGGCTGGGCTTTCTATGGAGATTTGAAAATATGATACACAAGAATAAAAGCATGAAAGATGGATGAGATATTAGGAAGGTTTCAGTGTGATGACATGTCATCGTTTTTGAAAAGTAGTACTTACGAATATCTTGGAGCATCCTATCAACTAGGCAAGGGATTTACTCAATACATTGTTGAATGGAGAATAAACCATAGATGTTGCTACTTTTCTGTCAATCCTGTCATTCAACTATAATTGTAGGATCTGAACTTTATGAACGACTACTAGTTGGATCATTTTTTTCATAGTTATAATACTTAGCACATTTTAAGATCAGTCAAGTGGGATGAATAACCGTTTCAAAGAGAACTAATTATTTTTTATAGAGCCTGTAAACACGAATTTACTAGTCTAAGCTTTTATGAGTCACAAGACTAATTAAATTCTGCAGATCTAAACTTGTATGCTATTGAGAGATCCAGTGTTAAAGATGAATAACCCTTTTATGGGGATTGTAAAATCGAAGAGCCATTCGAACATATAACAAAGGGAATCAACTTATGAATATTCATTTCCTGAAAGTGAAACACCTAGGAGTGAAAAGGAAAAAATAATGTCAGAAAACCGTTTCTAAGTTGGGCATTATAGTTGATATGTTTGTTCATTTACTGGGTGAAAATATCATATTTTTTAGCATATATTTTATTCTCGCTGTAGAAAACGTTTTCAGTTTGTAACGTTCCCTTCATTTAGGTTGTGGCTCGATTTAATGAGATTGTGACGAGGTTGCTGCTGGAAGGAGCTTTGGAAACTTTCACCCGTTATTCAGTCAAGGAAGAGGATGTCGATGTATGTAGATTGCTCTTATTATTAATGTGCTTGTGTGTTTTAAGCTGTATTTGTCCAGTAGAATTGAGTTTGTTGTAGTGTCCAAAATTTCGTTGTATGCAACTGATTCTTATGAGATGATACTGACTTGCCATTTTCCTCACCCTTCGGTGACTTATCATACTTTTAATTTTGGGTTTCAGATGGGTTCTCTTTTTCTTGATTCATATAGATGACGTTGGGATCCTAGAGAATGATAAAAGGTTCTTGGCGTGGGTTTTGCTTGAGAACAATAACAGATTCCACAATCTTATTCTTTGTAGAATTTCTTTTCTCTGCTTCTTAAATTATTAAATTCATTGGTTTGGTGTTTGGTTAAAAATACTAATCGGTTTGGTATTTGCTTTCCAGAGGGTTCATATGTTCAATCTAAGGCTTAAGATTACATTCCTTTTATTCAATGCGCTTTCATATCTTTTCACTTTTGCATGAATAGGTCATGTATACTTGTATACAAGTCATGCATAAGGCTTAAGTATACAAGTCATGTATACTTGTAATTTCCTTACCAAAGGAGACAGATGTATGAAGGACAGTTTTATGGGGTTTTCTACTATTATAAGGGTTGTGGATAAGAGCATAATTGTTAGAGTTCGAGGTAGGAAGCTTTTTAAACATATTTTGTGATTAAACATGTAACCGCCCTGGTTGTAACAAAGCTATTGAGTGGTTCCGACTTGAGTAAGCTCTAGTAGTGTAACTACACATGTAGATAAGGATTCACACAGGGATTTATAGTAACCTTATTTGTACAACTGTGTTGTTAGACGGTTTATATCAAGAAGTAAGCATATTTATGCAACTGTGCACGTAAGAAGGTTGATATGAAGGAACCCATTTATTCATTTAATTGATGTCATATAAAGGTTCATGAAACTTTCTACGCTCCACTACAAAGATACCAATGACCTGATTTTGTGGCATTTCAAATTTGTTTTTTAAAGCGGTTTTTAGGGATGAGTAATATTTTTTATGGCCGTTGGATTTTGTTTGGCCTTTGTTTTCATATGTTTTGTTGGATTTTGAGCCCTGAACTTGAATTGTGTCCTATTCGATATGATTTGCGGAAGAAAGTACTTCATTTTTTTCCTTGTTCCCTGGTATAACTTCCTCTTTTTATTTCTTTCCCTCATGTACAGGGATGATATCTTTCTTTGCTGATTTGCTACTTTTCCCTTATGATGATACTTGTATTCATCATTTATGTACACAGAATGGCCAGAATTATCTCTCATTTTATATACCTTTCTCTAAGATGTCGGCTATATGATGACACAATCGAGATCCTGTTGCAACAAATAGTACATTTTAGTTACCTCTCTAAATTTTTATAGTCTATGCTGGTTTTGAAGTTGTTGCTCTATAGGTTGTCTGGGTGCCTGGTAGCTTTGAAATTCCTCTGGTTGCTCAACAACTTGGCAATTCAGGAAGATACAATGCCATTCTTTGCATTGGAGCCGTGGTAAATTCTCTATTTCCATTAGCAAGTAGTTGGTGCAGTTTCCACTATAATAATGCGGCATTGCTTAGACAATCAAAGCTTCTTTGAAGATATTGTATTATTGCTAATATTTTTTCTTGAATTTATTGGTGACTTGTCAACGGGAAGAAACAGTACAGAAAGGATCTGACATCTTTTAACAAAGATTTCGATGGGTTGAGATTATTTTTGACACGATCAAGCTATTAATTCTTTTTGAGTCCTGCAGGTATCATAATGCTAATATAACAGCCACATATGGTCTACACAAAGATTACAATATCATGGTAAAAGAGAAGTTACGTTTCCATGTTCCTGCTCTCTTTGACTGGACTTTGGCATTTGGAATGGGAACAAAAGATTGGCTTAGTGGACTACTAATAGGGAACCTCTAGCAATGGCCAGAATCAAGAGGAAAATGAAGGAACACAAGGGAACAAGAAAAAGAACAAGGTAAAAAGGGTGGAAAGGTCTGGGTTCTCAGAGAACCCACACTTACAGCAGCAATAATCTTTTGGGAGGATTACCAGAGACTCCCACACATTCAGTCATCAAAAACTGCCTCTGCTTCCTCTTCTTTTTTTCTTGAGTAAGAGGATTAGGGCGTTGCACCTGCGAAGATGGTTGTTCTATGACCTCTCCTTCCTCTTCTAGGCTCAAGTAGAGTAGTTCAATCATTACTCCTTGCCCTTGTTGTAGGCCACCTGTCAACATATTTAGTAAGACTCCTGATTTGCTTGGGCTGGGGTCCAATTTTCTATCCAACACAAACTTCGTGGTTAGTTGAGTCCAATTTACTTCCATCTTTCCTACGGTGTGCAGCCATTGTATACCTAATATGGCATTGGTGATTCCGACCTGTAGTGGCAAGAAGTCTTCAAAAACAATTAGGCCATGGATTTCTAGTAATACGTTCCTGCATATACCTCTCCCCTTAATTGACACTCTGTTGCCCATCATGACTCTGTAGTGGGTTGTGGTCGTCAGTTGAAGTTTGCATTTGTCTACTGGCTTTGATGATATAAAATTGTGGGTCGTCCCACAATCAGTTAGTACCATCAGCTGTTTGGATCCCAATCTGGGCCTTAATTTCATGGTGCCTGGCTTAGTTAGATCACCACTAAATTGAGGAATAATCCCACGTTTGTTGGTACTTTTGGTTCTGACTTGATCCCTTTAGTCTCTTCAGCTTCCCATACCTCATATTTTGAATTTGTCTTGGGGTACTTGTCATCTTCATGGACCAACAAGACTTGGAACTCCTTGCACACTTCTAGGAGTGTAACATTCATCACATGTTATCATGAAAATCCTTGGCCCTCACGTTGTTGTCTTGTTGGCAACAACATCTGGATTTCTATTTGGGGAGGCCTTTATTGTTTTTGTCCCTCCACTACATGGAAACCCAATTTGCCAGTTTATGGGTTATGATTTCTTAAGAAGCATTTTGAGTCAGGCCAGAATGGCTAAGTTATGGCCACTTCTTGCCTGAAATCTGACATTCAAACCCATATCAATCAATTTTCTACCATACGTGACTCAATCTCATTCAGGGTCTCTGTTAACAGATGGTGTTGCTCCTAACAGATGAAGAGTATGAAAGAACAGTACTGATAATTTGTCAACAAAGGCGGGGGAAAAAAATTAGGCGAGTCTCCTGGGAGCTGGTATCATTCACCATGACTGCTTCTAACTTATTGCTGCTGACTGCCTACTGACACCTCTGAATGCTGACATCCAAGTTGGATGTCATTAATATAATAATCATCCAATCCTTGAAAGAAAAGGGGTCAAGTCCATTTTCTATCCATGTTGACCAAACTGGCTTGTCAGAAGGAAATAACGAAACAGCTCACCACCTAAAATCTAAATGTTTATATAACAGCACCGTTTTCTGGATGAGAAGATAAAAGGAAATGAAGTGACTTTCCCTCCTGGTAGATGGAGGTCGTCGTGGGTAACAAGAGGAAAAGGAGGGGAGAGATAGAAGTACTAAAACCCTAGTTCGGGGTTTTAGGCACCCCAACACTGTTATCAAAATGATAGCTGTCCTTCCCTGTGCCTGAGTGGGCATAGAGTTTACTGTGGGTGTATGTGCACTCCTGTTAGCATCAAGATGAAGGTAGGGAGCTTACCTCTTCACGTTTTGGAGTGGATTTTGTCCATTAGGCAACAGGGAACCGTTGTCAACATACATTAAACATAATGTGTGTGCATCCCTGTTGTGATAAATTTGTGGATGGCAGTACCATCCACCCTAAGAAGAAACTTACATGAAGAGTTGACTATGATTGTAGCAAAAGGCAATTCAGTGTATTCACACATACTATTAGTAGAGCGAGAAAATTTAAGAGTGCTTTAGTTTCAGAATGCAGAGATCGACTTTCTTTTGCTTATAGAAGACGATTATATCCACATTCCATCAAAAGGAACTCAACTAGGAGATAGAAGTAATCTGCTTTTGTTGTTCCCTAGATGGTTCCAATTCACTGACTAGTTCACATCCATTACATTCTAACTTGTTCGAATTCATTTTATTTCATCTCTGATGTGAGATCATTGTCTACGCAAGTTTATTCTCAAGTTATAAATTGCACACAAGACCAGATGAATGCAAATAAATCCATTACTTTTGTGCAATATCGTACATTTTATCATGAACTAAGGCATAATTTACTGAGGTATGGGGTGGAGATGCTAATAGCCTCTGTGAACTAAAAGTTACAATGCCTTCTTCACTGGGTTCTTCAGACAGCTGCTACTTGTAATATTTTCTCCTGGATTTCTTGTTTTTTAGGTGAGAGGTGAAACTACCCATTATGATGCTGTAGCTAATTCATCAGCATCTGGAGTACTATCAGCTAGCCTTAATTCAGGTTGCTTATCTTCATTTTTTTTTCCAGTTATAAAATTTTATAATAATCCGTTCTAAACCTAGTTTCTACTTGTTATATTGCTCTCTTTCTCATTGACACAAAATTGGAATGCGTACTTGCTTTTATCATTGTTTGAAAACAGAATGTAATGTTAGAGGTTCCTGTAACTTATTTATTATAAGACTCATCATAATAGTAGTCGGAGCATATCGCCAGCTGAAAAGCTGGTAATGAATATTTATCGTGGCCAGTCGATTGTGGTTATATTCCAAATAATCTAATATATTTAAATATCATAAATAAGTTAAATTATTCTGCATATAGTGATTTGTTTCTATGAAATTGGTCTCTAATAGTTTAAAGCCTTTGTTCTTAAAATATGTAATTATTATTTTCTCATATATGTTATATCCATTTAATATCTATAAAGGGGTTGCCTAAACCCACAGCATTTTCACTTCTTTTAGAACTGGGAAACAGAGCATTGAAAACTTAGGGAGTTCTTTCATTGCAGAAACTCAGGCTGGAGTTTGTCTAATTTGGCTTTCAAAACGAGAATGATGCAGTTCCTTGTTCTTCATTTGCCTTGCCAAGAATCCCATAGGCCCATATTGTTTTGTTTTAAGGATATGAGAGACCTAGTTAGGCAGCTGGGTTTTGAAAATATCTTAAACTTATGTCTCTCTGCTTTATAATAAAACACTCTTTAGTACAAGATTCCCCTGCATGCTACTGTTTCTGTTTCCATTAAGAGTATTACTTTAAGAAACAAAGAACCATATTATTGGATGTTCATCAAAGTTGAGAGTTTCCTTCAACGTTGCTGCAGGGGTTCCATGCATACTTGGTATTCTCACTTGTGAGGACATGGATCAGGTGAAACTTTTCATTCATTAATTAAAAATATGTTGTGGCCCATTTCATTGCCTTTGTTCGACAAATCATTCAGGTAAAATTTCAATACTAATCATTTTTTGACAAATCTTTCCAAGATTTTATGGGAGAGATCATGAGAAGAACTTCTTGTTCTGGGCCAGTTTTTTGCAGTGTAACATGCTGTCTACACACTGATTTCTCAATGCTAAAAACTTATAGCATGGGTAGCGAGGGGAGAATGATTGCACAACTTTCAGGGTGGTGAATTTAACCTAGTGCTACTGACTCGGCAGTTTGTGGTTCTAACTTTGCTATATACTTTAAGACGTATCAACCAAGCTGATTTTGCTTTGGACGGCTGACCCCTAAGCATGGTATTTTGGAACCCTAGGCTGAGAATTTGGTTGTGTTTCCTCTCTGTGTGTCATCTATTGGGCAGATTTATCAAGAGAGAAGAATCCACACTGGATAGTTGTTAGAACTATTGCCACTCAGAAAGGGAAAAAATGTACAAGCCCTCTGCTCTGGGGATAGATTATCTTTTTGTGACACATAATATCCTCTTTTTTAACAGAAGAGATCAGATAAATAGTACTCTTTTTTAAGAGGATCTGTCTTTTTTTCACTCGATTTTGTGCATTGCTCTGCAGTTTTCTATCAAATATTGTCTATTCTTGGAAAAGAAATGAAAGAGCAATATGAAAGGCAAGTAATGGATTTTAATTTTCTTATGGGAAATTACATAGGCTTTGAACCGTGCTGGAGGCAAATCAGGGAACAAAGGCGCTGAAGCTGCTCTGACAGCTGTAAGTCATGCAGATTACCCATTTATGTGCCAGCTATGGATCTATGTTATCTGTTCTCCTGACTCTCAATAATTCACAGATCGAGATGGCATCCCTGTTTGAGCACCATCTGAAAGGATAGTTCTTGCTAGTAGGAGTGGAGATGGAGGGGGGGGGGGGGGGAAGCTGGTAATAAAGGTGCCAATACTGCTGTTAGTTCTATAGACGATTACCTCTTCTGCTATGGGTTTTTGCTTCTCTACTAACCATGTCCTTGGTGTCCTCAATAATCTACAGATTGAGATGGCATGGGAGATGACGCCGAAGCTGCTTTGATAGCTCTACTTGATATCCTTTGGGTCTTCTGTTCTTTGTGTCAGGCTGCCATCTCCTTAGGTCAATCTTTTCCGTCCTTGAGGGATGCTATTTTTACCCTTTTAGGGAGGAGTGTAAGTCATGGTATCTACACAGGAATTAATACCCTTTTTGGCGAATCAAATGAATGTAGCGGCAAGATTGTTCTTTCATCATGAACAAAACTAGAGTTTTCCTCATCTGGACACCCATGTTTTCCGATGGAAGATCCTTCAATAGAAGCGGCAGCTTTAGTCTCCTTGCATCCATGAACAACAAGAAGAGATTTATATGTATCTAGGTACCTAGTTTCAAGCCCAATCAGCTCTCATTCGATTCATCATCCCACTTAACCAATGTCAATTGTCAGATCATTGAACTTTTAGCAGTACCACTTATGCACACTCATTGTGTAGCTAGTAGTGGTACTCATCTTTCTCAAGCTCAATTCATTTTGACCAGGAGGATGTAACTAGTGGGAGAGAAAGTCGTCCCAATATTTCCCAGAGTCTACCTTGCAGTTTCAAGAATCATGGTGTGAAAGCAGAGCCAATAGCAGTTTTTTGCTCAACAGTTTATTATTTGTAATGTATTTAAAAGATCAGTTCATCTCAAACAAGTTACCATGATATCAGCAGAGAACAACTAAAGACATGAAGTGAAATAGAAAATCTTTATGCTAGAAAATCTACTTTCATCAACATTTTAGTTCTTAACTGACTGTATTACACGTTAAGCCTTCTTCTAAGTAGGAAGGAAAATTTTCCACTCCTCAAAAGCATCATAACATTCTGGTTTCTTGTATCAAAATGTGACCAAAGTTTAAAAATTCGTAATGACTTCATTAATGAATACCGTTCATAAGTCATTTATTGACAGTCGTCAATATCTAGTACTTTTGCAAAGTGATCTGCTCAACAGCAAGCCTTGATCAATAAAAACTATGGCGATCATTGTGCCCACTGTCCAGGCACCCAAACACCTGCCCCCCCCCCCACCCCCCCCGCTTGTTCAGCTTGGATGGATAACAGAAATAATATTGTATAATTTAGGTTCTGTTTCTAAGTTTTTCAACAATATTGCTTTCGTGAAGAAAAAGAAGCAAAGTGATGCTCACAAGGAGCAATATATGAATTGACATATTGGGCCCATCATTCAGTTATATAACATAACTTTAACGTTGCAGCTTATCATATCACGCTAAGTTGCTATGAGTAGTCTTGATAACACCAAATAAAGACATTATCAAGAAAATCAATATTCATTAAAGAAATCCACTCAAGATTTATGCATTCAAATTCCCAAATATTGAGGTTAGATACAAGATTTATCATAAATAAACAATCGATAAGCATCAAAATTTTGCAAGAAGATGGCACCTCACAAGTGTGTTTCGCAAATTCAACAGCAGACATGTCTTATCATATTTGTACTTTTTTGAAGAAGTGTGAAAATCAGAGTTAACTCATGTTACGGTGCCCATTATTATTCGATTAAACAGTATATTATTTTAGTCATAAGTAGAAATATTGTGCGGAGACACCACGTCACAGGAATATGCTAATCCACATTGTAAAGAAAAGTTGGACGATAATTATTATAGAAATATTAGTCAAATAAATCCATCATTTTGTGATGTCATCCAAGAATAAAAGAGCAAGATAGTTGATTATATAGATTAGATAATTGGATAATTTAATCTAACTAGGCTGATGTCAATGAGAAAAATTAAACAAAACTGAGGAAAAAAAGAAAAATGAAAGTTTAGTTGTCAACATGAATATATTCACTTGACAATAAACAGATTAATGATGACAACAGTAGAAAGCTTTATAATAAGATTTTTTACTAAATTTGTCGATTTTTTTGCTTTTACATGATTTTTCTTTCATGTTCTTTGTATGCTGAGTCAGAATCACCCAATTAGACTGATACAATCGGAATACGGCTGTAGAGAACCATTACATGTCTCACACAACATGTTTGCAGACAGTGGATTCTTACTAATCTGTTGTACAAAATGAATGGATATTAAACTCCTGCATCTACCAATCTTTATACAAACAGAATACTTAAGAAACATTAGTCGTTCAGCAGAAACTGGACAAAAAAATGGGTGAGAAAGCAAACTTTCATCTTCACATGCATTAAGAGATCTTCTACCACAGTAATCTTGTATGCAATAAATGAAAGCAAGAGATTATTTCATGATTAGTAATGAATGGGTTTCTACAGTAACAGTCTCCTCCTTCGGTTCCCTCACAAAACAAGCGATTATTTCACCAATGATGATGTAAACAGTAATAATAAACTTGAAAGATTGCAGACAAAGTATACAAGCTTCGATCATAAATGACTTCTTTCCTTTTTATTGCATTAACCAAGAACGTGGCCAGAAAGTGTCATACATAATAAGGATTGATACTCGCTAAGATGGAGTTATGTTCATCTGCCACAGAACACACCATGAGGTTTACTCAGGGGCGGAATGGTGTTAGATCAATTTTGAATGAGGTTTTTCCTTTGCTGGCTCCCTACATATGTACATGGAAGTCATTCATCTGATCAGGTCAGAATAAGAAACGGAACGTTTGGGATAACGATGAACTATTATTGCAAAGAAAACGAGCTTACCGCAATAGATATGAGTTCCTCAAGCAGCTCCTCCAAATGCCTCAAAGGCTACACATCAATAAAGGTATGGTCAAAAGGATCAACAGGGAAGAGTTTTAAATTGATGGAGTTACAGTGGAACTCACCCATTGAGTAGGCCCATCCACAGGTGCACTCAAGGGGTCATCATGCACCTAGTCAACCAGATGATGAAAATAAGAATTACCAACAAAAGCATTAGTTGGAAATCACCAAAGCCCATGAGAGCTATCTGGAAGAGTCAAAACAGTTCTTTAAAATATGCTAGGTTGGAACTTAAAGCATCAGAAGATAGTAGAGTTTTCATCTGAAAGCTGCAGGCAAAAAAATGATGACACAGTTGAACACTTTATGGACTCTACAAAACACATAAAATAAGCTGTAATGTTACTACGGCATGACATTCCTATTCAATCTATTTGAGTAAGTGTCCAATAAAAAGGGTCCTTTCTGAAACAGATTTTAAAGAAACCTGAAAAAGTATACATCAGTTTGATTGGTTACTCCCCCTTGTGCCCAATGAAAACAATTTTTTCTTAACAAGTAGCTAAAGAAACATAAAATAATTTCATATCGTTTTAATGAGTTTACCTCCATGAAGATTCCATCCACACCGACTGCAACACATGTCCTTGCAATGCAGGGAATCAGTTCCCGCAGACCTCCGCTTGCCACTCCGCCGCCTTCCAACTAAGGAACAAAAATTTTCATACAGTTTCATGGTTGCAAAGTGAGCAGAGAATTTGGGGATGGTAAATTATTTCACTGGGATGAAAACCGCAAACATTGAAACGAGAATGAGAGCCCAAAGTGTTTGCCGCTAGAAAAATATGGTTTAAATGACACAGGCCTGGCTCCCTTTGATTCTTTACGAATTATTCACCATGTCACTTTACCATGTGCAGACAACAGCCCATGTGGCCATAAAGTCTATTTGATGATGGCATAAACATTGGCGACCATCTACGTGATCTTTTAGTTTTTAGTATCTAAAGACTGAGAATCATGCGATCCACATCCAGTAAAATTCATAAGAAACGTTGTGACTATTTTTCATATGAATGCTTCCTAAATATTAGAGTAATAATGCAAACTCTCACAAGAAAACAGACAGTAATCAGTCGTAAATCATGAAAAAATCTAGGTTCATCCAACAGGCACTTCCATTTTGCTCTATATCCCAAGGATAATATTAAACGTCAAAAATGTATGCATAGAAATAAGTCAAGAAATAAGTCAATAAGTCAAACATGCATTACTTTGAGGTAAAATTCAGAGTGGAATAGATAATAAAATTCTTTAGATCAATTGTTAGTGGGTGACTCACGGGTGTGGGTCAAACCACACAAGTTTTAGTGCTACGTTTCTGCAGTCTTCCCTTTTCTTTGGGGGGAAATCTCCCCCTTATTTAAATGAATATTCTACGTTTATACACGAAAATATGACGAAACCAATAGATATCGTTACATAGGTGCCGGATGCTCATTGAATCAAAGTGATGCCCACAACTTGATCCTCAAAATGAAGTATTTGGGACAAGTGAAAGGTGATCAGACAGATCTGTGTCTATGTGCCATTTAGTAGATGGTGCGTGTTCCCTGCAGCATGTATCAGATGATCACCATGACAAGGAAGTTGAATGCTCGTAAGCATGCATCAAACATGAGTTATTTGGGATAAGTGAAAGGTGATCAACATGAAGTATTTGGGATAACTGAAAGGTGATAAGACAGATCTGTGTCTATGTGCTATTTAATAGATGGTGGCGTGTTCCCTGCAGCATGTAGCAGATGATCATCATGAGAAGGAAACTGAATGCTTGTCCACTAAGGTTACATCCAAATAACATTATATTTTTCGTGAGTTATGTGGAGAATGGATGATAACTATATCTTTGGATAATAGAAGTATCGTCTATGCAGTGAATTATTGCCTGGATGTTCTGATCGCAAGAATCTGAAACTGCATCTGTGTACCTTTTTCCCAGCAGGTTGCTGTAGCGAATGCGTAATATCTGCTACCTGTATGTGATCAACTCCTATCACATAATTGACGAAGAAATAAATCTATTAGAGACGATAGCACATAAAAAGAAACCTTGGACATACCACCGGGCAGTTTGCTTCCCTTAGCCACTCCAAGTTCCTCGGATCAACAATCAAATCATCTATAAGGTCAACGGAAATTTACTTCAGAACTCAGTGACAAATCATTCAATGCCAGACGATTTTTCTGTTTCCTGGATAGTATCATATTCAAGTTTATTTAGCTTTTTCTAAAAATATGGATAGATGTCATTAGTATCTTTCCGTTTTTTCTCTCAGTGGTTACAGATTAAAGAAGCAGGAACGTGGGAAAAGAATGGCACGTCCTCTGAGCTCTATGCAGAAGATTTGATAGAACGAACAGTTGGACCTTGAATGAAACGTAAACCGTGGATTTGGAGCTGGGTACAAGATCCCAATTATATAGGGATAAACGATATTTTGGTCTAAAACATTCTTATTTAACAAAGCAGTTTCATACAAGCTGGCTTTAACCCAGGTTGAATATGTCCTCAGATGAAGATCTGGCGAATGTCAGTGCCAAATGCATATGTTTCGAATTAGGGTTCCATGGGATTCTTTTAAAAAAAGTGCTGACTTGGTTTTTGAATTTGGGTTAAAAGTCAGTCATGATGCCTTCATCTATGGGTTGTCACAATGTTTTTGGAGTTAGCAAAGTTGGACAAGATTGGAATGGGCATGTGCTCAGGCCAGCCACAGCTGTTCTCGATTACAGACTGCACATTGGGGTCATGATCTAATAAGCACGAAATGATGAAGAAGAAGAACTAGGGGATCGAGCTTTACTAATACAAAGCACTAGTGGACTTCACCACGTCCCACGAGTTTTCTCAATTACACCAGGCAAGGTAAAACATCGTCAGGTTTCTTATTGTAGAATAAAATTAGAAATAAAGTATGTTCATGAATTAAAAGGAGAGTCAAGGTCACCGATTTTAGCTGCAACAAACAGAGGTTTAAAGCCAGCATCTAGGTATGGTCAAGGAAGTAGCCAGACATGGACAATCAAATTAAAACAACAACCAACATTAGTTATGTTTTTTTTCTTCCTAAGGGGAGGAGAGGAGGGGACGTCTTCAAGTGTGATCCAAATCGATGGGATATTAGGAAAGATGATAAGAAATAAAAAAATTATTGGGCCAATGATTGAGACATTAAAAATAATGTGAGCAAAAGACATCTTCATCGTAAAAAAATAGGAAAGTTTCATGCAAAATGGTCTGCAACACAAAAAAATGGTGAACTATCTCATGTCACCACTGTCTTGACTTCCCAAAACGCATTTTATATGCCATCCATCCATCATTATGGCTCTTCTAGGGCTTCTCGATCGTAAGCTACATTTATATTTACAGTGGTGGTAGTAACTCAAATCGTACTGCAATAATTTTAAAAGCACAACTGATTACTTCAAAGAAACGAAAGTAGTGACGTGTCATCAAATGTCCACTACCACATAACCGACATCAATTAAAATCAAATAATTAGTGACACGAACAAAGTTCCCCGCTGCTATGGATTTTCAGTGACGACCACAGATGGTGCCACCTCTGTTGAAATTACGCCCACTGCTCCCACATCAGGCAGATTTCGTTGAAACTCTAAAAGAGGATTAACGTTTACCATTTGATAAGTAACTTTAGATGACCTAAAGTAATACAAAAAGAACAGACCATGGATGAGGGTTATCATCCATACTCCCAAGAAACAGTTTACAAAGGAAGCTGGAAAAAAAATGTTGAACTGATGGATTACATGTTCCACAACGGAAGAAACAGAATTTTGATCAGCAAGAGGAAGAATTCTGAGCCTCGTTCCATACATTCTTCCAATGTCTCTTTCCCCACAATAGCCTTCCAGTTCTACAATCAGCAAAACTTCGTCCTATCTCAATTGAATTTTGTAATTATTTATCCCATCTATACTTAAATAATCAAAATCCAAAAACTCCGAAAACGATATACATATATCCCATGTATCCCCCAATTTCTCCACAGCATAAAACCCTGAAACTGTAAGAACCGTAACCAGGTCAAGGCACTAGAAATTTTGTTAGAATGTTCCATTTTGTGCAAAAAATATCGTCTTGTCATCATTTTCCACGAAGTGACATATACTCCATTCCTCGTTTCACTTAACCTTGGATTAAGCCCCCTGCTGACAACATCAGCACAAGGACCAGGTACTTCCCCATAGGAATTATTTGCATCATACTATTTATCGAAGATTTGTATTCCTCCATTTCCACCACACAAATTAACAAAACTCCTGCATAAGTAATGTTGTCTTGGTCTATCATTCCTGTCTGGAGAAAGAAACAAAATGGGCCCTGGGAAGTTGAAAAGGTAAAATAGATTCGTTCAATCATACTGGATTCATGGCGCTCCCCAGAGACATAAGAAATCAAATAGTACAATGACATTTGTGTAGAATAAAATCATAGAGCTGAAGTAGGTCAGGATAAGGAAAATGAGTAAAGGCAAAGATGTATAAACGTCCATATCATGGATTGTATATTTGAAATGGTGGAGTAGGCCATCTCACGATCCTAATGCATCATCGCAGACGATGTTATTCCATCATCCTGATGCAAAAATGGTTGGCATTCTCACATGGAACTGAGAACTCATAAATTTCCATCATCATTAGAAGACGTTATTCCATCTCCCCGTATAAATTGAAACTGTAGGAAAGGACGTATAAATAGGGTTTAGGGTTTAGGAGCCTTAGAAGACTTGTTGAAGTTAATCTTAAAAGACTTGAAAATTAAGTGGGATAACCCAATGAGACTTTGTGACAACAAGTCTGCCGTCAGCATAGCTCAGAATCCAATACAACACGATTGAAGAAAACACACAAAAATTGACAGACACTATGTCAAGCAAAGACTAGAGAGCAGATTGATTTGTGCACCTTATGTGTCTACACCTCATGGTCAACTTGTGGATGTACTTACTAATCATTTAAGTAGTCCAGCATCTCTGAGTTTTGTATCACAGCTAGGAATGGGGAATTCTATTCACCAGCTTGAGTGGAGTGTGGGAAATAATGCATAAGTAGAGTTTAGGGTTCAGGAGTCATTGCAAGATTAGTTCCTAATTGGTTACGCCCGGTTCATTGTTGGTCCAGTTCCTAACTGTCTTGTGGGCCTGGTATTCCGATACAACCACATCTCTGCATAGGGCTTTTGTTTTTGACAGAAAGGTTAATATTAAATATAAGTAATTATGAAGCATTGTTTAGTCAGAAAACAAGAGGATAAATCAAATAACGCAACAATAACCATGACTCTTTAGTGATTTTTTGCATGCCAACCAGATGCTAAAGAAAATTTACCAATACGTTGCTATATATCATGAACTGGCTATACATCATGAACACAAGAATTTATGATCCTTGATACCAGAAAAAACAAAATACTATGCAAAAATAGTTTAATATTTTTAAATGGATCTTCAATTTTGCGAAATAAATAAATGAACAAATAAAAGCTTATGAGTCTGTGAAACTTAAAAGGAAAATAACTTTTCCAAATTCTGTGTTTATAAACTAAGAATAAAACAAACTTACTGTAGCCAAACATGGTCCCTCGCTCACAGACCATCACATTCTCGTTACCTGCAAGCCTAACTTTCTCTGCAGAATTCGCCATGACCTGAAAAATCCTTGTTATCAATGCATACATCAATATAACAAGGAAATATTTTTTTTAGGCTTACACTGTTGCGAGTTCTAGGATCCTCTACAGCAACAAACATTTATCATCCGTGCATTATGGACGTTAATGATGCATTGTACATGCTGTTACATGGCTTAGAGCACTATAACTAAAAGTAGTGACTCACTCCTTATATGTCCATTCGTTTCAAATAGGTATCGATGATTGCCATAGTAAATACAGGAACTTCGAACAGAGAAGAATATTATGTTGTTCATACAGTAGGCGTGCATTTACACGTCATTCTTAGCCTCTCCATACCACATCAATAAATGATGAAAGAAACCTTGCATATGATTCCACAGTTATCTTCTCACCCAATGCACATCATTGGTTTACGTTCTTAACCTTTATAATTTTCCACTCACTCCCTCACATCGCAGAGAAATTAGTCTAAAATTATCTGATGTGGTCATAGGACTTTGAGCAAACCAAGCATCAAAAAGACTAAAAAAATACATTGAGATACTTACAGAAGGAGAACAAAACTGGCCTTTCTTGATATTGATAATCCTTCCTGTCTTTGCAGCAGCAACTAGAAGGTCAGTCTGACACAAAAAAGCATCAATAATTAAGCAGGCAAGGATCCTAATCAATAATTACAAAAACACACACTTTAATACAAAGGATCAATATCTGAACTTTCTAGCAGCACTCACCTGCCGACAGAGGAAAGCTGGAATTTGGATAATATCAGCAACTCTTCCAACAGCCTCACACTGTTGAACATGAAGCGTGTAAGAGATCTACTATCTTTCCTTCAGGGGTGAAATTTCATACAAGTCTCAAGCCAACGCCACTCACCAGTGGAGACATGATTAGAATGTAAGACATTTTACATGAAGCATATTTGATGGTAGCAGTTTCAGAGATCTATTCAGGCAATGATAATGGCCTTTATTTTAGGACATGCTACAGGAGCTCAGTTTTTAACAATAAATTTCAATGTCTCTTCAGGGTAGAACTTTTTTTTTTCCCTGAGTCAAGAAAAATCAGGCTCTTGACTAAGGTCGAGGAAACGTTTTAGGGATCAGAGGCAATTCTACGATGAGCAAACCTCCTTGGGCTTTTTTCGTCCCTACTGAGGTCACAAAAAGATCAAGGTGTTGGAGATTAGAAATTGAACGGTTCTCCATCAATAGTAAAGATTCTAGCGTAAAACATCTCGAATGGGAGGTTACTGATATCTAACCACCGGGTTCCATTTGTAGAATGTAGTTACATTTTGTCCAGTTTTTGAGGAGGATGATTCCTTGAAAACATTGCTGGATGGGAACATTTAAAACAGGTTGATCTCCTTGCTTCTCCTCCCAGTACACCCTTCTTCCTATGGAGCCCCCTTTCCCCACAAATTAAGTAGATGGTACACCAGGAATTAGGTATACAATGGCAGTACCCAACCAAGATATAAATCAAAGTGAAAATGGAATCATAGCCAGACACAGAAAAGGGCATGTAGGATCTGGTGGCTTATTCTTGATGGAGCCCCCTGGACTATTTGGATGGAAAAAACAAGTGTATTTTTTATGGACAAATCATCTCAGTAGTAAACGTTTTTACTTGGGTGCGTGAGAGGACTAGAGAGCGGGTGAGAATTTCTCATCGAACTTTAGTTTGTGTTTCAGGGCGTATCCTACAACGTTTTGATGTGGGGCATAGCTAATGTAAAGAGGAAGCATTGAAAAGCCTACAAGACACGTACTCTGCACATACTTTCTTTCCTTTTGCTTAGTGATTGTACAGTATACTCTGTCATAATATTTTCTATTTAGTATATCAGAACTATTCCGGCAACCGTTGTTACTTTATATCCAAGGTTGAAATTTGAGAGCATACATATAATCCATTCAATAGATTAAGAGGGCAAGGGTACTGCACAATGGATATGGAAATATTAAGATTAAAAGAACTCCAAATAGGTGAAACCTAATAAGACATTTTTTCATTTACACAGGATGCTGTACAGAAGCAGATGCAGCACATGACTTATAAAACTAAGTCAAGATAATTTTCCTTGTTATCTCCAATACAATTAACTGAATGCATTTGCCTCGTTAACATAATTTCTTAAGAGAAAATAGAATAGAGGTCTCGGTTGAATGTTTTGCATTCTCCTGCTGTACTAACCTACGTACAAGCAAATAGATGCCGGGCTTGAAATTCATCTGCCAGTTTGATGAAATAGCCATCACAAACATGTGAAACACTTTTCCTTTCTATTAATTTATCTCGCATTTTTTTTGCACTAAAAATTTTCCAGACGGAAAGAAGTGAAAAATAATATTCCCGTGTCATAAAGTAAGCCCTCATAATTAGTATTGCTTTATGTCTTTCGTTATATCATTTTTGCTGTACCAAACATCTATAAAAAAGTGAGTGAAAGGCAAATCAACTTTTACATCAATAAAAATGTAGTACGTAGATAGAGGGTTACCTGGCTAGTCTCGTGTACGTCAGTTACAATTGGAATGTCATAGACCGTTTTCACCCTCTCAAGAATCTGCATTTACAGATAACCAGCGCCCATCAGCACTAAAAGAAGATATTGTACCTTCTGCTTCAAAATTCTGCAGTACCAATATGTTTCCAAATATTTGAAATAAACTAAAATGAATGACTACTCCTCATCCAGGGAAAGGTAGTTTGGCATCAAGAAGGTGAAAACATCAAAGTTATTCGCCATAACTGAAGCCTAAATTCTTTCAAATCTTAGAACAAAAGGACATCAGAACACCAAAGAAATGACTCCTTCACAAACCCAAAAACCAAATGTTTAGCGAAAATAGGATGACTAGATTTGTCAGAAAAAAAATTAACAGGGATCAGCATATACGACAGAGTTGAGAAAATTTAGAGAGATCAAACTTATAAAAACGATTGAAGATCACACAATAGATTTCACGTAAATTGATTCCAAATGAAGAACCAATCACGCTAGGAATCAATTCATATTGGTCGCATTGGTCAGTTATCGTAGTGTCAAGAGAGAATTTTTACATAAAACAAACCAGATTCTACGTCATTGTAAATAATCCCATATGGTGCAATAATTATAATCAAATGTTTTTTCTCATACAAGATGTGAAGTGAATTTATAAGCAATGAAGATCGTACCTTCAGACCTTCCTCCAACCCAGGACCACGAAACGATTTAGATGAAGTACGATTTGCTTTATCAAAGCTGGACTTGAAAACCAGTGGCAAGCCAAGGCTGGTAAACAATGGGGGACGCCATGTTAGAGACAAAATGTAATGTTTGATCACAATTTCCTTTTTCCTAAAGTAAAAAAGAGTCATGGTATATATTTGAAAATATTTTACACCCTCAAAAAGGCTGCTTACTTCGATGTGACATCCTTTATATATTTGGCCATTTTTAGAATATGGTCTTCAGATTCAATAACATTGGGCCCAGCTAGCAGGAAAAATGGTTGAGCAGCCTGTTGCACATAAATGAAGAACCTTGATGATGTTATGTGCAACGAGCCATCCAAAAAATTGGAAAATCTGAGAGAACACAAATAGAATGGGTAAACAAAGCCCACTGCAGGTTCCCCATGATCTCCAATGTCACCAGATAACATTGTGACATCAACAAAATAAAGTCAATTACTTTATGGTGCTTGCCAAAAGTAGACATCAGAGAATAGCTCATGGTGAGCTGCTTTGCACATCGGATACAAAATCAAAGTAAAGGCAATTTTATACTGGGTAGTAAGTCCAGAATAGCTTACCTTTAAATGGGTCATTGACGACGAGAAAAAGTAATATTTTATCTTTAAAGGTTCAGACCATTCACGAATTACTCACATAAACAAAGTAAAAAAATTGCACACCCAGAATAGCATCAGTGTTCTAGCTTATCAAAGATAATCCAGCAGGTCTCCAACGTTTGCTTTTAGAAAACAGGATACAATGACAGACTTTAAGTGACCATAGAAACTAACGAATAAGATCTTGGATATTAACCGCATGCACCAGAAAACTACGTGTCTCATATAAGTAGCAAGCTACATTGTGACATTTCGTACAACATCCCAAGGCAAGGTAACCATGTTATATTGCATAACGTTCCCTGAAATAGGATGCTTAATTTATTCAATTTAACGCACCAAGGCAACTATTTTAGTCAAGAATTACCAATCCATAGTTTATCTGTTAGAAGAGCATGTTTCTATTGATCTAACGATTCAGGAGCATAGTTCCCGTAATTATTACATGAATGAAAAAATATATATATCATTTCTTTTGTTAAGGGAGCCGACTGTAAGTTTCTAGAGAGTGAAATCTCTCTTGAACTGGAGCCGCAGGTGCAAACACAGAAGCAGATCACCCCCTCGATTTTGCAAAATACTTTTCACATACCACCAACGACCAAGAAGAAAAAAGGTAATGCCGTTTTTAGCAGCAGAATGAACAAATTCTCCAAGCTTCAATCCATTAAGAAAATGCCGAGGATCACGTTCAAAGATATGGAGCCAAAAGATTGAGAGATGAACAGGGGCAAATGCAACGCTGATTTGTGTGGGAAAAGACGGAAAGAGTAAGGGTAAGAATCTCAAACCTTCAGTTGATTGTACAATCCCGTGGAGGCCTCCATTGCCGTCAGAAACCAGAAGCGAGATCTGGAGCCGCAGAAAAACAAACATGAACACACTAATCAGCAGCAAAAACAGAAATGCGGGAACATGCTGAAAAATAACACTGGGACCACTACACGGAATTTTCGGGGGGGAACGAAAAATGCGAAAACGCAGCTAAAGCTCAGATTCAGGAACTCAGCTCTAGATCTAGTTCCACGAGCTTGACCCGTGTCCGAAGACAACAATGGAAAAGAAAGAAAGAAAGATAACGCACCCAGATTCAGATTCTACGGATAAGACTCCTCGTATATGGGGAGTGATCGGGTAGAGAAGAAGGGAAAACGGGAAGGATAAAGAAGGAACCGAGACCTCCCAGGTCTCGGGGTCGCCAATTCGAGATGGCTAGTCTCGAGTTCGTATTAGCAGCGACGGTCTTTACGGAATCGACTCCTGTCTCTTCTCTCTGTGTACACTAGCGTTTCAACAGTCTCCCTGGGGCAGCGAAGACAAGGAAATCTCACGAGATTGCCTCCGACGAAGGCCTCGCTCTCTCGTCACCACCTTCCCGGCTACAAACAGCGCGGGGCCGACGATATGAGCCCGAGGACCAGAACGTGGGTTCTTCAAATAATCACGTCGCCAAAATGTGCGCATTACGGGCAACTGCAGCCGTTTATAGGGGCCCACATTCAAAGCTTATCACACTTCCCCTTTAAAATAAAAAAATAGAAAATAATTAATTACAGGGGCCCACATTCGATTTAATCATGACTATTTTCATCTATTTTTATAAATTTTTAATCGATGGAAATCATAATTTTGATATTCTAAGATTATTTTGGGGCCTTCTTAAAATCAATCAAAAATTCACAAAACTAAATATATTTTCATTTAAAGGAGTTGTGTTAGAATCTCGTGTTATACATCATTGAACTACTTTGATCATATGGTGTCATACCTCATACATTCATAATATGAACATTAATAAGTCTTTATTATCATGACTTAAGAATTAATTAATAATATAGTTTAAGTCCTAACTTATGAGAAATAGATCATCAAAATCAATTTTATATGATTTTTTATATTTATATTTATCAAAATCAATTTTATATGATTTATATTTATATTAAATTGAGAAAATATTTTTTAGTTGATTAATATGAATTTGTAATTAATTATGTGATTTTATGTAATTTTATATAATTTTTATAATTATATTTTAGGGGGGACCCACTAGTCAATAGATCCCACAAGTAAGTTGAAAGCACAAAGTAACCAATTGATTAGTCTAGCCCACACATAAGTCAAAAGTATAATTGTCCCACAAGCATGGAGCAAAGAGTAATCATACATGAGAAATTACTATATATACATATCAAATAATGGATAACAACTAATGTGGGACTAAATTAACATCAATAGTCACATATAAGTTTTATATATTATTATATCTATAACATCCCTAATTTATAAGAAGGAATTGTCACTATATAAAGGTATGTGAGTAATTCAAATTATCTATCTTACCCAACCAAATAAATGACAAATGTTAAAATCTTATAATAGCCAAAACTCATATTTTTATTTAATTAAAATTATAATTTTTCTATAGAATGTCGTTAACGACTAAGTCATCAAAATCACTCAATCAGAAACTCAAAATCATTACTATTTAATAGAGATTTGTAACATCATTCAAGTAAATACAAATTGAGAGCCTCATTTGGTCAACTGTTCTTCACTATAGATATCATAATAACAATTTTAGAATGAGCTTAAGCTCTCTAAGTTTTAACTATTTATTTAAGTAGTTAAATCACCTAATTAGTGAATGATTATACATTAAAAGATTACAAATATGTTGAAAAAATCACCTACGATTGATTGACAAATGAGTCATAATTGAAAAGAAGACAATCTATTAAGAGACGTTGTCATTTACTCAAAGCATATCAAATGCAATGAATAACCTCTTTTTGCTACATACATTTGAAGATGAAGTTCTTTAAGATGTGTCCCACCTCTATCTAATTTATCTATGTCATGTGATGGCTATCAAAAACTTTGAAAGTTGTTAAATTTCTACTATACTTAGTGACAACTGTCAAAGACAATTCATCAACTTATTTTATTAATTTTTAGACTTTGTAAAGAAATCTATATATTATCTACATTGTCCATATTTAAAGAGAGATGTTAAAGTTATATACATTGCCTAAATTGGATTCATCAAGACACTAACATCATTCTAATGTCTATACTCATTTTTCTTATTTTTGTAATTTTTTTAAATATATTTTATTTTTATCATTTAATTTAAAAATCATAATAAATCATATTTTTTTAATGAAAATTTCTAAAATTTTATATGATCTTATCTCAATTAAATTTACTTGATTTTTTTACTATTTTTATAATTTCTTTTATCAAATTATAAATGATATACTTGTGTTCAAATATTTATAAAAATATAAAAGTTAATATTTTCTAATTTTATAAATTTTAAATTTATGTAGTTTATCATATACATAAATATATACTGCATGAAAAGCTTCACGCTATGCATGACATGAAAAATATATAGTAAAAGTGCATACATATATACTACACAAAAAGCATCATGACATTCATGACATGTGCATACATATGTACTACATGAAAAGCTTCACACCATGCATGACACAAAACAGATATACTACAAGCGCATACATATATACTTCATGAAAGGCTTCACACCATGCATGGCATGGAGCATATATACTACAAGTGCATACATATGTACCACACGAATAGCTTCATACCATGAATGACACAAGAAATATATACACTACAAGTGCATACATACATAGTACATGAAAAGCTTCCCGCCATGCATGACACAAAAAACATATATACTACACGAAAAGCGTCAAACGGCAGTCCTGTCAGAGCTCTGGATGGCACGCCGAAGCTCAGCCAGAAAGTCCATCTGCCGCAGAAGAAAGGGAGGAAATGGCGCAGGTGAGAGTCAATGAAAGAGGAAATGATATGAAAGTCCACAGGAAAGAGGAAAAGGGGCCACCGATGCCACCCACCTGATGAGGAAACTTCAGCTGAGCTGCCCAGGATGAGTCGCTGGCTCCCAAGTACATGATTGGGCGCTCTGTTAAAAAGAAAATAGAAAGTCAACGGATGGATGGGAGAACAAGTTCAAGACTGCACCACTATCTGTGCAGGGGATCGATTGTACGGGGGATGGAGGTGAAAGCAGGAGGGAGGGGAGACCAGAAACACGTTTATCTCCAGTTCCTCAAAAGGCAGCCATTTACCAGAAGACAAATCCGTAGTGGGTTCATCGTAGGAATGCACGGCAGTCGCCCATCCTGAGCAAGCAAGAAGACGAGGTCAACACCAGATTTAGAAGTGAGACGACCCAAAATCTCCTACATCTAGAAGCATGGATCAGGAATGGAAATGAAAGCAGAAAATGGGGCGATCCAAGAGATGAGTGAAATATGGTTAAGTTCCAAAGTCCTATGATATTGAGGCTCCCTATTTTTATTTTTTATTTTTTTGGATGGAGTTGAACGCAGACAACATATACATCAATCAAAGAAGCAGATGAGAGATGGTTGACATTTTCGTTTCATGAAGGGAAAACTATGTCAGAAACTGAATGCATCCATTAATCGTGTGTCCCAACATTTTCATATATCTGGCAGCAGCTTCATCATCCGACATGAGACCCTTTTATAATCTCACAGGTGATGCACCAGATCTGCTAAAACTTGTGCTCGCACAGGTATGGTTTCGACATAATCAGGCACAAGACTGAAGAACCTCGCCTGGTAATGCAACTGGCATTGCTCTACACAGACAGAGAGACGCTAGAAGAGATAGAAAACATCAACGATAGTCAAAATTGCTCGAATTGAGCTGTTCCATGTACACGAATTAATGTAATGAAATAGCAAAATTGGGTAAAGATGGGAGATTGAAAAAGGAGCATTAGGTGGAGTTATGTCTCCACTCCTAGCGATCTGACTCAGTAGGACAAGGCTCGGAAAGTGTAAGCATTGAAGGCCAAAGCAATGGAACTTACGCTCATTCAAAAGCTTTGCAGCCTCACTGCTATGGCATCCCGCTATAGGAATCAACCTGGAATGAGAATTTTATGTGTTGGCCATTTCTGTTCCCAATGTCCACATAATCATCAACGAAAGGATGAGCTCTCGGATACCTCTGACTCTTCTCGCCGCTGTGCCCATAAGAGTAGTTTACTCTGTCGATCCCCTCTGTTCATGTCATGAGAGCAAAGCAGTGAGATGGGTGCCCATTAGCGTAGATTTGTGAGCCATATAAGAAGATTTTACTAAAAAGACTGATGTGTTTATTTATAGGCCAAAAATTCTTTAAAGGAAAAAAAAAGGTATTTTCTGGACGAAGATCACAGGATACTCCACCAGGGATCTGACTATAAAAGTATGGTCGGCTCAAGATCGCGCAGGTAGTGAAAAGTTGGAGGGAGGGAGAGACGACGAGCATCGGCTCACCTCCAGATTTCCGCCGATTGAGCACACGGTTCCTATGAGGAGAGAAATATGCACAGCATCAGTCATATGACGCTGGGGAATCAGAGAAAGGAAAGCTTGCAGGAACCAATTGATCTTGCGAAGATGAAAGCTAATTGTAAAATCACATACGATTCTAGCGGCAGAATCGAGCATCCACGCTTTACCAGTGAAACGATCGTTGAGCTATGATAGGAGGACGAGAGGGGGGCGGGAAGGAGGAGGGATAGCTTGCCTTTGAGGCGGAGGAGCGTAACGCTTGACGTTCTCGGCGGCGTCCTCGAGCATCTTCGCTGCAGCCCACAGAAGCTGAAGAAGTCCCGAAAGAAGACGAAGCGGCGGAGGAAGATCCCTTGATTCCTGCGAACTCCTCGCAGAAAAGGGCGGCCCGGGCTTTGCGACAACCTTCCGAGGGCAAATAGAGACGATCACTGTTGACATTAGTTTACTAAATCTTTTGGACCAGCCTCTTAGACTAAAAAAACCCCCTGATTTATGAAAATTATCAATGGTTTATCGGCAACCATCGATCTATTTATCAGAATTAACAAGTCAATCGCAGTGGGGTCAACCCGATTGGGCATCATCATTCGACGGGCGGCCTCTCTGCCTGTCCACGCCTGCTCATGCTGCCTTCCCTCCTCCAGAGTGTCGGCTGGCCCTCTCTCGAGTAGGAGACCGGTGCGGCCATTCTCTTAAAAGGAAATAAAATATTATCGCCGATATTAGCCCAATATAAAAACTCTTCAAAACTCGGCCTTTCCCCAGTCGTCGGATCGGCCGCCGCCCTTTTCTCGTGGGGCTGCCACCTCCCATGCTTGGTGGATTGACTTGGTGCGATCGTGTTCTGAGAATAATGCAGACGGCTTATCCTTCTCCCCGTCTCCTCTAACCACTGGAGCTTTCACCCCCTATAAGACTTGCCTGGATGACTTGTGGGTTCCTTCGATTTAAGCTCGCTCTGAAGCGTGGGCCGCGGGGGAATCTCGATCTCCTCATACATGGCTTCCGGTTCAGAGGTGAAAGCTCCCCCGCCCTCCCCTCCCTTTTCGACTCCTTTCGTCTCTCTCTCTTCTGATTCTTGTTTTTCTTGGCTCCTCAGAAGGCTGCTGCCGCGGGGGAAGCCAAGAAGCTGATGCTGTACTCATACTGGCGAAGTTCGTGCTCTCACCGTGTTCGGATCGCGCTCAACCTCAAGGGTCCTGCTCTGCCCCTTCTCTCAGTGCCCATTTATTGGTAGCGGTAGCGATGGTCAAACTGACTGGTCCCCTGCGTTCTTCCCGGTTTGCTCGCCGTGAAGGGTTGGAATACGAATACAAGGCTGTGAACCTCGTCAAAGGAGAGCAGTTTAGCCCAGGTGAGCTGGACCCAGTCTTTTGGCCGGGCATCAACCTCTTGCTGTTAACATCATCTCTACAGATTCATACACAAATGAACATCTTCTTGGATTTCACGGCACCTGAGTGCACATGAGAAAACTGTTTGATGGGTTATAAGCTCCAATTCTTCCGATCGTTCAATGGCTGGAATGCAGATTTCGAGAAGCTGAATCCTTCAAAGTTTGTACCCGTTCTAGTGGACGAAGGAGCAGTCATCGCAGACTCTTTTGCGATCATACTGGTGTGTAGAAAATGCCTTTCTTCTCTCTGTTGATTCATCCACCTGTTCGCTCATGTTTTGTTTTCTCTTCTGCCTTGGTTTGGACAGTACTTAGAGGAAAAATATCCTCAGCACCCACTGCTCCCTCGTGATCTTTTGAAGAAAACCATCAATTATCAGGTAGTTGAATCCCCTTTTCTTCAATTCTCGTCAGAAATTTCAAATACATTGAGTGGTGCCTGTTGAGAAGCTCTAGATATCTTGCTCTCTATCAAATGGTTCCTCCTGTTTGATTTATTTGTGCACTGAAATAATTCGGTACGTGTACAATGATACTCTTGGGTGGGTTGATGGTGAGCGGCTGCGGTGTTTTGATTATAGGTGGCAAACATCGTTTTCTCGGGCATACAACCCCTTCAGAATCTTAATGTACTGGTAAGGGGGGTTTCCATTAATCACTAGCAATGCTGCCGGTTCAGAAGGTTAATGGTCTTCATTCACCCACAGAATTACATTGAGGAGCTCTCAAATGCTGACAAAAGACTTGAATGGGCGCGGCATCACGTTGAAACGGGGTTTGAAGGTCAGAATCATTCTGTCCGGATCTTTCTTCCGCCGTTCGACAGCCATATATGTTTTCCTTTGCTGATCTTTCTTTGAGCTGCCATTGCTCGGTCCTTTGCATCTGTCTGATTGGCGCTTTCGTTTTCCTGACTGATCTATCATCATCCCGTGAGATTTTCAGCCCTTGAAAAGCTTCTAGAACGGCATGCGGGAAAGTATGCCACAGGAGATGAAATCTTTCTGGTATGCTCGCCTCCTGTTTTCTCAAGTTCTTTTGCTTTTCCTTGTCAATTTTAATTCCTGCATGTAAAAATGAGCAGCCCTCTTCCACTCCCTCATCTCAAGCCCTCATCCTTTATTGAAATGGAGAAGTCAGGGACTACTACTAGTTGACATAACTCAGACCTATTTCCGGGTTCCCAAACAGGAGTACTGGTTTTCAGGTAAAATTCACCTCTGGAAGATGATCTGGTGCATGAAGCTGATGAAATTCTATTATTTCCACTTGCAGGCTGATGTATTTCTGGCGCCACAGCTCTACGCTGGAGCTTTTCGGTTCAATATCGACATGGTAAGTGCGATCGGGCTGCTTGAAAAATATTCCAGAGCTTGATCCGCATCTTCCTGTTTTATCGGGAACGCAGTTTAGTTCATCGATCAAAAGGACGGTTGATAATTGGAGTAGATTTTTTTTCTGCGTTTTACACGTCCTGGCGAACGAGTTGTGTTGTTTCAAGCTGTGTATGACCGCATATATGGAGGTGATTACAGTTTATGTTCAAGCATTTCAATCCACTCACCTCGGCTGTGTTGCTGTGCGGCTCTGTTCGTTCTTGCGCTGACATGAGATTGCTCCATCTTCTCCGGGAACTCTCAGGGCCGTTACCCCATCCTCGCTCGGCTGATGTCTGCGTACGACGAGATCCCGGCGTTCCAAGCAGCCCGCCCCGAGGTGCAGCCCGATTGCCCCCCCTCCGCTTGAGATCAGGAAGAAGATGATCTTCTTCTCCTCCTCCGCGCAGATGATCTCGTCTTCCTTCTCCTCCTCCTCCCTATTGGCTCTTCCTCCGTTGTCTTCTTCTTCTTCTTCTCCGTGTAAGAAACAGTGGACGAATGAACTCTGTTTTTCTCTATTGTCTGGTCTTTTAAACGCAACCTAACGGACGGCCCCGCCCCCCATCTCCCGCGTCCACGTCATGGGGACAGGAAGAGAATTATGGTTATTCTAAGGTTTTATTTCAACACCCGCGCAATATTCCGTTGGGAATCTTCCGCCAGTGAACGGAAGGGGAGCGCTAAGCAGAGGACGCCTTATCTTCTTCTCCATCGCGAGCGGGATCGGTGGAATCCTGAGCAAGATGGCTGCCATGGCGATGCCCCCATCCTCTGTCCTCTCTCCTCCGTCCGCCCGCCTCTTGTTGCCTGCCTCGCCGTCTTCGTCTTCTTTCTCGATTCCGTCCAGACGAAGAGGGCGTCGATCTGGGATGGCTGTTGTCGGAGATGGACGCCTCGCCTCTGGGGCACTCGCAGAGAGCAGCGGTTGGCAGCTGAAGCTGCCGGAGATATACGAGGCTTGTACTACCTGGCAGTGGAGGGGGTTCAATGTAAACTTCTTGGTGAAGGGCAAAGTCGCTGGTGATCGGCTGCCGGTCTTGCTTGTCCACGGCTTCGGCGCTTCTATCCCCCACTGGCGCAGGTACTGAGCTGCTAATGGTCTCGACATGAGTAACATTGTCTTCTTCATCTTCAAGACTCCTCTATATAATTGCATACGTTTACCCTGTCTCGAGAACCAGCCGAATTAGGGTTAGAAAATTTCTCATGATCTTCTTCCCCTACCAATTTAATGCACAAGGAAACTTTCCAGTGGCACAAAATAATACCGATCTTGTGGCATTTGTTGAATCCGTCATTGATCGAAATAGAATACACTGGGATCATACATGGAACGATTGTGGTGACGATGATATAGTGAGTGAGATTGCCCTTCTCCGTGATTCTGATGGTCCCCATCTTCATGATAACATCCATATTTTCTTGCTGTTCCAGGAATATTGAAGTATTAGCCGAGAACTACACAGTCTATGCAATCGATTTGCTTGGATTTGGTGCCTCCGACAAGCCAGAAGGATTTGAATATACCATGGAAACATGGGCTGAGGTATACAGGAAAAAAAATTATTTACAGTGTCTTGTTGCAAATTGATCTACTTATTCCATTCCCATTGAACCCGCTGGTGTGCTTTCAATAGTTGATTCTGGATTTCCTGGATGAAGTAGTTAGGAGGCCGACAGTTCTGATCGGGAACTCAGTTGGAAGCCTTGCCTGTGTTATCGCTGCATCAGGTTTGTGAACAATGCATAAATTCTCCACGATCTTCGGACATGATTTATGATTTATCTGAAGAAAAAGGCTTCTATACCCATGTTAGCCTGCCACTAGCTCTAAGCCACCCAGTGCTTCACCCTTGTGGGAGACCAGAGTCCACCGGAGGTCTGGTCCAGGGGCTTGTGCTTCTGAACTGTGCAGGGGGGATGAACAACAAGGCCGTCGTTGACGATTGGAGAATCAAGCTGCTTTTCCCTCTCCTTTCGCTATTTGACATACTATTAAGGCAGCGATGGATTGCTTCAGCCCTCTTTGATCGCGTGAAACAGAGGTAGAACAGCTTCCACTCTTCATTCATGTCTCACTGGGAAACCCTAATCAGGTCTTCTCCTCCTCTGGTAAAAACAGAGACAATCTTAAGAACATCTTGGAATCAGTGTACGGAAACAAGGAATCTGTTGATGACGATCTCATCGAGGTAACATAAAATTTCATGTTTTCAGGTAAATGACTGCCTGTGAGATTCTTTCTTTCCATGGCATGCAGATCATCCGGGGACCAGCCAACGATGAAGGTGCTCTTGATGCATTTGTCTCTATCGTGACGGGCCCACCAGGGCCAAATCCGGTGTCCCTGATACCAAAAATATCCCTACCTGTTCTGGTACTGTGGGGTGATCAAGATCCATTTACTCCTCTAGATGGCCCTGTGGGCAGATACTTCTCCTCACTCCCTGCCCGGCTCCCAAACATCAGTCTATATGTCCTAGAAGGAGTTGGCCACTGCCCCCATGATGACAGACCAGATGCTGTCCATGAAAAGCTGCTTCCTTGGCTGTCCAGTCTTTCCAAATCATAGGGAATCGATCATATTATTTCCATTCATTTATATTTCATACGCGACAAGATCATCCCAGAGCTCTGGTCCGGGCTAATTCTCAAAGCCCGGTAACCATATTGTTTTAGTCAATTCTCACACGATACCTTATATTGATACATATTATTCACATAATCGTATGATTTCATCAGATAAAACTTCTGAGCATCCATATTTCTCATGTCAAATCATTCATCTCAGAAGCTGCGTTTCGTGAAGTATTGTTGTATTCGTTGGGCTATTGATGCATTGATGAGATACTATTCATATAGTTTCATCTTATAATGAACTTTATTATATTCATTGGCTATTCGTGTGCGAATTTCCTTCTGCGAGTGTGAGCCACGGCCATCGCAATCACCCCCTGGGAGAATAGGGGTTCTTGCGTAAATACTTGTTATAAGAGGGTGCTGGCGCTTTTTCGGAGGGCCCTTTTAAGGATGCGTGCACGAATACGGGCCACACTCTTTTGGCCTGGCGATCCAGCCTTGAGCGCTTTCAACGGGAACAAGTGGCGGCGGCGGCGGAAAATCGATCATTGGTGCGGGGCCCGCAGAGAATCTTGGGTTGTCCGTCGCCACGCGTCGGCCCCTAACGATTTGCGCCGGGGGCATTGTCAAAGGGGAGAGGCATTTTGGGTATACCCGGTAATAAAGCCGTAAGTGTCTTGTTACGGACAAAAATTGCTTTTGGCGTGGAAAGAGGAAGAATGACGCCTGGAATGGTTTCTGGGAGCGAGTTTCTGTGTGAGGGCAGATCTATAATACCACCACTTCGACGGATTCCCGATGTCCCTTCCGAGACAAGGATGAAGCGAGAATTTATGTTTCGTAAAGGTTAAATATGAATTATTTAATAATATGGGTACGTGTTTAGAAGGATCCAAAGCAGCTCCCCTCCTCTCCCTGCGGTGCCCTTTTTCTGCAACTTGCAGGGTGCCTAGAAGAGAAGGAGAATAGAAGCTCTCCGGCTTCTCGTCTGCTCTCCCCCGTGGGCCGTGTCGGCGATAGAGGCGGTGGATATTGGGGAAGCGCCGGAAGAGGAGCTCCCCCGGCCTCTTGGTATCCGTCTCCCGATTGAGCCTGGTCTGTTGTTCTCCTCTCTCTTTCCTGGTCCTCTCCACTTCCTGATTGATTCCTCACTTGGCTGGTCTACTATTCTGGCCGTTTCTTGCTATTTGGGTGTCGGCTTCCTGACTTCTGTTTTTATTTCTCCTCTTTTTTTTCTCGGGCCCTTCTGTAGCTTCCGGATTGTGGTTTCCCTTTGTTCATGTACTTTTGGTCGGCCATTTCTGATTATTTTGTTAGGTTTCTTATTCCGATCATTTCCGCGTATTTAGAACTCAATTTTTTTCTACCCCTCTTAATTATTAGCATTTCTGCTGTTGGTTTATTCTGCGCCTTCCGGATTATGGGATTTCATTTGTTAATTTTATTTTCATTACGCTTCTACTTTTGTTCTGCCGCTTTAGAGTTGGGATTTTCGTTTTTCTATCCTCTTTTTTCTTCTGTCTTTGGAGCCCTCTTTCTCTCTGTTTGATGTTGCGCCGCGGTGCTGTTCTTTAATCTGATTCATGTTGTTGGATCTTTTACTTGTTCAGGCCGTGCATGCGTATCTGATAGCCGGGAGGGCGCTGTGATGGCGTAGGATTATTCTTAAGCCTCCTATTATATATGTCTGTCTGAGTCCTCTTTCCTGTGGAGAACAGTTTGTGCTTCGCCTTTGGGGATGTAGCGTGTGACTCTGGTTTTCAGTGGGGAAATCGACGATAACAGAGGTGGTGCAGTCGACTGTACGAAAACCGTAACGCTCAATTGCGCCCGAGGTGGATTCTATTCCATTCGTGTTTACTTGTTCTGGGTTTCCTCCAGCAAGGTTTTGGGCATCTGGGATACCCAATCAGGAGGTTTCACTTCTCATCCCTGGACAACATCTCCATTTTTTGTTGCTTTTCATGGAATTAAGGAGCTGTCCGTGAGTTCGGCTGTACCTTTTGGATCAAGAGGCCAGTAGATTGAGCTTGCAACATGGAGGATGCGAGAGTAGTCGCTGGGCAGAAGGACGGTCCAGTTTTGGCAAAGGGGATTCTTTCTGATGGCCCTCGTTCCTGTAATGTGATGGAGATGGATGAATGCGGTGCTTCAGAGAACCACGAAGATAGTGACAAGCCCACAAACCCGGAGAAAGGCGAGGCGAGTGAAGTGGTATTCTCAAGGGAAGCACCACTTCTGAAAAACGACAGTGAAATCCGTGAAAAATGCAGTTGCAGCTCCAAGAAACTTGGGTCATGTTCACCAGCCCTCTCAGACAATCCTGAGGTTCGCAAAAAGGAAAAGCTTAAAGATGGGGAGGAGAGAAAGCTCAGCAGGCAGGACCGGATTGAGCTTGGGCGCCTATTTCAAGGAGCAGTGAGCTCTCATGACTGGGAACTCGCTGAAAGCCTCGTTCTTTTGGCAGATCCTCAGACTCTTAATGATGCACTCTGTACTGCCTTGGACTCAATATGGTTTCTGACCACACATCGACAGTTGAATGGTATCACTGGACTGATCAAAAAGATTGTTGCAAATGGTGCTCATGATTTTACACGGGCAATACTCAGGACATCTTTTCTTGCTTCTTGTGTTTCCACATGTCAGAGCAGGACGATGAGCTTACCAGATACTGTCTCTGTCATGGCCCAAAGGTTTTAAATTTTATATTTAATTTAGTACCTTGACCTCAGTTATTTTACAGATTATATTGAAATAAGATCCTTCCATCTTTCCTCTTTTTGACTCTGCAAATAATAAATAAAGATTGCTTCAACTGCGACTTCAGTGATTAAAGTGAAGGAAATTGATGGTTTTCATCTGGTACATGTGAGTCTGCCAGGTTTGTCTAGCTGGTTTTTGCTATTCTGACATTGATCATTTTCCAGGTTGCATGAGCGTCTTCAGGAATGTAATGGAGACAAGATGTTGAAGGAAGAAGCCAGTGCTAAAGTCCAGAAGTTCACAGAATGGGCATTGAAATGCATTGGGTCCCATTCTAGGTGTGAGGGGAGTAGGGATGGAGTGAATCAAAACACAATAGTCGAGGTTCAACTTCAGCTATCTGCATTTAAGATATTCCTGGATCTTGCTGGAAATCAGCTCACTGGAAAGGACTTCACAGAGGCCTTTGATGCAGCATGCTTCCCTCTCACTCTCTTCTCAAGCTCATTTGATCCAGGTTGGGCATCTGGAATATCAGCAACTGTGGTACAAGGCTTGCTGGGCACTTTGGTGGAGGGCGGTGCAGACAACGTTAACCAATGCTTTCTTGAAGCCTCACGCTTTGGGAGCACGGAGCTTGTTCGCATTTTGTTACAGGTGGTTTGCCGGTGTTCATTTCAATTATTCGATCATTTTTTATATTAGGGTTTTCAGAAATTTCTTTTCAATCGTCTCGTAGCTCATCTTAACATGCATGGTTCCAGATTCCACTCCAACTAGTGAATAGAATGGGAAAAACGCTGGAATATGCAGTAACCTATGTGAATATCTCCTAGACTCGGTCAAAAATAATCGGGTTTCCATGCCATATTTATATTTTCCTTTTCACAGCCCATTTCCTGTGAAGAACATCTCGTGGCCTCAAAATTTTCATAATGGAGCTTTTCAAGCTGTTCAACATTCAGATTTACTTTCTTTCCGCCAGTATAATCTCTCTTTGATACTGTCATATAGAAATTTCTCCATGATTCTACATGCATTCTGAGTTCCCTCTTGCCCAAGTTTTCACTGTCGGACATCCTTAATCTCCTTTGCTTCTGCTTTTGTGTATAAGCAGTCGTTTCGCGGAAAACCAGTCTGGTGAATACAAGGCAGAAAGGTAGAAAAAATTATGTCTTCTGCTAATAGAAATATACCAGTTAAGAAGAATAGCTTAAAATGGAAATGTTGACATTGGAAAAATTTGACCTGGGGCTGTACGAGAGGAAAAAGATTATTTGTATCGTTGTCTTAGCAGCAGGTTTATCCCCCGTGGTTCCAGTTGGGGTAGGGAGGCTTGAACAGTTTGAAAGAAACTGTTCATGATATAAATTTGATTTCTTTGGACTACATCTTGGCAAAATACCTTGTTAAAATCTGAATCCCTCTCAGAAGGCCGTGTTGGGAGACGAAATAGCTCTTTTCACTATCTTATGATTACGTTGACTTTCTCGAGATAGTCGACTATAAGGTCAAATTGCTTGGAGAAGTGCATTATCAATCTCATTGCTGTTTTGTCAGTTGTTGCAGAGATGCTGGTTTTAACTACTTGCTTAGTTGATTCCGTAGATGGAGTCTGAATGGTTGGCATTGTTCTAGTTTGCTCACACATTTTTTGTTCTCCAGATTGCACAACGAAATAGCTTGGACGTGGACGTTGACCTTGCCCTGGGTTTTGCGTCCCATTACTGTAAGATCAGCACAATGGAGTGCCTAGTTGAGGAAGGCAATGCCGCTGCTTTCCTGGGCCCTCTATTGAGAGCTGCCGAGAGAGGCTGCATGCAGGTTGTGCAGTGGTTTGTCGACCGCGGTTGCAGAGATATGGAGCTCTGCCTCGCGCTCACAGCTGCGACTTCAAGCAGCCAGCTTGACATCGCCACCTTTCTGCTCCCACATGTTCCCCAGCACGTGCTCGCGGCCCTGAGCATTGAGATCCTCAAGGCGGCTGGGGAGCGGAGCGGGGGCTCCCTCAACGGCGTCGCGTTCCTCCTCCAGTCAGATTTTCTTGGGGATTCGGAGGCCACATACGCCGTTGCTGACAGCATTGCCAGATCGGATGACAAGTCAGTGGCTCCGGAGCTGAAGGCTTTCCTGCAGGAGCACTGGTCGGAGGCTGCCTTCTCCGCCGGGCTGCGTTGCGGGCAGGAGCACTATGTAAATTTCATGAGGATTCTGGTGCTGGGTCGGTCTCCGATTTGCCTGTGGGACCTTCCCTCGCCCTTGAGAACTGCCATCGCATACTTGCCGCTGTACAGGGAGTGCGCAGATGCAGGTGCCGGTGGGCGGCTGCTCTCGCAGCGGCTGAGAGGGCAGCTGGTGGAGGCAGTGCAAAGGCTTGCTAACCAGCTACCGGACAAGGGAACCAACAGCACGGACCTGCTGGCGGTTCTGGAGCGTCACCTTCCTCCCTTTCTGCTCCCCAGTCGGCAGAGCTCGGCCTTTCCACCAAAGTAGACACTCCCCTGTCTCACTGGTGCAGTGTATACCTGAACAACCACCCTTGCTGTGGCTGCAGTGGCTCTCCCTCTCCTCCTGTTGCTTTTCCTCATCTTCCTCGGGAGACTTTCAGCCACTGCCGGCACCTTGGTGCTTGCAAATTCATAAAGTTTGTAGGAAACGGCGCGTGCATCTTTGCTGACCTACACTACTGGTTATATATCAGAAATCAAATCAAAAGCCTGATGGAAGGAAGTCTGATAACAAACACACCTATGATTTTTACAACAAGCTCTTGCAGAGAACTGTACCCACCAATTACTTGACTTGAAACAATATCAGTGGTATCCGTGATGTGGCAGCAAGCTTCCTTCCTGGTGGTCTTTCAGAATATGTTAAAAAAAACATAGAGAAATGTATGAACCTATCATATCTATTTAGGCTTTGAATGCACCAATGTAGCATGTTATCTGCTCAGATTTATAGTAATTTTATTCTTTCAGATAGTTCTTTAGGACTTGAAATATTTTACAAAAAAAAATTCGGAAATTTCTGATGCTTGTTTAATTAGAATTCTAGGAATTTCTTCCGGGATCTATTTGATGACTTTCAGGGGCATTTGAAACTTCAGTGATGGAGATTTTAATCAAAAGTGACAACTGCTAGGAGCTGACGCATGGCGCCAACAGAGTTGGTAATCAAAGGGAATACAAGATCAAGTGTGATGAAAGCAGACACCGATATGTAGCATCAGCAGATGAAGAAGGCAATTGAAAGTTGCCGATCTTGGTTCTCAGTTGTACAATGGGTCTCACTGATAAGTGAGACCTGGCGGCCATGACAGTTTCGACAAATCCGGTGCTCTTAACTGGCCTTTTGACAAAATGAAAATCAAGTTTTCAAATATTTAAAAGGACAAGGACAACCTTACGCCTTCAAAGTCTTTACACATGTCCTTGACCTTGGACAACTCTCATGAACAAAATCACTCATTTCGGGGCGAAAAAATCTAACTTTTGATGTCTCAATTTAAGGTTGGCTTATATGAAACAGCATTGAAGTTCCGTTCCGCATCAAATTTTAAAGTGTACTTGCTGATTCAAACTTTGGCCCTTCTTCTGAATTATTAAGATACTTTCTTGAAGCAGTAATCTGCTTGGTCTTGGCAAAATATACATGCATAAGGTTATTTTTTCATTGATTTGATTGAATTCATGCTTAATAACAAGATTAAGCAAGGTTAGTATTAGAATGGGTAGAATCAATCTATAGGACTTTGTTAAAAACCACCCAACCAACCTGTATTTAACCTTCTCTTCATTCTTCCCTTCTAAGCTTAACTTCATTCTTCTTATACTGTCTCATCTCTTCACTTTATTCACTAGAGTCAGTAGCTGCTAAGTCATCTAATCCTCACTCCCTGTGGATCGACCTGAACACATCCTAACTGCCTAGTAGTTAGTCAAAGGCTAATTGTTCTTTGATTAGATAAAATCCTTGGGCCAAACAACACCCAAGCAAAATCTTACTTAATCAATCTTGATGTGAGTGTCTATCATTATGAATCATTTGTCTATGTAATTTGTTCCTAAGTTAGTGTCATTATTTCATTGGTGCAATTAATGACTTGAGCACTGAGCCATTATCAATCTCAGAATCCAGCATTTGGATGATGGTTGGACAACATAAATGGGATGGAACTCTTTCAGTAACAGATTTCCGCCAAGCTGCTCGGACATTTCTTGAAAGATGGACGGAGGTCAATCCTACTCTTCCTCACTGGGTAGGAACATCCACCTGAACTCATGAGTAACACAGGCCACGACATCTCCATGTACCATGAGCATCCTTTTCATGGTGATGGAATATGCTGCATCCATGTGGAACAAGGTACTGGATGAAGCTTCCCTTTCAGAGGGTCAACCAGTTCAGCAGCACTGTTCACCCTCTGACCTGTTCTTGTGGCAGTGGCTGCCACATACATACCCAGTGAGTGACTTCAAGGCATACAAAGTGGGTGTTGTTGGTCTGTCCCAAGGTAGAACAACATGATGATCCAACGACGATTGCATGGTAGAGAATTCCTACCGAGCAACAGCAGGTGAGGTGAGGTGATGAGCTCCAGCCACCGCTCATGGTGACTTCTCCGGTGTTCGTCGGAAACAGACCAGGAACTCGGTATTCCCCTCTGCACCCTTGAGGGGAGACTCTATCCACCCTTCGCTGCAGAAGCCCAGGGCCTCCACTCCCTTCGTTATCCTTGCAAGGACCTGTACATAGCAACCAGATATCGGCAGCTCAGAAAGGCATGGAGAAGAGAAAATCCATTCCCCTTGTGAAAATGAACCTAGGATTGGTCACCGGGAGCTTGTGTAGAAGGATATGATGCGAGAATTTTTTTCTATTGTTGGACACCATATGTGCGCAAAGAAACGAATCCGGTTATGTATACTTATGTAAATAGTGAGCCTAAAGAAAGCAAGAAAGTTGAGAGCAGATTTGAGAACACATTATATATTAAAAAATAAATTATTCAAATATAAATAAATAAATTATAAAGTAGTGGGGATACTTTCACTTGAGAGATACTCCAAAATAACCCTATAGAAGGTTTTACAAGGTGCTGTGTGTGCCATTTCTATAATTTAGTGTACGTCCATAAAAGGAAAAAAAAATATCCATACTTCCTGATGAACTTGAGGATCCCTAACAACTCCGCCTCCACCCACCTGGAAGAAAAATAAAAAGTCAACGCTATAAAGAAGAATTAGAGTTGCTTTTATATGAGATAAATGTTAGCTTTCTCCGAATGTAATTAAATCTGAGGCACAGAAACATGAGAACATATTATGAAATCTGACAGATTATGTGGGCATGGCAGGCAGAGACTGGCGCTTAGAAAGATGAAATAGTGGGAGACTTGGTGGGAAGAACCCTCTCACCCTGAAGAATCGATTACTACTAACCTTGGAAAGATTTGATGGTACAGGGCCAAAGTTTTAGATATATATATATGCGTAGTCCTTGGATTACTTTATTGCTTTTCGGTTATTGGCATTGTTAAATTTATCCAAGAGGGATAAATTATTACCTCCATGGGTTTTTACGTAGACTCATATAGCTCAGTTTCATTTGCAATTGTGCCCAACCCACACTAAATTGGTAACCTCTATAACTACTATCATTTAAGACCCTGGAATCAAGCACTCCCTGAAAACTAATCTTTGTCAGTGGTTGGGACGCAATGATCTAACCTTTTGCCATGACAGTCAGCAAGAACAACTGCTGATTCCTGCCACATCTCATCTTAGGAGATCTGTGGTGAGCCCAAGTCAACTGAGAATGGATTTTGAATGAGAATGATAATTGATGTTTGGCACAAATTCGAGGATTATACAGTGAAAAGAAGAGAGCCCACATTACGACTACCCAGTAATAATATATGCAACTCTACCATGTATGCACCAAAGTAACACGAAGAGGCTTAACCTGAGATCTCCGTGCCTCAAACTGAGGCTTAACCAGCGTAACCAGGGTAGAGTTTTCCTTCATGACCGTAACCACAGCAGGCATCACCTGAGTTAGCGGAAGAAACCATCGAAGGAAAAAAAAAAAACTGTGAACAAGAAGGCATGGAAGTGGAGGAGAATTGCAGAATAACTGAGACTCTTTTCAAGCAGTGAACAGTAAATGGGCCAGGGATTCAAAAAATAATGAACAGACAAAGCCTATTTCTGGAGCAGACAATCCGTTATGAGGCAGACTCAGTGTGGACAACTATGGTTCAAAGAGAAAACAAAAAAGATGCAAAATTTAATGAAAGACTTGTAGAGGGTCATATTTTACAGATGATAAGCACTTGAGAACATCTACGGCGCCAAACGGATATTGTCTCAATATCCAAGCAACTATGGCATAGACACATAAATGCAAAGCAAAGAAGCAACATCCCCGATGACAGAGAAGCCCCCACAAAGTTCCTTGGAAAATCCCAAAATACCACCAAATGGCCAACACATGGCAGCTAGAAGAATGCTTCTGATCCGTCATCTCCGTCACTATGTCAAGTAATCAGGACACAGTCTTAGAAAATAAAGCCAGGGATATTCTTTATCCGATGAAGCTGATGATTCCACATCAGAAACTCCACAAGGATGCAAGCTTCTACTGCCATTGAGTGTCAAGAAAAACTACCTTCAATCTTGAGCTCCCAAGTTACACCTGAAAAGCTCTATCCATAGAACTTTTCACCTACGCATGACCAGAAATTCGACAAGAGACTACAACGACAACTGATCCTATCTCTGTTTAACCTACTCAATGTCTGTCTAGGGTTGAGAGATGCTCTTCGTTTATGATCCTTGAGAAGCAACCAAGTCCTGGATAATTAAGGTTCCCTTTGAGACTGATAAACAAATTAGCCGAAACTTCTCCCATCCTAATGTTACACAGGACATATGTTCATGGAAAGACGAAATGTTGAACAAATTAGTCAGCATTTTACAGAGGGAATTGGGACAGAGTGCCCACTGTCATACATCGATCCTATGTAATCATATGTTCAGACACTAATACACCAATCGATCATATCCACATTTTTATAATCTACTTCCAGGCTGATGACAGTGAAATAATAGTCTTCTTTATCTATGGATCAACATTTATCATTTATCCGAGATTTTTTTTTTCCAATACTTCATTAAATAGGAATCATCAGGGAGTCCCTCAAAGACCTAGGACCTTAAAAAGAAGAGATTCGTTTCTTCTTCCCTTGCATGCTAGAGGTAACCAATTACCCAACCAAGATGAAACATGAAATAAACTGCATCCTATTCTGACTCACATGTTTAGAGAGGAGAACATATTTCAAAGTCGACCATGTTACCAACTTCTTGCAGCCTGATTCCACAGGGATGAAGATATTCTTCATCATATGATTGAAAAAAAGATGTCCTGGAGAAAGAGCACCTGATTCCAATATACCATGGCGGTTAATGTTCACAACATTTTTTTACTTCATTCTTTTCTTCAACGAACCCCCACTTATCGCCAATGCTCTGTTCTGATTGAAGAAACCAAATCCCTGTTTTCATACCCACGCGATTAATGAAACTTTCTGAGGGGAAATCAAGTTTGGTTTACGTCCTCTAACACTGGTTAACAAAACCAATCACTTGATCTATTAGACGCCACCGTCATCCATTTGTGATTGCGTCAGACCAAAGGGATTGAAAAATACCATAAGCATTAATAAAGATTGAATTAAAACATACAGTCATGTGTATTGGGGGTTCATTTAGTGATCGCTGGCTTTGGTTTGTCTCTTTAGGTGGAGACCTTTGAGGTAGTCTCATTTTCCTTCAATGATTTGCAAAAATGAAAAAGAGACAAGCTTTTGATCATTTTCCTTTGGCCGTGCGACTTCTGTACATCTGTGGTAAATGTTTTCCTAAGATCCGATTCCTCAGCAGATATTATTATTTCTCTTCATAATTCAAGTTTTGAATTATTATTGCGAAAAGTTAAGTGATTTTATTGTTCACCCAAGTAATCGACTGAATGCTTGCAACAGAAAAATTAAAAAAAATCGAGGCCCTTCATTTGGAGACTCTTCCAATATCACTTAATTAAGACGTATGAGTTGAGAACTAACTACATAATGGCATCCTAACTCATGTAACCCGAGCAAGACAAATACCAAGGTATGTACCAACCATTATATGTAGTATAACGTTGATAGAAATATATGTATTTAAAGTAAGTGGAGTCAAATTCAGGTTTGAGAACATATGCAACTAGAATGCAACATTCCACAATAAATCGGTATATTTTCTTCTGTATTAAAACTTTACCGTAAGTATAGAAATAAAAGACAAGTCTAGAGTCACCAAATCCACTTTCTGCGGGAGCCCTGGAAGATATCTTAAATTAATTCTCTCCATAATACATACTCGTTCATCTTTCCGAATTTTTTCAGCCACCTGTGAAAACATTAGGAGCATGAACTCTAAGGCACAGAATAGAATTTTCAAGAAAAATACAACGAAAATAGGGCAGCAAGAAGAAAAATAAAAATTCTCAAACGGGAAGTCTTAAAAGAACTAAAATATTCATCACGCTCATTTTATGCTCAAGTAAAGAGCTACGAGTACAATCCTAGGGTGAAGATACTCCATTCTACAGCAATCGGATTAGAACCAGTCGTCATAACTCTTTGGTTCATAGCCTTCTAACTTTTACACCTCAGAGGTACATCTCTAAATGTAAATCATCAGCGCATCAAATCCTGGAGATTGGTCTCTCAAACTTCATGCTGAAATTGCAAATTTCTTCTATCACAAAATTCTAAAAGTAATAGTTTACCTACAAGAAATGACAATGTGATATATACTTTATCACATGCAATTTCAAATCTGTCCCTAAAACTTTTCAACACAAATCACGTTTGACAATGTGATATTTTCACGTTTGAAAATTCTGTACTAATCATAAAGTGTTAAAACTTAGAAATATAGTTTCGCTAAAATATTGTCTAACATAGATGAAAACATTTTCATCACTGAACTCAGAAACATTGAGCAACACCTCAGGCATCTTGGTCGTTCACTCATCACTGCCAAGGTCACAAAAAGGAAGAGGAGGTAAATATGCTCTCCAGTCAATTGTATCTCATATTATCGTCAAGTTCGGATAACAGGTTGCAAGAATGATAGCTGAATCAGGCACACAACATTAACAAAAAAACTACATTCTCATTTGGCACCTTCTATTACATCAATTCTCTTGCATTTTTCGATGTGTCATCAAACGAAAAAGAAAAAAGTTATACGAAATTTAATATCTTAAACCAATGTAAAAGTTCTTTCAAGGGCATTTTAATGCCTTTTGTTTCAGGAATCAAACTTGGAAATCTCCGTCAATCGGTAAGAGTGAGCTATCCCCGAATAATTAACTAGATGTGCTTTTCTCGTTGATCCATTCTTAGAGCCACTGTAGATCGTTTGCGTTTGACAATCAAATTAGAGTAATTTATTTTCCAGGTTTCAAACTTAATGTGGATATAATTGTTAGCCAGCATGATTGAATTTCATGCAAGATATTCCACAGTCGGATGACATTTGAGTCTTAAAAATCACAATGGATAAAGCGTTCTGACATGCAGTGTCATTTTCTTACAGAAGATACCAGAGACTACAGAGAAGATCAAATGTGCCTTAACAATCAACTAATGCGGGTTACTAAGTTTCAAAATCTATTAAAGGACGGAATCTCTTCCCTTCATTATCAAGACTCTGAGAAGATGATATAATGTTCTACATGTTTACTTTTTATTCTATCCTGAATTAAAAAAAAAACTTAATCGGATGTAAAACGGGTTTTCAGATGTCATCGAGTCCGAACTTAATGTTGATAGATACAGATACCTCTAGCAAAAAAAAAAACCCTACGAATTCGTATTTTGGATTTTTACTTGTAGAATTTCATCTAGGTCTTGAGCAAACCAATGTATACATCATAAAATTTAGGAATAAGAGTATAAATTAAACTCACATTATCACCTGGGAATAATGACTGGATTAGGAAGCAAAAGATAAGAAAGGAACTATCAATAATAGTAATCAAACGTCTAACAATTGATATTTTCGTGAGGATGAATTAAGCAGCATTATGGTGATTGACAGACCAGTTTAGCTTTCTTTCTGCATTTTCGGAAGGCCATACAGTTTTTGTACTGATTTAAAAATAATATTCCACATTACTATCTTATAAGATGAGACCCAGAACTAAACACATACAGCAATACCGATAGACTATTCTTTTTCACAAGGAGTTCCATGACATCAGAAGCAAAAGGGGCAAAAAGTGTGCAACATAGTCTGTCTTGAGACATTTTCTGTGATAAGAAATGATAGGAAACAAAAACAATAGCCACTCTCTATAAGGCTTCTGTTTCCCTCAATAACACAGAGCACTCTTCTATCAATAAATGAGATCACTCACAAGTCTGCCTAGCTTTTAGACGTTTGAATTTAGAGGATATTCCTTGAAATGAGTCAGAGGATTTTGTCCACCAATATACTTAATTTTCCAAGCAGATCTATCGAAAATCTATGACAAACAACATGTATTGAAAACCTCACACCTTCTGGCTTTTAGGATTGGACATGAGAATTGAATTCATGCATCACCAACAACAATACCTGTCCATAACCGACATCAACACCGTAAACAAAAGATGCACCATATTGAAGCAAGCAATCAGTGAATCCACCAGTCGAGAGCCCGGAGTCAAGAGCTACTTTTCCAGAAACGTTTACATTTAGTTGTTCAATTGCCGCCTCCAGCTTGTATCCTGCTCTGGAGACAAGGATATAAAAACAGATAAATTAAAACACGTATTAATAGATTTTCTATCACAGACCTAAAATGTGATTACACTATTTCAAATTATGGAAAGTATTGATTGCTCATCACCTACAGACATATTTTGGAACTTCAGCTTTAATCTCCACAGTTGATTTATCAGAGACAAGAGTTCCTGCTTTATTTACCACCCTTCCATCCACAAAAACTTTGCCTGGAATTCATACCATTGGAAAAGATGGAAGAGACAAAGTCAGGTTTGGGGAAGTTTCCTATTGAACAGAGATTTGATCACTACTACTAAAGAACATATGCACTACAAACAAAGTACACAGAAAGTCAAAAAGGCACATCTACTCGTTTCTATGCAGAAATGAGCACCAAAAGAATCCGGTTACAGTCACCAGAGACTTCAAAACTTGTAGTTTATATCCAATTTGCATCCACAGACTAACCAATATTTTTGAGAAGATCAAAGCACGCATGCTTTCAAGAGTAGCTATCATTAAACTAATAGTAAATCAACTTGCCATTACGATCAGCCAAAACGTAACTATGCTTTGGTTACTGACCTTGTAAGATCCATGACTGAATGAAGGTACGGCTATATTGTTGATATCTCTCAAGGCATACTTCATCTAATCTCCTTTTCCTGCAAGAAAACAGCAATGAATGGTGACAGATTGCAAATGGTATAAACCTCTGGATTCTTTCACATGAATATATATTTTCCCAGGAAACTTCATCCTAATGAAAGACCTTCAGAGAGCGATATTCACTGAGAAATAGATCCTTTATTTCTAGAAAATGATATCCTAATGAATAAAGTCAAATCATCCAAACTAAATTTCTCGAGGCATTAAGCTGTCTATACGCAGAAATAACTCTGACCCATTATCATTTGCTCCACCAAATTTCGAAACCACATGCAACTTCAATTTGAAAAGTGTAAAGAAAGAGGTGAAGATGAATCCAACTCACTTCCTTGGAACTACAAGTCTCTCAGGTTTTGCTGTAGCAAAGGTTCTAAGTATCCAGAGGCGAGAACTGGCACCACCACATATCACTAGAGAGAGAGAGAGAGAGAGAGAGAGAGAGAGAGAGGCCAACGTCAGAACATCGAAAGAAACACTACCGAGAAAAAGAAAGAAACTCAAAATGGGAGAATAAATGTCAACAGAAAACGAATTAGCATGAAATGACATCAAACTGTATACAAAACCCTGAGTTAAACGGGAGACAAGCATATTCTGAATAATGTCGGAGGTGGAATGGGACCAGAGAAAGAGCCCAACGGAACAGATGACAGGTAAAACGGAAGGCGAATTCACAGGACTCTGAGAAAACTAGAAGAGATGGATAGTGACAGGAGGCTTAGGAGCTATTACCCTCACATGGTCGCATCCAGGGTTTGGAAGTAAGCAGGGACCTTGCAGAAGAACGGGAGATGGGAATCCGCATGAGCTCGATTGCCATACGCAGCCTCTCCCCGTCACCCTTCTCTTTCCGATAGCCGTCTACGAGCTTTTCATGCAGTCTTGAGCTCCGTCCGCTAACCCAAATCTCTTATCAATATTGAAAGTCCAACTTTATATTATTATTCAAATTTCCCAATCAGTCCGGCTGGGAGGATGAAGACGACGACAGAGATTCCCAGAGACAAGGGGGTCAGGCCGGGTGCCGGTGGTTGACAGCGCCGCCAAGAATCATGGATTCTGGTTCACATCTGACTCACATCTGATTCACATTTCCCCCTTCCCGTCTGCAGTTTAGGGGAGCCGTCGGGCCGTCCCGCCTGCCCGGTATCTCGCTCGTTCGCCCGTCCTTCTGGGCTGCGCCCGTCCGTCCGCCCTGTGTCCAAGGAAGATCCACAGTGGAGAAATCTCGTTATGCCCAACTAGGATCCACAAGGATCGTAAATATGCACGATTAATAAACAGAAAATAAAATATACAATCAACCCATACACACTTACTATCTCGAAGAGAAAAATTCTTAATAACCTAGATTTAGTTTCCCGTTACCTTCTGTTGAATGTTGGGGCGACCTTTTTTTCATAGAATCAAAATAGGTTCTGAAAAAGAATATAACTATCATGTCAGAAAACTAACTCGCACTCATTCTTCCCCCACTTTTCTTGGACCTAATTGATTCTGGGTCCTTTTGGGTCTTTTCATCAGTATAGTTCACCCTTCAAGCTTTGAAAATTTTTGGTTCTTGAGTTTTGGGCAACCTAGGTCCAAACATTTTTGCTCCCTTTTGGAAGTGATGCCTTATCATGAAGGTTACAAAGATGACTATAAATGTTTGTGATTTTTTTAGGATTTAATTATATGAAAAAAATATTACATCATTTTCAGAAAAGAGAAGTGCAATTTATTTTTGACTTCGTTGACCCAAAACTCGTGGGCTATAAATTTGAATGATGGGCTGTAAAGATTATAAGGCCTAGACTTAGATTAGGCTGAAATAAAGTGCTAGAAGAGTAAGTCACACTTTGGTTATCAGGAAATCTACTCTATTTCTATTACCTTTTCAGTTTATGGTTTTGTATTTGGTTTTTATTTCAGAGATATGGTCAAAATGTGTTTTGACTTTTGACTCAAAATGTCTTTTTGGGGGATGACTCACATCTATTTTAGGCATTTTAAAATCCCCTACATTGTAACCCCAGTTTATTCTGAGTTTTTAGTTTTTTTTCAAGAGAAATTTGAGTGTTTACAGGTGCAAACAAGCCTTGACAAAGAAATCATGCTTTGTGGATTCAAGATTTGACTTTCATCAATTACTCATTCTGTCACATTTAGTAAGACAAATAAAAAAAAGGTAACCAATGTAAATTAGTTGGGTAAAAAGATGACCTCATGGCAAAAGATTTATTTTTGCAGAACTAACAACAAGTATTTAATTGTTTTCGACTTCCATTTTATAGTTGGCTACCTTAGGGGTTCATCCATGCGCATTAGCTTGTGTGCTTCCCACGGGGTGTAATGTGCTTGTGCCATGCGAATGTGTGCTGCCCACCTGCCCTGCACCTCCAAAACCGATAGGCATTTTCTATGTACCTCACTCTAAGCTCAACAGTGGTGCATGCCCAAGTATTTCGCACCACACACAAGTTTTCATCATTCACGCATGTCGTGGCTTGTTGTTGCATGCCTTCACATGTTCGCTGTGCCACAATGTGCTGCATCCTGGTAACACACACCTGCCACATGCGTGTGCCAATATGGACACCACATGTCCTCATGCCCGAGGTGAGGGTCTGCTCCCAGAACAATTTCCTCCAAGCAAGCAAGGGGTGTGTCACTGTTCGACTAGGAATGTTATACTGGAGAGCAATATTAGGAGTCAGTATTTGGAGTGAGATCCTACCGATTGTAGTATGCTGGTCATAATGAGGAATAAAGTCGCCTCTCCTGTTTTCAGTATTTGGAGTGAGATCCTACCGATTGTAGTATGCTGGGCATAATGAGGAATAAAGTCGCCTCTCCTGTTTTAGCGACTTGTGAGACCTTTGCTTGCGCACATGGATCTGGAATCTCTGGCCAAGAAAATGAACAAATGCAAGCCAAAACCATGCCGTCCCCCGGATGTACGCGCCCTTTCCTCTCTCTCTCTCTCTCTCTCTCTCTCATGCAGGGTGCTTCACCTTGTTTAAACTATTAGTTGATCTGTTGTAGCGAGAACATTAGTCAGAAGGGTGGATCAGAGGAGGAAGAAACCTCTAGATGGAGGGAAGCGGCGGATTGGAGGTGTCACGGTGGATACATAGTAGTAGTCGAAGAAAAGGGAGTGGAAAACGGTGGCTGGGGGAAGTGTGGTGGGCAAACTGTTAAGCGTCTTCGACATCTTACTCACGCACTGCCTGAAGACTTGGATCAAGATTGGGGCCGAGTCCAGGGTCAGCGACGGGAGCCCTTTGGCGCCATCTGTCGGCCGAGCATTACTGTCTCAAAGAAGATTTCATGCCATTTTACCACGACGAAGTAAATTATTCTGCACGAAATGACCGATCAGAAAGACATGAAACTGAAGAAGTTACCTTTCTGAGCAAATAATTGACTTCTTTGATAATTTATGTAATTCAGCGTGCAGGTTTGGATTATAGCTGTAAAATGATGAGATGGCTCCTAATCAAGCAGAGAGGAGATTATGGGTAGTTTGACCGTCCGTGAAGTCAACCTAATAAACTCCATAGCGTAGGTAGTTACCCGTACAACGCCAGATTGGGTTTTCTTTTAAACCTTATGCCTGTTGTCGACGAAGAGACGAGTTGCGACTGTCCGGTTCAGGAGAGTTTTTTCTGCCATAGAATGCTGGGGAGCTGGGAGTGGTCGATCGACGGAGAGGAAAAGAGAGTGGAGAAGGATAGATGGATAAATCTATACACATATATGTGTGTGTGTGTGTGTGTGTGTGTGAGAGAGAGAGAGAGAGAGAGAGAGAGAGAGAGAGAGAGAGAGAGAGGAGATGATCTGGTTGCCCGATTCAGCGTAACGCGGTTAGAGCGGCCGGCAAAACTATCTGGGTTTTAAAAGCAGAGTACCGCGTTGAATAATCATATGAAATGGTGGTCGTCAATGTTTTATAAAGAGAAATATAATCCCTATTTTGCGTTAAGATTGAGGTTTCTTGTTCGATGACATGACTTGCGTATCTTTCAAATTACATCCGTCGATCTAGTTTCAGAGTGAGTTTTGACGAGACATTGTCTGAATAATAATACAAAGCGTTGTCAAACGCAAACAAAACACTCCGTTTGATATCAGATGATCTTGCCGTGTTTTGGCCAGCCAGACAAACCTGCGGACGACACAACGTTTTATTGGTTCACCCGGTAATGGAGGCAGGCAGACGGACGCATGCTGTCGCTCAAGCACGAAGCATCTTTTGCTTTAGGTGTTGAACAAGTAAAAGACGCAGAAGACAAGCGGAAAGAGGACTGCCATCCGAAGAGGAACAGATTTTGGAGCGGCGTATGAACCTGCTCGACCCGAATAACCCCCTCCACCACTCCCGGTTCCCACGTCACCGCCCACAGATCCACCGGAGCGCCCTCCTCCAGAGCCTCCAAATGAAGGGGTGCTTCCACGGCCTCCTCCGCTACCAGCTCCGCCTCCCATTCCGCCTCCAGAGCGACCTCCGCTCGTCCTCGCCACCACCGTTTGGGTTACCAGCAGCAGCAACAACGTTGGAATGCGAAGGGCAAGCAAAGAGGACGAGTAAAATTGAGGTTTTCTCTTCGCCATTGGAACGAGACAAGATAGGTGGACATGTAATGAGACTGCATCTCCAGACTCCCCCATATATAATGCTTATCTGGTCGTTCTCCCGACGTCGGCTCAGGGCCTCCGGTGAAAGCTTCCGTGGCAAGTACGTAAAACCTGCGGAAAGTTCCTTTTTTATATATAGTCAAATCGACATGCTGGTAGGATCCCCGTTCGGAATACGATCCGGAGGACAGTAAATCAAGGAAGGAATAATAGGAACCCGAATTCTGGACAGATAATAGGAACAGAAATATGGGAAATAGAAATATAAATAGAAGATACAAGAATAGAAAGAGTAGCTTGAGCTCCGGAGAAAACCCAGTAGCCAGTGGGGATGTTCGAGAGCCCCCCCGCTCTCCTTCAGCCACAGTTGTCTTAGGGAACTACCCAAAAACTTCCTCCATCCCGTTGCCGTGAGTCGGCGAACGATCCAATGCCCACTTCTACAACGACGTCATCGGTCTTCACGATCTTCCGCAGACTTAGGTCGGTTTCCGGAGATACGTAGGCACCACCCTATCCATCAGGTTCGTTTCCCCGACGTGGGTGAGAGGAACCCGTGCGTATTATCCGATTCCCTTCAAAGAGAAACTATATTTTACACATTTTCAACGGAAAGCTTTTCTTCGGGGCATTGCTATATGACACATCAGATGGAGAACCTATATTATTCAAACGAACATCTCCGTGATTACCATTGAAAATGGCGTTGTTGGGAAGTCATAGACGGCAACTGGGCTTCGATATTTTTACGTTACATACGCCATTGACTGGGATGCTTCTTCAACCTGATCTGTAAAGTCAAACACTCTTCACTCACAAGGAAGTTTCGTTGATATCCTCAGAATCAATTTGGGTTGCAGAAGGCGTAATCAGCATGGAAAACATACCTGAAACAATTTCTTTTACCATGCCTATACCTTCATTCCGTCTTATTAAAGTACCTGTTCACGTTAACCTTTCTACCATGCACAAGGGGCACTGTTTTCTATTTTTCACTGCTTATGGATATACTTCCTAGAGGAGACCTCCAGTTTTGTGGTCCAGTAATACATAATGCCATGTCCGAAGAGATTACTTTGGCAAGAGTAAACATAAACTGTAAAATTAGCAATGTTTGCACACAATTTCGACCTCTCGTCTAACATGCTTCCATTTATATTTGATTACCTATTCTTGGAAACACAGATACGTGGTTCAAGCAACTTGACGCAGAGAATAAGGGGCATAAAGTAAAATGGATGATACAACAAAACGAATCTTAATAAACTTGCAAAGGATAATCTTATACGTGCGTGGAAACTGTACATTATGGGCATCAAGGTGTTTAAATGGTTGACATTACAGTCAATTATGGGTACGTGCGTAGAAAGCTTCCATTTACATTATGGGCATCAAGGTGATTAATTTAAGTGTAGTGTTTCTTTATTGGCTTTGGGAGCCCTTTCTCTCTTTATTTAAATATATATATGTATATGTATGTATCATAAAAAATGGTAACTTTTTACTCTCCGTTTCGCATAAATATTAACTGTTATAAACAGTAACACTTCTCTATTCTCTATTCGGTCATATACCCGAGTATTTTGAACCCAGGTCTTCTTCAGATAATGCATTGCGTCATAACTCATGCATTAGTATATGATATACATTATATACTAACAGTATTCATGCGTCACAACTCATGCGTTAGTATATGATACTCATGCGTCATGACTCATTGCGTTATTTTTGAAATAAGAGATGACAATACATCAACTTTCTCTTGGGTACAAATAAATCTCTCCTAATGGTTAGTATATGATGCTTTAATTATTTCAAAGGCCATGCAACACATTTGGACGAAGTAAGGTTATTACTTTCCCTTAAGTAGTGACTTTGTCTGTTAAGAGTGGAAATTTTCTGAGACGGTTAGTTTAACTCCTGACTCAACTCTCAGTTTATATCTAGGAGAAAATAAACGATTTCTGAAAACAATGTTCGAGTAAATATATTGTAATAATCTGATTAGATAAACTTGATAAGATTTTTTTAGTCAATAAATGCTTCCCAACTCATTATCTAGTTATTGAGTTGAGCTTCAGTTTTTTTTCAAATTTCATATGACTTTATGTATAAATTATTCGAAGAAACTTCAAGATTCTTGCAAAGTTGAGGATGATTGTTACAATATATTTACTCGTTGTAGAAATGCTGAATTTAACAAGAAAATTGAGTCATGTCCTTCCCCTATTTTAAGCGATTTAAGGGGCTCTAATACAAGGTTTTGTTTAAGGGTTCCAATATCTGAAGGTATTGCATTGGCATATCGCAGATGAACAAGTTATCATTAAAACACTCATAAATCATTTTCAAAATAAACGGTTTTGAAAAAATAAATCAAAATCATCTCATAAAAAATATAGATACAAAGTAGATACTAAGTAGATACAAAGTAGATACAAAGTAGATACATAGGAACTTCATATTAATATTTGATGTCACTAGTTTGGGGACAAGATTACTGAATCATTAATTATTTTATATTTAACAGTATTCAAAAAATTCTGAAAAGTGATTTATCCAAAGTTCATGTTAGTCCAATTAATTCCCCATGAAAAATAACCTGAAGAAATAGTTTTGAAACTTTGATGGAGTATATTGCTAAATTTTCATATTAATGTTTTACTTCAAATATACACACAACATTCAATATCTAGATTATTACTCTTTTTGAGTGGGATTTTCACTATGATTGACAATTTTGCCCATAATTAGTAAACTAATAATTTTGAGTGGAAAATTTCTCATAAATATAGTATTCAAAATACAATCATCAAATATGTTTAATACTTTATCATCTATGCACTTGACATTATTGATATGTATTCTATCTGAATTGAAGATTACTTTACCTCAAGCACATATTCATAGATCAGTCATATGTGCTTTATGTACATAGAAAACCAAACATGAAGAAATTGATTATTTTATTTATCCATGTTTTTAATAAAAAATGATTTAAATAATTAACACTATGAAAGCTATCACGAGCAAATTAGATGTTTATACACATTAATCCTGGAAATTTATTTGTCACAATTTAAAAATAATTTAGTGAGGCCATGTGACCACGAAGTTTACATTTGTAATGTTAGATACCCATTGGGAGAACCGAAGATTAAACTAAAATAAAAAAATACTCTTCTACAGACTGTTGAGAATTTATAAAATTAAAAAAAAAGTCTCAAGATAATATTATCATCAAAGTTTGAAAATAAAGAATTAACAAAAAATTACAACAAGGACACTAGAATTCACCAAAAACACAGAAATAATTCACCATTTAATTCTTAAAATAAATCACTTGGAAACCTCAATTTCAATGGTTGTAATGTTTCACCTTCCTAGGTAAAACATGCCTTAGTTCAATTATTTATGTAGGGCAAAGTGCCTGAAGATGATTGATAATACTTTATTTTTACATAACAACAATGATAAAATTGAAGTAATTTCTTCATGAATCAATATAAAGTCAAAACAAACCTATGAAGAATCAAAGAATAAGCCAAAATTCTAAAATCCAGCAGAAGAAATGCAATTCAATGGGGAAAACATGGGCTTAGAGCACAACTTGGCAGTGCACTATGTACAAATCTTGGGGTCTCCTAGGAAATGGTTGCTACTGGACTCTAAAATCATAACATCAATTTTTCTCAATTAATGCTTTTTAAGAGCAGATCAAATCTGTGAAAGTACACAACTCATACCTCACAAAAGGAAATTGCTCACTGTGTTCCTTTAAGATTTCTCCAATGTTCCCTCATGGCAACTTATCCTTCCCCAATAGTGTCGATTGGAGAACGGTCAATAATTGCCCTTCTAAGACTATGTGGAGAGTTATCCATTGAGAACTCATTAAATACTATATATTAGCCCTTTGATTGGGTAAATTATTTGACTTCAAACTTTCTCCTGAAGGAAGTCAACTGCCCAATGGGGAATTGTTAATTAATAATAGGCACCATTAAAGAAGCAAACATGAATCGGATAGGAAGAATCTGAAAAAAGTTCAGTAGATCCAACAAAATATATTGATCTATAAATGGTCTCAAGGAAGCTTTATAACATGTAATTTTTATTTAATAACTAGTGCTTAATTATAATATTAAATAAATTAATGCATGCTAAATGGGAAATATGTAATAAGAAATCAAGTTAAAGATGTTCGAGAATAATTATAAAAAATATATACCTGATATATGATTTTTACATACTTTTATGCATATTCATACTGTGAACATTTCTTGATCACATCTTAATATGATATACTTGACATTTTTACACATAATATATGTCATGATTAGAGCTAAAATCAAGATTTAATCATTGGAGATCATTTTTTTAGACAAACGATTTTTCCTGATTTTTTTAATTTTAAAACTGTTTTCGAAATATTTTTTACCTCTATGAACATTCTGAAGTCCATTAAGACGCATATTGTGTTGTTTTATTTAATCAACTTAAAATGACTCTGAAAGTGGCTGCACATGGCTGAAAATGGCTAGAAACAGCCACGAACATTTGGAAACGGCCAAGGAAATGGGAGAAGAAACAGATGGTGAAATGGAAGCTGATTCTGATTGAAAATCAATTAATGGTTAAGAAACTTAGTTTCTTTTGCCCACAATTACTTCTGCCGAGTGGCAGCCATCAGTGTTCTTTCAATTTTTCATCAATTTCTCATGCCATTTTTAGTTAAGTGAAGAATAAGGGGTATATAAAGCAAATGCATATGACACACAAAGGGATGTTGAATAAGCTTGCTAAGGAGAATCTTGCACATACATTGAAACGTTGCTTTATGGGTTGAAGCATCAAGATGACAAACATGTTCGAATTATAGTCAATTTGCGTATATGCTTGCTTTGTTGGCTCTTGAAACCCTTTCTATCTGGATGTTAATCCAATAAAAATGAGGAAAAAAGAAAAGTCTGATGTGATTTTGATATTAATTTATAATGATTTTTCATTATTTTTCCTAGTTCTGGAAACAAAAAGTCTGAGGTGCAAATGAGTCAACCAACCACATAAGAAGAGTTTCCACCATTTAAGTGATCAAGAGACTATTCATGGGAAAAATAAAAACATTACTTTGCCAAACTATGTTGCATGAAAATTGAGCTATTTAAAAGATTATGTACTAACCGTTGAGAAAGTTTTATATATATCCAAGAGAAACGTGAAGTATAGTCTTCTCTTATTTCAAAAAAACACCAGTGAATCATGAATCAATGCACTTAGTCTGTAGAAGAATCAGGTTCATACTAATAGAGAATAAACGAGGTGCTACAGTATATATGGATCAGTCATTCAGGAATGAATTAGTAGTTATTAGAAAGCTACAACTTGCCAATGCAAACGATTTTACAACTCTTTTAAGCTCTAAAAGTAGGAAGGAAAATATTGAATTATATGAGATTCTGTCAGGGAATTATACTAAAGTCCTTGAACGAGCTGATAAATTATTACATGAACAATCTATTAAAATAAAGGTTTCACATCATTGACCCACACTCTTACATACTCAATGAAAATAAGCATTTATCTTTTTCTATATGTTATAAGAATTTAAAATGTATTGAGTATGCCTAAAAGGGAGTCCACGAGGAAATATGATACGCCAAAATGTTTACCAACCAACATAGTGAGACTCTGGATTTGCAGACGAAATGACATAAAGAACTTATACGTGCATAAATTTCTTTAAGTCTAAGGAACTAGTGAGCTAGTTTCTGAGGGAAATCAAATTTCATGCAATCTTCAGAGTATTACCGAGTTTATTATTCCAAATATGGTATGGTCAATCTAGGATGCAGCTTGGCTTTACCATAAATAAACTACCAGATGAAGGTTCATAATGCTAGTCCTTTGATGAACAAATGAATATCATTTTATTTATTACTTTCTTCAAATTATTTGACAAAAATAGAATCTTCCATGGAGAACTAATATATTTCGTCAACAGGATTAATTTATCGCCATTTGGCTTATGCTACTATTTAAATATTTCGCTTTAAGTGCATTTTCTAATGGAGGAAAATAATGCATCTTCCGGTTAGTTTAAATGGTCTCTAGATATGTAAATCTTGGGAGCTATTTCTTTCTTTGACTTCACAGTTATAAAGCTCAACTCTTTTCGTAATCTGGCATCGTTCCTCACCTTCCAACCGTTCAGATATTTCATGCGGCGAAGAGTATGAATCAAGAGATGATGAAAAAGTCGAAGGTCCTTTATTTTATTTCTCTTGTTATTTATCTCGAACCTTGTAAGTGATTACGCCTTCTTCTTTCCGTTGATATTCCAAGGAACCTGAGCAATAATCATAATGTATCAGCCTTCCTTGAGTTGGAGCTTTTTCCTTACTCTTCTTCCTCTTCAGTCGACGACGACGTTATATTTGGCGGGTAAGATTGAAAGTTCCGGAAACATTTTTTATTTGATATTCGGCAACGGACACAACGCCGAAAAATCCAATAAATCAGAATTCCATACAATGTCTAGACAGCAACCCAAGTGATACTCTCTCTCTCTCTCTCTCTCTCTCTCTCTCTCTCTCTCTCTCTCTCTCTCTCTCTCTCTCTCTCTTCTCTCTGTGTTTCCTCACCAGCGGACAGAGAAGATCTGGAGGACTAAGGGAAAGAACACTGGACAGCAGCTGCGGAGGACGCTTCGCCTCGATAAACCCCGCCGCCGCCTTGGCCCCAGCGCCCTCTTCCTGAACGCGCCACCACCGTCATTGGTGAGAGCATCAGAACCCCGACGACTAGCAAGGTAGCGAGAAACGATCTGTGAGATGATAGTAACCTAACATGGTTTCAATTCTCGTGAAGGTAGGAAGGCCGAGAGGTGGGGCTGCCATCGAGTGCAACTCCTTCCAATTTGTACTTCGTCCAATGAAATTGCTCACCGTCTTCCTTCAAGTTTCCTCTATCTTTTTCTCCAAGGCCGCTCATCATCCTCCAGCGTCCATTAAATGGTCAACAATTGGTCTTCTAAGACTACGCGGGGATCTGCCATTGAAGAATCATTGAGCCTTTGATGGGTCAACCCTGAGACCGCAAGCTCTCTCGCCACTGAAGGTAGTCAACCGGTCAACGTGGTCCTCGCCACGAAAAGTATGCACCATTAATAACGTAAAACACGTATTTGACGGCAGATCCAGCGAAATAAATTGGTCTATACATGGGTTCAGCGATGCCCAGAGTCTGGAACAATGGGTAATGCGAAAATCCGTCTCTGAGGATTGGAGGGAAAAGCTTCCACTTTCCACTATCCTTTCTTGTCTGGATGGAAGGGAAGAATAGACCCATCTGCTTGCAACCTGAACCTTGCACTATTCATCAACTTGCACACACGGATTTCGCCAAAACGTTAGATGGGAGAACGATGGGGAAGATGACAGAGAAGGGCCCTTGAACGCTTTGGCGAAGCGTTCAACGGCGTCACACGTAGAAAGCTAACGATATCACGGAGGAGATCGCCTGCTAGGGCTAGAGGGTCCACGAGAAAGAACAAGAGAACAGGACATGATCACGGTGAACATGGGCAAGCTTCGTTCAGGAGGTTTGGGTATATATGGGTGTAGGAAAGGATATGGCAAATCAGGGTAACACAAAGGGTTTTTACCTTTTGTATTCCGAAAAACTGTGCTCACCGGAGCGAGAGAGAGAGAGAGAGAGAAGGGGAGAGAAGATGAAGAGAGAGAGAGAGAAGCTGCAACAGGGAGAGCACACCATTACTGAGATTCATATCCAACGCTGATTCGGAGACCGTGCCCAGTAAGACATAAAAACTTAACCGCAAGAAAGGTGCTTCTCTCCTTTCACGAACCTGCACCAAAGCAAAATCCATCAGCCCCATAGGAAGCGATGAGCTTCTATCAACGCAGATGTTCACAAGTTTGGCTACCTCAGGCTCTTAGGCGACGCATCTGCTTCCATCGGCGTCGGGGGGGCGTCAGCGTCATGTTTCGGGGGCTCTTCTTTGGGGATCTCTACCTTTCGGAAGGCCCGGCGAGATCCCAATCTGAGCTTCTGAAGCGTGGCCTCTGCCAGCAGATTGGGAGGATCTTCGTTAGATTCACTGGAAGAAGCAGAGACGGCAGGAGGAACGAGCACCACGGTGCTCAGGGATCCAGAGAGAAGAAGTAGAAGCCGGATGAAGGTGGCATCTTCGAGATGAGGTTTAGGTTTAGATGGGATTAGATGTCAGCATACGAGGACAGAAATTTGAAACAAAAAAATAAAAATCAGTCGGATGAAGGCAGATCTAATTCAAAACGAGATTTATCCAAGGAATTTAAACACCCCAGTTAAGGAAGGATGCTGTCATCGCATGGAATCGACGAAAAACTCATGCCTCCCGGTTGCCCCTGGAACTATAAATCCAAGCACCACGCGACGGCTATCAAACTTCAAGAACAACAAAAATATACCTTGGGGGAAACAAAAATAATTTAATGAGTGATACAGTCCATTTGATGAACGATCAGAAAACTATGGCCACTCTTGGAGGGAGTTCTCTCTTGGAATGCATCCCATGAAAGCAAGCTGCGTCATATCTCGTTTCTTGCGAGAATGCTACCCGAATCGAAGGAACACAACACACGGAGCTCAAGAACGGAACCCTGGCTTCTAGGATACTGTGAGTTATAAATATTCAGGCAAGGGAATAAAGAATTACGCGTGATTAACTGCACGGGATAGAAGATAGTAGGATGATTCACAAACTGGCGGATGCGGCCGTCTTCTGACTGTACTAGTAGTATTTGGCCAAAATCAATGCCACTGATCGCCAACGGGAGAGGATTCTGCATCGCAAAATCGCTTCTTCCCGTGAGGAGTGTGTTGGAAATAGAACCATCCACTACCACGAACCATCTTTGGTCATTCACCCCAATTGAAACGAGAACTCCACCAAAAACACTGAGCACATCTAAAAACGATCCGGAAGATGCATGCAGGAGAAGGCGGAAAGAAGAGGGGCACGAGAAATTCTCCGAAGGAAGCGAAGAATCCCTGGAACCGCGTCCGGCAGATCGGAAGATAGAAGAGAGAAGGAAGACGAAGAGGGGCATGGGATCACCGTAGATGGAGAGGGCATGGTCCTTGCGGACCTTGGACGCTGCGGCCGATCTCTCGAGCTCCAGATCGTCGAGAGAGAAGGGAGGCGGAGGCCTCCTCACGCCCAGCATCTTCTTCCCCACCTTCCCCTCCCGATCTCCCTTCGTCTGAGCAGAGCACCAAATGGCAGATGGGAGAGGCCAGCAAGCGGGAAAAGACGAGGTTTTTGGCGGTCTTTTCTTCACTAGAGACATGAGATGCGTAGCGCAAGACGCCTTGCACCTGCGCTGCCCAATAAGCAGAAGCCACGTCAGAAGAATCAGATCAACCCGAAGAGAAGCCCTGATTCCGATATCCGGGCCGGAGCCAATTCAAGCCAGGGCCCGACTCATTTTGGGCCCATTCCGAAACCTAGTATCTGAGAGAGATCTGAATCCAGAGAGAGGGAGAGAGGAGATAGCAAGTCTGACTTTGAAGAGAGAGAGAGAGAGAGAGAGAGAGAGGGGACTAACGGATGCATTGCGACTGCCAATAGAGTATTCCAATCTCTCTCTCTCTCTCTCTAAATCGTCAAACAAAAAGACCCATTGAGAAATAGTTGAAGAAGAGGGTGATGGGGGGCATTAATGGGGAGATTCTCTACAAAGCTCAAGAAACATCCGGGGTCAATTCTATCGGTTCATCAATCAGCTGCAAAAATTTCACGTCCCCGGCCGCAGAAAGTAGAACCCTCTGTCTCTCACTCTCTCTCTCTAACTCCGCTACGAGAGAGAGAGACACAAGAGAGAGAAACACAGCCACGCGCTAGAACTCGCCTTCCCTCTCTCTCTCTCTCTCTCTCTACATCGCCACGGCAGCTTCCTCTGAGCTCCTGCTGGCCTGAATCGTGTTGATCATGTTCATGACATTTCCCTGAATTTTTTTTTTTCAGAAATATTAGGGGGATGTGCTGAAAAAATACAAAAACTATCATTTAATAAAAATTGACGAACTAAAAAAATATAAGCATGATTTAATGTCGGAAACATTAGGAGGATGTGATGAAAAATCTGCAGGGAAGATCGACTAAAATCGGCGAAAATATAAATAATAAAAGGAATCTGCCGAATATAGAAAGTGTGAGAAGAATATTGATTAAAATTATTAAAAATATAGAAGTATCAGGAAGATACGATGAAAAGAGTGGAATGGGGATCGAATAAAATTTATTCATACAGGAAAAAAAAAGATGATTATTCATTAAAATTGACAAATATAGAAATATATTTGGAGGATTGTAAAACTGATAATTTAGGACAATCATGTGTAAAAATAGCAACCTTTTGAGCATTGGGTCCGAAAATCATTAAACCTGATTAAATTTTTTGAGGATTAACTAAATGTAGAAATTAAGGAGATTAATAAGATTGGGTCCGAAGATCATTAAACCACATAAATCTTTTCTTGAGTATTAACTAAATATAGAAATTAAGGATATCAATAAGATCGGGTCCGAAGATCATTAACTAAACCAGATTTATTTTTTTGAGGATTAATTAAATATAGAAATTCATGAGATTAATAAGATCGGGTCCGAAGATCATTAAACCAAATAAATTTCTTTTTGAAGATTAACTAAATGTAGAAATTAAGGAGATTAATAAGATCGAGTCCGAAAATCATTAAACCAGATTAATTTTTTTCTGAGGATTAACTAAATGAAGAAATTAAGGAGATTAAATAAGATCGGGCCCCCAAAGCACATTAAACCAGATTAAATTTTTTTGAGGATTAACTGAAAGTGGAAATTAAGGAGATTAATAAGATTTGGTCCGAAGATCATTAAAACCGGATACATATTTTTCTAAGGATTAGATAAATGTAAAAATTAAGGAGATTAATAAGACTGGGCCCGAAGAACATTAAACCAGATATAAAAAAAATTGAGGATCAACTGAATGTAGAAATTAAAGAGATTAATAAGATCAGTCCGAAGATCATTAAAAACAGTTTTTTTTTTTTGAGGATTAACTAAATGTAGAAATTAAGGAGATTAATAAGATTGGGCCCGAAGAACATTAAACCAGATTAAAAAAAAATTGAGGATTAACTGAATGTAGAAATTAAGGAGATTAAGAAGATCGGGTCCGAAGATCATTAAAACCAGATAATTGTTTTTTAGGATTAACTAATGTAGAAATTACGGAGATTAAATAAGATCGGGCCCCTGAAGAACATTAAACCAGATTAAAAAAACATTGAGGATTAACTGAATGTAGAAATTAAGGAGATTAATAATCTAGAATTGGGTTCATGTCTATACCCTCCAGATGCCAAGCTTTGATCTCAGCCCTTTCCACTGCCGCAAACCAAATACACGCTCGGTGGTCCGGCTGCAAGGAAGAAGATCAGATGCTTCAAAACTGGGAAGGACTCGCCATTGAAACTATGATTAATCGTAGATTCAGAGTTCCACAAGGATTCAAGCAGATGCTGCCCATGGATCAAGCATCAAAGGGTATGAATGATTTCATATATTTCAAATGAACTGTGCAAAATAATAAACCAATGAAAGAGGGAAGAACAATAGTATCACCAGACTAGGCAGTGAAGATTGAAATCGAGAGAAAAAAAAACTGGTGCTAAGGAATATTTAAGAACGCCCCATTCCGATTGAAGCCCAGGTTCAGAATTATCGCATAAAAGGTATGAATGATTTTATCATCAGCTCGATATATTTCATAAGAACTGTGTATAATAAACCAATGAAAGAGGAAGAACAATCGTATCACCAGACTAGCATTGATGATTGAAATCAAGAGAAAAAAGAACTGATGCTAAGGAATATTTAAGAATGCCCCATTCCGATTAAAGCCCAGGTTCAGAATTCTCGCCAGGATCAGTCAGAATCACAACCAGAAGATTGTACTGGAATTATGGGCAAAGAGTCCACCAGGATCACTAAAAAATCCACACTAAAAAAAGGCACAGAAAAATAACAAGAATATTTTTCACAAGAACAGTAGCTAGATCGATGAAAAGACAGAACAAGACGATCACCTGACGATCACAGACTGATTCATCTGATCCATCTTACAGTCGATGAGCTTCGCTGCAATTGCTTTAACCACCCAGTATTCAACCTCATCGTCGGTGATCTGCAGTAGGATCCAATCGATATTTAAAAGCAGAGGTGGGGAGGAGACTGAATATATAAAAAGGGGGGGGGGTGGGATTATTGGCATACGGCGAGTGATTCTTTGATGAGACTGTAGGGGATTTCGCCGGAATCATAGGAGCCCAGATCAGCCAGCGTCACCAGCCTCATCTTGGTTACACAATCCTCATGAACAAGGCCTATATGTTGCCTCCCACAAGGAGTCAATCACATGAAAGGGTATCTGAAAGAGGAAATAGCGGATCATACCATAGCTTTTCAGCAGGGTTGAGTTTGCTGAGTGGAATTCCAAGTAAGCGTCAAGTCTCTGAGTGAGGAGGATCCTCAACAATTCATAAACCAATGTGTAATTGGGATCCTTTTCTAGTTGTCCAACGGCGGGGAAATCCAGCAAATCGCACTGCACGAAAACCAAAAATTAACCCAAAAAATCAAGTAAAAGATTAAAACGTATCTACAAGCCACTAGATGAATCGGGTCACAGAGACTGATTCCCCCATCGCTGGCGTTCATCACAAAGACAACTATTTTCGCTGCATGCGGTGCAAGAAATGCAACAAAAATCGGCAAGCCAATCTTTGGTCACCAGATATTCTCAGAAGGCACTGTCTACATTGCAGTTATTCATCAGACTGTGTGAAATAGGACTTCGGTTCCTAGTAAAGTCTGACCAGAAACTATCTCCCTGGGAATTAGGCTGGCATCTGTTTCTTTTTTCACACCAATCTTCTGATGTTCTTCAGGAAGATTCCTCATCACCCATAAGTCAAAGGGGGTGGTGGTTTGGCAGCCAATGATCAGATGAAGCAACGGTTTGTTATGAGAAGTTATAAACAACTAACATGTGGGCACCATGAAAGTATTTTGAGGAATGATCCCTTGTCATCAGGAACTTCAACAAATATGGCACTCACAAAGTCAACGAATCGCCATCCTCAGTCTTCGAAATACAGAAAACAATGGGAGCCTGATCAAGCTAGCAAAGTCCGGTCAATTTGGGAACTTAACAGTGGATAGAAAAGCCTTATCACAAGATAAAAAAAACTGAAGAAAAAAAAGAGCGTGAGAAAGGAGCAATGAAGCACTTGACTTACGGAGAACAGCAGAGGATCAGTTTTCCTTGATAAAAGCAATCCAAGTGCCCTTGAAGGCTAGCATGACCTCATATGTTCCATCAGCTCTAAACCTGTGAGCAGAATCGATCTAATGTCCTCTATGACTTGGTGATGCAATCAACTGGGCAACCTGTGTAGTCAATCGACTACCCCCGTTGCTTTGCTGATCTCCAGTAGACTTGCATGTTATCAATGCAATTGTAATATACGGTGATTTCAATCTCTGTTTATCATGTCCCTTTCATTTAGTATAATTTATAATACAATTATGACTAAGAATTATTATATTTGTCGCTAGACTTACACTTCAAATTAACTAACTTCAGTGTTGTTGACAATACATCAAAGCATAGATTTCTAAAAACCGAAATTTCAGGTTTCAAAAGCGAGGGAGATTCCCTACAGCTTGAGAACATGGAAGTCACCATTAACGGATATTGGTTAGTACATCACTGTTACTAAAACTCCTGAAATGGCACATTTCCATCAGGTGTTGCCCACCTGATGTGCGTAAACTTTTCTGCTGCAATACCTTTCCACTAAGTAAAAGAATTCAAACTCCTTACAAAAACAACTTGGACGCTTCTATTTTTCATTTTTTTCCATAATTTTCTCATATGCAAGCGTTGCCCCTTGATTACTAGAAAAAATGGGTCAGTTCACTGCAATCCCCTTCCACTCACTCAGAGATTCTGGACTCGTACTTCTCCAGTCCTTGAAACCCAGACTCATTAACTAGCTCCATCACACACCTACTTCTCCTCTATCCTCTATAGTGGAGAGGCCAGTCAACCAATCACCCCCCATTAGTTATCTTACAGAAGATAATGTGCCATTCAATCTCTCTTGCAGATTGAAGAAATCACCATACATCACATTTGCATTCCAGAACATCACCTTCATCTTCAATACAATGCTTCCTCTTCCTCCCAGACAACGAGTCTCTTCAGCCCATGAAAGTTAGTTGCCCACTATGTAGTTTATTTTCATGATTACATTTTTTATTACCACAATGGATTTATCTACTTCAAAGCACGAGAAAATTACTCTAAAGAAGCAGAAAATACCCTTCAAATCCTAAATTTTTTGATCCATTGCAAATTCACTGAACAACTCAAAACCAGCTCCCCCTGCTCAACGAAAACATTAAATCATCAACGTTACTTTTCCACATTAAACATATTGGATGCCATTCTCTTCACATCTGGATGAAACCTTCATTAACACTCCGTCAGAAGTGGATTATATGACGAGAATTATTGCTTATTCATAATTTAGCAAAAGCTGGGGACAAAGAACGAGGACAGTGAAGACCTCAATCCTATAAAAAACAGAAAAGAAGTATGATGCGGGAGCAAACAAGAAATCACTTGACAACAGATACACAGCTTGTGGACAACCTGAGGAGATAGACAATAAGTCATCTATTAGGACAACTCTAAACGAACGATACCCTATGAAAATGGTTCACGTACGGCTTTAGAATGACAAACAGAATGTCTCTGCGCTAAAGATTTAATTTTATGTCAGAAGGAACTTTTGAATGGTAAATGAAATTTAGCTGCCGAGGTCAACATGACTAAGTGAATAGATTCTTAACATTATGGCATCATAAAACGGCAATTAGGTAATAACGAACCTGGAACATATCTGGAGACTTCACAAACTCTATAATAGCCCTCGCAGCTTCCTCTTTGGCTTCACTCAGAACATATGCATCCTCAGTGGAGAAAGTCCCTAAATACTTAATCAGGAAAGATAGAGATTCCTTTCCCATGCTGTCAACCAGGGATAGCCATGAGTCAAGAGTAGCAAAGAAAGAGATAGAATACATTTAAATTGGCCTTCGTGATTACCTTTTGCTATCCTTTAAAATGTTAGCTATGGTGAGAAAAAGAGATCTCTCCTCCACCTTCTCAAGCTTCCACTCCTTCAAAAAACTGTCAATCCTTTTAAATGTTGGTATGACATGGTCGGTGACTTTTCCACTGATGGCCAAATCAAGTGCCTTGGTATAAACAAAGAACTTGCTGTATGGGTTCTCCAGTAGATTGTACAGATTGAATAAGCTGCAGCAGAGCATTAGAGAAAGCGTAAGATACAGGTTAAAATTCCAAAAGAAACTAGATGCAAAATATTTCCTCACATCTTCAGACGCAGAGATGGCTTGTCACCAGGTTGCTGAAGAAGTTTTGCAGATATGAGTTTCGCCACCTCCAATGCCTCATCAAGAGAACTAGTGCGCGTGACAAGGTTGCATATGACGGTAAAGATGCACTCCAGATCTAGAAAAGAGAAACTAAATATAATGAAATCATATAGTTTTTAAAGCACAAGATGGTTCAAACACTCATCGATTGAACTCGCAGGGCTCAATATAGGAAACTTTCGGCTTTCTAGGACTGTAAAATTAAATTATCAGCTCATAAGCGGCAAACTTAAAAAAAAAAAAAACTGGGAAAACATGACTGATTTAAGACGTTGAAAGTTATCCCGAGGTTGTAAAACGTAAATTCATACCCTTCTCAGACACTCGAGAAAAAACTAGGTCTGCTGACGTAAGCATAAGGGAAGCTAGATCCAACCATCTCCCCATCACCATGCAGTCCTCTGCCTCAGCATACAACCGGGAAACTTGGGGTTCCGCAATCTGTTAAAAAGCATCAGTGACCATTTTATTTATTTCTTCCCTAATTTAAGGGAATATTTTAGGCATTAAACAAGAAAATGAATCTGAATGATGCACTATAATAGACTAAAGTAAAATCGTAAGCTCAAACATGTAACCAGTGAAAATTCATGATCATCAGCCATCCATATTTAAAGGAACAAGCACCTCCTTCATTCTAAACAAAGGAGACAATTATGACCTGTCGAAGATGTAATGCAGAGAAAACCGTGGGCACTTTAAACTCTAATGATATTAGTGCTCATGATTCTTCAAATTATCCCTATTCACATGAAATTTGGACATTTTTCAAAAAAATATTATATATCAAAAAAAGTGAAAGTCTGTACCTTACCATAATGGAGCCATAGAAGCTCAAAGCCGTAAGACTATAAAATTCATTTTCTCATTGGGCTTGGTCCCAGAAATTAAAAATTATGATGAAAAATTTCATTCGGATATAACATAAGCCAGATCGCAATAAATCTGTTCAACTGTACATGCGATTGTTCTAAAACTCTGTACATTGAATAAAGCAACAGAAGCATACGTTCACATTATTATATAATCAAAATACATATTTCAGACAAGCCACCAACATCGCATATTTTTAGGACCATCATAGTTATAAAAAAAACGTGCTCGAACTAAGGCAACACTAACATTTCATTGATGTTATTTCCAATCTCCCATTGGTGGACTCAAAGAACAGTTAGGTGACATTATTTCTTTGATAAGAAAGATGTAGAACCAACTATTTAAAGCCTAAACTAAGTTGAGCAATTGATTGACCTGAAGATAGAGACGTATAGGCAACGTAAGCCGAGAAAAATGGCATATCAATACACTCAATGAGTCACAAGTATACAGCACAAAAAATAGTAATAGGCAGAGGATAACAATTTTTAATACCTCAGCACCACCGTCAGCCCAAGCGAGTTCTGCAGTGAATCTGACCACGACGAGGGCAGGGTCTTCATCTGACAATGGAACCACGGTTGCCATATTTTATCAAGCTGCAAAGCACCAAAGATGGACAATTGAATTCCCATGAAACGGGCTCACACTATATTTACCAAACAGCACAATAACACCCATTATATGTCCCGCTGAAAGTAGGAATTCTGGGTTCGCCGTGTCTGACGACAGGAGAGGAGATAAACTGAGAGAATGAAAAAATCCGTCCCTCAGAGAGAAAAACCGAGAGACGTATTAGGGCGGGGGAGGATGCCACATCAAAGACCCGCGCCAGGAATGGGCGACAGACAAGTCCAAACTTCCATCTCCGGGATTAAACCTAGAGCCAACGAGCTAAGCAAGCAGAATCTGAAGTAAGGACGAGAAAACCTCGAACCTTGCCGATGTCAAAGCTTCGTCCGCTGCTTCCTCTCCCCGCCGCTGAAATCTGCCTCCGGCTGCTACTACGGCGGCGGCACGGAGACACAGAGAGGGAGAGAGAGAGGAGGTTTTAGGGCGCAGCTGACCTGCACCAGAAATGGTCTACTGATCTGATAATGGCCCATTTGGCAGCCCATCCAACATGAAGCCCACCCGAAAGCCCGAAACATTAGCTACTTTAGAAACCTGAAAGTGTCAAACCGGCCTGAAAGCCCGACTGATGAGGCATTTTACAAGTATAAGACGAGTCGGCCCGGCCCGAAAGTTCGACACACTTTGCTTCTTTGTTCTAATGTAGTCAAGGCCCGGCCCAATTTGATCTCGCATGATGGGTTTAGAAGTCCAGATTTTAAGCCAATTTTCCCATGAAGAAACGTTGACAAACAGGCTTAAACTCCAGATATTTTATAAATACTATCTTTATAAGTTAATGGGCCTAACCTAGGCCTCACTGTGCTCGGCCCAAGCCCACCCATCTTTTAAAAGTACTCCCACATTAATGCTTAGTAAAGATTGGGCCTTCTCCATAAGCAGTACTAAAAACTGGTGGGTGGGGCTGAACCTTATTATTACCTTTCTAAGTTTGGTTAAATGTAAATCCACATTGGATTTTTCACTTTAGTTGGTCCAACCTACATTTTATTATATAAGAGGATAAATATATGTGTGATGCAACCAATTCAATTGAACTAATCTAATTAAGGGGTGGGGTCATCCAACTCAAAGTCAATTAAGTATAACTAGAGTTGACTCATTTCTATATATTATTTATATTTGTTATCCGACTATGTACATGTTATATTTTTTTTCTAGTATTGGACAAGTTTGAACAATGATTGATCCTCAAATTTTAAGGTTATATTAATTTAATAAAATTTACATCATGAAGGTTGATTATTAGAAAATGAAGAGCAAGGAGATTTAAGTTCAATTGAGCTGAGAAATATTTTAAACAAAATATTCAGCTTATAAAATATAATTATATTGAAGTTTGGAAGATTTACTCAACTCAATATGCACCAAGTAATGATATGTTATCATATGACAGAAATCTGACGTATGAAGTTGGCTTAGCGATTTTTATTAATACATAATACACTTTTTTTGAAATAAATTGAATGAAATTAATAACAACATGATGAAAATAGTATTTTCTTGAGTATGAAACTGAATATTTTTAGTCAAATGGAGATCAATCAATGACCATTATATAACATTCCTTGATATCAAGGTGTAGAAATGTGGGAACCCATTAATTATGAAATAACCAGATCAAATATAATCTGATAAAGTAGGGTCCATTGGTTTCAATATGTTGTCTAATAAAGTTAACTGAAGGTGAATCAATAGTGACCATAATGAGCATAGCAACGCCAGTAGAAGGATAGGGTGGGACCATCTTCATGCATATAAATATCATATATAAATGTCTAAAGCATGGAGGAACCAACAAGAGGTCAGGAAGAGAGAACCATCATGATAAGGCCTTCTTTTTCTTTGAATTCCAAACCCAACATCAAAGAATGATCCTAGAGATGGGCATCAATGAAGCAAGGCCATATCTTTTCACAACTACCACTACCTTGATGACATGTGAAGCCTAGCATGTAAATGTTTTTGATGTTTGGGCGATTGTGATTGTGATTGTGATTATGAGATGGTTTAAAGTAGATGAATTTGAGTCTAGACTTTCATACCGAACCTGATGTATATAGGTCTAAGTTTATAGAATCATACTCAAATTTAGGAATTCAACTTGGCACAAAATATAGGCAAATATTGACAGCAAGAGATTGAGAAGTTTTAGCAAAATCATCATTCTTTGAAATGGAGTAAAAAATCCTACTTCAAGAGTTAGCCTTTTATTTTTGTCCATGTACATTAGGCAAAAAGACTAGAACAGATATATGACAATGTATGAATGCCAATATATATCATGATCCTCATCTTGGATAGGAAATCTCTTTCATTAGTAAAAGGATCAATGATGTATCATTTCCCTCCAAATGGCAAGTAATTGTAATCATAATGTATTTTCAGATGTAAATAATTATGGTGGCCTAATAGTTGGTATCTACATGATAGACCTATTTGTGGTTCTTCTATCAAAGACCTGTGTTTCCAAAGGCAAGGCCCCTATAGCCAATAATAACAATATAGGACCCCATGGCTATAGTTCTATACAATTGAAGAGGCCACTTTAAGTTCATGCATTAAAAGACATTATTCAAATCAAATACTAGACTTTCCAAGTCATGTGAAAGATTTTCTTACATATTATAATTATTTTGATTTTGTTACAATTTTTTGTGTCCATGATTTATTTTTAATTTTTAAAAAATAAAAAGCTACTTTTCTCATGCCCATAAATATTTAGCAGCAAAAATCTATACGATTTCAAGTGAGGATCTTAACTTTCTCGGCTCTTAATTTTACAAGTTTGATAATCTTCCCGCTCTTGGTTTTGTTCATATTTACAATCTTTAATTATTTCGTGATGTAGACGCATTATTAATATCGAGTAGAACCTAGGATCATCTTCCTTAGTTTATCTCTCCCGTAGGTTTAAGTTTATCTAATGAGCGAGACTTCTTGTCTTAGGTTTAAGTCGTCATTTCCCAAAGAAGTTTTCGTTCCAAAATTCGGCAATGAATCAGACGTAATTAAAAAATAATGCTTCGAGAAGCAAACATCTTGTTGACTTGGAAAGGTAGGTAATAAATGATTTCCTTCAAAGGTACGTAAAACATCAGGATAAGTTCCCACTAGTTGACTTCTTAACACTTGTCAACATTAGCATATATGACGAGTATATGTATAAGAAAATATGTTTCGACATCTGCTATACAAACTTCTTTCAGCTTAAAGTAGACACTCTGGATAGAACCTAGTTCAAATTCCAACCAAAACATACACAGCGGGACGTAAGCCACTAACCTTGCTGCCGTCTCATCCCTGCTACTGGAAGAGTTGAGAAGTCGTGGACAGTGACAGGGCATTTATCATGTCAATGTTTGAAATAGAGGTGTGATGAAGCTTCATGAAGCTTCAAGGAAGGTGGTGGTGAGTCATTTCCCTTCCGTGCAGTATAAATCTGGAGGAGTTGCACGCGGTGGCCTTACTCCTCTCCACTTTCATGCCTCCGGAGAATGGCAACCATGCCAAGGCTCTTGCTGTCTCACCGCCACTCGCTCGTCACGTTGTTAATCGTAGGGGTCTTGATGATGACCTCACCTACAACGGTGGTAGCACGGTGGTTTGGCGGCGGGGGCGTGGGCGGTGGGCGGGGGGGCAGCAGTGGGCGGGGGGGCGGCGGAGGTATTTGGCCTCGCGGTTCCTCCGCGTCTGCTGCCCAAAAGTCTCTCAGTGAAGTAATTTTCCCCTTTGCCACATACATCTTTTTCTTTTGGTAAAGAGAGAGGGAGAGAGCGAGAGATCACAAGACTTATCTAGTGTTTCATAGTGTGATAGTTCTCCAGATATCTATATTGGAGTCTGTACTATTGCTGGGATTTCTACATGTCTGTTTAATTACTGAATTCATTTCAAAACATATTTCCCGAAATGAGAATGTTTCGCGTCCATGGTAGATAGGCTAACAATGGCCATAGATAACGTGAACGAAAAATCATACTCACGAGATGAGCAGAAGGAATGTATTCTTGGGTTCTGTTCTTTACTGATTATGCCTTCTTTTTTTGCTACAAAACAAAATATTTGAATCATATTAGTGCGAACAAAGTAGAAATCACAAAGAAGATCAATTCCATATCGAAACATTGAGAGTGAGAAATTGAACGATCCCTAACAATTACCTATATAACCAATTAAAACTATATTTTACTGCCAAAGAAAAATATTTACTAGAAAATGGCCAACTAATATTATTCATTCACCTAGTTTTGTCAAAAAGGAGATAATGCATTTAATTGTTATGCAACTAAATGATAATAGCTTTGATAGTAAGACTACAGGTCGATACATGTCGTCTCCCTCACACTCTCTGTATTTCTCCTCTCGCTCTCTCTATATTCTTTCCTCTAACTTCTTTCTTTTGTCTTCTCGCTCTCCCCTGCTCCCTCTCCCCCTCTCTCCCTCCCCCTCTCACACCCTCTTATCTCTCCCTACGCCACTCTCTTACTCTCCCTAGCTTTCTCTTCATCTCTCTCTACCACCCTCTCTGCCCTCTGGCTCTTTATCTCCCTCCCTTCCCTCACCTTCTCTCGCTCTACTCCCCTCTCTCTCTCTCTCCCTCCTCTCTTTCTCTCCCTATCTCTATCTTTGTCTTCCACTCCACCGGTCTCCTTCTTAGTGTCGATACATGTAAGCGAACAACTGATTCCAAAAAAAGACTAACGTAACCTTAGAGAAAATACAATTCACACATACTCTTTGTATCACTTCCTCCTCCAAGTACTTACCCTCTCTTCTAAGCCAACGAAAAAAAGCTAATGAGGACTTCTTACCATTGATGGTTGACGTGACTCAGTCGTTGTATATTAAATCACGCAAATTTAAAATTTATAAAACTAGAAAATACGAATTTTCGGATATTTAGAAGTATTTCAAAATAAATATATCAATTATAATTCAATACAAATCCCAAAAATAGTGGTAATTTTCTAGGTCGATCATAGGGATGTAATATAATATCTGGTAATTATTTAGAATTTTTCTCAATGAGTACAATTTTCTTACGAATTTTATACTAGGAAATAAAAAGGAAATATATTTAAAATTCACAAAAAAAAGAGGAAATAAGGGTGCGGACGTCAGGATGACGTCAGCGCCCGGCGAACGCGAATCAGGCGGAAACAGAGTTCCGCCCGGCGATTCTTACGTAGGCGATTACAGACGACTCAATTAATCAAATTAAGATCTGTAAAAGCCGGAAGAATCGTAGTTGAACGAAGTATAGTTTGGTAAATAAAAATCAACAAAGTATCACTAAATGAAGCGTAAATTAAATTGAAAGCAGGAAAACAGAGTTCCGACGTCGCGACGGCGATGCGTCGGCGATGCACCGGAATCCTGAGCGTTCGGGAGGATCGTCGTGCAGTGTCCACGACCTCGAAGGCTCTCCTTGGACAAAGACGACGTGGGCAATCTCTAGATAAAGTAGGAAAACAAAGTTCCGGCGTCGCGACGGCGACGCGTCGGCGATGCACCGGAATCCTGAGCATTCGGGAGGGTCGTCGTGCAGTGTCCACGGCCTCGAAGGCTCTCCTTGGAGAAAGACGACGTGGGCAATCTCTAGATCTTCTCGCGAAGTCTAGAGACCAATGAAGTGGGTCGTCGAATCGTCTCTGGCGGCTGTCACCCGGCGGAGCGGAAAAACGGCGACTTTGCGGCTCTCCGGCGGCTGTCACCCGACGGAGAGGGGCTGGATGGAGGTGAGGCGCGTGTTAGGGAGCTTCATCCTCAGGTCCGCGCAGCAAGAGGAGGCTCTTCATCGCATCTGGTACGCTCTCAGGAGGTGGCGACTGGTCTCCCGGCGGATCGTCCTCTTCCCGACGACGGCTTGTTCGTCGATCAATCGGAGATGATTTACTCGATGGATTGCGATCCTTTTATCGCGAATCGTTCAGAAATTTTAGTAGCAATGCTCCGCGAATCGCGTTGACGAGATTTTCGCCGATGATCCAGCGATTCCGGTTGCTTAATCCTTCACCGGCGATTTGCAGGAAAGTCGCGATAATCAGTTAAAAATATATGAATTTTGACTCTGGGAGGATTCGAACCCGCGGCGGTCGCCCGGCCTTGAACAAGGTGTGACGCGGGTTTAGTCCCACATCGGTTGTGCGCGGATTATTCGGGCGAATATATAGTAAAGTTAGCTTTTTAGGCAAAATCCTCTCGCGTGTACGACCACTCCTTGCCCCACAGCCGGCTGACCACCGATGACGTGGAAGGGGAATGGCGCACACGTGCCCCTATCGATCCAAGCAAGCTGCTCGAGCCCCTGCTCGCGGCTACTCCCCGACTGCGCTTCCAACCCGCTTGCGGGCCCGGCTGGCCGGCGGGTCTCCCCATTTAGCAATATTTTTATTTTTATTTCTTGTTCTTCATTTATCTCAAAACTAAGACTGTAAAAATCGTATAAAATCACATAATTACCCAAAAATTCACGTTAATCAACTGAAAACCACTTTTCATGCTTTAACACAAATATAAGTCTATTTATCATGAGTTAAGGCTAAAACTATATTATTTACTAATTATTAACTCATGATAATGAAGACTTATCAATGGTGCAGTGACAACTATATAATACCCAAGAGTATAGTGCGAGGCTAATGAAGAGACCACCTTAAGTTTAGTGATTTAAAGGTATTATTCAGATCACAATACTATAACCTTACAAGTCAAATGTGAAAAATTTCTTGCGAATTCCAATTATTTTGACTTTTAAGCTTTTTGTGTCCATGATTTCTTCCACATTTTAAAGAAACATAACTGCTACCTTTCTCATGGCTAGGAATATTGAACCGCATAGATCCATGTGTTTTCCAATAGTGCAGTTAACTTTCTCAGCTCCTAATTGTACAAGTTTGATTTTTTTTCTACAATTGATTTTGTTCGCACTAACAGCCTTTAAAAATTTCATGTTGTAAGACATAATCAACATAGTGTAGAACCCAGGATCATCTTTGTTGGATTATCTTGCGAGTATGTTTGTGTACCCAACAGGGGTAAGATTTTGTCTTACGATCAATATTGCCTTTTATAGGATTTATTCCACAAACGACATGTTCTTGTTTCCCAAAATATTGTCTGTACCATGTTCATTCCTGAACACAAGTAAAAATCCCAACAATCGTACATATTTCACTATATGTCTATCCAACATATCCCACTAGAATACGCTAGAGAACCCTTGTAGAGAGAGGAGAGAGAGGATCTGGACTGTCCCATTCAGTCATTTGAAGCTGGTGATAAGAACAAGAAGATGAAATGTACTACACATCAAGACTCTCTCATTCATATATAATTGTCTACTCTTTATGCCTTGGGAGTCGGCTTTGGTTCTCCAGCATTGGTTTCCTTTCAAAGGTATGTAAGATATCAAGATAAGTTCCTACATGTAGACTTTTGGCAATTGTCAACACCAGCATGTCTGATGAAGATATTTCCAAGTGTTCAAAATGAGCATCCTCGTTCCTCTACTTGCTCAATAGAAGAAATTGCAACATACATCGACTAAAGATAAAGAGGGAGAGAGAGGTGAGAGATGAGAAACACACTGACGCCAAAACTGAGGCCCTTTCGGACTCCACCGTTTTTGCAATAACTTCAGATGCCATATAGCCAGGATCTGAAGCACTTCACCTTCAGAAAACTAGATGTTCAATGAATGTCGAGCAACCACCTCATGACCCAAAAGATCAAATGGTTCAACTTCATCAGTCGGAGGAAAGTCCAGAGTTCATTCGCTACTACCGATGTCACATCTCAATTGTCCGGATTTCAGTGACTTTCTCTACTATGAATTCACAAGTATTTCTGTTTTTATTTTTGGAACTAAAAGACCTATGAAAGGCTGCAAACTGTACTTTTTTGAGGGTGGCATCTTTTATTGAGATTTACGTCTTCTTTCGCTCTGATTTTGGGAGTTTGTCTCGAGGACTCTGTTCCCCAATTCAGTTAGTTGTGAGGACCCCGTTGCTTCCAATTGGAGCCTAATTTAACCATTTGCCAGGCCACCTAAGACTCACAACTACACCGATCGATGGGGCTTGCTCACTTTCTTCTCAGCTTGCTCCCAATAAGGTTTGCTTCACGGTCCCAAACTAAATCTTCCGCTGGGTCTAACGAGACTCAGATGCATTCCACTGTGGACTGACAAAGTTAGCAGTAAAGGACATAGAAAGAGAGGGATCTTCAACTTTATTTGATTTGTTTGCTTTCTCCAGTCTTCTGCTGGTGTCTCTAGGACTCTTGTCATTAAACTTAGCTGACTCGCACCATTATATGTTGCCAGAGGTTTGGATCTGACTGCTTCGAATTGAGTTGGTTTCAAGTATCTAAGAATCAAACTTCAGACTTAGGGCCTGACCCTACTATTCTAAGCCCATGGGCTTAGGTTATTTTAATTATTTCTTCACAATCTACCCTTCTCACCTCTTCTCATCATTCTATTTATTTGCAACACCATCACCGAGTAAATTCAAGTTCATGTGACCATCGAAGTGTTGATGCCCTACAATGCTAGAGCTTACTATGCCAAAGCCCACGACTTAGATTTTGAAATTGTTGAAGCACACAAACAAATCATCTGCTAAATCGGCTTCCTACTCCACTCAAGTGATTTAATATATCTTCTTCTCATTGTCAACAAGAGATTATAGAATTACCCACTTTAATTACATATATGCTTGATCCTAACCTCATGATGGAATTGGTTTTTGATCTATTAAAAGAATGAGTATCCTACTTCAAATGATTTTCTTTAAGTTTCTCGATCCAATCTTTTTTTCTTCTATCGGCAGGTGGCTTGTAGTTGTTTCAAGTTGTGTGCATCTACCAAACTCTACTTACAAGAAAATTTAGTTAATTGTGTAGCAATATCTATGAGTCTGTACTTGCACGTGTGCATTTTCCCCATTTGTCTTGAGTCACACTAGATATATGAGGATCCTCTAATGTCCACAGTCGCACATGTTCTTGTTCTTTCAGGAGCAAGAATCATCTTATCTTTCAGCATAGTCCTCAATGCAATGGGACACAATACCCGGACAGCTTAACATAGCAAAGACGGCGGGGTTTCTCCCTTCTTATCGCATGCTTAGTGAAAATATATGGGAATGCACAATGCATAGTGGGAACCTAGTTCAACATGCAACCAAATGATACACAATAAGATGTATGATGCAAACCCTCCTTGCCATCTCATCACTACTACTAGAGGAGTTGAGAAGTCATGGGAAGTGATAGGGTATTTATCATGGTAATGGTCACCATGAAGATTTGATGAAGCTTCGAGCTACGCAGTGAGCTATTTCCCTTCTATGTAGTATAAATCAGGAGGAGTTGCACATGATGGCCTAACTCCTCTACATCTTCATGGTAATCGTGGCTTTTGATAAAAAAATATTTATCTAGAAAATGGCCTAGTAACATTCTTCGTTTTACTATTATAGTTAAAAGGAGATAATATGTTTAATCGTGATGCAAGTGAAAGATAATACCTGTAGCTTTGATAGTAAGATTATAGGTTGATAAGTGGCTGATAAGTCTTCATTATCATGAGTTAATAACTAGTAAATAATATAGTTTTAATCTTAACTCATGATAAATAGACATATTTGTGTTAAATTGTAAAATGTAGTTTTTAGCTAATGAACATAATTTTTTAATTAATTATATGTTTTTTACAAATTTATAAGATTTTTATAATCTTATTTTTGAGATAAATAAAGAAAAAGAAATCAAAATAAAAATATAGCAAAATAGGGGGGACTCACTAGCCAACTGGGCCTACAAGTAAGTTGATAAGTCTTCATTATCATGAGTTAATAATTAGTAAATAATATAGTTTTAGCCTTAACTCATGATAAATAGACTTATATTTGTGTTAAAGAATGATTTTTGGTTTTCAATTGATTAACGTGAATTTTTGGGTAATTATGTGATTTTATACGATTTTTACAGTCTTATTTTTGAGATAAATGAAGAACAAGAAATAAAAATAAAATATTGCAAAAATGGGAGAACCCGCCGGCCAACCGTGCCCGCAAGCGGGTCGGAAGCATAGTCGGGGAGTAAGCCACGAGCAGGGACTCGAGCGGCTTGGCTTGGGGACCGATAGGCACGCGTACGCCACTCCCCTTCCACGTCACCGGTGGCCAGCCGGCTGTGGGGCAAGGAGTGGTCGTACACGCGAGAGAAGGGACTTTGCTCATAAAGCTAACATTACTATATATTCGCCCGAAAACTTGGCGTACAACTGATGTGGGACTAAACCCACACCTTCCTCAGAAGAGGCGGGGCGACCGGCGCGGGTTCGAAGCCTCCCAGAGTCAAAATTCATATATTTTTATCTGATTATCGCGACTTTCTTGCAGATCGCCGGTGAAGGATTAAGCAACGAGAATCGCTGAATCATCGGCGAAAATCTCGTCAACGCGATTCGCGGAGCATTGCTACTAAAATTGCTGAATGATTCGCGATAAAAGGATCGTGAATCCATTGAGTAAATCATCTCCGATTGATCGACGAACAAGCCGTCGTCGGGAAGAGGACGATCTGCCGAGAGACCTGTCACCACCTCCTGAGAGCGTACCAGATGCGATGAAGAGCCTCCTCTTGCTGCGCGGACCTGAGGATGAAGCTCCCTAACACGTGCCTCACCTCCATCCAGCTCCTCTCTGTCGGGTGACAGTCGCCGGAGAGCCACAAAGTCGCTGTTTTTCCGCTCCGCTGGGTGACAGCCGCCGGAGACGATTCGACGACCCACTTCATTGGTCTCTAGACTTCGCGAGAAGATCTAGAGATTGCCCACGTCGTCTTTGTCCAAGGAGAGCCTTCGAGGCCGTGGACACTGCACGACGACCCTCCCGAACGCTCAGGATTCCGGTGCATCGCCGACGCATCGCCGTCGCGACGCCGGAACTCTGTTTTCCTGCTTTCAATTTAATTTACGCTTCATTTAGTGATACTTTGTTGATTTTTATTTACCAAACTATACTTCGTTCAATTACGATTCTTCCGGCTTTTACAGATCTTAATTTGATTAATTGAGTCGTCTGTAATCGCCTACGTAAGAATCGCCGGGCGAACTCTGTTTCCGCCTGATTCGCGTTCGCCGGGCGCTGACGTCATCTTGACGTCCGCACCCTTATTTCCTTTTTTTTGTGAATTTTAAATATATTTCCTTTTTATTTCCTAGTATAAAATTCGTAAGAAAATCGTACTCATTGAGAAAAATTCTGAATAATTACCAGATATTATATTACATCCCTATGATCGACCTGGAAAATTACCACTATTTTTGGGATTTTTATTGAATTATAATTGATATATTTATTTTGAAATACTTCTAAATATCCGAAAATTCGTATTTTCTAGTTTTATAAATTTTAAATTTGCGTGATTTAATATACAACGACTGAGTCACGTCATAAGTCGAAAGTATAGTCGGGAGGAGTCACAAGTAGAGGCTCGAGCAGCTAAGATTGATGGGGGCACGCATGTGCCACTCCCCTTTCACATCATTAGTGGCCAGTCGACTATGAGGTAAGGAGTGGTTGTACATGTCGGAGAAAGGGAGTCATTACTTAAAAATGTGATATTAGTATTTATTTGCCTAAAACTTTAGCACACAAGTGATGTGAGACTAAACTCACATCACACCTTCTCTCGAAAGGCTTTAAAGGTAGGCAATCGACGTGGGTTCAAATCCTCTTAGAGTCAAAACTTGTATTTTTTTATTTGATTATCGTGACTTTCTTGTAGATCATCGGTGAAGTATTCAGCCACTAGAATCATTGGATAATTGGTGAAAATCTCGTCAATGTAATTCGTAGAATATTATTTTACTAAAATTACTAAATGATTCGTGATAAAGGATCACGAATCCATCAAGTAAAGAATCTACGATTGATCGATAAATAAGCCGTCGGGAAAAGGATGATTTATTAGGAGACAAGTTGTCACCTCTTGAGAATGTATCAGAAGAGCCTCCTCTTGTTGCACGTACCTGAGGATAAAGCTCCTTGACATGCACCCCACTTCTATCCAATTCCTCTCTATCGGGTGACAGCCACTAGAGCGACATAAAGTTGTCATTTTTCTACTCTGTCAGGTGACAACCATTAGAGACGATTTGATGACTCATTTTATTAATCTCTAAACTTTGCAAGGAGATCTACAGATTGCCCACATCGTCCTTGTCTAAGGAAAGCCTTTGAGGATATGGACACTACACGACGATCCTCTCGAATGCTTAGGATTCTAGTGCACCGTCAACATATTACGGCTGTAATGTTAGAACTCTATTTTCTTACTTTCAACTTAATTTCTACTTCATTTAGTGATAATTTATGTGATTTAAATTTACCAAGTTATACTTCATTCAATTATGATTTTTTTAGCTTTTACAAATCTTAATTTGATCAATTAAATCATTTATAATTACTTACGTAAGAATTATCAGGTGAAACTTTATTTCTATTTGATTCGCGTTCGTCGGGTGTTGACATCATCTTGATGTCTACACCCTTATTTCTTTTTTTTATAAATTTTGAATATATTTTATTTTCATTTCCTAATATAAAATTCATAGAAAATCATATTCTTTGAAGAAAATTCTAAATAATTACCTAATATTATATTATATCCTTATGATCGACCTAGAAAATATACTATTTTTGAAAGTTTTATTGAATTATAATTGATATATTTGTTCAGAAATACTTCTAAATATCTAAAAATTAGTATTTTTAGTTTTATCAATTTTAAATTTGTGTGATTTACTATACAACGATTAAGTCCTGTTAAGTCGTGTGAGATTATACTCTCTTATTTTTTACTTTTGTGCCACTCTCTTACTTTCTCCAGATCTCCTCGATATATCCGATTTGTCTTTCTACTACTCATTCTTTCTTCTCTCTTTCTCTCCCTTTGTCTTTGTTTATCTATCTCTCTCTCTCTCTCTCTCTCTCTTTTAGTTGCTATCTCTTCTTCTCCCTCTATTTTGTTAAGGACACAACTAATTTAAACAAATGCCATTACAGATTAAGAAACCACTACAACACCAGCCGTCAACCCAAACAAATCAGAGCAATGTTTCAATAAAAGCAACAACTCCTTGCCCAATTCTACTACATGAATTCTCTATATAAACTGAACCTCACTTTATTCTTGTCTTCTTGTTTTTGATATTTCCTCTTATCTCTTCTCCTATCTCTTATCTCTCTCTATACTTGAGTCTTTTCATGGGAGCTATACATTCAACAACAATTAGAAGAGTTCATGGCCTTCAACACGACACAAGATGTGATCACTACATCGTCTTCAACAGCGGCAACCATGTTGATGACTCTAGTCACATTGCCAACCATGAGTATGGCATCGTCAAATGTAAAGGCCCTTCTCCCACTCAAGTATTTGAAGGATAACCATGAGTGTGCCCTTTTTACTTTCCACAACATCCAAGATAATCAAAATCTAACACTCTATCCTTCAATGAATTATACCCAAGCCTCTACAACAAGAAGATGGGGGCGTGGTTACCACCAAAATGATGGTCAAGGTGGATGAGGCTGAGGATACCAATGCCTACCAGGATGCTAAATCTGTATGCAGCTCAGTCACCATGACCATGAATGCGAAGAATGCTTTAATAGAGGCTTCACAAGTGGATTTAAAATCAATCACCACAACAAGCCTAGTTGACACAACCATAATGTCCTTTTAAACCATAAGCTTCTCTAGTAGTATATTCTGAGCAACATGAGCATACACAATCTACTACATGATACCCAAATAATGGTGCTACCCACCATGTCACAATTGATGCCAACAATATCCTTAATCATACCATCTACCAAAACTTTGACAAACTTCATATAGGCAATGGCATAGGTTTGAAAATTCTATCTCATGGCTCATCAACAACCAAATCTAAATTATATCCATTGAAATTAAAAGATGCTCTTCATGTCCTAGATATTATTCATAATTTACTATCAATTAGAAAACTTATCATAAATAATAATGTATTTGTTGAATTTCATCCTTCTTGCTTGGGGAAGGATTGAATGACAAGCAAATACTCTTCAAGGGAAAACTCATGAATGATCTCTACCACTTGTCAATTTGTGCTTGGTAAAAAAAGTAGCACCTCCACTATGACATAATTGATTAAGCCACCCAAATTTATGCATTCTTTGTAAAATCATAAACAAATATAGATCACCTATTATTCACCTCCAAAACATTATATGTGTGAGTCTTGTTGTGTTTCCAAAAATCACAAATTATCATTTTCTACATCAAATAATTGATTTTAGTAGATATACATGCTTATTTCCTTTAAAATGTAAAAGTGAATTATTTACTATTTTTATTTAGTTTCTGCAATGAGTAAAATATCAAATTACCCCTAAATCTTATCTTTTCAATCTGATTGGAGAGTGAATATTGAAATATCCATAAACACTTCACTCAACATGGCATCCAACATAAAGTATGTTTGTCCACGTACTCTCAACAAAATAGAACAGCTAAACACAAACATAGACATTTAGTTGAAACTACTCTCTCTTCACTTCATTATGCATCTATGCCTCAGAACTTACGAGATGAAGTAGTAGTTACAACAACATACCTCATTGATAAGTCTTCATTATCATGAGTTAATAATTAGTAAATAATATAGTTTTAGCCTTAACTCATGATAAATAGACTTATATTTGTGTTAAAGAATGATTTTTGGTTTTCAATTGATTAACGTGAATTTTTGGGTAATTATGTGATTTTATATGATTTTTACAGTCTTACTTTTGAGATAAATGAAGAACAAGAAATAAAAATAAAAATATTGCAAAATAAGGGGACCCGTCGGCCAGCCAGGCCTGCAAGCGGGTCGGAAGCGCAATCAGAGAGTAGGCTGCGAGCAGAGGTTCGAGCGGCTTAGCTTGGGGACCCAACAGGACACGCGTACGCCACTCCCCTTTCACATCACCGGTGGCCAGCCGGCTGTGGGGCAAGGAGTGGTCGTACATGCGAGAGAAGGGACTTTGCTAATGACTAACATTACTATATATTTGCCCGAAAAATCAGCGTACAATTGATGTGGGACTAAACCCCCGTCACACCTTCCTCAGAAGAGGCAGGCGACCGGCGCGGGTTCGAATCCTCCCAGAGTCAAAATTCATATATTTATCTGATTATCGTGACTTTCCTGCAGATCGCCGGTGAAGGATTAAGCAACGAGAATTGCTGGATCATCGGTGAAAATCTCATCAACGCGATTCACAGAGCATTGCTACTAAAATTGCTGAACGATTCACGATAAAAGGATCGCGAATCCATCGAGTAAATCATCTCCGATTGATCGACGAACAAGCCGTCATCAGGAAGAGGATGATCTACCGGGAGACCAGTCGCCATCTCCTGAGAGCGTACCAGATGCGATGAAGAGCCTCCTCTTGCTGTGCGGACCTAAGGATGAAGCTCCCTAACACGCACCTCACCTCCATCCAGCTCCTCTCCGTCGGGTGACAGCCATCGGAGAGCCACAAAGTCGCTGTTTTTCCACTCCGCCGGGTGACAGCTGCCGGAGACGATTCGACGACCCACTTCATTGATCTCTAGACTTTGCGAGAAGATCTAGAGATTGCCCACGTCGTCTTTGTCCAAGGAGAGCCTTCGAGGCCGTGGACACTGCACGACGATCCTCCCGAACGCTCAGGATTCTGGTGCATCGCCGACGCATCGCTGTCATGACGCCGGAACTCTGTTTTACTACTTTCAATTTACTTTACGCTTCATTTAGAGATAATTTTTATATTTTTAATTTACCAAAATATACTTTGTTCTATTACGATTCTTCTGGCTTTTACAAATCTTAATTTGATCAATTAAATCGTCCGTAATTACTTACGTAAGAATCGCCGGGTGGAACTCTGTTTCTGTCTGATTCGCGCTCGCCTAGCGCTGACATCATCCTAACATCCACGCCCTTATTTCCCTTTTTCGTGAATTTTAAATATATTTCCTTTTTATTTCCTAGTATAAAATTCATAGAAAATCGTATTCATTGAGAAAAATTCTGAATAATTACTAGATATTATATTACATCCCTGTGATTGACTTGGAAAATTACCACTATTTTTGAAATTTTTATTGAATTATAATTGATATATTTATTTAGAAATACTTCTAAATATCCGAAAATTCGTATTTTCTAGTTTTATAAATTTTATATTTGCGTGATTTAATATACAACGACTAAGTCACGTCAGTCATCAATAGACTACTCACCTCAATTCTTAAATACAAATCTCCCTATGAAAAACTCTTTCATTCTCCTCCAAATTAAAGCTTTCTTTGTACCTTTGGCTGTTTGTGTTATCTTAATCTTAGATCATATTTTCCTCATAAACTTACCCAAAGGTCTGATAGATACATCTTTCTTAGCTACAATTCACTATATATAGGTTATAGATGTCTGTCTCCATTGATAGGAAAACTTTTTATATCTCATCATGTTCTATTTGATGAAAGTGTATTTCTATTTGACTCATCTTCCCTATCTACATGTGAAACCCAACAATTGTCTAATACTAAAGGTATCTTAGGATCATTACTCAGCACTTAGATTCTCCTCAGCTAGTGATTCAAACTCAACACTTAACTACATCTCATTTAGCCAACCACTTAGATCTAACCTCATCTCAACCTCAAAATTCTCTAAACCACTCTATTTCTTCTTTTGATGCACAAAGCTCACCTACTTTTGTTAACACTTATTTTATTGCTGTAGAACCTACTTCCATTAACTTAAAATCTCTTTCTCCTCCTCCACACACTCGATCTATATGAGACATTTATACACATGCTGCTCTTATCACTCATCTCACTACTTTGTCTACTAAGTATCCTCTTCCTCTTCACCTTAACACTACAACTATTACAACCTTGGAACCTACTTGTTTTCTCAAGCCTCAAAAAACCTATTATGGATGTAAGCCATGAGAACAAAATTTTATGCTTTTCTCCAAAATGAAACTTAGTCTCTTGTTCCCAGACAACCAAATATGAATGTGATTGGTCGCAAATGGATCTATCAACTTAAATATCATGTAGATGGCCTAATTGAAAGATATAAAGCTAGGCTGGTTCTCAAAGGCCTTCGTCAACAATTTGGTATTTGATGTCTATGATACTTTTAGTCCAATCATTAAAATCACCATAGTAAGATTACTACTTGGTTTAGCTATTAGTAACTAATAGATTATACACCAACTTAATGTCTCAAAAGTATTTCTTTATGGTCATTTAGATGAAATGGTATACATGGAACAACCTCATGGCTTCATGCATCCTTTCATTTCAAACCATGTTTGTCACTAACAAAAATCAATATGTGATTTTAAAACAGGCCCCAAGAACACGATTTAAGAAACTTACTTTGCATCTTCATGTTCTTGGATTCTTCAGCTCTAAAATTGACACTTTGTGATGGAGTCAACATGAGGGTTCATTCCTTTCGGTGGATCCACGAGGAGTCAACATGAGGGTTCACCCATGCACCCCTTCTCTAACTACCTTCCTCTATTTCCTATAAATATTCAAACTTAAGAAAAGTGGAAGAAGTGAATTTGAAATCAAGAAGATTCGTGTTATCCTTCCCACCTCTTGGATTAGAGGTTCCTTCTCTCTCATTCGCCTCTTGGATTAGGATTCCTATTCTCTTTTGCTCACCTCTTGGATTAGGGATATCTTCTTCTGCTCGCCATCTTGGATTAAGAGGACCTCTTTCCTTCTCTTCTTCCACCTCGCCGTCTACCCCGTTGCCAGCCCACCTTTCTTTTCTTTCCTATCGTCACCGTCGTTCCACCTCCTCTCCATCCACCCGAAACCCTTTCTTCTCTTCTTCCTGCTCTCTCTCTCTCCCGCCAAAACCCTCTCATTTTGCCCCATTTTCTCCCTCCACCCTTTAGTCAATATTTAAATTCACCCTCGGTTCTCGTCCTCAAGAGAACCCTCTTTCTTCTCTCTCCCGCCATCGCCACGTACCCCCCTCATTCTCTCTCTCTCTCGCTCTCTCTCTCTCTCTCTCTCTCTCCTACTTACGCCCTCTCTTTCCGCCCCCTTTTCTCTCTCCACTTTTTCTTTTCTTTTCACTATTATTTTATTATTTCACCTCACTTCTGGACCCCATTTATAACCTCCGGCCCAAATAGCCCATTCACTTCAAATTACACTAGTCCACTCCTGGGTGCAAACCAATCAATCTGAACCTTGCAAAATCACTAACAAAGCTTGTGGATATCAAGTCACAAGAATCAAGAAAATCAATGAAAATCTCTATTGTGAAGGTGTGTTGGTTATCAAATTTCTTATGAAGTTGGTCATTATTTTAAATCTTTACTCTTAGAAATTTGTGAGATTCATAGGATAGCCACCCTTGTGTTAAAAATTGGTGGTCCAAACCCTAGTTAAGAAGCCTTGTTTGATTCTTTGAAATAGATAACATAATAGGTAGTTAATGATCCTAATTCTCCTAAAATCATGGGATCATCCAGGTATTAAGTCCCCATCCCTTGTGTAGCTCTTTTTTTTTTAAGATCTATTTTGGGCCCTTTTGTCCTAGATCACTTCACTATATTGGTCAAATGGTGGATATCTCATTTTTCTTTGCCCTAACCTCATCTCTTGGAGCTCTAAGAAATAGTTAACTATTTCTTGTTGTAGCACATGGGCTGAATATAAATCTTTAGCTAATACTATTGCAAAATTGGTTGAAATCTTTGCTTCAAGAAATTGGCACCAAAACTCCAACTCCTATCTTGTGGTGTGATAACATTGGCACCACATACTTTGCTGTACACCTTGGACTCAATGCACGTACCCAATCTTGTGATTGATTTCCATTTTATTTGAGAGCAAGTTGTCTCCAATCAACTCTTCTTGTTGTAAGATATGAGGCAATTCAATCAATTATCATCTTCTTGTTCTTGATATTCCCTCATATCTCTTCTTTGATCTCTATACTTGAGTCTTTTCATGTTTCTCCCTCTCTTATTTCTTCTCTCTCTTCACTCATTTTCCTTCTCCCTCCCTCCCACTATCTCTTGAGCACTCACTCTTTCTTTATCTTTCTCTCTTCTCATCTCCCTCTTAGTGAAGAGGTGATAAGTCTTCATTATCATGAGTTAATAATTAGTAAATAAAATAGTCTTAGCCTTAACTCATGATAAATAAATTTATATTTATGTTAAAGTGTGAAAAGTGGTTTGTACTTGATTAACGTGAATTTTTAGGTAATTATGTGATTTTAGACGAACTTTTATGATTTTTACAATCTTAGTTTTGAGATAAATGAAGAAAAAGAAATAAAAATAAAAATAAAGCAAAATAGGAGGGACTTGCTAGCTAGCTGGGCCCGCAAGCGGGTCGAAAGTGCAGTCGGAGAGGAGCCGTAAGTAGGGGCTCGAGCGACTTGGACTGATAGGGGCACATGTGCATCACTCTCCTTTCACGTCACTGGTGTCTAATTGACTGTGGGGTAAAGAGTGATCATACACACACAAGAAAGAGACTTACTTTCAAATGTAATATTACTATATATTTGCCCAAAAATTCGGTGCATAAGCAATGTAGGACTAAACCCACGTCATACCTTCTCTAGAAAGGGCGAGCAACCGGCGCGGGTTCAAATCCTCTTAGAGCCAAAACTCATATTTTTTTATTTAATTATCACGACTTTCTTACAGATCATCAGTGAAGGATTAAGCAACCAAAATCACTAGATCATCGTCAAAAATCTCGTCAATGTGATTTGCGGAGTATTGTTACTAAAATTGTTGAATGATTTGTGATAAAATGATCGCAAATTCATCGAGTAAAGCATCTCTAATTAATCGACGAACAAGCCATCATGGGGAAGAAGACGATCTACCAAGAGACGAGTTGTCACCTCCTAAGAGCGTACTAGATGTGATAAAGAACTTCCTCTTGCTGCGTGGACTTGAGGATGAAGCTCCCTGACATACACCTCACCTCTATTCAGCTCCTCTCTATCAGGTGACAGTCGCTAGAGAGCTACAAAGTCGCTATTTTTCTGCTCCATTAGGTGACAGCTGCCGAAGATGATTTGACGACTCATTTCATTGATCTCTAGACTTCACAAGGAGATCTAGAGATTGCTTATGTCGTCCTTGTACATGGAGAGCCTTTAAGGCTATGGATATTACATGATGATCCTCTAAATGCTCAGGATTTCAGTGTATCGTTGATGCATCATCGTCGCGACGTCGAAACTCTATTTTTCTACTTTCAACTTAATTTCTATTCTATTTAGTAATAATTTGTTGATTTTAAATTTATCAAGATATACTTCATTTCATTATGATTCTTCTGGCTTTTATAGATCTTAATTTGATCAATTAAATCGTTTATAATTGTTTACGTAAGAATCGTCAGGCAGAACTCTATCTTTGTCCGATTCGCGTTTGCCGAGTGCTGACATCATCTTGACGTCCACACCCTTATTTCTTTTTTTTGTGAATTTTAAATATATTCATAGAAAATATTTATAAAAAATATTTTCTATGAATTACTAGATATAATTACTAGATATTATATTACATCCCTGTGATTGACTTAAAAAATTATCGTTATTTTTGAAAGTTTTATTGAATTCTACTTAATATATTTGTTCAGAAATACTTATAAATATCTCAAAATTCATATTTTATTGTTTTATAAATTTTAAATTTACATGATTTACTATACAACGACTAAGTCATGTCAAGAGGCATGTAAAAGAACAAATGATTATTAAGAAAAGATCAATTCAATCTTCTTAGAGAAAGTCCAATCTCCACTCACTCCCCATGCCACCTACCACACCCCCACTACCTACTCATCCATCTATTCCCCAACCTTCATCTTTGTGAACCAATTATGCAGTTTTGTTCCACCCCCCACCCCCCTGTCACCTCAATCCATTCTGTATTGCATCCCCCATCAAATGGCATTTTGTGAACTAATGTTCTTCGCACTTGTGCACTTGTCAGTCAATGGCTAATTATAATAATGTATTTGGATAATCTCTTTCATCTCTTTATTGCAGTTTGTGGTATAGTGTTTATATTTTTAAAATTGAGTTCTCTTTTTTTTATTATACCAATAATTATGTATGAAATTTTCCATTAAAACATTTGTTTGGAGTGAAAATAATTGTATATTTCAAGGCACTTTTATACACGAGAGATGATATCAAGTTATGTCATTAAAGTGTAAATTGAAATAATGCAACTGAGATAGACAACAATCCACAGAGATCCTGATCAGTTTTGATGTCTAACATTGTTAAAAGTCATAAATTAAGGAACTAAACAATCAACAGTTCATTTTCATATCTTGAATCAAAAAATCAATTTGAGGACTATGCATTAAATAAATACATTTAGAGAGTTATTTCAGTCACTTATTGACAATGCAAGCACCCAACATTTAGTATCCATGTTCTCACATAAAAGTAGGCCAATACATATAAAAAATATGAATACAAACAGTAGTTATTGCTTTGAATGGAATGATTATAATAATTGTAAAAATGTTTCTGAAGAATGTGATTCGACTCTACTATATGTTCCTTTGATGCTAGCTGCGCTACCAAAAATCTGATATTTGCACTAGAAAATATATGATTCAAATTATGAAAAACAGATTTGCAAAAATTGTAAGAATTTTATACTCACATGGTTGTCAAGTTTAAGACTGCAAAGACTATTACTTCAAGAATATTGTGCAGAGATAGATTTTTTTTGGCATAAACATGAATTTTTACTTCCTAATAGGGTGACAACATAAGCTAAAAAACTCTTTAATATCTAAATATCTATTTGAATAAACAAGAGTGTCATAAATTGACTATACATACACTAGATTGGAGACTGCATTATTTCAATGTTGAAAAAGACTCCCCATTTCTACTCATTAGTTGATGAAGCAACTGCATAATGGCCATGTTTTTGAAATTGCTTAACATATAGCTCGAAGGGGTAAGAATTAATGGTTAAAATAATTCATGGTGAACACAACTCTACAATTGAACAAGCACTATCATCAATAGTAGAAATTTCAATATCAAATTTAAAAAGTTGTTGTGATATGCATTCTGATTTTAATCATTATTTTATATGATTCAATGTTCCTTTAAGTATGCAAATCTAGTTTTTTAACAAGATGTATAGGTTCCTGGATTAGGCATATTCCACCACAAATGCAATTACAGAATGTATATTGATGACAACCATAAGTGCCTATTATTTTTTCATTACCCATAGATCTAATATGTGAGATTCGTTTACAGGGATTTTAGCAAGAAATACTCATGCGAATTTATATAAATCAATTGATTTCATGCTAAATATCTTACATATTTTCAGAATTTGAAGGCCATTCTCATGAAATGTTCACATCCATCCATTTGGAAATCGGTTAGCATGTCATTGAACAACCAACAATCTAAGTAAACTTAATGCATTCAACATGGATTGAAGCGTTTTAGATGTTTTTTGATATAATTGCCTTTGTTAAATAGAATTCATGATTTAATTTTATTTGAGATTTGGCAATAACTTAGATAAGGGATTTTAGCCTCACAAGTTGAAGTGTGAAAAAAGCAAGTCAATAGTTTGACAAATATATTGTTAAGAGCTCAAATAATGTTCAAATAGAAGTCAGTGCATTTTGCATTAGATATGATGTCCAATCATATGGACAAGTTTTCATGTATACGTTGGTTCCTTGGGGGCTAAAGTAGAATAAAACAGGGGGGGCGTGAACCTATTACTATCAGGTTAAATTGGTAAATTCATTCTGAACTTAATTTCAAGGTCTGGAGCTAAATAGGGCTGTCGATTTATGGGTTTAGAAGGCCACCAATAAGCAGATAGTTTGAATTGGGAGAGAGATTTTATAATGATTTAGTCTCTCTAGGCCTATGCCCATTTCTCAAAGAAACCCTCCTTGAGTTCCGCTATCCACTAATGAATACAACTAATTTTCAATGATCAGTAACCCTTTACATCATGACTTCTGGGGGTCAATGACACCTTGCTGGAGTTTCGGTTCTAGCAACCATTCTCATACAATAAAAGCACACCACATGTATTCTAATACACCAAATAATTGATAAGAAACTAATCAACATGAGGGATGAACCTAATACTATTGCCTTCGAGAAACGATTTCACCCTGAAGAGAGGTAAAGACTTCATCAACTCGTGGAGGCTTGAACGGAAGCAGATCGGTCCTTGATAAGCATGATCAAGAACTTCAAACCTTGGCTGAATCTTAGTCAGGGATGGAGAAAGAGAGGAGGATTCATGCACACTATTCGTTTGATTTCTCTTCACGTTTTCGCTGATTTCCTGTGCCCTAATTTGGGGGAGAAGTCGTTTTTTACCTCCTGAATTAGTGGGCTAGGCCATAATGCCTAACGGCTCGTTCAGACTAGGCTGCTCGCCTTTCTGGGCCTCAACGGCTAGCGGTGTTTTGGGCCTAAATGCACGGCATATTGGGGCTCCGCGGCGCATTGGGCTTCATCAGCTCATCGCTTGTTGGGCTGCCTCCGTTCTGGTCTGGATATTTAGCCGAGATCGTCATTTGAAAGACCAAACCTTTAAGACTTATTGGCCTGAAGTTAGTAGACTAAGTATATGAGCTTAATTGGGCTGCAACATACCAAGCCACACTTGTGGGTTATTTATGAAAAACTAATTACAGAGAAAAACGCACCCAAGCATTAAAAAAATCGAATTTCAATAATTTTCCAATGTGATTTGTGAATTGAATTTATTTTATCTTCGGCTTTCCAAGACCTAATTACACACCAAAATGTGAAGCTTATTAGCATATCCATATGGAGAATGATATATCAGAGATTATATTTTCCTTTAAATCAATGATTTTACCAGCTGATACAGTCCTTAATTTATGGGATCAATTTCATATTCTATTATGTTAATTTACTGAATTGCCCTTCACATCATCAAAACTAATTTAATTCCGTAAACTCAATTGTGCAGAAAATGAAAATTAGCATGTTTTCCTGGTATGTTGTGAGGTTTGTAATGTATGCGCACCTTAACATTATTCACTTCTAAAATAATCATTACATTCTCACAAAGTGTATAGATTTACTATTTCACCCATAACCATTAGCAATTTAGGAGCCTTTCCTATTGTCTGGAAAAGTGAAGATACCACATGAAGGTCAGCCTAGATGGAGGTGAAAGAAGAGATAATTAGATCTAAATGTGAATCTATTCACGGGAATACAAAGTAGCATCAAGGTACTATAATTTTATTACAAATGAAATAGTATGTTTTTCTCATTTAAATTTGATAAAATAATGTTGACTCACATATACATAGAGTAAGTGAATCTACTTTCTTGGTTTGTTATATAGATGATCATTTACTTAAAGGTGATATTCTAAATTGAACTTAGTTCCACATGTTTACTACATGGTGCAAAGCTACATCTTGAACTGAACATTGAGATAAAGGCATATATTTGTATACAGATATATCATTTGGAGTCTTTTAACATAGTTGAAAGTTTTGTTTTTTTCATCATTCTTGCCGACTCTCTTTATCCTCTTGGTGAAAGTTGGACAATTTTGAAAAGTTATGCTTTTTCCTTGAAAAGTAGATCATCATGTTATTTTTGGCCAACTAAATTTTGAATAGACTATATCACGATCATTTTAAATGGTATTACTTTTTAGTTGTTGATATTATTCATATATATTTCACATCATCCTTGCTACATGAAGATCTACATTTAAAATATAACACTATCTAGTAAGAAAGAAAAAAAGATGAGGAAATGCTACTCATATATACAAGATGTGAGAGATATGATCTATTCAGTTATATTGGTGCCATCATTCCAGATGATGTGATGGTGGGAAATGGTTATATTTTAAAGAGTTGAAGAGCAATTGATGACTAACAAGTTGCACTAATCGTTCAGCATATGCAAGAGAGCATCACCAGCCTCATCTCACTTGTATTTTTCAATATTTTCACTCTGTTCAGTTTTGATTGATCTCACAATTCCTCACTTTTGGTCAGGCTACCTTACAGCACACGTTCAGCAGTCGTTTCTTATTCTAAGCAAAAGCTACTGCCACAACAAGCATTCATTGGTTTGCAGTTTCTGCCCTTTGGGCTGTCTAGACCTACCTAGTCCTAAGCCTCTTCATGTAAAGTAACAGTATAAATTCACCTTAATCAAATTTGATGTTATTGTAATCAAAATATACTACTTTTCTCGATTTCTTTGACAATACCAAAGACACGTGTTGAATTTACAACAGTCATTTCACGTTAGATGTACAAAAAGGTCTCAAATTCAATGAAGAATGTATAGATATAAATTTAGTCGACTTCTAGTAAGTATTACTACCATTCTTAGAACATATAATTCACCACAACTGTAGGACAAAATTCTAATCATAGCATTGTCATGAGTGGACAAAACATACCAAATTAGAATACTATATATGATAGGTTAAATTGCTTTAATATTTTGTGTGAGAATAGATATGTTTAGAAGAAGAAAATTCACACAACATCAAGTTTTATAGTAGTCCTGCCAATTATTAGCCCACTTATTGTCTATTGGTTGTTGAATTAGGATATGTCAAATAAAAATAAATTATAAATCAAGCAAGTAAAAGCATTCAGTTCAGATCAATATAAAGGGAACATATCAAGTCGAATAAGAATTTTCTTTTGTTCTCCAAACATATTTAAATCTAAGTAAAAATAAAAATAATGACAAACAATAGAGAGGGAGAGAAAAATATATATTTTGTGCTTAATCACCATTGACCAGTTCCTCCCTTCCCTCGTTGCCATGAACTTATTAATCTATAATAAAGATAATCAAAGAAACAAATTAAGACTAATATACGGGTTTTTGGAGTTAGCTCACCCTCGTGGGATCGTGACCCTTTGTCCTAGCAGGATAATAAAGAACATAAGAGAGAAGAGAGGGAGGAGAGAAGAATGACTGGATCTAGGAAAAATATAAAAAATCTGATACAAAAACAATAAGATTATGGATTGTAAACAGGTTTAAGGTTGATTTATTCAAAGAAGCATTTAGAAAATGATGAATTAAAAACCGAAATTCCCTTTTCACACTAGGGATGAGGTAGACAAACGAATTCAAAATTTGAGGCAAATCAATTGATTTTATTTGCATGAATAAGTTCATAAATTAAATTAAAGTTAATACTAATTTTATAAAAACAAAAAACCAGGCAAAAAGTGATTGAAATTAGGATTTCCTCCCTTTGATGGTTGGGATAGACATGAACGAATTCGAGCTAAATCCAAAATAAAAATCATAGAAATCAAAAATTTCTTTGAATTACTCCTTTCAACTAAATGAATCAAATAGAAGAATTCAGAATGAAGTAGAATCAGTTTTTTATCCAAATAACATGAGAAAAATCTGTTGTTTGTCACTTGGCAGGAAAAGGAAGAAAAGGAAGAAAAATCTGTTGCTTTTCCCTAATCAAAACTTTTTATAATCCCATTAGATCTAGAATCCATTACACATTACACTGTCCATTTCTCTATCCATTTTCCAGCTTCATGCAAACATTTTCAGTCGTTTCCAGCTATTTCTAGAATCATTTTAATTTAATTAAATAAACCAATGCAATGGGTGTTAATGGGCTTCTTTACAAGGCACATAATGGCCTTATAAATCAATATATATCCCAAAAATATTCTAACAAATACCAAAAATCAAAGAAAGTTATATGTATTGAAAAAAATGGGTTTAAAATATTCAATTCTTATTTTAGCCTTAATAATGACAGATTTAAAGGCAAAATATCAAGGAAACCATATTAACACATGATCAAGGAATACTAGAAATATAAACATGCTTTAAAATATGTAAATATCATACATTAAGCATGTATTCATAAAATTAATCTAAAATATAATTTACTTGATTTTTCATTAAATATATATCATTTAACATGAACTAATGCACCAAATATTCTAAATGTCTGCTATTTATCTCATAAAAATGTCATGTTATCACCTGCCACAAGTTTTTCCTATTTCATCATAAACATGTTACACCTATTGACTTCTCAAGATGATAACTCATCCATTAACACATGAAATTCTTAGCTTATATTACTCAAAATAAAATTAAATAATTATTCACTTTGCCCAATGAACAGTTGTGAAGTAATCCTTGATAAGATTGGATGGAAAACTTAAGATGATGGTTTATATGGATTAAAATTTTGAATCTTAGGAAGTTAGAAAATATTTTTCATTTTGATCTTTAATAACTTGACATCTTCAACTGATCATCATTGTAAAATAGCCACCCTTGAAAATCATGAAAATATATTTGATTTTCAATTTTTGTTTCAATCAAACTAGCTTTGAGAAAACTACGAGTACCAACCCCTACAAGTCATGTGTTGGCACTTCATCGTGGTGCACATTGCAAGTATCAACACTTTTTTATAGTACAAATTCCAAATCTCATCCCTTCTCTAAGCAATTATCAACATTTGGGGGGGACTTTTCTTTCTCATAGGAGTTACCAATTCAAATCTTGGGTGCTGGCTTAGAAATTCTAGCATCAATCGTTTTATGAAGCATTGATACTTTTGTCTTCAACTTTAAAAATTGATGTAAAGAGTTAACCATTTTACTTAGATCCTAGGTGTTGACCCCAATGTGAATAGCTTAGGATTTTCTATGCGTACATATTTGTATAGGGCACCTCAACCTATTTGTAAAAATCTGGCCATCTATCACACAAGTTTCAATAGATTCTCATTAATTACCTTTACAATATAGATCTCAATATAAATTTACATGGTTATTTTTTTTCCATATAGGTGCCCAAAATTTAACCTTAGTCATCTTCCAAAAATTCTATCAAGGATTCACCAATGGGTGTCAACACCTTAACAATATATTTTCTTTTTTTTTTCATTGACACGAGCTGTTGGTGCTTCCTAAATTTATAAATTTTTTGAGCTTATTTATTCAACATTTTCAAATACTAACATTTTGGGCAACTAAAGTCAGGTTTTAGAAGATTTAAGAAATAAGAAACATATAAACTTGACAGCCATTATATGAATTTATTTCATTTATTTTATTCTAGAATTAATTTTTTTGTGCAATTAATAGGTCATATTGTTCATGAAAAATTTCTTCTATAGGCTTCTACCATAGATTTCAATGGAGTTTATAATAAAATAATTCCAAATTAATCCCCATAAGACAAAATCATAAAAAACATGGCTGAATTTCACCCTTAATTTTACTTTTATTCGACTCCACTAAAACATTATTGACTTTAGGTTATATATTATGTTTTCATGCTTTAACATACTCAACTAGAAAATGAGCTTGTTTTGTTGAACCTATTTCATTGTTTAACAAAATTGAGCTTCCACTTCAACCCAAATTGGACCAAGTTTCTTATGATAACTAAAATGTGAAACAACAGGTGGAAGAAAAACTTTCAACAATTGGTGCCCTTGATTTTGATATTACAAGTGAAAATTTTATTTATTTCAAATCATTTAATATTGATGGTTACATATATATGTCAATCGTGTGCCTCAAATATTTAGTATGATTAACATAATTATTGTATAAATTATCTATGATGATTTTATGATCCTATCACTAAAAATTGAATCCAAAATATTAATCATTCATATCGAATGATTCTTCATATTAAAAATATATGATCAACAAAGATTATTTGTTGAAGAATTAGTTTCTACTAAAAGGATAAGTATATGTTAAAAACTTTTGGACTGATTCGTTCTGATCTCTTGAAGATTAAATAACCAAAGGAGTTAAAAAATGAAAGAAATATTCAAGCTTTGAACACAACATCTTGATGGTGAAACATCAGCTACTTATGTGGATGAAATGTCAAAAGAACTTGATGATTTGACTCTATTTTAAATATCTAACTGACCTTTATCAGCTTAGAAAACTCTAATTCAGATTTGAATGGAAAAGGATGAGGAATAAGGAGATTCAAGATTTTGAAGGTTCAAAGGTTGTTACTATACATTTTAGAAAGTGTCAAGTATTTGAACGAAAATTTCAAATGTTGGAGATCCAGTAAAATTGAGAAACTATTAGAGGATGAAAGTTACTAATCATAAAGGCTTGATGTTTCAAAAGTAGTCAAGTACACAAAGATTGAAGATATCCTCTCATGTTATTCCAACTGCAAGCATCATTGTCATGTGAGAATATCCTACCATCTTCTCCAGCTGATTTTAGTAAAGCAATCAATTATATATTCATGATGTTTGCATTCCATCAGGCCCTAAGGTAATTGGGAGGTGAGGGGATAATGGTTTGGGTGAATGCACAAGATGATGGTAAGTAAGTTTTGTCCTAGAAGGGCTGAGTCCCCAAACTTAAGTTATTGGGTGATTGAGCCTACGAATGTCAACTTGTATTTCATAAGGAAAATAATGAATACCAAAAGGAAGTTTCTTCTAAGACTAGATGTAGTTGAGTGAGGAGCGAATCAGTATAAAAATATGTGCGCCCTTAGTGAGAGAGAGTTGAGAGCCCTTATCTAGTGACACATGTGTCAACACATAAATGTATAAGTATAGGCTAAAATGAAAAATCAACAAAAAAAATTAGTCTCCAATTCAGCCCCCCTCTAGGTGTTTCACTTGATCCGATAGTTTTTTCATCAACATCCTACATACTTAGAGTTTCAATTCTTTGGTAAGATTTGTTGTCTTAGAGAACCAACGAGTCTAGTAATTAAGATAGGAATCTAGAAATCTATAAATAATAATTTTTATGTTACCCTCAAAGTATGTATTAACATAACTTAAATCAGTAAACTAAATCAAGTGAAAATAGGTCAAGGTCATAGTAGTTAAATTCATACTCGATAAGATCAAAATGATTTTCGGATGCAAGTTTGTGCCACATGCATGCACATGTGAGTACTCATAGAAAGTTTGAGGAACATAACATAATAAATGGCATGCTGAAGTTAGGAGGTTTCGAATTTTTACAAGATTAATGAATGTATTTAGCATTTGAATTACAAGCATAGACATGACCCAAACTAGACCATTAGCCAGCTGTTAAATGTCTCATTGTGTTAAGTATAAAGGGTGATTTAAGCTAGAATTAGTGCTAGAGCTAAAAAGAAGGGGAATAAAGAAGGATAACAACGTTAGGTCCACTCTTATCCTCAAATGAGTCCAAGTTATTCATCTTTGAGAAAAACAGATCAAGAAATTGAGTTATGTGCAAGCCTTAATGGACTCCATCCTACAATAGAAACTTTCCCCTCATAAATTAATGTTTCCAAGGAAAGTAAGTAATGGGCAGAATTGATAAGGATGCTTACTATATTTTCATTTGTCCTAAGTTTCTAAAACCTCAACATTCCACACAATTAAGGCCTGAATATTCAATGGTTGGTTTCTGGACTCATAAGATACAGACCATAGGCTCGTTGATGTTTACATGTTGATAGGCTTTATGTTTTAAATATTTCATTGGTTATCTCAATTTTAGTTTAATTTAAGAGATTGAACAATTTGACACAAACTAAATTTGGAAAATGATTTTCATTTACCTCATCTACCAAAAGATGTCTTTATGTTATTTTCATTCAAATTGACCATTGTCTTGGAGTACGTTGGTTATTTAGTTTTAAATTTGCCTTCCATTCCTATTCAAATTATTGTCCAAAATATCATCTTCTACATTAAGAAAGTGGTTCCTTCTGTGTGGTTGGTGGTGAATCAGGTGTGAAGCAACATTTGACAATATAGAATGACATTCATTATAATGACATTTTACATTATACAATACCTAGAATTATGTTTGAATGTTGATTACATAGAGCGCCAAGACATTCTGTGACTGCTAATGATTTCCACATGTTCTTGTACTCTGTAGATCTTGATTTTGTAATTAATATTTTTAAAGAACCATGTCAAAAGTTTAAATGATTCAATGAAGTATTTTTTATAGCTTGAACAAGGTAAAGTTTTGATTAGACAACTTGATTGTCAATATTCATTAACTAGTAGTGAGGGTTCAGAATTTTCTCATCAGCAAACATGAAACACCTTAAGGTCTGATCTTTTTAGCCACCCTAATTAAGCAATCACTTAACCCACAACATAGCCATTAACATAGCCATTATGATTGATTAAATGTACACAAATATGATCAAAGGGCATTGAAAATGTGTAGATCAATGGTCAATTCTTCTCCATTATTAAAGTTACTTCACATGTCATCCCAAAAAGGGTGCTTCATTATAGCTCGAACATGCATTAACAAGTGTCTCTAATTATTTGATTTATTTCTATTTTGTATTAAAATTTTATCTCTATTTGAGTGTCTTGCATTTTAGTCTCCAGTATTATTTTAAAACAAGTTGGTAATTAAGTCATTGTATAGATTACTAGACTAAAGGGAACTGTTGGAAAAGCATATCAATGCATGCTAAATAAATTGAAAATTATAACCCAACTCTATGTTTTGTTTCAAGTTATACCTCATTATGAATTTTTGTATATCTCATGAAAATTATTCATCAATATGTTTACTGCAAGTGATAAATAAAATATCCTATAATCTCATTCCAAAGCTATCAATTTTACAAGCTATGAAAAGAAAGATCTGTTATCTAACTTCAACATTATTGCTACAGATATGTTTGTAATTAGAGGTTGAAAGCACCAAGGTGAACATAGAAAACAAAGGCTACACTAACCTTTAATTTCTAATTGATATGACATATAATCTTCCTTATAATTACCAAAAATGTGCCCTTCTTGTCACTTGTTTCATATTAGTTAAGGACAGAGTTAGTAATCCTCCACATCATTAAATCCTATGGGTGTTAAAATTTTCAAGGTAGACTACATGAATAAGTAGCTGACAAAAATTAACTATGGCATCACTTTTCATCTTGCAATATTTGCCAAACTAGTGAGCACTATGTATCTGATCTTCTAGGTTGGAGTTTGATCCACTCTTTGGCTTATGAAAGCGTAGACTTTGAATTCAACATAAATCCATATGAATTGTTTTTTCCATGACTTTCTTATTGAATGAACTAGTTTGAAGATATTTTGGTTTCTTGTCCTTCATAAAATTGTATGGATGACATAAATTTTGTACTAGAATTAGCTATTTGATAAAACTTGAATTCAGCATCTTAAGTATGACATAATTTGGACAATTAATGCTTAATTTCATGAAAATTTTCATTTAAATATACATAAATAATTGAAACGTAATTTATGATTAATTTTATAAATAAATTCTTAATTTCGTAAATTTTTCATATTTTCTATACCATGTGTATTTATTTATTTATATGCTTCACTTGAATAATAATTACAAAGAAAATGTCATTTGATGTCAAAATTATGATTTTAATCTTTATAATGATTTCATATGATCAAAGTATTTGTATATATTTTTAGAAAGTTTTTTATTTTTCTAGGTCTTATAAAATTTATTTCAAGTTTAAATGAATATTCTAATGGTTTTTCTATTCTGAAAGTTCTATTAAATCCGAATTAATACAATGCTTTGAATCATTATTATTTAAATATAAAAAATAATCCATATGATTTTTATGATTTATTATGCATTACTTAAACCCTAAGTCAACTCATGTATAAATGAGTTTAGATTTACCATGTTGATTTCTCCCTTGTACCTAATTTATTACATTTATTTATTTAAAGGGTCATGGGTTTTATTTTAATATTATGTTTCAGGTCATATTTGGCTCATTGCCAACTGAACAGACCATACTAATTAAGGAGGCCTGACAAGGAGACGTTTTCCCTCCTCTCAAATTAAGGGAACCGCCCACTTAAGGTGGGCAGTTCATTTCTTCCTTAATTAGAGGGAGGGCATGTGACACCATCTGATCAGCCACACCCCTCTCCCTCATTAAACAAACCTTGGGACTATCTCAGTCCCTCAATCAAGTTCAATCCAAGGGCTGAGATAGGTCCTAGGGTAAGGGAAGGTGAGGAGACACCCTAGGAGCCACCCACCTCGCTTAGGCTACCCTTGGAGAGAGAAATCTAATCCAAGGACTGTGCACTCTCCCCCATGATCTAAGGGCTGAGAATGGGCACGACCAAGGGAAGAATAAAGAGTCATCTAGGGGAGAGAGAAGGCCATTCTGTTCATAGGAGATGGGCACCTGAGAGGGAGAAGTCCACAAACTTCAACCCTTGATTCAATTCAAGAACTCTAAGGAAGGATCTGTTTCAGCACTCCAAATGACATATAGAAGGAAGGCATCTTTCATACATTTGGTTCCTTCATTATGTATTAAATTTTATTTCGAATGAATAAGTTTTATTTTCTTATTTCATTCTCTTCTTCTTGAGATCCTCTTATTGAGAAAGAGTTCATCGGGTTGAAGAGTAGGTAGGGATTCAATTCTTTGATCCCTAAAGTGACACTAAGTTGATCTTATGGTAAAAAAGTGACACTAGGTAGGGATTCCTTTCATGTTTTTTTGCTCCTTTTATTCATAAAATTGAGCATTCATTGGAAGTAGAGGGAGACAAGGAGAGGTTAAAAACAATTTTGGGAGTAAATTAATATCCTTTAGTCTTTCAATTGATCTCTTAAGTGATATAGAAAGATTTAATAAGATTAGAGTTTTTATTTATGCACATTAAGATTAAAAAATGTAAAATCATCCCATATTTCACCATTTGTTTCTCACTTGATTTCTTTTCTCTTGGTGACTGAAAAATTATCAAAAGAAGATTCATCTATTTCCCTTTTAGTGTGCCTAAGTCAACTCTCTTCTATCTTCTCATCTCATTCTTCATCAAAAATTCAATTGTGATTAAATGTTAAATCTCTCTTTAGTTTAGATAACTCCGTATGGTTCAACTTAGATACTCCTTAAACTATACTCATTAGTATCATTAGCAAGACATTCAAATTTTATAAATTTTATTTTTGGCACTCCTTAATTATGACATTTTGGAGCAATCACTATGATACAACAACTTATATGGTGAATGTTATATAAAATCAAAGAGGAGAGAGAAAATGGGTGGTTTTTTTCTTTTTAACCAATGTCTAATTATGATTTTTATTCGAGCATATATCATAAACTAAAAGGCCCCTCTTATATCAAACTAAGGAGGTAAAGCCAAAAAAGTCTACCATTAGAAGATTATAACTACTTTTCACATTAAATAAAAGGATCTAATATATGAATCTCATAAAACTAAATCTAATTTCCACTTTAAACAAGATGTAATGTAGAAAAAGATTCCCCTTATATGTAGAATCTCATAAGATGGACAAGAGCAAAATCTCAAAATGATTGGGCCTATTTACTTCTTGATTTTAAACAAAGCCAAAAACCTAAAGCTAAATTTTCATAGGTTGATGTTTAGACCTGAATTGTCTATTGTTAGGAAACATGATGAAGAGAATCAATCCATAGAACATAATGTAAAGAGATGATAGGTCTTAATAAGTCTTCATAATTATGAGTTAATAATTAATTAATAACATATTTTAAGCATTAACTAATGATACATAAACTTATATTTATGAAATTAGTTGATTAATGTGAATGTTTGGCTAATTATGTGATTTACTATGAATTTTTATCATTTTGAAATTCAAGTCTATGAGATAAAAATAAAATAAAATAAAAAAGAGAAAAAGGGGGGATTTTTTAGCCAACTAGGACCAACAATGACTTGGAGGGCACTACACATAAGTTGGAAGCAGGTTGAAAAATTATTATCTAAAATATTTGTACATTCAAAAAAAAAACATAGTTATGGCATTACTATTTAAGGGTATTCTTGTAAATAATTAATATTCTCTCCAAGGTGACTAGTGAAGTTTTGAATCTTGCCAAAGTCGTCGGAATCACTTGATCATCAATAAAATGTTTTTTGCCATTTGTGGATCATCGTTATGAACTGACTAAGAATTTTGAATTCAAAAATTACAAATTCTTTAAGAAAATCATTTCTGATTGATGATCACGATGAATGTGTTTCCATTGAAAACAAGGTGATTCATTAAGAGAGGAGTCATTATCCCCTCTACCTCCATCAAAGTCATGTCTACCAAGTGATAGCTGCCAAAGATCCAAAAGCTATTGAACTTTTGCTCCACCAAGCAGTAGTCCTCATAGACAATTTATCAACACTCTTTATCAATTTCTTGACTTTGCAAGAGGATCTATATATTTTTCACATCATCCATAATAAGGAGAGCCTTTGAGGCTATAGACATCACACAATAATTCTTCTAAATAATCAGAATTTTGGCAATTGCTGTCGCAACACTGAAACTTTTTTGTACTTATTTTAAACTTGATTGTTTCTTAATGTAGTACTCTTTTAGATTATTTAAAATTTTAAAAATCTTCTTTAGTCAATTATGATTCTTTTGATTTTTAAATTATAATTTGATCTTTTATGTCAATTGTAATCATTTATACAAGAATCATTAGACAAAAATAGCATTTCACTTCAATCATGTTTTTGGGATGTTGACTTCATCTTGACATATGCACCCAAATTTCTCTTTGTTATGAATTTTTAAATAGATTTTATATTCATCATTTAGTTTAAAATTTTTAAAAAATTACTCTTTGAGAAAAAAATTATTAATTTTTTAATATTATCTTACATATATGTGCTTGACTGAATAAAAATTCACTATTTTTGGAACCATTTATCAAATTAAAACTAATTGATTTTCACTAAAATGCTTTTAAATTTAAATATAAATATTTTTTCTACTTTAATTTTTTTAAATTTATATGATTTATTATACAAAGATTAGGTCACATCTGGTCTACACTTCTATGTGAATCTTCAAGCTTTCCTTGGTTTTACATTCACTTGTGATATTGGGAATAATTGATTCAAAAACATGAACAAAATTACAAAATTAGTTTTCCTAAGTTGATGCATGAATGACTGTCCTAGGCCTGCTTTGAAATCAATCCCGAAATAAAACCAGGGCTCATAATAATTTGACAGAGTCAGACTGGAGTGTCGACTTAGTTCCCCTTCTCATCATATCTCGTCAATAGGTACATACATGGGGGGCACTATGAACGTTATAATCATACATTGATGCTCGGTTTTAAGTTTTTCTCTGAACCCTGGCTTTGCTCATTGATAGTCCAGGGAATATCATGTTCAAACCATAAATAAGCATAAACTATTCATCTGTATCAATCCAAGAAGTCCTTTATGAACAGGATTTTTATTACTATCATCTATATCTTAATCAGGCTTGCCACAAACCTATACAACTTCACAACGTCAGAGAAACCCAAGGTTGGAAAGCCCAACCAGAACAAAGATGAATGGAATAAACGAAGCTATAAGGCCATATCGTGGGATAAATAAAAACATCTACTGATTGAGAGCGACACCAGGCTTTGAAACTGATCCTTGGATGCTCCTTGAGAAACCATGAATCCCACTCACTTAGCTGGGGAGCAGATGACTTGTGTGATTAGACTCTCATATGAGGAGTTAAAGACTTTATAAACAAAAGTTTCCAATTGGTAATATGAACTCGGACATCATTTATTCTAAGTTCCAGATCTGAGTGTGTATTGTATTTGGAACTAGGCCTGATAGCTATAATCCACTCATGCACCCCAGTGCACCATCTCACTGGGTTCATGAATCAGGTAATCTGTCTTTGGTCAACCAGCCAGTTTCGAACATACCTATCGAGAAAGGTTCGATTTACATCCTTATCCTGAGGGCTCCTCAATAAATACCCGTTTATATATTTGTGCATACATATATATGCATCTACACATATAATTAAAATGTGTAGAAGTAAATATGATATCATATTATATCATATATTTACATCTGCACCTGTCCGTTAATGCGGTATGAATATTCTAACATAAATAATATAGACATGTAATTGGTTTGATCCCAACAATTGCATGTGTCGCCTGAGTATATTTACAATTTGGGAAAGAGCGGAGAGGGACGTAGGGAAGAGAAAGCATCTCATTCCCTTCAACCAAAAACCTGAGAAAGGAGAGTTCTTTTGGGTCAACCCAGTGTAGAAATCTCCAATATAATCCTGACTCCTATATAAAAGTATCCAAACAACCGGTTTCTGGCGTACCCATCCAAAAGTGGGAGATCTCCAGCCCGCTATTTGACTTCCCCTCGATATAATTTTACATCCATATATCCCTATCTGTATAGATGAACGTATACGTTCAGATGTATGTGAATCGTATATTAGATGAGCCAGATATATAGATATAATAGTATGATTAGACAGACGCAAGTGTGAAAAACAGGAAAGGATCATGAAATTGGAAAATAAAATCAGTCACAGGTGATGGTTTATTCACTAAGAAATTCATCAGTTTGGGAATATTTCTAATCGGGAGGAAGAAAAGAAGGCCAGAGAGATGACAAAACCAGTCTCTCAGCCCCTTGAACCAAGAAAGTGAGAGAGGAGAGATCTTTGGGCTGATCAAGGCAAGAAATCTCTGATATAATCTTAGAAACTTTGTAAACATATTCAAATGATCGCTAACATGGCTGATCATCACCTCAGAGAAAAGGAGGAGATGACAGTTGGAAGGTCAGTTGGCAAGGACTTGCCAGATGAGCTCTGGATCGAAGGAGGGCATCTTGGCCAGAGAACACTCCCCATCGGCCTCCTCCATCAGGTAATCCCAGTTCATGGTGCTCTCGTCGGAGATGGAAGAAGACGAGGTCGAGTCGACCAGGCCGGTGAAAGAGTAGGCGGCCGGTGCGGCCCCCATCTCCCCATCCTCCTCCTCCTCCTCCTCCTCCACCTTTCTCTTCATCTCCGCGGGGGGAGGAGAGGAGGAGGATTCCGAGGCCTTCTTCTTGCTCCGCCTCTCCCGGTTCAGTCTCTGGTAGATGGCCTGGATTTTGGCGTCCACGGAGGACCTCAGAGCACCGAGGCGGCACCCAGCGGCGGCGCCGCTGGTGTCCCGGAGGTCGGGGAAGTTGAGTCGCGCGTACTCGCCGCGGAGCTTGTAGGCGGCGCGGTCGTAGGCGTAGGCGGCTGCCTCTGCGGAGTCGTATGTGCCAAGCCAGACCCTCATGCGGTTCTGGGGCAGCCTGATCTCCGCCACCCACTTTCCCCAGTGCCGCTGCCGCACTCCGCGGTAGTGCTTCGCCTCCTTCTTCGGCCAGGCGGCGGAGGAGGAGCTATGGCGCTGCCCCATCAGTCTCTGGAGCTGCTCCAGCTGATAGTGGTAGACCGCCGAGGAGGTGCGCAGCGCCTGGTGGCGCCGCTGCTGGTCAGGAGGGGACTTGGCTGAGAAGACGGAGTCCAGAGCGCTGGAGCTTCCAGAGAGGAGGATATCCGAGAGAGACGCTCCGAAGGAGGCGCAGCCGGCAAGACCCACATCGCCGGCGCCGGAGAGGAAGGGAGGTCCCTTCGGCCTCTGCGGTATTCTCTCCATCAATCGATCGATCGATGTTCTCTATTCAACTCAAAGACTCAGAAGACCTCGAGAGGGAAGATGGCTGCAATGACCGGTGTGGGGAAGGCTCTGAAGATGCCGGTTGTCTTCAGCTATGACGACGGTGGAACAGGGGGAGCCTGTCTACTTATACAGCTTCGCCCCCTTCCCTCCCTGACGTCACTCCCACCATCATAATATTTTTTTCGTTTCCCGTTATTCTTAGAACAAAAACAGTCGTGCGGCCACAATTCGACGAGTCGATGGGCTATCAGATTATCGCCATCTTAACGGGGGGGGCCCACAACACATCCGTACCCTAACAGGAATGGACAATTATCAAAAAAAAATTGTGTTAATATTACTTGAATTATAATTTATTTTAATATCTTCGCGAAGATTTCGGACAAGCAGAAGCTCCTCTCCTACTCCCATTTTTCAATAAAAATATTAAACCACGCGTTTTTTTATTTTCTTATGGCCTAAGTGGTGGGGCCCTGTGCTGTAATGCGACCGCTGGTACACGGCTCCCTCATGGACCCGCACACGTCCGGATCAGGATACATAAGAAATACCATGAAATAAATGGGCCTAAACCAAAGAAAGGTCGCAGTTCTCCATCGACGTGGCCTCTTCTTCACCAGCCACATGTCGGCAACATGACTATTCATTCCACCGCCCCCATGAACATAACCACATATCTTGGAGCTCGTCTCCAGTGATTAGCGATGAGCCAGACAAGCCACCGTGCTGGTTCCCCCCTACCCCGCCCCCGCCCTCTCTCCCCCTCTCTCTCCGCCACGTGCTGATCCCTTCTTTGTCAATGCATTACACATGGCTACCTGTCTGCTCGCCACATGGCAAGCAGGGCTCCCCACTCGGTGCTCATCTGAATCTCCTCAGTTAAAAGAAGCCGGGTTCCGTAATGTAGTAGATAATTAATTAACCCTTAAGTAAAAAAAGTGTCTATTTTTAATTATTTTTTGCGATTTTTTAATATCTGCCGTTCAACTTAGACAAAATCAGGATGCCCATCCCACAGAATCCCATCAGCCATCGTCTTATCTCATGGAAGGATTTGGCTGGACCACAGTGGATGAAGGAAGGAAGGCTACAGGTGTCTAGATAGGACAATCAATACTTAAAGGCGAATAATCTCTTCATCATAAGCCGTGGGTGGGGTCCTGCTGACGTAAGATGGATCTACTTTGATCGTGATCTCCTTTAGATGAGGCAATAAATCTCCCGTCAACGTTTAATTGATTGGGTTAATATTTGATTCGATCCGGAAGATCTGATCTAACATGATCTAATCTAATCTAGATTGACGCTGGGAATCTATATCTCGTTCTGTCGCCATTTGGTCCAATTGCTACTCAAATTTCCCTCCACGTGTCAATGGATTACCATCCCACTTCTCTTAATGCTCTCTCATCCCCTGCTTGGGGTCAAATCTCATCTCTCTCTCTCTCTGGGATTAACCGTACGTGTTGGACGAGGTCATTGCGGGGCATACCCACTTGATTCTCGGCTCCGATGGCGCGCTGGCCAATCGCCGTCATCGCCACTGCTGACTGAGAAATTTATGGTCAACGGAGTGGAGAAGTTGAAAATTCTCACGTCATCGGTGATGTCTGGGCATTCACTGCAAAAAGTCATTTTTCGCCAGTACGGCGCCTGTCCGCCCCTCACAAAACCCGCCGTTGACCAGAACGCGCCGCTGGCATCGGCGGAACCCAGCCCCTCACACCAGCTGCCGCCAAGCCGGCCGTTTTCTCCGGCAGCTGTTTTCCCTTCTTTCGTTTAGACTAAAAAGAGTAAAAAAAATATATGTAAAAAAAAAAACAACCCGGCGGATTTCAGATGGTATTTCCTCGAAATAATTCGTTAGATATTTATCACCATTAATACACACATCGACACGATAATTTATTCAAGTTCCTTCTTCAGACTGAATAAGAGCCGTTGGTGTTCTGCACCGCTACATGATTCTTTTACAGGCACGTAATATCTACGTATTGCTGATGTACTTACTTCGAAAAAGACACGTATCCATACCTTGCCCCGTACACCCCACCCCGTATAAAATATATTCTCTTCGGCAATTCGAAGGGATGGATTCGTATATTTATTTTGAAACATTAAAATAGAGTAAATGTGCGCGCTCTTATCACGGTCCACGCCGGTCGTTTTCGGTTGGGACCGAGTGCTTCTGAGCCGGCTCAGCGGTTGGCTGTTGACTGTTCTCTACGCGCCTGCTGCCAACGGGCCGCCATCGGATTTCCAGCTCGCCACACGGCATTGGTCTCTCAAAAGCCGTCTTTTGTCTGTCTCCCAATTATCGAACCACAGCCTTTAGCGGATGTATTTAGGCGTTCACACTTGTTGACCTCGACAACTTGACTGCCACCATCCGCGCAGGGCGGTGCTTTCCCTTCCAAATGTTGAAGAAACCGGCCCTAGGACGTTTGGTGGACTCTCAGCTCTGGAAGGTTTCTAGGAATAATAAATAAAAATTATTCAATACAACGTCACTTTCTCACTATTACGACTATTATTAATCAAAGAACCTGAAAATCTACGTTAAACTATAAGTATATATTTTTCTTTGCCTTATTAAGCCACTGAACTACGAGCTTGTTTGATGGAGAGGATGCTCAACAAAGAGCGTGCCGAGGGCCCACAGAATCCCTCTCCCATGGAATTGAAAGACCTCGTGAGGAGCATTCTCCAAGGGTCAACGAGGGTGTTAGTTGGTTGTTCTAGGTGAATCAAGAGTGACGACAGTAAGGGCAACTTGGGCTTCCAGAAGAAGCTGATCAGGACTGATACTGCCGACACCAAGCTCTCATGGACGAGAGGAAGAGGGGTGGGCTGGAGGATTGAACTCCTTGTCTGTTCACAGCTTTGTACTGGTAGTAGATTGAGCAGGGCCCAAGCCCTTGATCAAGTGAGGTCCTGCGATGAATAGGATTATGATCAAATCTAATCTCTCAGATATATATATCTATACTTAAATAATATGTACATATCTCTAGAGAGAGAGAGGTCATTTCCAGCTGGTTGGTTGAAGAGGTGCAGCGATGGTCAGGTGTGTAGTAGACACACATTGGCCGAATAGTAGTTTTATTTGTTCGTCATAATAGATATAATATTAAATGAATCGGAATGGTATCCTACTGGCTCCTTCCTCCCTACCCTCGACATATTGACGGCGCCGCTGTTCAAGGTGATGTCATCCGAGCTGAGTGTTGATGTCGGACAGATGACACCACCACACCGAGTGTCGGAAGGCGGGGAGGCGTAGTTTGTATCTTGGTCATGATAGATATAAGGCAGATAAATGTGTCGAGTAATATCTTAGTGGCTCTCTCCGATCGCGTTCGCGACATAATGACGTCATAAAATGTCCGCGAACGGAATCATTTCGATTCTCTTTTCTCCGTTCGGCGCTTCAACAGGAGGTATGACCTGTTCTGAGGATCTCTGTCTGCGTTGACCACGGCTGTCATGTTCAATGAAAGGGAGAGAGAGAGAGAGAGAGAGAGGCCTCCTTCCTGATGAGGAGGGAGGCTCGATGATGTCCACAAATTCTTCAAAGAACCTTGACGAGGCAGAATGAGGTCCTATGAAGCCTCAAGGGTGTTCAAGAAAAGGAGGAGGAACGGAGTGGGGGTGTTTCACCCGAATTCAGTCAAAAGACGTCTAGAACAAGTGTTCTTTACAGGTACTAGAGACTTCGTGGGGCGCGGTCATGCATCTGTTTTTTTTACATATGTGAGGCGGCTGTCAAAATCTTGGCGGGCCAACGTTTGCCGAGATTGACGGAGCAGGTCGGCCGTGGGGAGAACATCACAGTTGACTCTAGGCTTTGAGAAATTGTTTATTGGGTGTGGGTGTAATTCCTTGGGAGCATATAAGAAAGGCCATCTTATGGCCAAAGTGAGGCCACGCCTTTGTAAATATCTCTTTCAGAAAAATCAAACCTCCATTCGGTAACATTTATCTGCCTAAATATTTATACGCATATACAGGAAGTTATAATACAAAAAAGTAAAATTGCAGATATAATTGAAAAACCGTCACGTGAATTTTAATGTCCAAAAATTTTATGATCTCTATACCCCCTCATACCCAATTAATTTATGTTAATCTGGAAAATCCAGTGATAAAATTTAAATCCTGCAAAATTTAAAGAATCCAATTCATCGTACTCTCGAATTTTTCGGATATTTTTCTTCTAGAGAGCAATGATTATCGCAACAACAAGGGAAACAATTCGAAATAAACTCGAAAACTTTAGAGAAAACTAAACGCAGGTTGAATACGGGGCATCAACATACCTCGCTAAGGATTACAACATTCTTGAAATACGTTTTACTCCTTTTTGTTTGAACGTGACATCTCGTCACATCAGAGGTAGAGGGGCAGATTAGAACAGAGATATCAATGCATCATTTTCCTTGGAGGATACCAGGAATTTTCCAGCAATGAGTTGGGAAGTCTCGACACACCGCACTAGGTTGCATGAATTTAGTTCCCTGGCGCCCATCTACATCTTCAACCGTCGTGTGAAAGGAAAGTACAGAGAATAATCTGCCCCTCCTCATGAATGAGTAGGAAAGTACGGAGATGTTACTCGTCATGGTGGCCCGTTAGGGAGATTAAATCTTGTCTCCCCTCCTCTAGTGGTTGACTGGGACGGAAGAGTCCTCAACACCGACCCTAACCGGTTAACCGTATCCACTCAAGTTCATCCCCCCACTGGTGTGAGATGGTGATCGCACCTCCTCCATCCATCCTCTTATACATTTAATCTGAACGCAAAACATTAGGTTGTGAATAATCTATGGGGCCCTTCCCTGCTCATAAAGTCCTAGTGAACGTACCATGCCTTCAGGTGCACTCCCTCCTTTTCTCCCCCTCGCTGGTTTCATGTTACCTACTGTGTGCATGATACTGGGGCCCCCAGTGAGGCCTTTCGTCAAACATATACTGTACATTCCCTAGGCTTTCAACTTGTTTCGGGTAGATGGGACATGCCCGGTATGGGCTCTTGGCCAGTGGTCCCAGTCCTACGTCGGCGGGGGCCTGCCGGAGGAGCGGTGGTCCTGGGTGGATCCATCCGCTGTCGGCGCTCCTCAGCCCGCCGGCGGGGCTACGCCGGTGACTAATGTACTCTGAGGATAAGGTGGGAACATGCCAGTACACCAAGTCATCCCCAATGGGATCGAGTGCGTGTTGGTCACTGACATGTTGATTTACCTCCCTCAGCGGTTTTACGGGTCCATGCCACCCTTTGATTTAACTCCTCCCACTGCCACATCGATAACTCGTAGCTTTACTCTCTCTCTCTCTCTCTCTCTCTCTCTCTCCATCTATCTATCTATCTATCTACCTATCTATCTATCTATCTATCTATCTATCTATCTATCTATCTATCTATATTTCTCCTATTTTCTCTCTCAGGTATCAATTATCCGATGCAATCGTCAGGGTTGAATTTCTTGTCAGGAGGGGACCGCCGGTAAGATCGCGAATCTATGGAGGATAGTTACCCACTAATACGTCGTCTTTCTTGGTCCCGACCGCCCGACCCTTAGCCGCAGTTGCCGCCGCCGTGGACGTCGGAAAAACGGCTGAATCTGATGTCAAGGCACGGACTTTGGAGAACCACCACCCTTTAACCTCTTCGGTGCCTTTAACCAGTTGCGAGAGCCGCCGTTTGACCTGGGGAAGTTATTGGCATCCACTGGATAAGCCTACACTCCAGCTGCCGCCAAGCCGGCCGTTTTCCTGCCGCTGTTTTTCCACTTAAAAAGGGGGAAAACTGGCATGTGTTTTGCTGGCGGCCATGAACAAGCGTGGTCCTAAAACGAGACTTCTTCCAACTATTCCAATAAAAAAAATATATGATTAGTTGGTTAAATATTTATTGCTGAATTTTAAAATTTTAGTTCATACATAGATAAGGCTGATAGTTGGTTGAGATAATCTAAAAAAATACTGCCGTTCCTTAATTGCAGAAAAAAATTCAGGTGGGAGTCACCTTGGCTCACAGGTCATTTGAGGCATGTACATTCATTCGGCCATAACCATGCAGGTGGGAGTCATCCTTGGGTACCCAAGGACAAGGTCTATGCGCTAGAAGACTCAATTCATGTCGAAAGGAGATAAATATACCTGTATAATTACTTAATTAAATAAAAAAGCAAATATTTTCATAATTCGAGTGAGTTTTTCTTAATTAGGTGATTTGGTAATTATCCTTGTTAATGAGGACGAAACATATCACATTTGAAAAGAAGTCAATCGATTACACTTGTATATATGTAGCACTCACGTCTGTACATTTTTTATTAGGTCATGTGTCAAAATTGAGCCCTTATATTCTCTTTTGGGTGATTTGATAGAGTTGTACTTTATAATTAGGTAGTTATTACAGAAAATCCTTACAACTATCAGACATTTTAAGAGAAACGTATAAAGGAATAAGCCTTAATTGTCTTATCATATCAAGTTGGGCGCCGCCAGCGTCCGTAACGGGATAACGATCCTGTCACGGTCAACGCCAGGTCGTTTTCGGGTTGGACCGACGCCTCTCAGCGCGTCGTTCACGCGTGGAACGTTCGTTCTCCACGCGCTCGCTGCTAGCCTGTCGCTTGGCAGATTTCCAGCTCTCCGCTCTAACCAAACGAGCAGGATTTCGTCCCCAAAATCTCGGACTCTGCCGTTGACTATTTTTCCCCTTTCACACAGGTGCCGACTCTCACCACGGTTGAGTTTGCCGACGTTCTCATGTAAAGCAAATAAGGAAAAAAATTGATCTAGAAGATTATGTGGATTTAAGACGCGTAGTATTCTTGAAAATTTCGGACAACCCTTCCATGTTCTCTTGATGCTGTTCCAAGGAGTATGATCAAGGAAAAAGTAAGTCTATGACTTTCTTTAATTGAATATTAATCTCATGGGAACGAATTATCACTGAGTAAGGAATAAACGTAAATTAATCGTTAAATTTCATTTAAGTCCCCCATTTTAACAGCCATTTTTGTAGTTAAGTCACCACATTGTCATTTTTAATGGAGAGGAATATTGATACCCATGTCCCACGATATCATGCCCTTAAAATTGAAAGAAACATAAAAAAAGCTCCTTTTTGTGGGCACAAGTTGAAGCCATCAAGGACAACAATGCGGCAGTTAGAGGAGGTTGCGTGTGCCTCCTAGGTTCACACACACACCTCCGCTACTGTTCCTAAAGGCTATAGTCAACACTGATGTCCCATCAACTGATTCTCCAAACTTTTCTTGATCGATTTCTTGAGCTCGTGTTCACACCTCACAAATGTAAGCAGTTAGCAACGTCCAGACAATTGATCGAAGAAAACTTTGAGATTAATGGGGAACTAATCACGATTATTGTTTTAGAGAGAGTGCGTGTGCGAGAGTGAGAGAGACAGGGAGAGAGACAGGGAGAGAGACAGGCAGACAGATACATAGAGAGAGAGGTTTATTATAGACAGTTGAACTGGTCAAGAATTGAGGAAAGCGTGGTGGGGAAGATAGCCACGAGGGTTGGGTCTTTAGAGATGATTTGTGTGGGAGGCGGCTGGAATGTATGACTGATTACATTTATAAGATGATCAAATATAATGGACGCATATTAAATGTGCCAAAAATTCAGTTTAGCGGGCACACACGTAGCTTCCTACGTGCGACTATCTGTGCAGGCGAAGCTGGCATCATCAGTTGAATGATGATGTCATATCCACGACATGATCACGAATTACCCTCCGATGAGATCTGAGGTGATCATTCTTCTCAAACCCTAACGCACGAGACCAGAGGGGCACCGAGCCAATCTCTCCCCGCGAGAGTGTTGAGGCTTATCGCCGTATGCGTCGGCGTTCTTTCCTTTTCTGTGCTAATCTGCGCGAGTTCTCATGGCACAGTATGCTATAACAACGTCCCAGCGCCTCTCTTAGCTCTCCATGAGAGTTGGGAAATAAGGGGGCTATTTTCATCATTAATGCAGAGTGGGGATGAAAGGCTCCTGCGAGCCCGAGAGGGTCCCAACGCTTTCTTAGCGAGTAGTAGCCACTGGAGGGGCGTGTGGACGGACTACACTCCCCAGGTAGGGGGGGGCCGGGGGGGGGGGCGGAGGAGGCCTCCTTCTCAGTGGGGCCCTCTGCTCAACCCCGCGTGTGGCAGGCTTCTGGCTTTTCTTCAACGAATACCTCGGAGAGTGATGTCTAGCGGCATGAGCCCTCTGTCCTGAATGGCTCCCTCGGCGATAAAAAGACACAGAGATAGGCCATCGGGTAGAACCTTGTTCAGAGAGAGAGATGTACTGCGGCATTGGGTGGTGGGGTGGCCTTTTGTGGCGAGAGAAGGCCGGCTGGGGAGTAAAAAGGGGTCTGACACCGGGAGTTATAGCGACGACCGGACTGTCTAGATCTCGGTGGGGCCCGATTTGCGGAAATGGTGGAAGTCGGTCGGCACATCGGACTACACGAAGGTCGACCTAAGACTTTTGCGAATCTGTCCTTGGACGACCGAGGACATTAACTAATTCTGGGGTTAATCCATAAAGGAGCTCATTCTTTGGCCCAATTCTTGCCACGCGTCCACAAATCCTTCTTTTGTTTACAAGCCTACGCCCCTCTAACAACCATCTATAAAATTCTATGCGTGTCAGTAGAAAAAATCCCAATTTCCAAGTATCAAAATAAAAATACTGTAAAACCCGTACAATATGTTTTCTTTGTAATTTAAAAATCCTTATCCCCTCTCTCTCTCCACTTATCTATCAATCTTTATATGTATACGTGTGGAAATAATCGAGCAGAAAATAGGAACTAAGGAGAATTTTAAAAATCCTGCGTCATCTTAGGGAAAGGAAACCCAAGGTTGGATTGGAGAGTATATACATTTCAGACATGGCCGATCTAATAAGCCCTCACTTTGGCATGTCTCATCAGAATTGTCAACGATTTAAAGGAATTTTATAGAATTTATACTAAGTGCTCAGCCATCTAGGGGGGAGGACTAAACTCCAAACCCTCCTCGTCTCATTTTAAGCATGATTGGGACCCGGATTTCACATCATCAACCTTGACAAGCTAACCATGTCCTCAAAAGTTCTCCCCCACCCCCCCGCTAGTGCGAGATGGTGATCTTTGATGCAATCAATACGATCGCAAATAATTCTACGCTAAACAGCCCGTGGGCCCCTGTGGCGGGGTCATAGTCCATATTAGGTCTCACCAAAATATAGGCCCCACGACGCGCAGTCCACACAAATTCTGGGGGAACCTACCTTGTCTTCAGGTACATTCCCTTGCATTCAACGCATTCCTGATACCACGCCTTGCGCCAGAACTTTCCCGCGTGTTGATCCGGCAACGGGGGGCGGCGTGATGGGACACTCCCGGCGGTCCCGATCTTCAAGCGACGCCTTCGGCGGCGGCGGCGGGGGGATGTCGGATGTGGGTCCTCCCGGCTGACAACGACTCCGGCTGGTCCACGTAGGTGATCAATGTGTCCTGGTTGGTCCGGAAACCTTCTGCGGATGAGGCGGGAAAATTAACTAGTCGGGGCCACCGTTGATGCGACATCATAATTTACTATCTAAATAGGTATGTATTATCTACAACCGTGAATAAATTCTTTCCCCAGTGCCCTGGATAACTCATGGCTTTATCCTCTCTCTCCTCTCGCTCTCAATCTCAATCTCTCTTTCTCGCTGTCTGTCTGTCTCTATTATTTTTTTTTTCCCTCTATCCTCTTGCGTACGCTTTTTCTCTCTCTTATCATTTATAAGCCTACAACGGTAGGGGACATATGGAAGATAAGAATGCATCTAGTTACGTCATGTTCGGGAGACGCGCCTTACCGACGCCGGGAAGATAGCTTACGTCATGCTGACGCATTTTTGTCTTAACTACAAAAAGCGTCCTTTCGCCGTCAAACAGCTCTTTGACCATCGTTTTCTCCACTGGATCCAGCCCACACGCTCCAGCTGTTGTTTGTTAGCCTCCACTTGATCAAGGCCATACACTCCAGCTGCAGCCATGCTGGGCGTTTTACTGCGCTATCTCTTACAGCAGGAAAAGGCGGTTCTTGAAGGGTTTTTCTCTTAAATCTCCCAATAAGAATGTAAGAATGAGAGAGCTAAAGATTTACTACTACAGTTTTAAATTTGGTTCAGACCGCAAAATTGTAAATGCCGCTTATCCAACACAAGCAGTTTGAACTACACTAAAGAAAAACTTTTTTTTAATCCTACTTTGGGAAAATATAAGGTGGTGAAAGCCGCTTCTTACTCAATTTGACCAACTCTTTTCACTTCGCCATGCAACAGAGCCCTAGAGTATGTATGCTACGTTAGATTACATGATTTGGGCCTAACATAAGAGGCATAAAATTTTAACTCGTGGATGGTGTTAACTCTGGTGTGGTGAACAAGACTTCTCCGCAGTTTTCCCTACAATAAATACCCTCTTTTTTGTGATTTGGAGGGATATTGTTTCATAGTCAGGAGATTGCTGTAAAGTCGGCAGGGATTATCTTCCATTTTTTAAAATAAAATAAATGTTGTGCAGTCATGGGATCAAGTAAGGGCGCCGCCGCCGCCGCCGCCGGTTGCGGGATAAGAAAGCTGTCCCGTCCACGGATCGCTGAAAAGCACTCTCTTGGCTGTTTCCGAAATCTCGGACTGCCGTCGTTGACTAGGTCATTTTTGCGTTCACACGACGATGACTTCGTAGCTTCAGGGTGCCGACATCCTTCTTCCAGCTATTTTAATATCAAAAGAGGTGACAAGCAGATCCTAGTAGTTTCAGTAGATCCTCCAGTAGTTCTTCAGGTTCCTCGAGTGATCGAAGCACCAAAATAAGACGGAATGATTCATCACATTTTCGTAGAAAACAGAAATATTATATTTATTACTAAATTTTATTAACTTAAGAGCCGTCTCATAAATAAATTTAGCCTGTTTTTTCATTCACCTGCCACAATATTAGCTTCAACGAAAAGGAGGAATAAGAGTAATTTTGCTCTAGAATCACATTAATATACGATTGAAGGCTTCAGTATGCTCCTTTTTTCTCGATCAATGAAATTGTTAGATAGCCCTATTTGATCGTTTAATGCCATTAAGAGTAAAAAGTAGGCGTCCAGAGGAAGTTGACTATCCATCTTGTGTTCACACATAGTCAACTGGCTCATACCTCTCTCTTGATCCCATAGGCCACAGCCGACCTCGGAATCCCAACAATTTGTGCCCCACCTTTTTCTAGAAGATCTACTGAGCTCTTGATGTGTTCACACTTCACTATAAAGCAATTAAGACATTAGTTGGGTTATGATCAAAGCTAATATTTTACAAGCAGAGAGATAGATAGCAATCAATACTAGTTGGTTAAAGGCGCAACGAGTCGACGAAAGTGCGGTAGAGAAGAGCGTGTGAGGAATATGCATTTAATAAATATGTGTTGGAGGGGAGCAGGTGTACGAGCCTAATTCTACTGATTCTACGGCCATAATATAATCAACGCATGCTAAGTGGGTTGGAGTAAAATCTAAGGACCTCACAAGTTTTTCAGATCATAGTATAGACACCTAAGTTTCTTCCTGCATGCAACAAGTTCGGGTTGGGATCATCCAAGTTATGTAACACGTTCACATACATGACATCATCATACATGGATGGATTACTTTGGATTCAAAAATAAATGGCCTCCATGGATCCCTACGGTAATGAGAATTCTCAGAGGCTTCGATGATTTAGGTCTCAACTAATGCAAATCCAGTGCAACAGACACAACTGGGGTTGTCACCTTCTTCAATGAAGGAGAGACCGATCCCCAAATGGACAACGCTCTGTGGAGTTGGGAATAGGGTTCTAGAGCATCGAGACACCTCGTGTCCGTACCGTGAGTCCCCGAGCGGAGATACCTACGTCAGGCTTAAGCCGAAAGAAAACCAAAAAATGAGTGACGTGCAGAACACTGCCTATGCACGGATACTCTTTGAAGCTCGACCCCATACCTATGCACCGATAGTTCCACACACACACAGATACACTGCCAAATAGGTAATCACAGAGTTTTGGCACCCGGCTAGATTGCCATGTCGTTCGAGGTTCAAACAGAGGAAATCGAGATCCGTCCGAACCCATTGTTTTATCCGGTCTTAGTGTGAATCACGGTGGGACAGGATTTCCCGCAATGGAGTAGTCAACTCGTCAGACTCAAGGGCAGTCAACTCTACGCTCTTGGACACCTGAGCCTATTAATTCATCAAGCGTGCTTAAGAAGGGCCATCTTTTGGCTAAAGCGGTGACACGCGTATGCAAATTCTATCTCTTGTTGGAATGTCAACGGCCCCCTTAACGTTCAATTACATAGATAAAACTCCTATCTACCAAAGTATTAAAAAACTACAAACACCCGGATCATGGATCGTGTGACGTTTTTTATATAAATTCATGGTATTCCCATCTCTCTCAATAGTAACATTTATTATGAAAATTTTCATGTGAAAACTATAAATTCCGTAGAATTAAATAATGAAGTCATAACGTTTTAATTTTTTTTCTCAAAATTACAGATTTACATAGTGTTGAAAGCGCATGGAAAAACATGTGAAATAAACTTAAAAAACACGAATTCCAAAATTCAAGGGGGGAGTAAGACTTTATTTGTGAGTCTGACCAACCTAATATTGCAACCTTTTTTATTCTCTTTTACGTCAATGTGACATCTTGTCACATCAAAGGCAGAGGGGCGGATATGCAAAGACAAATGGACATGGTTCGTGGTCACATGAACATAAAGTGACGTTCCAACTAGGAGCGTATAATATGTGACAAATCCAACCTATTGATTTGGTTTTTGAAGCATATCGGCATCATCAACGATCGTGTGGAAATGCATACAAGTTAGTGGTCATTGTCATCAATTATGGAGATTAAAACTTGGGTCCCCCTCCAAGGCATGATGGGAACCAGAGTCCTTAACGTCGACCCGAACTGGCTAACCATATCCTCACAAATTCATCCCCCACCTGTGTGACATGATGATTACAGCTACTCCATTTATGAGGTAAATACTCTTTTTTTTTACGTGCCCCATACCGCGCCGCCTTAAACTCGGCGAGCCGCGCATGTGCGCGGTTCTCATAGTGCCCATTAATCGCAGGCAATCTATCAAGCCTTCGAGTGCACTACTTATTCTCTTCACAGTCCTGATACCATGTTACCTACCGTGTTCATGTTTCCCGGCCTCAAGAAGGCCTTTCGTCTAATATTCAGTGTGCAACGGACGCCAACGAATGCAGAGTGAATGATTAGTTTAAGGGTATCTGGTGTTGAGGGGTCATCTAAGTGAGGCAGTTGTAGGACGCGCGGTATGGGGTGCGGACCCTACGGTGGCGTCGGCGAAAGCGGAACCTGCCGGAGGACGGGTCGTCATGGCTGCTGCATACACCCCCGGGGGGGCTCGTCCACTACGGGGGATGGGGGCCATGCGGGTCATTGTGTTCTAGCTCCCCTGGGGTCGTCCGCGGATAACGCGGGAGCGCAGTAACTATCTTCGCCATCGCCGATGCGGCGATCAAGAGTATTGATTGCCGACGCGTTCGAAAACCTAATAATATTTACCATCGATAATAATTGATTCGTTTATATACGCCTATGAACCTGTTAAGCTAATGCTTCTATCTATAGAATAAAAAAGTTTTAAACTTTAAAATATTAACGTAGACGATCATCAAATTAACATGAAGAGGAAAATATCCGAATTTTCGTTATTTGTACCCAAAACAATAATAATTTATTGTTTAAATAAGCATATGAGACTTAGATCTCCATTCAGGTTGAGATCTGGATCCACAATTAAGATGACTATTCAGTTGGACCTCTTGACCGAATTCCAGTAGTCGATTCTCTCTTTGTGCTCGTTCTATGTCCTCTTCATTAGTAGAAATTCTTAATTGTTTTGTAGAGAACGCGAGAGAAAGTGATTTTTGTAGCAACTCTAAGCTCTCTCCTTCTTGATTCCCTATTTATCTCTCATCTTCCTCTCTATCTAGTGATTTCTTTGTTTTCTTCTCTTCACAGAGTTGATCAATTATTTATAAGCCAATCATTTTTGTGCCCAGACTTGAACCTCCCACGTATCCCCCATCTGCCCATATCTTCAGCCTTCCTTCCCTACCTTCCTGTCTGAACTCAATGCATGCCCGGCATCCCTTTGCCTTGTTTCCATCCCAAGGATTGGGCTGTAGCCCGTCACTGTAACTCGTGCAAAACCAGAAATAGTCCCTACTGGAAGCAACTTTCTTTGCCTATACACGGTTTCTCTGAAAGTTGTTAAGACCATAAACTTGATCGTCAACTAGTGTAGGCCCAGCAAGTTTCAAGCAATGGAACTAGTTTCAACAGTTTCACTGATCTTCTAACGTGTAAGACTGCCATGTACTTTATGCGATAATGAAAAAAGCATCTCCATTTAGTTGCATTTGGGATAAAGTGTACTTTTTCATGCTTCTAATGTGTATGTATATATTTAGAGGCATCATTAGAAGATTTCAGTGCCATCACAAAATGCAGAGGCGGATTACTACTTTCCTTTTTCATATCTACATCGTCATTGAACCCAGAGGGTGATCCAATGTTTTAAGCATATTACCATGTTATTTCAATCATACATAATGATTCAACACTTTGAGCATTCTACTACATGTCGGTAACATTATTGCGATAATATGATTTGATTCATATTCTTTGAACAATGAAAGTAGTGGATTCAACCATCCATTTGGATACTATGATCATTGTTAACATAAGAAACATGAGAGGATTTGATAGACTAAACCTATGTAGGCATAAGTGTAACATTTAATACATGTCAGCATCCTCCCATGACGTACAAAAAACAACATAGCCTTGAGAAATATCATGTTGAACATTTACATCATTTTTTTAGTTTCATTATTTATTTGACAACCATCAATTTTTGGGGGAGATGTGGATATTGATTTCTAATTGAAATATTATCCTCCATTATGCTTCATAATGATCTTGTAGTAGATAATTTATTGCAATCAATAGAGACCAAGAATGTAAGTTTTTCATTGTTATTGATTTCCTAAACTTGCTTCCTCATGCTAATGTTTGCATGCTTTTCTTTAAACAAAAGGCAATATGTTCCCTTGTGATGACTAGTTTGGCATTATAAATTTTAATACATTTTCTTCTGACCTTTTAAGTTGTGTTTGAAGTATTAATTATAGTAATATTTCCTTCTTCATTGAATTAAATATTAAATTTTCATCTACACAATTTAATACAAAAATATAAGCATCAAATGATCATGATATTTTTGTATTAAATAACCTACTTCTTAAAATTTAATTACATTTGTGTATGTTTTAGATTGTATCTCTTAATAATACTTCCAGTAAATAAATAGTTTCATCATAATGGTTTCTAATATAGTGATCTATCCATCTTTAATAATGGTTTCACCATGTTTTCTTTGATGTGCCAAACGGTTTATGTAGATTTTGTTGTCCATCAAATTATCAAAGATTCTAATGCAGTGAAGGTAAGATCACAAAAACATAGCGAAATTTCCCCCTTAGTTCTAATTTTCTTTAACCATAATAAGTCATCTATTATGAAGTCATGCCATGCCATAATTTATTAGAAAATGAGCATATTATGTTGAGGGTATTTCATGGTTTTACTAATTTTGTTCTTCCAGTTCAGCCAAAAACTGAACAGAGGAGAGCCTTGAGATTTGTAACCACCTTCCATTTCTCAAAGCTTCACTTCTCTAGTAAGATTTGTTAGCTTTGAGAGTCTTGAGTATTTCAATAATGAAAAAGGGTAATATCTTAATATGCAGTTGATAATTTTACATTAAGCTTATAATATGAATTAACATAAAGTAAGTCAGATAACTAAACCAACTGAAAATCGGTCAAGAAAAAAATGATCAAATTCTCAACACCCTAAAGTTTAGGATTTATGTTGAAGGCCCCACTTGGGTTATAGATGACATGATGAATCTTTTGCAAGTTGCTACTAAGCACCGCCATCATAATTACCACCTCAAGCAGGGCTTATCTCATATGTACTGGATTTCCTTCTATCTTTTGGCATCCTCCCAACTTCTACTACAGTTGCTATTTTACCAAGCCATCTCATTTACATCTACCAGCTCCAGCCTATTGGTAGCTGCTGCAAATCAACCTCCTAGCTACAGCCCTTTTGCACTTTAAAATGAGGAAAATCTCTCACATCTTGGAGAATGAGATTTTTCCAATGTATTAAAATTTAAAGATAATCATGTGTTTTTCACTGGTTTAGTTCTTTTACAATATCTTTATTCCAAAAATATGAAATAATGCGCACAAAAGGTGATTTTAGGAGGTTAGACTAATTTAGGTGAGAGATCTAGTATGCTCAAGAGAATCATACTAACTTATGTCCTACCCTGAAGATGGGATTACTCATATTAGTTGATCCACGAGAATACTGATCTGGTTGGTAAAAATATCTAAAAAAGACGTCAATATGATGTTATATTATATTTTACTTTAAAGAAGATAAAACAAAACAAACATGTTATTTTTTGCATTGCATACACAAACGGGCTTTGTTTACTAAAAAAAATATAAGTAAATCATACTTCTTAGTGAGAGAGTTTACCAGAAATAATCCCGCACATAGATTACACAGTGAAATTCATTTGAAATCTATTACGATAGAAAAAGAAGGTATCTAGATAGCTGAATAAGGCCCGTGCACAACGTTTGCCTCTCTTACACAAATTCATTTTTGGGTGATTTGGAGAGATAATGCTCGGTTAATTATTAAAAAAATACCATAAATATCTTGAGCTTTTAAATAACGAAAATTGTTGACTTGGTGTGCATTCTCTTATCGGATAAAGTGGGAAGCCGCGGGGGGATAACAGGATAATGATCATGTCGCGGTCAAACCTAGTCGTTAGCCGCCGGTGGACCTTTCTTCTGCGACTCCTGCTTGCTCGCCTCTTACCAGATTGCCAGCAGTGCGTGCCCCATTAAAAAAGCTCAAAAGTACTACTTTGTCGTTTTTCCCCCTGACCGTTGACTACGCCATCTTCTCGTTCATACAATCGCCGCCTTTCAGAGGCGCCGAATTCTCAGCTAATTTACTCCAAGGAATACACTAGGGAACGGTATATCAAAACATCAGCTTAATTAAACACTAATTTCATGGCGACCCTTCTCCGTTGTACACTCCCAAGATATACCAAAATAGAAATAAATATAATTAGTTTAACTTAAAGTGGAAATGTATTAGGTTTTTTTCGCCAAGATATGGATTGTCAAAGGAATAAAAACAATCAAGCCAAAGCTAGACAAAAATGTACTTACCATAGAAAAAATAAAAAAACTAATTTTTCCTATCTTAATGTGGGTGGTAGTGGATCCTACTGAGAGTTGCAGCCGACAAATAAGAATAATAAGGACATCTACAAAAGGAGGACAATGGTGGAAGATCTGGTCACGCAATTGATCACACCATGCCGCCTTCCTTGACCCAAGGGGTGTTGCCAACACCAAATGCCCTGTTGACTGAAGGTGTGCTTTAATTCCTTGCCATCATCTTGATGATGATTAGACCCCTATATTTGTTCAAACCTCACCATCAATCAAAGTTTGAAGCTTCAAGTAAATTCAAAGGTGCAAAGGACTGGGTTATTACCATAACAACTAATGTTTTGAAGAAACGGGAGTGAAGAGAGTGTGAGTCTCAATGGATGTGTTGGAGTGATAAGGTATGTACCTAGGTCTACTTGTATTAATTAAATGAATGTGTTAGGGGGGTTATGGGTATAAACCTAATTATTTATACTCAATGAACGAGATGGAGTGATTTTAAACAAATGATGCATCATAAATAAATTGAAATAAAACCTAACATTGTCCTTTCAAATTGCGTGACATACTACTAACATCTTGAGATCATAGTTTGAATTGCACATCCAACTATTTGCATGGTTCAAATTGAATTAACTTTCACAAAAAGATAAATTCATATATATATATACATATATATTAATGTTAGTCCTTAAAAAATCCAAAACCCTTTCAAAATCATGATGGCTCCTCTGTACCACATTTATGCAGTATCGAGTGACTTCATATCAGATACAAGTAAATTTTAGTTTGATGTATTCCTCTCAATTGCCCTCTATTTAAAGGCTTCGACTCTTAGAGACTTCATAATGCTTCTATTGACCAAAGCTAATGTTGACACCTAACAATTTACCTTCCTCATTATAGGAACCAATTCCTTTGGGAAGGTTGAATAATTACGATTTTATGACGTTTCCATTATTCTTGTAACTTTATCTATGTGCCAACTTTCATTTGTTCTTGTGGATGTGCAAATAATATCATATTTCCATGTGCCAATGCATGTTCATGTTGTCTCCAAGTGATATCTATATGGGCTTGTGACTAAGTTGAGGGAGAAATTAAATTTGGAAAACTAGGTTTAAAGGTTGATGTGAAGAGAAAGAGAGAGGGGGGACGAGGGAGGGAAAGAGAGAGAGGAGAGAAATGAGAGAGAGATAGAGAGAAGAGAGATGAGAGAGATATATAGAGAGGGAAAAGATAGATATATAAAGAGAGAGGGATAGATAGAGAGAGAGAGAGAGGAGAGAGATGAGAGATGATAGAGAGATATATAGAGAGAGGAAGATAGAGAGAGAGGAGAGATGAGAGAGATATATAGAAAGGAGATAGATATAAAAAGAGAGGGATAGATAGAGAGAGAGAGAGGAGAGAGATGAGAGAGATATATAGAGAGGAAGAGAGAGATATATAAAGAGAGAGGGATAGATAGAGAGAGAGAGAGGAGAGAGATGAGAGAGATATATAGAGAGGGAAAGAGAGAGATATATAAAGAGAGAGAGATAGATAGAGAGAGAGAGAGGAGAGAGATGAGAGAGATAGATACAAAGAGAAGAGAGATACCAAGATATAGAGAGAGCAGAGAGATGAGAGAGATAGATAGAGAGAGAGAGAGAAGAGAGATACAAAGACAAAGATAGAGAGAGAAGAGAGAGATGAGAGACATAGCGAAAGGAGAGAGATATAGAGATACAAAGAAAGATAGATATATAAAGAGAGAGGGATAGATAGAGAGAGAGAGAGGAGAGAGATGAGAGAGATATATAGAGAGGGAAAGAGATAGAGATATATAAAGAGAGAGGGATAGATAGAGAGAGGAGAGAGATACTGAGATACAGGGAGAGGAGAGAGATGAGAAAGATAGAGAGATAGAGAGGGGAGAGATACAGAGACAAAAATAGAGAGAGAGAGGAGAGAGAAGATAGAGACAGAGATATAGAGAAAGAGAGGAGAAAGATGAGAGAGATAGAGAGAAGGGAGATAGATACAGAGATACAGACACACAGAGAGGAGAGAGATGAGAGAGATAGGTAGATAGAGAGGAGAGAGATGAGAGAGATAGAGAGAGAGGAGAGAAGTAGAGAGATGGGAAGATATACATTTATATATAGAGAGAGAGGATGTACAAAAATATATGTATTTGTAGAGAGGTGCGATCAAGACCTTATGGATACAGCCTAGAGAAAGACTAGACACGTCAGAGCTTGTTTTTTTTGAACTTCATCTTGAAAAGTCAAGGTGGACTACGGAGAGCCTGCAATCACCATGGCCCTGATGCATGTGAGGTGTTTGGAGGTGACTTAAAGTGTTTCTCAATCCCAGTGGGCTAACCTACTTTGGGCTGTTTGAAAAATTATCAAGGACCTATGTTCCTTAATTAGGCATGTACATATATCTAAGGTAATCTTTAGACCACACTACATATTACATGTTCGAAAGTCAATCTGACGTTCCAAAGCCTACCCTCATCTCTAATGTTCATTGTATATATATATGGGAAATTCTCCACAATAAGAAATATAATTAAAGTACAGCTTTTACCAATTGACAATCATTCCCTTTGTATATGGAAAAGCCAAGTATAGAATTGAAATTGCGTAAATGAAAGGTTCAATCGATATAGCAGATGAAACAGAAATAAATTTAGTAAATTAAAATGTAACATTAAATATGAAGAGCGAAATTAAGAACCCGCCCCACATAATATTTCACATGAGAATACAAGGAATGTCCCAACAGGGATTGGAGGATATGCAACGATTCTTGCCGTTAACAGGTCTACTGATTCGTTTTCCGATGCCCGTCAAATCAGTGTCAATCATGTGGGAGATACTTGGAGGTTAGACGTTGTGTTCATCCTCAAGGAGGTTTAATATCATCCTCCGTTGCCTGATTGGGACCTTAAGCGGTTAACCAAATCCTCGCACGTTCATCCTCCACCTGTGTGGGATGGTGATGTTGCCTCTATCCATTACTCGGCACATTCAACGTGAGGGCGACACATTTGTGAGGCAAAGAGTCTTTAACGCCATGCAGCCTCGTGCCAATTAAGAAGCTCTCACGGGGTCCACATGTGGTCTACCACCTGCGCCGGGTCTACACAGTGATCGGAATAATCCGGGAATGTACTACGACTTAGGTGCACCCGTTCATCTCCTCCGCATTCCTGATACCATGTAGCCCACCGTGGGCATGGTACCTGGTCCCCGCTGAGGCGTTTTCTTATGCATCTGATATGCATCTTCTAGACACGCAACTTGCCCGAGTAGGGTAGGGTAGATGAGCTATCCCCCCAGTGTTGAACGGGCAACGGAGGATGGCTGCGGTGAGACCCGGGGACCAGTGGTCCCCCTGGAAGTGAGCCCCCGGAATAGGGATGGTCCTCCCCGAATACGCCCATTGATCTGGCCTGACTTGCCGGGAAGCTTCCCCGGATGGGGGATCACATTAACTATCCTGGACCACCGCCAATGTGACGTACTACTACGGTCTTGATCACCGACGAGCTCGGAAATATTATTTTTACCAGACAAAATATTGTGTTCGTATATGTAGTCCTGTAAAGCTAAAAAGCCAATCCCTCTAGACTCTTACCGAAACGAAAATAGGAACATTTGAAAATTCCAAATCACTTAGGGTGCATATATGAAAGTCTAAAGCGGTTCAGGCCTGAACTCCTGAATATTTGTGACTTTTGAAACTAGTAATCATATAGTTTTTGAGTAAATAGCACAAGCGTATCTTAATGGGCTGTGCATGCTCAAAAGCCCGTAGTAGCATCTAGTTTAGGCCCGCCCAAAAGACTGAACTAAATGAAAAGTTGGCCTATTTAAGGTGTACAAATCTGTCATGGATTCTTGCTGTCATAGGATCCACCCTAAATACCCAAAGCCTTTATCTCAGTATGCAGTGTCACTATGATCACCTGCATGACTCTCTCTCTCTCTCTCTCCCCCCCCTATCTATCTATTTATCCATCTAACTATCTATCACCCAAATCAATGATTATAACGTAAAGAGATTCTCCAGCCGAAATCCCTAGGGAAATGAAACTATGCTCTCTTTAATAATCAAATTGTAATGTCAAGTATTTCTACTTGAGAGTCTTTACTTGAAGTAGTCTTTATTCATTTCTTCATCATATCAAAAGTGTACGGCCAACTTTTTCTTCAAATTCTAGAGAATTCTTTCTCAATAATTGAATTTATCTTATGTTGTCTGGGCACACAACCTACCCTACTCCACAACAATCAAACAGTACTTTGATAAAAACTTAATGAAGATATTCTGAACATGGCAACAAACCTAAGAACGAATGAAACAAACAACTATACAATAATGTGAAAGAGGAGCTTTATTTAATTCAAAAAACGAATCTTTTCTTAAATTTCATAGCTTCACATAACCTTATGTCCATTGTATGAATACAATTATGCCTATTTAGAATAATTGGAGAATATTTATCACCATAATCTTGATAACTCTAGAATATGTAAAATATGCTCTACATGGAGAAAAAAGTGGAGTCTCAAATATAGAGAATGCATCTCAATATAGATAACACCTCTAGCATCATGTAAAACTAATGTAAAGAAAAATCACCTCAAATATTACCTGACATCATTTCAAGTGTTTCTTCAGATTCATATCCAAATATCTCTTCATCTCCTTTTTGATTTACAAGTATTGTGTTTAATTGTGTTGATGTTAACAATCATTTACTTAAAGATAAACTTAAAATCTAGTTTGAAATATGTTTTGCTACACCAGTTGAAGAATCAAGATCTAAATCATTAAATTTCGTTTTTCTTTCTAGGAGAAATATTTGTGGTTGAAATCATTAAATTCATATCTATTTCATGTCTCATATAAAGAAAAGAGCACTAAAAAATGCATATTCAGAAAATCAAAGAAAAAGTATATGTTTCTATCAAAGCATCTAGAATTGAAAAGAGACTGTGTACACTAATCAAGAATTGAAGAGAGATAAAGCATGTAAAGTCAATCAATAGTTGACAAGAGAGGAAGTGTGTCAAATCAAGTTGACCAAGCAAAGTCATATCTTTTTAATCTCAAGAGAGAGAAAAAGAGATTGATTCTATGAAATTTGACAAATCTATCATCATGGAAAATCTAAGACATGGAAAAAGAGTTCTAACAAGTGAAACCTATTTTTAAAATTCATAATATTAAATATATTAAAAAATATTTTACTGACACATCTGTAGGTTGATGTAGTCGATTTGATAACCTAATAGTAGTCTAACTGGTCATATCTCAAATATTTGATTTGAACAATCAAGATTTTGGACTTGATGAATAACACACAAAAAGAGCTTCTAAACATTAGGTAGATGACAGATCAAACCTTCCGTTCAATAATTGCTCATGAAACCTCACCAAAATCTTTCTCAACTATTCTAGCTCCCTCAACATGAAATTAATGAGGGGTTCTTTATTTATATTTTTAACTTGAAGTAAATTTATGAAAGTAACTTTAATGAGGGTAGGAAAAGCAAACTAGTGGCTTGATGTTTATTGTGAGGTGATAGATCATAAAACTATTGCATAAAGGATGTGTTGATCTAGTAAAATTTCCAATCATTGAAGAGTGACTTGTGGAAGTTTGTGTTGATCAATAAAGTATGTGCCGTTATAACCCTAGCATTTTCTACATTCTACCATTTTCTGGGAGTTTTTGTTGACCCATGCTAAACTATATTGACACAAGTGAGTCTTTGCTGACCTAAATTGATCTTTGTCATCCCAAGTCAACTTGTGCCAATCTAGGACAGAATGTGTGGCCAAAAGAATCAAGTCAAAGACACTTTAAAATACTAAAATAGTTAGAGAGTCAATGCACTTCCTCTCTTGGTACTTGATCTAGTCTACAAGAGAACTAGCAAAAAGACCATTCTTCATTGCAATTTTAAGATTTGAACTAGATTGATATAAATGTGATAATGATAGTGTCACAAGGCTAGTTAGGGGTAAAAAAAAGAGTGCCAGAGCATCTTCATTACACATAAAATCAAATAATATGAAAACTTATTCTCCTTACATTTTTATTCTCATCATTAATATTTTTCTTCATATGCAGTTAGTAAATTTTGAAAATGAAATGACATGTCATTTGATTGTCATATATAATGGATATCCTATGAATTTCAACTTACATTGTTTTAGTTAATGATAAACAATATCAATTAATATTCAACTATATTTTAAAATTATTATACAATGAATGCATGTAAAATATTAATATGAATTAGAAAAAATCAAACAAGATAGAAAACTATTATACATGCTTATCAAGAACTTGTAAAGAAATTAGTTATTTAGAAGTAGCCTATAGTTTCATGCTGTTGATTGACTCTAACCATTAATTAGTAATTGTTTAGCTATGGCTGATATCTATCAGAAAAATGAGGGTGCTCATAAAAGGGTACTTATTGGGCTGTGCATATCAAGCTGACAAAGTGAAGGGAGGTAGGAGGGAGAGAAAGGGCACCATTTTTTTCTGTTCACACTATCTTGGGACAGTTTTTGTTTTATGATTTCTAATGAAATGCAAGTGGCGTTAACCCTTACATGGTTTTATTGGTTACATAGTCTTTTCCTTTCTCCTATTCTTACTCCTTATCATGGAGGTAGGCATAATTGACTAAGCACGGAAATTCAATGATTTAAAATCCATTTCTCTTCTTCTAGTCCTAATACATCTTAGTGTTTAGCTTGCTTGTGTGATGTGACCCAACAAGAGGTATCTAAACTCTGTTAGAGATGACAGGAAATTGTAAAAAGTTCTCCAAAGTTTCATGTTGAAACAATTAACGGAACCTCCAACTTTGGTGCATGATAGGAAAATCTAAATGATTTATGATAGCAAGAAGGTTTCATGAAGACATTGTTGGCCTCAAGAGCCTTAATTATCCTACATAATTTTGATGATAACAAACACAGAATAATTAATGGATTGAATTATATTGAATATTATATGCACACATAATACACTAGAAAGGTCTCTTAGACATGTCTTGAAGTTAATTAACTATACATATATTGAGAATACATAATTTGGTCAAATTTCTAGAAAGCACTTCAAGGAATGTAGGAAATTATCATTGAAATCAATATTCAACACATGTAATTCATATTGGGATTTTATTTGAGGTGATTATAATTTAGTTTAGATACAAAATTAATACCTTGTCAAGAGATGTGTACAGAGTTCCATTGTACTATTCTTATTGATCATGTAATAATCATTAGCCTATAAGAAATATTTAAATACAATCTAAATAAAAACTTCAAGAATGTTTGTATCCTCAAAATATGCATTATATTTTTTGCTGACCATTCAAAACTGTTAAAATTTCTAACAAAATCTGAAAATTTTAACATTTGAATAATAGTGGAAAACAAGGTAAGGTTTCAGGTTGGATTTTCTACAAATTCTACATCACCATAATAGAAAATGACACTCAATGATCATTCTTGTATTTTCAAATGAAATTTTGTTCTCAACTTGATTGTAGAGGCAACTTCTTCACCCATTAGAGAACTTCCTTGAATGAAGATGAGAATGAAAACAAGCACAGTTCTTCTCTCTTGATCAATTTTGGGCATAATATTTCAAGTTTCCATTAAATTTAAAAAATATATTTATTTTTTATTTTAACATATAAAACTTTAACTAAGACTTGATTTAATTACCTAAGAGAGGCAATCTTTGGGGTCACCATTTTCCCATGGTTGTGAATGTCAAAGATAATTTCTAGGTAGAATCCTAAAATTGGTAAGCCTAATGATTAGCAATTATTACCTAAACATTTAGTTTATGAGTATTGATTTATGAGAGGATGTAGCTAGGGGCCAAACCATTATAATTTTTTTAAAATGTCAAATATTAGATTTAGGATATCTAGGATAGTTTATGATAAAAATAAATGATTACATGGAGCTTAAGCTGTTTTGATGATATGAAAGGACATTACAATAAATTTGAATAAAGAAAAAATTGAAATTAACTTCACTTGAGTTTCAAATCAATCATTAACAGGTCATTTGTGAAATATACAACAAGTTTCATTTCAGGATTTATATATTATGGTAATTAATTATATATCAGCTTTGATTGAATTACATGTATGTTTGTCAATTTTCATAAATCCATGTAATGAGGGCTAAGGTTTAATTTGCATATATGGCTTGCAAATACTATGTAGAATGTTTTGATTCAGATCGCACTTAACTAAGGTATACATTGGACATATATGTGGTTGTTTAATGGAAAAAGGTATAATTAATATTATATCTTGAGAAATATAAATGATTTATGTCGTAAAAAATATCAAAATTACATCAAATAAATAACAACCTTCAAGTAAACAATTTAATCCTAGTCTAAAAATTCTCAAGTTTTAAAAATAAATGATATTTAAAATATTTTTTTAAATGATGTTTGTTTATATTTGTAAAATATTGAGTGGAAATATGGCTAATTGATATCAAGTACAAACAAAAATAGTGACTTACCATTATGGATATCTAATATATCAAGTTAAATTTAATACCCATATTTAATATCAAGAATACTTATTGATTTTGTAGTGCTAATAATTACTTCTTTACAATCGTATAAATTAAAATTAAAATATATTCCTGGAATTTCTTTTTTAGTTTTGACAATATTTCATTTTTTTCTGAATTTATATTTAATTAACTTCATGCTTGTACATTAAAATATTATTCATATAATTCAATTTTTAAATTGATTATGTGTATTTGATATGGTGAAAATGGAGAGTGAATAGAAAGAGTGAATAGTAGCACTCAAGGAGGTAGCCCTTTATGAGTGGACATGGGATTGGGATTACCAAATTATTATTAAATTTTATGTTTCCATTGAAAGTGAAGTTTTTAGTTCATTTATTTTTACGAAAATAAATATTACTCTAAAAAATAACAATTTACTGCATCTTAGCATATCTAGTTTAATCAAAACTATGAAAAATGTCTAAACAAAGAATAAATATGCAAGATAAGTGTAGAATATATTCCCCCCCACCCTTGTCCAAGGACCAGCATAAGGTTTCTATAGTATGTTATAGTAGGGTTTTTATAGGGAAAAAGAACTCTTGATACAAAGTATGTTATAGTAGGGTTTCTATAGTACAATGAAAGTGGAATTCTAATTGTATATAGGCCAAAGGATTAATGGCAAAAGGAGGAGAAGATCATGGAAGACTAAGGAAAAGAAGAAAATAAATAATTAAAAATTTTCAATTGAGGAACAAATTAAATTAAAGATAGTACCATGTTATAAGTGACATGAGAAAAGAGATATGAAGAGAGACTATTCATATATAAATTATTGAGAATTGAAAGAGTAACCTTTTCATTTATAAAAATATTATTATTGACAAGAGGAAGAGAAAACCCTAGAATTTATGTATTGAAGAAAAGGAGTACGTAAGGTTATATAGAAAAGAGGAAGAAGTGGAGATCGTGGAGGAAGAATAAGGACATGGAAAGAATAAATGTAAAATAGTCTTGGTGGGCTCAATGGACTATTCTAACACTACCTCTCAAGCTGGAGCATTAATAATTATAATTTAATAGTTACATCTATGTATTAATATCTTATATATAGATGCTAAGTAATGGATATAGAATATAATTATACATGTGTTACTGACTCATTATGACATTTATAATATTTTATTATTTAAGTCTTAATGTAGTTTATTTATTTTATTTATATAATGAGACTAATCATATTTGACTTTTATGAAGTCAAGTGATGATTCTCTCATATTTTCTTGAAAATTATTTAATTATAAGGACCTAGGTGAGTTTATATTGTGAGTTGGAAGTAATGAATAAAGCTCAAATCTTTAGCCTAATAAAAAGCTCGTCTTATGGAGAAAGTCGGCCTAATATGTTGATGGGCCTGGGAGAGGACGTCACATTGGCTTAGCTCATTTGGACATAGAATGACTATCTTAGATGAGATTAAAGTTGTCCATCTTAAGGTGCCCTAAGATGAGATTAAGAGAAGGATTAAAGCACTACCCTCATAGAAGAATCTTGGCCGTTCACCAAGAGAGCCAGTTATTAATCATAACTATCTATTAAAGGGGTCTTATTCTCGAGAGGATTAAGACATCTTGCTCTCCTCTTAGAAGGTTTTTTTACTCTCTCTAGTAGTGGCTAGTCGAAGAAAAAAAGAGAGAAATTAAGGCCTAGTCAACAGCATTCTTATATTAAAATCGTCGTGGAGAAGAGATTACTTGGAGTGCATCAAGATTGTTATAGATCAAGCACCACTTGCCCTAAGCTTAGTGCACAACAAGATTTGTGCAAGATCTAAATCTAGGATATTTTCATAATCATCTCCATGAATAGACTAACTCTTAGTTTGAACTAATTTTATCTTCAATAATTCTATCATTTATTATCTTCAGTTTACATTAATTTTAATTTTTAAGTCTTGAACCTGAAATCTCAAAATTAAAGTTTGATCATTGAAGAGGTTAATATTTAATTTTCTCTTTCAATGTCAATTCTCTTCATGTTTTCATTATTAGAATGCCTTCATCATGATCTTTAAGTGTAACTCAGTACATCTCTCTAATCATCTCATCTTTCATATTTGTTCCCCTCAATTACACATTTCTAATACATAATTTAAACTTCTAACTGTCCTTGTGATCGACTTAACTATTTACCAACACACCCTCATATTCCTATGTTAATTTATGATCTATAAATTTAAATTTGCTTATATATGGTTTAACTATAATGATAGTTTTATGTGATCAACTGGTGTATAAAGAAAAGATTTAGATGAAATTTCTAGGTCCAGATTTTCATTGAAAATTAGGGGAAATGAAATATTACTCATGTGGATGATTAAATATTTGGATTATACAATAAAATTATAATATGATGAAATGAGTTATAAAAATGTGTTCAAACAGTGGAAATCTGTTTAGTCACCTTGTTTTTCAAGAACATCCAGCATTTTCCCTCCTTGATCATTACATCATTGCTCTGGTTTTGTCATGTTCACTTTCCAAACATTCTTATTCATGTGGCACTAACTGCTACAACTTCAACTATTAAAATATTGTGAGTAGGTGTTTCTGCAGATCGTCAGTCTCCTATTTCTAACGAATTTACTCTACTATTCCTGTAGCACCTTAGTTATTATTTTATCTTCTATAAGGCACACCTCTTCTGTAGAGGCAGGTAGTCACCCAACCACTAAGATTTGGTTTAGTGAGGGGGGTGAGCCCTAGACTATATCAATGGAAAGATGTCCATATGTTGTATGAGTTGGAATCATAGAAAAGATTGATAGATCCTTCTGCATAATTAAGTTTTCATTGCAAGTTTTCTTTCTCAGTTGTCATAGGGTCATGCATGCAAGCATTGGCATCAACTCCCACTCCCCATCAAGCTCAATCTTATGCCTTTTTTTCCTTGTCACTAGCCAAATGACATGTGGCACATTTAGTGAGAAGTCTATGGGTGTCAATGATCCATATTAGCCTACTGGAAGTTGTGGGCTAGCAAAGTGCATGTTTTAGGTTTCACAAAACATCAAGAAAGGTATGTAACATACCCTTCAAAGCCCTCCTCAGATTGGCAGTCCATGTCTTCCAATGAAAGAAGAGAGGCTATGGGGTTGGGCAGCTCACTATCATCTTTCAACTTTCTAGAGAATTGGAGCCATAGTAGCACTCGTCATTCCACTCCTCACATACTCAACAGTGAACCCTCATTCAGATATTCCTGTCTCCACCTCTGTTAGAGTCTATCTCCCTTTGAATATTCCTAGTCATTTGTTTATTCACGAATGTATTTTCCATTGCCACTTACACCGTGGAATGATCTCCACCCTTATACTTAACTACATTTATACCCTTGACATCATGTGTCACATTTACTTATTCATCCTCTCCCTCTCCTACTCTCTCTCTCTCCCTACTTTTCACTCAATCATAGCTTCCTATGTGTGAAGTTTGAACATGTAGGTATCCGTGACATGGGTTTCATCATCACAATAAATATGGATCCTTTATACTTACCTCCTTTCTTCCCTATCATCTTGAAAGTTTCTTCATGGTGGCTAGTGAGCTTCTATATCTTCTTTGCAATGCTCCCACACCCATGTAGTCATGATATTTACACATAACGAACAGAATTTTGACATCAGATATCTAAGTACTTGCCCAATTGCATGTTTGATGGAAACATCTGTCACCCAGAGAACATTGTGCATGAAGCTTCTACCTCAAGTAAATGATATCACATATTTCCCTATTTTTTTTGGAATTGAAACTTACTCAGTCATATTTTTCTGGAATATTCGGACTATTTCTGGAATTTAGAGAATTCATTTATCAGGGTTCATATACATTTGTTGATACAATCTTTTGTCATTATCCACCTTTACTCATTTCATTTATATATGATTTTAGAGCATTTGAAATCTTTTTTGAAGACCACTTTTTTTCATAAGTTTTGCTCTTAAAACATTATTTTCATTGCATCCAAATGGTCAAAAACTTCTTATTATTTGGTATAATTGATAAGTTCAAAACTAAATGTGTGGCCAGTAAGAAGATCTAATCAAGTGAATTATAGAGGTCAGTAACTGCAAAGTCTCATAAGGAATAGCCTATGATTTAGAAAAAAGTTATTTATTTTATTATGTACTTTTGATTTACTATTATGTGAGTTTAAATTTCTCTTAATTTAACTTTAGGAAATAGATGTGTTGTTCTGGGTGTGATTTATGGTTTCAATGTCACAGATTTTGTGGCCAAAAAGGTAGTCAAAGTGAAGAAATTTTTTGGTTTGCTGAAGGTGGTGGCATAGGTTCTTGATGTCCATTAGTTGTTGCTAATTAAGAGATAATCAAAATACCATTTATATGTTGAATTCTATGGATATGCAATGAGATTTATAGTGGAATTCAAGTTGATCCTTACGGAATTAACTAATCATATGCGATTTTTTTTATGGTTTTTATGATTGAGTTTAAGGAGAAATAGATGAGAAGAGTAGAAGAAGGTTAACTCAGGAAAGTATGAGGAATAGAATCTTACCTTTCTGGTCTTTACCCTAGGCCAATCTCATTGCAAGTTGGTTATGGATATGCAATGAAGAAGTAGATGAGAAGAGTAGAAGAAGGTTAACTCAGGAAAGTATGAGGAATAGAATCTCACCTTTATGGTCTTTACCCTAGGCCAATCTCATTGCAAGTTGGTTATGGATATGTAATGAAGAAATAGATGAGAAGAGTAGAAGAAGGTTAACTTAGGAAAGTTTGAGGAATAAATCTCACCTTTATCAGATTTATATCACCAAGAGATGATGTTATATAATATGGTTGGAGTTTATATCTATGGATAAGAGTAATGATACAAAAGAAATCTTTACCCTAGGCCAATCTCGTCTCACACAAGAGGTCAATAAGAAAATAAAGAAGATTATGCTACTCTTAATTTACCTTTTAATCTCATTCCTAATATCATATCTTTTCTCTCCGCCTTGATCTCTTGTTCAACCTTGAGGAATCAAAGGATCAAAAGATGATCAATAGATAGAGAAGAAGATTAATAACTATTCTAGGTGATCTCTCTCTCTAGATCAACCTAGTTTTACTCGAGGGGTCAATAGTAAGAGATACCCTAATCTAATCTCCTTTTAACTCTACTTTGTGTCACTCAAGAGATCGGTAGGTGTAGATGATATGAAGGAAACGGAATAAATATTCATTCAAGCAGCAAGATCAAATATATTGAAAATACTTGACCAAAACAAGTGTTTTCTTCGGGAATAAACATTGATCTTGCTTCCTCCCTCTAGATGTTGGATGAATCCTCCAGAATGTAAGGTCGCTCCTGTCCTCTTGACCATATCATTCTCTCTCCTCTAGGGGCTGTTTATATCCTAACCATTGGATGAAGAGAGAGAGACTGCAATCTCAACCGTTTAGGCTTATCCTCCCTCCTAGGGTTTGGTCTTCTCTCTCTTCATAGATGGCTGGCTGTCCCTTTTCCTTCATGACTAGGCGTCCTCCTTCTTTGATGTCTAGCTGTCCACCTTCCTTGGATGGTTGGCTGTACACCTTCCTTGGATGGCTGGCCATCCACCTTGGATAGTTGACTATGGTGGCAACCCATGTGAGAGAGCTGTGGCCTCTCATAGACTGCCATGTGTCCTCTTAGGTGGAAGAGAGAGAGACAAAGAAAGAAAGAGTGGGCCGCCCTATCTATCTAGGGGTGGCTGCATTAAATAGGGGCGCCTCACCTTATTTAATTGACACATAACTTCCTTTTATGGGCTACCCAATAGGCCCATTGCCCCATTGGCCCCTTCTTTAGTTTCTTGAAAAATAAGATAAATTAAGTAGGCCATGATAAATGAAATAAAGATACTTAGGAAATAGGAAAGTCAACTCTCACTTGAGAAACTAGTCTACTCATGTTGTGAATGCACAAAAATATTCTTCAAATTACCTTAACTATAATGTCCATGCTAAATCCAAAATCTATAGAACTAGATTCAATAACATGTTAAGTATAGTTGATTAAATATATTAAGTATGATTAGGATGTTATTAATTCTAATTTGCCTTTCGTCATTGGCAGCATCCCTACTCCCTCCGAGATTATGACAAGCCCATGGCCATTATGAATTAGAGGCTCATCTTGGTTGTAGAGTTCAGCCAGAACCGCTGGGCACGAAACCCCCTCCTGCCTGCCCTGGGCCCACTCTTGAAGTCGATGTCGCCAACGCTCACTGTTATTGCAGATGATTGGATGAGGGAATTGGGCTATTGTCTACTTGGAGGCGCTGGAGAAGGTGAATGTTCACGATCACATTTCTGGAGTACAGGGATACAATCCACAAGTTTGTGACTCCGAAGGTGATGCTGAGGACACTGCAGGCAAAGGCCTGTGCATCAGGTCCGGGAGACCGGACGTAGCGATCGCGGCGCCTCTCGGTGCCGTGTTAGCGGCGGCTCCTGACTCCCGGCGCGCGGCACAATACTGGGAGAGAGTCGCGGCGCCCCTCGGACGCCGCCGACACGGTTTAGAACGCCGCGCTCACGGTGCCTCACGGTGCCACGCTGTAGCGGTTTCTGATGTTCCGCTCGTGGCGCCTCCTCGGGCACCGCGTTAACGGTTTCCGCACCTACGCTGGGTGGTTTTCGGATGCCGCGTCAGCGACGTCCCCACACTTCCTGGGGATCGTAATAAATAATAAAAAAGGAGAAGGGAGGCCCATATTAAGGACAGCCCATAACGGGCAGGTCATGCGACCGGCCCACTCGAAAACTATAAAATAATGTTATAATCTGGAATACAAAATTTTGAACGATTATTTTTTTAATTACATAAGGTGGTTTTATATCTAATTAAGGGTTGTATTTGACTTTATACTTAGATAAATGAGATTAACATTATTCACCTATGTGGGATTGTTATGCTTGTATCTAAATGGGTGAAATGGTTATGTTTGCATATTAAATATGCAGTGTTCAAGTACCGAATGGTACAATATTTCATAGACTTTTATGTAGGTGTAATTAGTTTCATGTTCATTCAATAATACTATATGACTTCACCTACCTACAAAGAGTTATAATGATACGTCTGTTAGATTTAAAAGTTGACATAAGTGAGATATATTTTCATTCAAGAGAAGGAAATGTCATTAGAGTGCTAATATTAAATGGAGAAAATTTCTTAGAATGTCAAGAAGTAGCATTGTTTAATTTGGGCATGATGTAAGTAGATCTATGCTTTTGAGCATTGTTTAATATTAAATAGAAGTATTGTTTAATGGAACTATTATTGTTTAAATGGTACATTCACTCAAGAAAACAATGCAGATGTAAAGGTCTTTTATGAAAAATGGGAAAGGTTCAACATGTTGACTCTATCATTCTTGTTACCACATGTGTGTAGAGATATTAGAGGTCTTGTGACTTTTGATACTTTGGCAACCATTTACTCGAATATGATAGAACAAGAATTTGTTAGATGTAATAAAGTTAAACTATGTGCCTTGATACAAAGGTTTGCCTCCATATGCTACATAGGAAAGAGAAATATATGAGAGTATATAGTGGACATGCTTGACATTGTGGGGAAATTAAATGACATGAAGATCACCATTTGTGGAACATTTTTGGTTCATTTCATCTTGTGAACATTATTGACTAAATACGATCTCTTTAATGTCTCCTACAACACACAAGGATAAATGGTCAAACAATGATATTATGACCAAGTGTGTTAAGGAGTAAGAGAGGCAAGCTACTAGTTCTTTGGGTTAGAAATTATGTGAATTTAGCCACTCAAAGTGTGAAGACTTGGGCATCCAAATGTTAGAAGGCTAAGCAAAATAGAAACATAAACTAGGTGTGGTCCAAAACTCACTCATAAGGTCAAGTATTTCTTCTAAAAAAGCATTGTCATTTGAAGAAGGTTTGCACAAAACATAGAGAATAGTTGATCAAGCTTAATTCAAATAATTTTGTTTCTACCATGACTCATGAATCAAGTTTAAATTCTATTCCTAAGATGAGTTGGTGAACTGATTTAGGTGTCAAAATGCACATATCTACAACTTTGTGGGGGTTTATGATAAGGCGGTGATGACTTATTAATTACATGATAAAATAATTAATATTTTATAGATTATTTAATTTACATAAATATTTTCAAATTACTTTAATCTAGAAAATGATATTAACTTATTTATATGATTATATTATTAATTTCTAAAAATTATGTGATGAAATTGACCAGGAAATATTTTGATAGGTTCTACTAATATTTAATATTATTAGTAAAATGCTTCTATGCTAATTTCATTTCTTTGTGAATTTTTTATATTATTATGATAAATAATAATATAATAAAAAAATAAAATACGAGACTGATTTCTTTTTTCTAGGTTTTCTACATCAACAAAGATATGTAACGAATACATCAAGCAACATAACAAATGATTTGGGAAAATTGATGGAATTAACATACAAGAAGATGGAAAAATGATGGGGAAGGAAAAATGGGGCATCTTCAATCAATCTATTACTTCTCATATCTAGTTTTCATCTCCTCTGATGGCAACAATGTTAGATTCACTCCAATCATCCATCCAATACAAATGATGGATATCGTCTCAATTTCTCCTTGATTTAGCTGCTAAAGAAGCTGAACTTTATCCATGAACTCATCCCATTTTTTGCTTGATACAAATGACAAAAAATTTCTTCTAATAATCCTTCTTTGAATGCCATGACATTTAAGTGTCGAATCACTGTTTGTCAATTGGTTCCAGCAAGTGACAATTCTTGGGATCATCACTCATTGATAAGAGATTGTGTAGGAATCTATTTAGTACACTACACTTACACAAATCAATTGAATAGAAATTTGATTATTGACCATTCTATCCATTCCTTAGTAAAATTTGAATCTTTCCATGAATTTCTTTTTTATTTATAAAATATTCTATTCAGTTCTATATTATATTATGAACAATTTCTCTTTTGACATAAAAGTTTATTTTAAAGTATTTTGGCTTTGATGTTGAGAAATACAAGTTGACATATTTTTGGTGACTTGAATTCAGAGGTGTTCTTTGTGGGCTGATGTTGGTTGATGTCATAATCAATAATTTCTTATTTTAAAATTATTTTTTTACTTTTTTATAATTAAAAATTATAAACAATTAATCTGTCAATTAGAAATTATAAATATAATTAAATATTTTTTATCTTCCTTGTGTTTGACTTGGAAACCTTATAAAGTTAACATATTTTAAATTAGTTTATTTTTCTAGCATTTATAAATTATAAATTTGGTAAAATTTTATATGCCAACATTTGTTTTCTATCATTTTTTACAATGACAAAAAAAATTCAGTTAGGCATATGATAGCTCAAGCAATAATTATGTTAAAGGGGTGAGAAGATTATTATTTAAAGCCCAAGGAATATAGAAATAAGATAAGTACATAGTTAATACTCTGCTCATGTATTTACAAATGATGGTTTATGAATTATATCATTTCCCTATTTTCTATTAGGATGGGAGCATCAAGATTAATGAGAAGAGACATAAATGATTAATAATTGTTGGAGGGAAAAGGATTCATCAATAATCATGATGCATAATTATGAGCATATATTTATTCCTAATTTCATCATGGACAATTGAAGAATTAGTGAACATAAAAAGGTAAGATAGTAAAATTAACTTGTTATTTTGCAGATTGAGAGGAGCATAAGGGGTATGCCTACAATAGGGCATATGATCCTAAAAGAGGACCGGCTGCTAGCTTACCCTCTTTTTCCATGATCACCTCTCCCTCTTCCCCTGTTGGACACGATTCTCTCCTCTTGTGACATCAGCCTCCTCTCCCATTCTCCCTTAGTGCCACCTGCACACCATAGGTGGGCCAACTCTTCCCTACTTTCCCTCCTAGCAGTGACAATGTTAGACACAATCATGGATCTTCTCCCTTGGCATAGAAAGAAGAGGATCAACCATTTGAGCCTCCTACACATGGCTGCCATATGCTCCCCATATCTGTCAAAACAAGAGGGAGAAGATATGAGTTTGTTTCTATTTTCATTCCATTTCCTACATTGTAAGTGAACTTTGATTTTAGTTTGATGTAATTTTCATTTTCATGAGCTCTATGCTTCTTTCTAGTTCAATGAGTTGATTTTATCAATTCATTGAAGGATTAGACTTAATCTGTGATTTTTGTGATCATGAAGATCATAGGGAGATAGAAAAAAGGATTAATTGATTGAATAAGGAGATAGTGAGCATCACCATCAGAATTAGTGAAATGCTAGTGTGGACATTGTGATTTCAAATCCTCCTTAAGTTTGACCTAGTTTTCCACTAATTTTCTAAGAAAACTAACCTCCTAAAATAAATTTATAAATGTAAAATTATTTAAGAAAATATAAAAATATCACAACCCATTGGCAAGTCACCACTCGACAGTTGACTTGGAGGGGTACCATGGTTGAGTGGGTAGACTCAAACTAGGGGGAGCCATGAGCTGGAGCTCGAGTGGTGAGGGACTCACTTCATACACATGTGTATCACTCCTCTATCATGTCCTAGTGGCCAATTGGTTATGGAGCAAGGAGCATCATACACACATGTGCATCTGAGGGCAGACCACTTATTTACCTTCTCCCAATATGATCTTAAGTGTTAGTTTATTTCAACAGTAGGGATCTCTATTAAAACACTGTAACTTTGATTTTTATTCAGCTCAATTGTCAAAATATTTTTCAATTGTAGGACTAAATATTTTGATTTAGACAACTATCTAGAGCGTGGTGTCATCTAATGTTGTTTAGTAAGTCACGTCATTAGATAAGCCAAATCTTGTAGTAGATGAGCCACCACGATACCAAATGTGTAAAGCAATCTATTAGTGGTTCATAAATATGACATTACTTAATATGCATATGGCCTTAAATGATGATCTGACAACTAAAAAGGTGCCAAAGTGATAATTCTAAATTAGTAATTAAATCTATGCATTAATATTTCATATACAGATGTTAATTAATAAATAAATAATATAATTATACATATATTATCAACTCATTATGACATTTATAATGTTTTATCATTTAATTCCTAATGCATATTATTTTACTTATTTTATTAATACTATAAGACTAATCCCACTTGACTTTTATAAAGTCAAGTGGTGATTCTCTCATATTTTCTTGATAATTATTTGATTACAAGTACTTAGGTGATCTCTTATTATAAGTTAGAAGTAATGGAAGAAGCTCAAGTCATATAGAGAGAGGCGGCCTAATATATTTATGGGCCCAAGAGAGAACATCATTTTGGGATTAGCCTTAAGAGAGGATTAAGACATTTTATAGTGGCTAACCTCCTAAAATCTTGAGATTAAATATATTTTATATTTAAGTCTTAAGAGAGGATTAAGACATTTTGTCCCCCTCTTAGAGAGTTTTTTGGCTCTCTCCCTAGTAATGGCTAGCTGAAGGAAATAAAAGAGAAATCAAAGCTTGATCAAAAGCTATCTCGTGCTGAAGATCATCATAGAGAAGAGATTACTTAGAGTGCATCAAGATCATCTTAGATCAAGTATCACTTGGCCTAAGATTGACACACAACGAGGTTTTTGCAAGATTTAGATTTGAGGCATCCTTGTAATCCTCTCTATGAATAGATTAAATTTTAATTCAAACTAATTTTATTATCTATTTCATCATTTCATTGTGTTAGATTTATTTTCTCCCTTTCATTATACTTTTCATAACTCTTGTCTTCACCTTTTACATTTAATTCTACCCTTTGATAATCTCTCATATATATATATATATATAAGAAATAAAATATATAAAATTCATACTCTTATTACCCACACTCCTTAAGGATTGACTTTTACTAATCCCACATAGAAGAGTAAGGTTTTATAAATATTATTTGCATGAACTTGATTCCATTACAATGATATATTTAAACTTCAAATCGAGTCCATTAAATTTGCACCATTGTTAGGGAGCTAAGTGTCATTGAGAGAATTAGGATTTTGTATTTTTCTTTCATTTTTTATTTATTTTTTCTGTCATTTTTCCTTTAGTTGGATTCGTGACAACTCAACAAAGGTCAACACTTCTTATTTTTTCTTTTCTATAACCTTTCTTTCATTATAGAAATTCATGAAAAGAGGCCTTCAAAAGGTAGATCTCTCACTTGAACCCTTTGATTATTTATGTACTGTACTAGACTAAGAAACCAAATTTAGTGGACCTAGACTCATTAAGAAGATCTACTACTCTTGAGAATAGAAGTAATTGTGAAGAGATAGACCCACCACATAACCTACCATAGAACCCAAGGAATAGAGATTTACCTCAAAACTATGATGATAGAAGAATGAAAATGAGAAAAGATTATAATCCTATGGAGAGTAAACCAAGCACTAAAATTGAGCAGCTCTAGTAAGGGCTTCGCAGGCTTCCTCTAGATGGTCATGGTGGTTCTTGACAAACCGGTAGGCAGCTAGTAGATACCTCGGTCCCTATTGTTTCACCGAGTGAGTTTTAAGATAGAACATGCATTTAAACGAGTGTTACGTTTCAAAAATGTATGAATGCCATGTTTATTAAATTAGTGGGTAATAAATTGAAATTTGATAGATAATAAATTGAAATTAGTGTACCATTAAGCTCATCCATGTCGACAGGAAAATGAAAACCCAGAAATAGAGCATTGTAGCGGTGGCAAACCTGGCAGCCAAATCCTTTCCGGGGAGGTCGCTGGCCGGATAAGCAGGTGGAGGAAAAGGAAACGGTTCTCGGAGACTGGCCTGGCTTCCTTAGGCCGGCCTCCTCCCTCCTATAAATCTTCCCCTCCGAATAAATGGGGTAGGGAAATATCCGTCCACGAGTTTTGATTGCAAAAGGACGTTCGTAGAAGTAAGACAGGCTGTTTCTTTGACTTTTGGTGTCCTGTTAACCCTTATATGCAAAACACCGTAGGTTGCCAGGATGGCCCCGAAGCCCCCAGACCCTATGGCAAGTCTTTACGAGACCACCCTGGTCGCTCTAGGGACAGAGCCGCACCTAGTTGAAAAAATCGTCGTCTCCTTGTCGTAGTTCCTCTCTCTTCCCTTGCACCCTCTCTCTCTCTCTCTCTCTCTCTAGTTCCAATCCAAAGGTGTAACAAGCTGGCCAGCCAGTAGCCTTGCCCTGACACTTCTCCGGTCTAGGACAGGGCCCAGAATCTTCCTGAATCCTCGACTACAATGCATGTGTGGCATGATATGGTTAGGCAGATAAAATGGTTGCTTGTTTATATGTCATCGGTCACTAATTGTTACGGGTGAGGTGGACGGGATGGACACGAGGGTGCCATCGGGGCTTCGTTTTACCCGGTCACACACGGCACGAGGGCATCACACCATGAAGATTTTCCAAATGCCCGCTCTCCGCTGAGAGAGAGAGAAAGAGAGAGACAGACAAATAGAGATAGAGACAGATTAATAGAGATAGAGACAGATAAATAGAGACAGAGACAAAGACAGACAGACAGAGGGACGGACAGACATATAAGATATTTGTAGTCAGGCCGGAGGTTAGTTTTACCTTCACACTAATCATCTCCAGATAGGATGAGGAGACACGCTCATCTGCATTAATCGCTACCTACAACATGCCCATGTTGCCTATCTTGGTGCTGTGGCATATCACCCTTGTAGTGCCTCTACAGGCTGTGTCACATAGCTTGGCCTCGGATGGCAGTGTGCTTGCATCGCCTGAACCATCCTGCGGTGTGCTGTATTGTATCGTGCTGTAGGCCGGGCACGTTGTGGCACCATCATGCCGACTTGTGTCGGAAACCTTTCAGGGAAAGCTCCCCTGAACCTCCTTCCTTAGTATTACTTGTGTTCGCTTGGAGCTCTTTCAATTTTGATGTTAGCAGAATAAATAAAAAAAATGGGTACTTTATATTTTTATGTATGTCACACGAATATTAATTTTTATCAACTTACTATTAGAAAACCTAGAAAAGTCTATTGTGATGTTGAATGACCACATCTGAAGAGAGTCCAATTTCAAAGTGACCACACACCACATTTTGGGCAAAATAATAATGTTACATTCCCGAACTATGTTGCATGACCACTAAAGTATTTAAAAAATCATAGACTAACCATTGTATTTTTTTATAGATATTAGAGAGATATTTTTTAATTTTTTTTCTTCTGTTATTTAAAAAAAAGACCCATGAGTCATATGCCAAATGCATTTAGTTTGAAGAAAACTTTTGTTCCTAAGTCTCATCAGGTATATTACAAAAAAGAGAGAAGACAAGGTGGTACAGTCTTTATCAATTTGTCATGAGGCACCTCATGAGTAGCTACTGGAAAGCAAGAACTGACCATGGCAAACATTTGAGCAACTAATTTAAGCTCCAATAGTAGGAAAAAAAATATTGACCTATATGAGAATGTACTTCAGCATTATCGTTGGAGTACCTAGAATAATATATCGGGGCCAAATGTAGATTATTAAATGATCAACCTACTAAAATTAAGCTTTCACATTAATGACCAACAACTTTCCTAGCATAAGGAATCAATGGATTGAATACTGAAACCATTTATCTTTTTTCTACATTGAACAAGGCTCCTAATTGTATTGAGTGCAAATAAAGTGAGTCCAAGAATGTGCTCAATCCAACCTAAAATCAACCTTTAGAACAAGTAATTTTCGGTACTTGAGGTAACCAAGATTTACAAGTTTATAAAAGCTAGCTATATCCTTGTGCTCAGATTCTGTACGCAAAAAGAAAAAGAAGAGATAAAAAAAGTATATCAGGCCTAAATTGTTGAACCACCTTGTCAATAAAAGGTTTCAAATTTACTGTCACAAGTCATCTAATGCACAGGACTCACTTAGCTTGTACAGACGTACAAAACTTTAACCAAATCCAAAGTTCAAATAGATAAAGCAAGCCCTCACTCTTGGTTTCACATGTAGGCTTTATAAATCAACATATAGTTGGTTTCTATCTTAAAAACTTCTTTAAAAGGTGATATATCGTGCTTGACACTGATGAAATGTTGACCAGAGCTAAAAACTTGTTGAAATTGATCCTTATTGAGCTACAGCTGATAGAAAAGGCTAAACTGAATGATATAATTGTCATCATAAAATAATCAAAATTAACGTAGAGATAAGGAACAAAGGTTATTTTAAATATCAAGTTAGAAGTAAAAAAAAATATAATGTGCGTAGCTCTTAACACAAAATGGTCGTAATGGAATTTAAGTCTTTATATCCGCCCTAATTGAAGCTAACACGGGTTGATCATGCTCAAATTTCAATTAGATGTTTAATTCATTTGTATGTATGTTTTGTTATCTTATAACTCGATACTACCAGAAGCAAATTGTACATATAAATGACTGTCAGTATTCAGAGTACCTAGATACAAAGAGAAAAGTAGAGGCACGGAGATTGATGGATAAACAGATCTCAGATGAAGCTATACATGATGTATGTGTATATACTGGGCGAGAATGAGTGAGCGAACGGGATGGGTTCACACATCTTGTCCCTAGAGTATGTCCCTCACAATGTCTAAAATGTTTTAATGTGGTCATTTGACCATTAAGTCTACGTTAGTCACATAAGATATCTCCTGGTAGTATTAAAGATTTATTAAAACATAGAAATGTTCTTCCTACGACCTTTCTAAAGCTTATAACTTTAATTATTTTTTACTAATGATATCATGGAACGTTGAGAATAAAGCATTTACAATGATTTATCGTAACTGCACTAAAATTGACCAATTACGCATTTATGATTCAATGTTTAGTCAAACTACATGGCGCATGCTTTTGTTATATTGTGTTATATCGTAACTTGATACTAATACAAACAAATGGTGCATCTAAATGACAGTCATATTGAGAGTAGCTAGATAAAAAGAGAGGAAAACAGTGGCATGGAGATTGATTGATAGACATCTCTCAAATAAATCTACACATGACACATGTGTGCATACTGAACGAGAATGAGTGAGTAAATGGGGTCGGCACATGTTATTCCTGGAGTATTTCACTAACAATATCTAAACAGTTCTAATGAGGTCGTGTGACCACTAAGTCTACATTAATCACATACGACACCTGGTAGCACTCTAGATTTATGAAAACATAAAATGTTCTTTCTACAGCCTTTCTAGAGCTTATAACTTTCACTACTTTTTACTCTAAATGAACTACCAGATCAAGGTCTACTTAATGGACAAATATAGATCAAGCTGTTGATCATTTTATTTATCATCTTGATATTATTGCACAAAATCACGGTATCTTCGTGGAAACACCTATTTCGTCACTACAATTAACTTTTTTAGAATATTTTTGGAATTTAGAGAACTATTTTTCACTATTTATAGAGTTTTAGAATGCATATGTTCTCATCATCAAACTTCACTCATTTCATTTCTCTGTGATTTTAAACGTTTCAGAATCTTTTCAAAACTCCTGCTTCTTCATAAGTTTTGCTCTTAGAAAAAAAATTTGGTTCCATCATTGAAAACCTCCTCCAATACTAGTAAGCATCATTGAAATACAAAAATAAAAATAAGGGACATCAGCTAGAAGAATATAACCAAAGGAACTACACATTTCAATATCTCATGGTCTCATAGAGAACAATCTATGCTTTAGAGAAAGTTCCTAGTTTCATTTTATACTCATCATTTACTCTTGTTGGGTATGAATTAGTCTTAATTTGACTTCAAGAGAGAGATGTGTTCTTCTGCCCGTGAGCTGTGGTGCCAACATTGCAGGTTTTGTGTCCCCGAACGCAGTCAAAGCGGGGAGCCTTCTTGAACCAGTGATGGTGGCACAGGTTCTGATATACCCTTCCTTCATTGGCACCATTCCTACTCACCAATGGATTAGACTGGTCAACTCCTATGACAAGCCAATGGGCATTATAGCTTGGAGACTCTTTTTGGGTGAAAAGTTCAGCCTGGACCACCCAGCCGCAAACCCCCTCCTGGCTGCCTCCCCAGGGGCTGCCGTTGAATTTGCAGAGCGTGACTGAATGAGGGACCGAGCCACCACCTACTTGGAGGAGTTGCGAAAAGTGAATGTGGACGTCTCAGCTCTGGAGTACAAGGACAGGCCATGAGTTTGTAACGCTGAAGGAGCTGCTGAGGACACCGCAGGCATAGATCTGTGAGGACATTCATATCTTGGCCAAGAAGTACATATCAATCAGGGGCCCATGAGTTATCCTACTAATTGGCTTGACTTGCAACAGTGAATCTTGAACTTCTCTCTTCCTTTAGTATTTCCATTTCCCCCTCTAGAAACCATAACTTGTTTTAAGGAAGCATGTTGTGGATTGATCGGTTTATGGTAAAATTTCTAACTTTATTTTTCCTGTTTTTATTCATCATCTGTTGAAACACCTTTCCAAATTGACTAGAGTTGATTAGTCTTTAGAATATGATATTATCAGTTAGACTGTCCTCTATGGGAGGCAAAAAATATCTGATTGAACACATCTATACACGTTTTATGTTAATTTAAATGTTCTTAACCTTCTAACTTTGAATAAGAATGGGGTTTCTTGGAGTTGATCCAATTAAATTTATTTTTTTTGTGAATCTATGCACTAAGACTTTTAATTTATTGACGATTCATGTAGAAAAGGAAGCCTAGATTCATTTGATGATTTTGGTATGATGGTATGATATCATCATAAAAAATAGCATTGTGTTTGAGAGGTAAAATGATGTCATAGTGATTCATTACTATCATTCTTTTTTAACTGAATTATTGTTTGAACACAAATGATATATGGAGTTTAAGGAGGGAGTTTAAGAAACTAGAGATGGTAGAGAGGTCAAGGATGATCGTTCATAATATTTTGCTCATTGGAACGAGCTAAATTTATAGGAAGTTTTGATCGGAAAACTTTTTCTCTCTTCTGTCATTTCTTCAGTGTTAACATTATAAAATTAAATAGGAATATGAACAGTCATAAATCAATACAATACGTTTAGCCATTAATTACTAAGATATATATCTGAAGGATTAACATATGCCTTGTAAGAATTTATTCTGATTAAGACATCTCTTAATAAAGTAAAAATTTTGTACTCAAGTCAACCCCCCCTTTCTGTACCTATGAGTGACCGAAAATTGAAGACATTGATGCATGAGATTTCACAATATCATCTTTTTTTTCTGAATCTGAAGTATGACTTGTTAGTTATTGGGTCAACTAATGAGTAGACACAATATTTTATAGTTAGTTTCTCTTGTTTAAAAGTATATAATGGCTTTATAGACTCATTAAGTTGACTCACATGACGTGTCCTATATATGCCTGTGGTCATTGCTAATGGAAAATGATCACACTATTGTGGTATATGGGTAAAGATGTTTGTAGTATGTTAATAGCTTAATGAACATGGTCGTTGACTCATGGCTTGAGAACACCTTGTTGGCCTCTTGGTGACAGCACAAAATCACAAAGGGGTTTAACTAGTCATTTTTTTCTCTTTGTAAATTCTAACTGTATATTTTATGCAAAATAAGAATTGTCAGCAAAATTACTCCACAAGTTTCTAGTGATTTGGACCTCCATACCTACATCTACTCTATTATACTCTGTCCCCAGGTTGCACTAAATACTGAAGTATTTACATGATGACTTCCATGTGTAGCAAAATACTGGGTTTTTCAGCTACAGTCAACCTTAGATTTTTCAAAATGCCCTCCTACAGTGTTGAGATCTAAGTGAGCTTTAATAAGAGAGAAGATCCCACTTCTCTCTTCTTAGATACAACTATCTTGGAGTAGTAAATTCCTTGTCGAAAACTGAAACAAGAACACACAACTTTGCTTCGAGGATTCGTGACCTTATCTAGCTGGCTCAATCAGGAACACAATTTTTCCTTCGTTCATCGTGGATTTCCCCTTTACGCAACAGATAACCAAAATGCAATGGGATGTTCAGGAGAGAAAAAAAGCTTCGTTGCTTCCATGAGATCTGTTAGAGACCATCGGCGTTGAAAATGAATGGAGGAGCTCCTTTCTTCGCTATAAACTCAACGGATCGCACACAATGCGGCTGGACAATTTATTGGCTTCTCTTGGTTTCAGTCGATCGGCGTTCCCTTCCCACAAAAGAGTGAGAGCAACAGAAGGTGATTGATGGGAAACCAGTTTCTCTTGCCTTTGTGGAATTGATCAGACGAATGTGACCTGACAAGAGCTTGGGTCGTTCTTCGCTTCGTGAGATTGAGCAAGTGGCTGTGGCGCTTGAAGAATGATCGATCAAGCGTTCGTCGGATTTGCCTCCGCACTAGCAGGTGACAACAAGAGAGAATGATTGAAAAGAATCAAAATATTCGCGTGATCGAGCCATGTCTACAGTAGACACGGGGGAGCTCGAACTCAGCCATGATGGCCAGTAAGCACCCTTCACTGTGTTAGGTGCCGGAGACCCAAGATTGGGGAGTGTCGAGAGGGCGAGTGCATGGTGGCGCTGTATGTCGTTCATCTCCTTTGCGATCAGCCAGAAGGGAGAGAGAAACGCTAAAAGCGATTAGGATTAAAAGCTTTCTTATATGTACATTTTTCTACTCTAAATGGGATTTATTTAAAGTCCAGATCGAATGTGGAATAACGGATAGATACGTTTATGCATTGTTTATTAAACCCGAGATGCAAAGTTCAGATCCAATTCGCCTTTAAATTAGAAACTCATTCATAGATCGACCTGTTATAGCTTTATATCCGGCCAAATTATAAAATATTCTCTTCAATTCCAGCCCCAAAAGCAAGATCCATTCCACATTTCTTTCAGGCCCAAAAACTCAGTAATCTCTTCAGATTCATGCCAAAGGATGTTAGAAACTCGCCGTAGAGACGACGGTAGTTAAAACGTCACCGGTGAGATCACCTTCTAAGTCACAGGAAAAACCCAGCAGGAGGAACAAGGAAGACTATCTAGCTCATTGAAAACCTCTTACAGCCCTCTTTAAATAAGGGAGCAACAAAAGGGGAAAAGGAATAACCGTAAGCAATAAGCAACCTCTTACAGCTCTAGGCAGGTGTGCCTCGAGACGTGCAAGGCTTATGCCGTTACACGAAAAGACGTGCAAGATGTGCAAGGTTCTCCGTTCACGACAATCTCCTCTTGAGCCTTGCTATACTTACCACGAACATCAACAAGCCCAATCTTGGCGCGAAACTCATGGAACTTGACTTTTTCGAGTGGCTTCGTCAGAACGTCTCCTAATTATTCTTCACTCCTGATGAACTCCACATTGATCTGACCCTTTTCTGCGGATTCTCGGACAAGATGATACTTCACTTCAATATGTTTGCTATGTCCATGGAGAACTGAGTTCTTGATCAACGCTATGACAAACTTGTTGTCCACCTTCAGGATCGGCACACTTGGTGCTGAGCCATACACCTTTACTAACACCTGAGCGAGCCACACACCCTGGCAAGCAGCATTGGCGGCCGCAATGTACTCTACCTCGCAGCTAGATTGAGCCACCACCTTCTGTTTCATTGACTACCAAGTAATTGGGCTGTTGGCCAAGAAGAAAATAACTCCAGTCGTGCTCTTCCGAGCATCAACATCACCAGCGAAGTCACTATCGCTGAACCTTGTCAGCTGGACTTGCTTCTCCTTTTTCCTTTCATACTTGAGACCCCAACTCTTGGTTCCCGCCACATAGCGAAGAATTTGCTTCACAGCAGCCAAGTGATCCTTTCGTGGCTCCTCTAGAAAACGACTCACATAGCCAACCGCAAATGCCAAATCTAGACGAGTATTGACTAGGTACCTGAGACTCCCCACGATGCTTCTGTATGCTGTCGCATCCACCAGTGGCTCCGTGCTCATCTTGCTCAGTTTTAGACATGTTGCCATTGGTACTTGACAGGGATTGTACCCTGCCATCCCGCTCTTCTTCAGAATCTTGGCGGCATAGGCTCCTTGGCTGATCGAGGTGCCCCTTGCACTCTGCCTGACTTCAATGCTAAGATAGTAGCGAAGCAGGCCGAGGTCGCTCATCTTGAATGCGTCAGCCATCTCTTTTTTGAAATGCTTGATGTAGTCGCAGCTGTCGCCGATGATCACCAGGTCATCGACGTACACCCCGACCACTAGCTGCGCCTCCCCATTCCACCTAGTGTAGATGGCATGTTTCAAGGGACTCCTCCTAAATCTAAACAACAGCAACGTTTCGTCCAACTTCGCATTCCAGGCCCTAGGCACCTGATGTAAGCCGTAGAGTGCCTTCTTCAGCTTGAATACCTTGTGCTCGTTGCCCGTGTTGATGAAACCAGCCGGCTGCTCCACGTACACCTCTTCCTTGAGATCGTCATTCAAGAATGCCGACTTGACATCCATGTGGTGCACCTCCCACCCCTTGTGCGTCGCGAGAGCAATGAGAAGGCGCACCGTGTCCAGCCGCGCCATAGGTGCGAACACCTCGTCGTAGTCGATCCCTTAACGTTACGCATAGCCCTTCACCACCAGGCGCATTTTGTACTTCGCCACGGCTCCGTTTTCATCCCGCTTCACCTTGTACACCCACTTCAACCTGATCGCCCGACGACCATGTGGGAGGTCTACCAGGGACCAGGTGCGGTTTTCCTCGATCGACGCCATCTCCTCCTCCATAGCCTTCCTCCAGCTCGGGTGGCCCTCTGCTTCAACAAAAGAGACCGGCTCATCAGAACTTACAATGTGCAGCTCCTTTGCAATTAACGCCCGCGACGCGAGACCACATGGCGAGGCCAGCCCAACGATGTTGTCGATCTTGCAGAACCGAAGTGGCGCATCATCGTGATTAGCATCCAGGTGGTCGATGTGGACACTCGGTGGAGAGGCGAACTCCACCTCCTCTCCTCCATCTTCAATCGGCGCTGCTCCCCCACTATAGTGCACAGACAGTGGCGACATCGGCTCCGGTCCCAGGGCATCATCATCAAGTACCTCGATGGCGCCATCGAGCTCTGGAGGTACCTGGTTCCTGACGGCATACTCCAATGTGAACATATCGTCGTGGCTGCCCACATCCCCTTGCTCCGCACCGCTGCCCCAGTCCCACTGGGCATTTTCGTCGAACACCACGTCCCGTGTCACATGGACACGCCTCGCGGTGGGATCGTAGGCTCGGTAGGCCTTTGATCCGTACTCGCAGCCGATGAAGATCATCTTGCGGCCGCGGTCCTCCAGCTTCTTGAGATGCGGTGTCGTGTTCAGGACGTAAGCAATGCATCTGAACACCTTCAAATGGTGCACCGCTGACTTCTTCCCGTGCCATACCTCGAAAGGCGTCATGCCGTCCACGCTCTTCGTGGGACACCGGTTCAGGATGTATACAGCAGTTGTCACTGCCTCACCCCAAAACCAGCCCGGCAGCCCCTTTGCCTTGAGCATGCTCCTCGCGGTTGCTATCATCGTGTCGTTCCTGCGCTCGACGATGCCATTCTGCTGCGGGCTGTATGGCGCCGTGTGTTCACGATGAATACCTTCTCCCGTGCAGTGCTCTGCGAACTCATGTGAGGTGAATTCGCCGCCCCGATCAGCACGGAGCGCTCCCAGATTCAGTCCTGACTCGCCTTCTGCGCGAGCCTTGATCTCCTTGATAGCCACCGCAGCACGGTCCTTTGAAGGCAGCATGGCCACCCACATGTACCGGCTTCAATCATCCACGAGCAGCAGGAAATACTTGTTGCCGTTTGGCGTTTCCGACGCAATCGGACCACAGAGGTCGCTGTGCACCAGCTCCAGAACACGCCGCACCCGGTACTCTCCCTGTTGGGGGAACGGCGACCGCTTTTGCTTGCCAGCGAGACACGCCTCACACAGCTGGTCCACCAGACCAACCGCCGGCCACCCGCACACCAGCTCCTCCTGAGCCATCTTCCGCAGCACGGTCATGTTGACATGGCCGAGGCGCGCGTGCCATTTCCAAGCTTCTTCGACTGCCCGCGCCTCCAAGCATACTTGCCGAACCAGCTTGGCGTGGAGAATGTACAGCCTGTTCTCTCCACGCATGACCTTTGCTAGGAGCCGTCCGCCTGGCTCATGGATCTTCATCGCCCCCTTCTCGATGTCAATATGGTACCCGGCCTCATCGAGTTGGCCGACGCTGACGATGTTCGTCGTCAGTCGGGGAATGTAATACACCCCCGCGAAGGACCGGTGCTTACCGTTCTTGCACAGAACACGATTGCCCCCCGGCCTTCGATCCGCGCCACCGAGTCGTCGCCGAACCGCACCGTCCCAAGTACCTTCGTGTCCAGCTCGGTGAAAGCTGTACGGGAACCCGACATGTGGTTCGTGGCGCCCGTGTCCACGACCCATGCCTCCTCATCACGCAGCTCCTCCTCTTCAAGGTGGGCGAACACCTTCTCTTCCCGTAGGTGGATCTAGGTCTGGGCGCCTGGCTTCCGCTCTTCTTTGGCGGCCCCTCCATTGACGGGGACCCCTTTTGCTCCTGGCGGCGGTGGGCTTGCACGTCGGAGCCAATCCTCTGCCTGCGGAGTCGCAGCAAAACGTGGTGGAGTGGAGGTTGGTGGCAGTGCCGTTGATCTGGCCGTCGTTGACTTCACGAGAAGGAGCGAGGCCTCCTCCTCATTCTGGACGACGTGGGCCTGCTCTTTCTTGGGCTTGGAGCGGCACTCGCGGGCCCAGTGGCCCAGCTTCCCGCATCTCCTGCACTCATCACCTCTGGGCCGGCCTGAGTTGCCCGTCAGGCCGCCTGATGACGAGCCCTTGTCGCTGCCACGGCCGCGCCCGCGCCCGCGCCCATGTCTGACACGGTGCGTCACGCTGCTGCTACCTCCACCACCAGTTTTCTCATTATCACGCTTCCTCCTCCGTGCATCCCACTCTTCCTCAGTCAAGTGCAGCTTGCCATCGTGGTGCATACCCGATGGCAGTTCCTTGAAGGCATCCTCCGCCGCCTTGAGCCGACCCTTCAAATCCGCGACAGTGAGCGTCGACACGTCGAGCAGCATCGTGATCGCGACCACGATCTGCCTGAAACGTTGGGGAACACTGCGGATTATCTTCTCCACTACCTGCGTCTCTTCGACCTTGTCGCCGAGGGTGTTGAGAGTCGACGCCATGCTGTTGAGACGCAACGCGTAGTCCTCAATAGACTCTCCCTCCTTGAACGTCGCCGAGTCGAACTGCCGCCACAAGTTCTGAGCCAACGCTTTCTTTACGCGGTCATCGCCGATCCGCATGGTGGCGATAGCCTCCCAGGCCTCCTTGGCCATCTCCTTGTTCGCGATCACCGGCCACATTTCCGGCGGCACGGCGCTGCAGAGCGCGTCGAGCGCCTGCATGTCTTCGTGGGGTTCGACGCCCCCTTTCTCAATGGCGGTCCAAAGCAACCGGGCTCTGAGCTTGACCTTCATGAGCAGTGCTCAGTCGGAGTAGTTGGTCTTGGTGAGCATTGGGAACCCGGTCCCAGCGCTCACCTCACGAATCACCCTCTGGACCACTCTGTCCTTTCCTCCTGCCATAGTGCGTCTCGATTGCGCGTTCTCGATTCCAACGGTTGTACCTTGCCGCGATCAAGTCCCGGCCCGCAACCTGGGAGCTCTGATACCACTTGTTAGAAACTCGCCGGAGAGACGACGGCAGTTAAGACGTCGCCAGCGAGATCACCTTCTGAGTCACAGGAAAAACCCAGTAGGAGGAACAAGGAAGACTATCTCGCTCATTGAAAACCTCTTACAGCCCTTTTTAAATAAGGGAGCAACAAAAGGGGAAAAGGAATAACCGTAAGTAATAAGCAACCTCTTACAGCTCTAGGCAGGTGTGCCTCGAGACGTGCAAGGCTTATGCCGTTACACGAAAAGACGTGCAAGACATGCAAGGCTCCCCGTTCACGACAAAGGAAAATCTATTTTACTTATCATTTAGGCCCGATCATGACTTTATTTCTCTTCCATTTATCCTGAATAACTGAGAATGAACTTCATAAATAGCTAGGATCACGCATGCATCTGCACGTTATGGTCATCATAAAGATCTTTAAATCATCCAACCTCATGTTATATTTACTCGCAGGAGATGATGATGCCCGGCCAGGGGGAGGAGTGCCCTGGCCTCCTCGACGAGCGAAATGACGCTCGCGGCGTGCCGGCTTATCCCGACCCTGCCGTTGATGACTCGGAAGCTCTTGTCATCCGTAGTCGTCTCCTCCACGCGCGCCAGCTGTACCGTCATTCCGTAGCGCTCGAACAGGAGAGTGGTCTCCGAGCTGGACTTCATCATCTGGATGGCTAACTCGATAGCGAACCTCCGCATTCTTGGGAATTTGACCGACGGCCGATGGTACCTCCAGCGTAGAGACCAGCCTCTCGGCCAGCTAGTTCTCTGTCACGTCGGCCGTTCGAAATTCCCTCGCCTGTTCTTCTGGACTGGAGAATTGCAAGTGTTGGGCGGCGAGTCCAATTGACGCCTCCAGCAACTTCCCTTCATGGGCCATTGCTGTTGCGTTTACCTGCAAGAGCCATAGTCCTCTGATCCTACAAACCGGCTGCGCGGGGACAAGGTGGTAATAATATTGAAGCAGTAGCATCCGCTTCGATCACGAATAACTTTAACTGTGAGAATGGCGGTGACGAAGACTCTGTTGAGTTGAGCGTGGAAGGCGGCGCCGCCTTACGCGCACAAGTTTCTTAAAATCCTCAATGAGTTGACTTGCAGTAGAGGGTCTTTCAGCGCGGCGACGAGACGGCCAACCACACAGGTTCAGCATCCGCTGGCAGTTTCTGGTACTATCCAGCGCCAGCATTGCTAGGGCTTCTCCGGCCTCCTTCGTCCGGTTGAAGAGGATGCAGAACAACCGCCGTAGCACCCCACCGGTGCCTCGTATTCTCTCCCTTGCCTCCTCGTCCATCGCCAAGCTTGTCGGTATCTCACTACACAGTTGTTGCAGGCCTGTGTACTGCTCTTCGTACTGTAATATCTCCCGGATGTTGCTGATGGTGATGACATTCTCGGATATTTCCCGCCGGAGCCGCAATCCCGTCGGACAGGTTGCCCTCGCCAACCTCTTTACCAGGTAGAGAGACTGGCTGAGGGCTGTGGTCTGGGCAGCCGTCAACTGATTCCTGAGTATCTTCTCGCCGTGGCCGATGAGATCAATGATCTTCGGCAGAAGTCCCGGAGTGCGCCAGATCTTGCCGCGGTTGTCGTGCTTTCGGAAGAGACTACTCAGTATCAGCAGACCAAGCAAATTCAGAGTAGAGTAATCGTTTGGTAACCCCTCGAACTTAGTGCCTTGGCTTGTGTCTAGAAGGGATATGATTAGACTCCATGGCACCGGGAATCTCGGTAATGGCTGGGTTCCTTTGAGCTTGGAGAGTATTTCGGCGGCCGAGAGCCGGATCTCGGCATCGGCAGGGTCCTTCCAGTTGAGCATCGCAATCAATCGCTCGATCATCTCCTCCGAGGTGCTCACCTTCCGAAGACTTTCGGCAGCAAAGTTTGCACTATTTGCGAACATAATGAGTTGCTCTTTCTCGAAATCAGAAACCAGAAGCTTCTTTGCGAAGGAGAGGAGGTCGATCTTTAGCCGGTCGATGATGCTGCCGTTGATGCACCTGGAGTAGGCGTCGAAGAAGAAGAGGCATACGTAGCGGTGGCCGTCAGATCCGAAACCGCATTCGTCGCTCACCCGCTGGAGAAGATTTTCGACGAATATCTTGAATATCCAGTATAACGTCTCTACGAGGCAGAGAACCTCCTCCGCCAGAGCCGTCGAGTAGAACACCATAAGCGCTCCCTCGCGGTTGCGTTCAGCAGCGTTGCCCTCCTCGACCTCGCCATAGTCCTGCGTGATGAGCCTCCAGAGCGACAGGCCGACGCAGGCCAACGTCGAAATCACCTGCACCCAGGGTAGAATCAGTATGATCTTGCTCAACCGGGAGATCGTACGAAGGTAAGCTAGCAGCGGCATGTCGCCGGACTCCCATGTCCGCGGACAAGGCGAGGGTGCGGTAGAGTGTGCACCAAAATGGATGGGATCGCCGTGGCCGGGCACCAACCCGTTCAGGTTCTTCGACCTGACAACATGTTCTCTTCTTGTGGTTAGATCATGCGTCAGACACCACTAAAATTGCCATTCAAATCTCTACAATAATTGGTAGAAAGAATACCCATAACATTTGAGTAGCCCAAAGATGATTGTTTTAAAAACTTTAGTCATTGGAGAATGCATAAATTTATAGAGAAATTTGGGTCGCGTATTTTTCATAGTTATTCAACGTTAAAAGAAAACGTAGCTAGAAATTCCAAGTGTCAAAAGCTGACAAGGCACATTTTTTTCTAATTTCTACTCAGCTCGCTGTGGACGCCGCCATGGATACCCAGAAGAGAGTTCGTAAGTTGCTGTCATCGTCGTCATCACGGCCACTTCCGCCGCTGCTGTGTTCACCTCCGCCTGTCACTCAAGAGGGGAGCTCGCTGCCATGCTCCCACTTCTGTGCTCTCCTCTGACTGTCACTCAAGAGTGGAGCTCGTTGCTTCCGCCGCTGTGCTGCATCGTCGTCTGCCGTGCTCGCCTCCGCTTGTCACATAAGGATTAACAATAATTATATTATATTTGTTCTAGTGTACTCAGTTTCCTACTAATTTTCCATTCTATAAAATGACTTATTCTAATAAATTAGAGGATTTGTCACCTAAATATGACAAGATAATCTCGGAAAATGACGCATAATTAGCTCTAAGAACTAGAAATTGACAAGTTTATGGTCCAAGTGCTCAGCTGAAGGGTTCATCAACATTTAAACTAGTTCATGGGGAAGTAAAATAATAAAAAAAAACGGAATAATCTACAAATAGAGAAAACCTTGGCAATATTGAAATGTAAAACTATAGAAATAAATAGTCAAACATGCCCCGTGAATCACTTACCCAATAGATTCATGGGTCATATCTATCGCCCACATCTCAAGCTTGCCACCAGATCCATCAACTTCCTTAAATGGAAATAATTGCCTGCTAGCAATGGTTGTTCGTTCAGTTAAATTCATGTGCATCTTCCAGCCACGCTAAATATTTCATACATATTGGGGGAGTTTATCCAATGAGGATCCCGATTTCTAGGTTTTTCCCTCTGGGATTTGAACGTATTGAAGAAAACTAGAGGTGTTGAGGTTTGGTTCCGGTCCGAACCGGAAAAGACCGGCCGGCCCAAAGCGGTCCGTCGCGCTTCAAAATTCAAATCGGCACACCCCTCAGGGAGCCGTTGGCGGTTGTCTACGTTCACTCCTTTAAAAGGTACCCCCACCCCAACAAAACTAACCTCACCGATTAGAGTGGGGTGAGCCTGACGTGAAAAGGGGTGACCACCGATGAGAGTGGGGTGAGATTAGTAATCTTCACCCAAATATTCATACGCCACCTGTCAAAGTCTTCTACACCCCCGAAACGCAACCTATTCTCGAACCTCTCGATGCCCGGTGTCAAGTCACTATTCTCACCCCCACGGAGCTAAATCTGCCGCCGTCTTCCAAATCAGCGGGGAGGGACGTTATCAGGTGGGGCCCACTGGCGCCGAACGACCAACCACAGAAGGGAGGAAGTGAGAGAGATAATAGGGAGAGAGGAGGGAGAGGAGAGAGAGAGAGAGAGAGGTGGGGTGGAGGAATCGCATGGCTCCACCAACGGTCGTTTGACTCCACTATTTTTCTGGCTTTTGTCGTTCGAATTCGAAACTATCTAAGAAGGCGGCCAGGGGGTGGCGGCTGTTCTCCGCGGCGGCGGCGGGGGGTACTCTGATCCGGTGCTTCTTCCTCGACTGCCGATGGGAGACGCAGCTTGCGTCGCACAGAGCTTCTGTCAGCCTCCTGCGGCTGCTGATCGGGAGGAGGAGGTGAGAAAGGAAGAGGAGGATCCACAGATTACTTTCCCTGCTTTTTTTTCCCGATTTTGTAAGCATTCGACGGCGCTACTGATCCTGGCGATTGTGATCTCTGTTCCTTCAAGGAGTTCCGATGATGGAATCGATTGAGTTCTTCCTTCGATCTCTGACCCAGCGTTTGAAAGGCATCGATTGTTTCGGTTCGTCCGCTGATTCTTATTATTTCGTCCTTCGATCCCCCGCCGATCTCGTGGTTTCGTCTCCATCTTCAGCAAGCTTGTCATCTTTTTTAGGGTTTGATCTTGTTTTTGTTCCAGTGCTGTCGCGCCTTGTTGATCCCCGCAACTGAAACCCTAATTTACCTGTCCTTGCGGCAGGAGAGCTCATTCCCCAGGTTAGAGGGCTCCATCTCCTTTGGAAGATACGTCTCCGAATCCTTGGACTGGGGGAAGTGGTCGTCCTTCCGCCAGAACAGGTACATCGAGGAGGCCGAGAAGTCCTCAAAGCCAGGCTCCGTCGCGCAGATGAAGGCGCACTTCGAGGCCCGCTTCAAGAGGATCGCCGCCATGAAGGCCGCTGCTCAGGCCGAGCAGGCAAGCTCCACTTTGGCACCTGGTGGCAGAGAAGAAGAAGAAGCCGCCTCCATGGATCCGGCTTCGGTCAATCCTCAGCCGGCCCAATTTCAGATCGAAGCGGCGGCCGGCGCCATGGAGCCAGAACCTGAGGCGGCCTCTTCTCCCCGGGAGCAGAGCTCTCCGGCGACTGGAAGGAGGGAAGAAGGCTGCCGAATGGGGAAGGATGAAGATCAGACCGCCAGTAGAGAGCCTTCACCAAAGACCTTACCCCCAGACGGCGAAATCAGAACAAAAGGAGACGGCATCCTCGTGGTAGCTCAGTCAAGAGCAATGAATGGAGATGAGGAGAATCAAGGCGACAGCGGCGTCTCCGATTCGGCCCCGAGAAGAAGCAGCCAAGCCATGAAACCGCCGCTGCAAGTGCGAACTCTGCATCTCCTTTCTGATCTTCTCTTCTTCTGGTCCGAACTGGTGAAGACTAACTCACGGCATTCTTCAGGAGAGCTCTGCTGCCAATCGGGAAGTTCCAGCTTCGGGTTCGAAGGGGAAGAAGCAGAGCCGCTTCATCTCTTCGAAATGGCCGCCGTTGTTCGGACAGGCTCCCACTGCGTCGTCACCTTCGTCCTCGACCCCGAGAAACCCTAGGAAGGAAAATCCTTCGAATCAGAGCGGCAAGAGGTCCTCGAAGGATCCAGTTTCCAAGTATCCACGGATAGCCAAGGAAACCCCGCCACCTTCGGCAGCGAGAACCGCTCCTGCAGACGAGAAAAATGGGGAGTCAAACCCTAACCTGATTTCTCCGGGGAGATCCGACTCCCCCATGAACCTGCTGAAGACCCCAACCAGGGTACGCTTCTCGCTGAAGACCTTCTATCGATCTCCTTCTGATCTGACGAGAGCTCCTGCTCGATCTGTTCATCTTGCAGTCTCCTACGGCTAGAATCGCCCCACAATCAGAAGCCAGAAGGTAGAACCCCTTTAATCTCAGGCCTCCATGGATGGACCAACCATCAGAACCAACCAGCCTGAGTCATTTCCTGAAGCTTTCAAATCTCCCTAATGCTTTCTGATCCAACTCCCCGCAGGACGGGCACGCCTTCTCAACCCAGTAGTAAAAAAGTTAACGTCGTGAGCCAATCGGTTTCAACCAGGTGCGTTCTTGCTGCTCTCGTGGGTCTGATCTCGCGGCATTGTAGAATCGAATTCCCCTCTTGAGATGCTTCTGATGATTCAAAGTGAAAACCTAGATCAGACCCTGCTGAATTTTTTTTGTTTTCCTGATGGCAGCTGCTGGAAATCTTCAAGCAGCGTCTGGAGGAGGCCCGCCCAGGTTGTGTGCTCTCCCTTCAGATTCAGGAGCGATGAGAGGGCGGAGAAGAGGAGAGAGGCAAGCCCTGTAACAGCACCACAGCTACTCCATATCAAGTTTTTCTTCACCGTTTTTGCAGAAATCCTCTTGAATCTCATGAAGATTGAGATCCGCAGAAATATTCCTTTTTATATATAATTTTTGGGTAGATTGGAAGTTTATCATGCATATTTTAAGATCACATTTTGATGATAATATGTTCATGGAGAGCGGAATCTATTTTCACAGATTCATATGAAATAACATTAGTCGAAGGTCCATTATTCTAGGTCCATAGCACATATCGAATGCATTTATGAAGAAATAATTCATTATTTGCAGTTTTTTCTTGAGCTCGAAAAGAAGCTCGATGCTGAGAAGTTGGAGAGCCAATCGAAGGCCAAGGTCAACGCCGAGCTCTGGTTTCTTCCAGTTTTCGTTGACTTTAGATCTGAATGTCATTATTTTGGGCAGGAAATAGCCGAAAATGAACTGAAGAAGCTACGGCAGGGCCTAGGGTTCAAGGCGAGACCAATGCCAGGATTCTATCGGGGGACTGAGCCCCCAAAGAATGAGATCAAGAAGGTATCTTTTTCCTTCTAAGGATAAGATGGGTTAATTTTTGTTTACTAGATTCTTATAGGGTTGACTCTATTTCTCTGAGACTGTTCTTCTTATCTCCGCTTGACATTACTCTTATCCAAAAGTCAGATTTCTCTAATCCACCGTGAACAATGAATTAATTTATTTAATTTCACAATGATTGCTAGTAGAACACTGCTTAGGATCAGCTGTGTTGGAACTCGAGCTGTTTTACTTTTTTAGTTAGCATACGCGGTTTGACTCTCCACGACCATATGTTAAAAGTCAACCCTTATTAGATGATGATTTTAGGTTGTAAATGCCGATTGAGCCCATTCCATGATGACTTTTTTTATTTTTTTAGTTAGCCAATTTTTTATCTGGTCTTCGCCGACACTGACTTGTGTTTTCAGTCAACATGTGATAAAAGTCAACCCTTTAGCATTATTTTAGACTTACGGACTCTTCATCAGCATTACGTCTTCAGGGTTTTCGTCAGGCAGAGCTAAAAAAATGTCAAAAAAGTCAAACCTTTGATTCGTCCTTCCTGACCACAGCTGCCAAAAGACCTTCCCTTTTTTTATTTTTCTTTTTTACCCCTGTAGGTTCCGGCAACTCGTCCTCAATCTCCTAAACTCGGAAGAAGAGGTGATGATCCTCCAGAGGCTTCTCCCAGAAGCTGCTTTCCTTCTCTGAGATCAGCTTCTTTGGCGAGGAAGTGCGGCTCCCCCAGCTTGGGCTCGGGCAACAAGAAGAAGGACAAGCAGCTTGAGCTAGGATCGAGCTCTTCTCGCTCCTCCCCATGGAAGGAGAAGTAGAACAGAAAGTGCAAGAAAGAGAGAGTTCTAGAGAGAGAAAAAATTTCGGAATTCTCATCTGAATTCATCTGAGAATGAATAGAGTAGAATAAGAAACAGTCTCTGGCCGTGTTTGTCCGAGAAAATTTTCTCTCTTGCAATAGTCCTCTGGTTTTATGTGGTGTGAGTTGGCTTCAAGAATTTTGAAAGAGCTAGAGAGAGAGAGAGAAAGAGAGAGAGTTGGCCATGCTTCTAATAATAAGTTGACTTGGATGAAAGGCAGAGTCTAGCCTTCTCTCTCTCTCTCTCTCTCTCTCGATAAGACCCCGAGAAGCCCTTCTTTGAGCTTTTACTGGGGCCCAGTCCAGTGGCACCCTAAATCCTTAATCTCTCTCCTCTGTCAAGGTGGGGTGGGCATTCAGTTCTCGGAGTCAACCAACCCAGGTTTTTAAAAATTAAATATATCTCGGAGTTTCTGGGCCGGGCCCGCAGGAGATCATCAGGTCGGTGTCTGGGTTTTTAACGCCACTCTGACCCGACAACCCGACTTCAAGTCAACGATTCGGGCAATGCTACGCGTCAGAAGCAGAAGCAGCCCCCGCCTTGGGCGATCATCATCTCCATCAAGTCCATCTCCCTCTTCACGTCGTCACACTCCCCCAACACCGGCGGCGCCGCCTCCTCCTCCTCCCAAAGGGGTCCGACGAGCGGCGCCGCCCCCCCACCGCCGCCAGCCACACCGGAGAAGATCCCCCCGTCGTCGAGGAGGAACTCGGGCACGTCGCTGAGATCGAACATTGGCAGCAGCAGGAGCTGCTCCCCCCCGCCGCCGGTGACCTCCTCCCCCACCGCGGCGGCGCCGGAGCTGGATGGCGGCGGCGGCGGGTCGGCGGCGGGTTGGAGGCTTCTGATGTAGTCCTGGAGGAGGGAGCTGGGGCGGGGGTTCCTGGAGGAGGAACTGCGTTGGCGGCGGCGAGCGAACTGGCGGCGCTTGGTGGCGTTCCAGTGGTTCTTGATGGAGTTCTCCGTCCTCCCGGGCAGGCGCCGGGCGATCTCCGCCCACCTGTTCCCCACTTCCACGTGTGCTTCGATCAGGATCCGGTCCTCCTCCTCGCTCCACGTGTCCTTCTGAACGACAGACATACGCACACTCCGGCGTCATATGGAGAATGGGGCCTTCAAATAAATAAATAAATAAATATGTGGATATACAGTTTCTTTAAATATGTGGATAAATAAATATGCGGATTTTAAGGAAAAAATTAATCTTTTAATTTTTCCATTAGTCTTAAAAAATTGGATTTAAGAGGGTTCAATCGATTTTCTATAATTAGTTAATTTTTAATCACTTTTTTTTTGTCTTTAGCGTTGTTGTGGCTGCATCGTCTTCCCCTATAGAGTTTCTTTGGTTCCTCGTGTTGCACCACCTTCCTTCGTGATGCCCCTGAAACCAACCGGCCACAGAGACACAGAGAGAGAGAGAGATCTGAAGGGAGCAAGAGATGGAGAGAGAGGAGGGAGAGGAGGGAGAGAGAGAGAGAGAGAAAGAGAGATCTGAAGGGAGCAAGAGAGAGAGTGAAGAACCTTGATGTTGGGTCTGAGATGATTGTGCCACCTCTCTCTGCATTGCTTCCCCACCCTGCCGTTGAGGTTCTGCGCTATGAAGGACCACCTCCTCACGCCGTGCTCCTCCACCAGCCTCGCCAGCGTCCTTCCTCACAAAACCCAACACCAATTCAGAGAGTGTCACAGGAGAGAGAATGAGAGAGAACTAGAGAGAGAGGAAAAGAGACATAGAACTACAGAGAGAGAGAGAGAGAGAGAGAGAGAGGGGGGGGGGGGGCTGACCTGTCTTCTTCTACGGACCACTGGCCCTTCACAACGTGGGGCCTCTTGCGGCTCTTCCCGCCAGCCTTCCTGTTCGCTGAGCGTTTCTGGGTCTCGCCGCCAGCGGTAAGGTCGTGTGCTACACCGTTAAGCGGCGGGAAGGCGGCCAGAGGCACGGCATCAAGGACCGCCTGCGGCGGCGGGGTCTGTACCACGCCGGCGGTCAGATGTCCGGGCAGAGCCACGTCGCCGCCGCCGTCGTAGAAGGCGTTCCCGGCGAAGAGGCCGTGGAAATCCTCCGAGAACGTAGTCCCCAGGCTCTGGAAATCCTCGCTTCCGCAGTAGTAGCAGTACTCATCCAGGAGGGAACAAATCTCCTCTCCAGGCTCGACCTTGGATACGGGACAGTCCATGAAGATCACCGCCACAGCGAGATAGAGATAGAGAGAGAGAAAGAGATAGAGAAGGGGGGGGAGGGGCGTAGAGAGACGGGTGGAGGTGGAGGTGGAGGTGGAGGAGGAGACATCATGTTAAGGGGAGAGGGGACGAAACGGAAGAAGGGGACGATCATCAGGGAGGGTAGTAATTAAGGAGGGCAGTTAAAAGAAGGGTAACGGAAGGAATTAACAGTCTTTATCAGAATGTTTATGCCTCCTGAGCTTGGTTATTGCCCTGCCCGGCATTGAACCAGAGGGAACACTTGTTTCCTTGCCTCCTCGTCTTAGAACTCCGACAGGAGGAGCATTTAAGGGGGGCGCCATTAACCTTAACCTTTCTCCATCTCTCTCTCTCTCTCTCTCCTCATTTCTTTCTCTCTCCCCCTTGCTCTCTCACCTTAACCTATCTCTCTTTCTCTAACATTGACCTCTTCTCTCTCTACCCTCAACCTCTCCCTATCTACTCTTAAGCCCTCTCGCTCTCTCTCTCTATTTATCTCCCCTCGCTCTCTCTTCATTTCTCCCCCCCTCCCCTCTCTCTCTCTCTCTCTCCCCATGTCTCCCTCTTTTTCCGCCTCTCTCTTACCTTAACCTTAACCTCTTCTCCCTCTACCATCAACCTCTCTCTATTTATCTCCCCCTCGCTCTCTTCATTTCTCCCCCTCCCCCCCCCCTCTTTCTCTCTCCCCATGTCTCCCTCTTTTTCCGCCTCTCTCTCACCTTAACCTTAACCTTGTCTCTCTCTACCCTCAACCTCTCTCTATCTACTCTTAACCCCTCTCACTCTCTCTCTCAATTTATCTCCCCCTCGATCTCTCGCCTTAACCTCTCCCTCCGTCTCGCTCTCTCTCCCCATGTCTCCCTCTTTTTCCGCCTCTCTCTCACCTTAACCTTAACCTTAACCTCTTCTCTCTCTACCCTCAACCTCTCTATCTACTCTTAACCCCTCTGGTTCTTTCCATCTATTTATCTTCCCCTCCCTCTCGCTTCATTCCACCCCCCCCCTCTCCCTCGCTCTCTCCCCTTAACCTCTCTCTCCGTCTCGCTCTCTCTCTCTCCCCATGTCTCCCTCTTTTGCCGCCTCGCTCTCTCGCGATAACCTCTCTCTCTCTCTCCCCTCATGTCTCCCTCTTTTACCGCCTCGCTCTCTCGTGATAACCTCTCTCCCCACCTCCCTATCTCTTATCTCCGCCTCGATCTGCCGTCGCTCTCTTACCTTTACTTCTCTGTCAACCTCTCCCTCCATCTCTCTCTCTCTCTCTAACCCTCACTCTTTCACGTTAGCCTTTCTCTCTCTAACTTAACCACTCTCTCTCTCCATTTCTGTCTCTCACCTCTCGCTCTCTTACCTTAACCTTAAACTCATACTGTAGGAGTCAGACGAGAGAGAGAGAGAGAGAAAGAGAGAGAAAACCAGAGTGCAAGGGGAGAGAGAGGGAGGATGTAGATGCTCATCAAATCAAAATCTAGAGGGCGGGAGAAACGGAGAGCAAGCTGTGATTTCAGGTGTTCAAAAATAAATATAGCCACGAGTTTAGACGCCAAGAACTTGGGGTGATACGAGGCGTCCTACGACATGGATGAGACTCCGCAATCTCTTGTTTCGTGAAGATTTTGATCGTTAGAGATGTCTCGATGGTTGAGATCCGAGAGCCTCTGCGGGGACCTTCATCTTTCTGCTTCCTAGATTATTTTTGTCCATTTAATGGAAGAGGAACCAAAAATGTTGTAATGAGTTCATCTGATCATCGAGTTAGAAACATAGATAAAGAAACTCAATTCAGTAGGATGATAGTCTGCCCCGTTTAAGTGATCGATCAAAGTTTTTAGATTGAACAAATACGATTTTAGACGAATCAAAGAAAGGGTCCATTTCAGAGAGATGGTCTCGGACAAGAACGGTAAGCTCCGAAGATCTACGGAGGAGTTGCATCGTTTTTCAAGATCATTTGATCCACTCGTGAGATTACTGCATTTCACTTGGACAGAGTTGGTAAAGGTGTGATCTGATCTGATCATGAGCAAAAACTATGCCTACTAGTGGAGAAGAACTCCACAATCCACCCAGATTATCACATCATCTTAAGAAATTGATGGTCTACTTCCAACCAAAGAAGATTTTTCCATCAGACAGAAATCCAATCAAACGCGATGAGAAACCATGAAACAGTTTGAGACTCAATGGACGTAAATGCACTTCAAAAGCACAAGAGACGTATAAAAAATTTGGCTTGCTGCAAGTTCATGCTTCAAATAAGTCCCAGAGACAAAAAATAGAAGCAAATCCAACAAGATAATGAGATGAATGTTATATTTAATTTCAATTTATTAAGATGCATCAATTTGGTTAAATTCACTCCAACACATTCATTGAATAGAAATAATTAGATATATAACCATAACCCCTCCAACATATTTTCATTTAATAAAAAGAATTAGGCATAAACCTTTCCTTATCCCTCCAACACATCTTCATAAAACACATCTCTTAAGATCACTCTCTCTTGCCCCCTAAGTCATTAAAACATCTATCATGTAATAACCCAATCACTAGTTCATTTTAATTTACAAGATGTTTCAAACATTGCTTGATGGTAAGGTGTGAACAAACTATAAGTATAAATTGTTATCATCAAGAAGATGGCAAGTTATCAAATCACACTTCAAATGACAAAGAGTTTGGTGTGAGAAATGGCTTTTGGGAGTACAAAGTGGGCATGGTGTGATCAATGGTGTGAGCAAAGCTTCTTTGGGATGCCCTTGTTATTCTTAACGTCATCAAGTACAACTCTCAATATGGCACATTAACACCTAATTAACATAGGAAAAGAAACCTAATTAATACATAATTAACATAGGAAAAGAGACCCTTTTGATGTTGTCTATGATAAAGACATTATTGTCAATGTTAAGCTTATTTTTTTTTATTTCTTCTCACTATTCAATGCAATGATCCATATCATGGTAAATAAATAGGCTTATTATATCTTGATTTTAAATTAAAATAGCTATCTTCTTAGTTTTCTCTAGCTTTTTAAAAGGAAGTTAATTACATTTTTGTCTTAAAGTACATAACTCATAGTGATGACATTGCACATCATTAATACTTCACCCTCCTTATGCACCTTGATGAACATAATCTTCTTGGAGTACAGCAATAGGTTTGTAATTTCTTATTTAGACAATGTCTTTTAGATCATGTAACAGACCTTCATGAGATGCTATAGGAGTTGGGAGAGAATGAGATGTACCTCAACCCTACTAGAAAAAAAATTCTTTCTCAAACAAATCATGAGATGTGATAGTATGTAGAAAGACTAAAGAAAAGTCTTCACCATTGAGTAGTGGCCAATTCCCAACCAAATACTGAGGTTCTAGTTGTTCTTGGATTTTACCAACCACTATTGAATGTTTGTGTATTATTCCTATTAGCTTGTGACCTTGCTGACTAATCTTCTGAAAAAAAAAACATGTCATGGGTGTAATTTGGGAGTTGCTAAAACACTTTTGCACACTCAAGTAGATAGTTAAGCATGAGTTAACCTTATAATTATTTGTTCATTTGAAATATTTACTAATACTTTAGACTTCACCATTCATGGTGTGTTGATGTAAAAAGACATTTAATGACATTTGAGGCCCAAAAACTGATTTATATGAAAAGGCATTATTCTATGCATAAAAAATAAATGACAATAATTGTATATTACCTTCGAGTATGACAGCTTTACTTTATTGACAACCACTTTGTTGTATACATACACAATGTAACAACAAATAGCTCTGAAATGTAATATAAGCTCACATCAAAGTAGTCTAGATGACATGATTTTCTAGCATAATATGAATTCTTCCTCAATATTGTATGTTAATATTGTGGTAGGCATCCTCAAACGTAAAGAACATGAAGCAAGATTTGTAATAATTTTGATAACTAGTGGCATTATACTAAAAGAAATTCAAGATATGTTGAACACAAATGTAGAAGGGATAAACTTGTTCAATATATAAGCGAGCATGCGATGTACCACTTATGGGTAGACTACAAGGTTCTTTATGCACATGGACACTAGTTGTACATGTTGCATGCATACATGCTACATTCTTACCTTCTTCAAGGGGTATATGATATACTATATGTTGAAAACCCTAAATTAAACACATGTTTGTGTTATCATTGAGTTATTTTTAGTCATGTATGACATAAAAAATTGAAGTATATATTCAATCTTGTTTGATTTTCAATAGGATAAGATCAAGCATGTCAAGGTAATAGAGACACCTTTGAGCCACTGCCCATTCTAGTCTATCTTGAAAGTCCATATCTATAGATTCCATGTCAAAGTACCAAAAAAGAACTTGGTCAATGCAATCTTCATTATGGTTGACCAGTTCTCTAAATATATAGTGTTCATATTAACATGTATGAATTGAGATAATTAAATTTTAATAATTCATAAATCAAATTTTAGAGACATTTTAAACAAAAAAAATACTAGATTCAGGTCATCTCCACTTTAATGAAAGAAAAAGTATATCTCTAAAAATAAAAATGAATGATTTCTCTTGTTACCAAGTTGTCACAATTGCATTCCCTTGTCTCTATTGACTTTTGAAATAGAAGAGATGTCCTTATTGATATCTTAATTACCACTAGATCACCTCTAATTCATGTTGATTTAAGGATTCCTGAAGAACAACCTAGAAAAACCAAAAAAAATAATAAAATTGAGAGAAAATCTAGTAGCAAATTTTCATCTCACAATGAAATGATGAAGTAGATGATCTATAATTCAATAAAATCTAAAAACAATAGAAAAAAATATTATAAAATAAAAATATGATTGATGCTACAAATGTACCACCTCACATAATAGAATCAATCAATAACTAGAAATGAAATACAAAAATTGAAAAATCATAGCAAAACAAGTGAGAAAATACAAGGAAACCACATTGCAACTCCATCAACCATTTATTTTTTTCTCTTAGAGGAAAAATCAAGCCATGAAATAAATTAAAAGGAACTTCAAAAAGATGAAGATCAAGAGATAAAGTAAAAAAAATCAGGAAAGAGAAAGCACGAAATTTTACTTGAGAAGATAGGTTTACCCATACTCTTTTGTGTCATTATGGTAAAGAACAACAAAGAGAATCTTCTCTCCTAGAGAAATGAGAAGCCATGACCAATAAAGAGAGATCTCATTTTTCTTATAATCTTTCTCTTTTGATTTGGACTAATAATTCAAAAGATTTGTTACCTTAAATATCTCTAACAATAGTCAAAAAGAATAAATCTAATATGAGCTAGCTGATGTTGGTTTAATGGCTAACCTATGAGCTTGTTGTCCTATCAAAACTGTAGATTAAATATTTTTTTATGCTAACCTGGCTAAGAAAGCTTGGAGATTAAACAACAAGTATTAGCTTGCCACATGCTTCAACATAATTTTAGAAAAAAATTAAAAAATCATAAAATCATAAATTAAAAATATAACTTCATAAACATATTTTTGGAAAATATTAAATATATTTAAAGGTTATAAAATTTTGATGATTGTATTATCACATAATATTAAAATATTAAATAAATTTACGAATATAAATCTTCCAAAATACAATTTTAATAATGAATTTTCTATCTAGTATTTCAACATATGTAATTTTAGTCTAATTCAAATATATGCATTTAATCATAAATTTATGTTACTATTATATAAATGTTAACTTATTTATCACAAGACTAGAGTGTTATCAATGTGACTCTTTATGATTAAACATAGTGTAATAGTGAAACCTACCATAGAACATTGCCAATGATCAAGATATATCATTCACAATATATTTTTGGATAACTCTTCACTACGTCAAGCACATAGTCATAATATTTAACTAGCTTTTTTTTGTATATAAGTTTTTAGAATGATAAATGGGAAAATTATCTTTGCCACTATGTCATAAGAAACCAACAATATTAGGTTGACCTGTTGGATGTCAAATAATTCTTTTATGACTTCCACTAAAGCTCAACAATAAGAAAGTCATCATTCATACTTGTAACAAGGCAAAAATTACCACCAAAGCTCAAGAAACAAACTAGGCTACCACAATATTTATTAAAATATTGATTTATCTAGATTCACAATGAATGCATAATATAGACACAAAGTGCTAGCTATAGCACACTAGATAAGTATGCAAATTAACACCAATACAAGATGAAATTCAATATGGACAATTGTGTGTTACCTCATAGGAATCTAGGTCAATACAAGAATATGAAATAGAGGAAGTAGTACTATAAACTAGTACCTCTCTTCATTGGACCATTTAAAATTGTGTTAGGAGTAGGTAGGCTAGTATATCACATTAACTTGTTGTAGAGAGTAGTGATCTATCCCATGTTCCATATATTTATATTGAAGTCTTACCATAAAAATGAGAAACATATGAAGTGTAATCATCTTAAATGAGCCCTGCCAATAGTGTGTGCCTAATACACTAATAGGGCTAAAGTTATCCTAGATCATAAGGAGATCAATCAAAGCATGTAGTTCCACATTAATCTTAACATATATGTTTTGTCAAGTGAAGGGGCTAAAAAAAGAGGATGTGACACGAGAGTACAACATTGACTTTGTGGTTGTTTGAGGGCCTCCTTGACAAGTACCTCAAGGAACACTTTTGAATGATGACCTCAAGCTCATAGTAGTGTGGAAAAGAGTGTCTTGTTTTAAGCTTACAAATCCTTGTTCTCAAGACAAAACCTCACCACAAATGCAAGATAATGTGTAAAGAGCCTAGTAAATACATAATTGACAACCAATGAAGAACCTAAAGCAATTACAATGGCCTTATCTTGTTTGCTGCACATGTTGGCAGGAGTGTACTTGACAACAAATAAGTCCCTACATGGTCCAACTATCTACGTAGCTCAACTGAAGACAATGGCCTCATCTTGTATGGTGCACATGCTATCTATCTCATACTCCATCTCACATCAAGATGGTAAATAGGTAAAATAATTATCTAGTAGTAAGCCTTATAACTCCTCAAGGGGTCACACAACTTCAGTCATGATGTCTTAGTGTCCTCATCTCTATTGATGCACATGTAGCCATCATATTTTCCTTTGCATGTGTTACTGCATCCATTATTTTGGAACTACAGCCACAACATTGCTGCAAACAATGGTAATTAGTGTCATATATTTGAGTTCCTTTAAGACAAATAATCTCATTTAGACCCTAAATGTTAACAAGTTAGATCTCATAACCACTCCTCAATCTATCCCACGCTTGCAAACAACAACTTCAATCCCTAGATTGTTGGTATTCATCTCATACCCAAAACAAATATAGTTGTACTATGACTTTCATGAAAATACTAAAACATTAGAGAAACATAGTTGTATGTGGCCACATGAAAATTTTCATCCCCATAATGACTTCAAAATCCACCAACCCTCATTGCAAGATTCCATGTTACCCCTCCCATCTTATGATACTATCATCTAGACCCCAAATGTTAACAACGTAGATTTTATGTCCATATTTCAATATCCATCACACTTGTAGTGCAAACAACAACAACAATCATTACTTGTTCTTCATGCTCAACATCTAATGAAAGTATCAAAACATTAGGAAAAGACATTCATATCCATATTCCATATTTTTTTGCATTAATTCATGATAAATAACATATACTTAGGGATTAATCATAGAAAGCATATTTTACTTCCACTACATAAAATACACTTTTATTTAGGTATTTTTTGCGTGGTATTGCAGCATGTGTATTTTATAGAAATTCATAGAATCCACACTTATGTGAGCATTTTCCCCTAAAATCATCAAATTATTGGCCAAAATCATGATTTTAGTGTTCGAAATCATTTTATTAGATTTTATGAGACTTATTCCTGATGTTTGGCCATTTTTCCAAGCTTTTTTCCTAAATGGATTTCGAATTATCCATTAGTGATAACTTTTAATATTATCATTAAATAATATAATATCCTTCAAGGGTACCAATAAAGAATATATCCATTAAGGTTGACCCAAAGGGCCTACTCACTAAGACTGGCCCGCTAAGTAGAGCCATTAAATGGGTCCATTAAATGGGGGCCCATCTGGTCGGAACTTAGGGCATTAAATTAACAAAAAAATTGAGAAAACTATTTGGGGAAGAACTTACTGCCAGCTGAAGAGGAATGTCCCAATTCAAACCTAAAATCTGAATTAATTTCCAATGCCAACCATACACTGTTCATTGAAACGAATGACTCAATTCATTATCAAGCCTTAATACTATCCGAAGATACATAAGGTACATGTTAGCACAGAGCATCCTTGGTGTGTGTGTGCGGTGTGACGCATGGTGACATATGACACCACAACCACAACGTTGGATATGTAGAGCAAGATAAATTTGCTTGATTATGTGCACTAAAATGATTGAAATTATGCAAATAGATGTTCTTGGTTCAGTTAGAGTGAAGTAGCATGACATCAATGCGGACACCAATAGACCTCAGGTGCCCAACATTACGCTAACAATATAAGCATCACCTATAGTACGGGAGAGAAGAAATCAAGGGCAAAAATGAACACACATTACATGACCTTACATAATATCTATTGTTATGATGTTGGGAATTGACTTCTGGCTATTCAGGGACAATTAGAGGATGTGAAGGTAGTGGCAATGAGCTTGTTACCCACATCTATGACAACTGAAGTTATACCAGACAACTCTTACCCACAACTGGAGTCCTCACCAAAAGCTTCTTACCCACATCACCAGACACAACCCTCTTCAGGGCACTTGAACAATGGCAACCCCAGGTAGCACAAAAAGACTAAGATATACCCGAGTCAGACGACAAAGAGAAACTCTGAGAGAGAGAGAGAGAGAGAGAGAGAGAGAGAGGGAGGATATGGATGTTCATCAAATCAAAATCTAGAGGGAGGGAGAAAAAAAGGTTCAGAAACGGAGAGCAAGCTGCGATTTCAGGAGTTCAAAATTAACTATAGCCACAAGTTTAGACGCCAAGAACTTGGGTTGATTCCAGGCGTCCTACGACATGGCTGAGAGTATGCAATCTCTTGTTTTGCGAAGGTTTTGATTGTTAGAGTTGCCTCGATGGTTTGAGATCCGAGAGCCTCTGCTGGGACCTTCATATTTCTGCTTGCTGGATAATTCACCATTGAATCGAAGAGTAATCAAAGATGTTGTAATGAGTTCACATGAGGATCGAGTAAGAAACCATGACAAGGATAGTCTCATCCCCCCTGAGTGATCGATCAAAATACTCGGAGGAACAAATACAATTTGAGAGGAGACAAAGAAAGGAGGCAGTTCAGAGAGATGATGTCTTACAAGAACGGGTAGGTACGAAGATCTACAGAGGAGTTGCATCGTTTTTGAAGATCATTTGATCCACTCATGAAATTACTGGATTTTACTCAGAGGTGTGACCTGATCATGAGAAAACACTATTTCTACTAGCAGAGAAGGATTCCACAATCTATCAAGATCAACACCTCTTCTGTAAGAAAATGATGGTCAACTTCCAGTCGTAAGATTCATCCACCAGACAGAATCTAATTAAACGTGATGAGAATATGAAACAATCAGAGATTCAATGGGAATATATGCACTTCAATATCACAAAAGACACGAGAAAAACATGGTCCGTAGGAAGTTCATGCTTCGAATCAGTCCCAGCGACAAAAAACAGAAGCGACAGTTCGAGAGAAAAAAGTCAGGTAACGCAGCAGCATTAGATCATAGCACGACTCCTGTATACCCAGCCGCGGTGGCACGACAGGTCTTGTCTCTCATCCGAAAGAGTAACTCCAAATACAGCAATCTTCTCCAGAGCAAGAGCAGGAATCATCTCTTAGAGGACCTTCAACTTGTATCAATGAGGACATCGTGAGAACAGATCCAACTCCATGAATAACTAACGCAAAAGTATTTTAAACCGTAGCAGGCACAACAGAGATGCTCAGAGAATACGAACCAGAGATAAATGATATCATCTCATAGATCAACTATTTACTCTTTAAATCTCATCACCGCATCAAAGTGAGTAACTAATTCATGTCGACGAAAGAAAAACAGATCATTGAGCCTGGAAAAGATAATGCTGCGGCACAAATTACAGACACTGATGCCAAGGATCTGTCCAACATAACGACCTGCCATCGACTGCCGATGAAAAACCTATCAGAGATTCAGCATAAGAGTTAGCAGAGACACAAAGCGCGAGCAAATCTGAGGCGGCATCTGTCCTCCAGTAGGTCGCCCACGCCGCCCCTGGGCACGACAAGGTCCTGCTAGAAACAACAAGTCAAGCAGCAGCTAGCTACTCGCCCCATTTGATCCGAACAGGTATGCTCAAATGCAAAACCCTAAGAAGGCGGAAGCGACCACGCCGGTGGATAATCCTACATCCCTGTCCAGAGAAGGTTTAAATAGCCACTAAACCGCCCCTGAGTCCTCAGATTAGGGTTTCCATTGCCTTCCTTTAGAACGGTCCAACAGGCCGGCGGGCAGCTAGCCATGAGCCACATCCAACCCCAAATTAAAAAAATTTTATCAATTTTGGAATTAAACGATTTCTCATAAAAATATGGAGTTTCTCTCTCTCATATCAATATATCCATTATTATTATTTTTTAAAAATAATAGAGATTTTTTCTCAGTAATTATCTACATTTCAATATCACAATTAAATGTACAAAAATGGTGAATCCAACCCCAATTTAATTTTTTTTGTCAATTTGGAATTAAAAGAATTATCATAAAATATGAAGTCCCTCTCCCATATCAATATATCCATTTTATTATTATTTTAAAATAATGGATCTTGATTTTAAGGAGATGGTTTTGACGGTAAAACCCACAATTTTAACCTACTTTTTTACAAAAATAATAGGAAACTAAGTTTATTTTTATTTTTATTTCGTGTTGAATATCTATTTCGTCTTATTTATAATAGGGCACCATTTTTACTGAGAAAAATGTAGATAATTACTGGGGAAATTCTCTATTATTTTAAAATAAGAAAAAATATTGATGCATTGATTTACGAGAGAAAATACATATTTTATGATAATTTTTTTAATTCCAAATTGAAAAAATATCTATTATTTTAAAATGAAGGATTATTGAGAAAAAATCGTCATTATTTTAAAATAAGAAAAAATAATTTGATATATTAATCAATTTGATGATAATTTTTTTAAAAAATGAATAATTAAATTGAGTTGACCCCTATGACCTCTACTACGTCATTGAAGTTACACTTTATGGATGAGAATTGAAGATCCAATAACACAACAAGGCTAGAGAGAGATAGAGAGAGGGAGAGAGGGAGAGAGGGAGAGAGGAAGGGTTCTTCGGAAGTCAACGTCTATAACTTGATAACAAAAGAGGGATTTTTTTTCTTTTTAAATACTAAAGTTTCTTACATCTAATCAGCTCCAATGATGAAAAAAAATTAGACATTAAATAATATTCACAAGATCTAATTTATTTGAGTCATGGTAATTATTCAAGCTACAATAAAAAGAGGGAAAAGTAGTAGAGAGAGAGAAACAGAGGAGGTTGATGGGTGCGGAGAGGGTGGAGGGTTCTATTCACAGGCCTTTACAGCTCCTCCATGTCATCCCCCACCACACACCAGTCCTCCTCGTCTACGTACTCCCACGTACCCCAAACCTCAAAGAAACCCATGACGTCATCATCTCCTTCTTCCTCTTCTTCTTCCCCCACATCTTCTTCGTCTTCTTCGCCGCCACCACCGCCGGCGGCGGCGGCACCCCCGACGTCGAGTTCTTCCGGTTGTTTCGACTCCGCCGCGGCATACCTTTCCCTTTGCTCCTCCATCGTCAACGTTTCTTCCTCTTCTTCTTCTTCCTCATCCTCGTGGGGGTAACCGGAGAGGTACACGGCGGCGGCGCTGGCAGAGTCGCCGGCAGCGAGCCTCCACCCAGCGGAGGCGCCGCCGGGGCCGATGACCCGCCAGGAGACCAGCCGGGGGTTGAGCCCGATGTCGAGGCCCCGGGCCTTGCGGGCGCCCTTGCATTTGTCCTTCGACTTGGTCGGATGCGGTTGCCGGACTCCGGCGGGCCTGCCGGAGATCTTCGACCGGTCGGAGGGCCTCGCCGGCGGGGAGGAGGCGGCGCCGCTGAGGAGGAGCCCACGGCGGGGCGATCGGAGGCCTCCGCCGCCGCCGGGGCCGAAGCTCAGCGCCATTCCATGATGCCGGCCCTCTCTCCTCATCTTCCGCTTCGCCGGAGCCGGAGGAAGCGAGACCTCTCTCGCCGGCGACCGTGGTGCCGGAGAATCAGCGAGGAAGAAGAAGAAGAAGAAGAAGAAAGGAGGAGGGAGGAGAACCGTAGGGAATAAAACTGAAGATGCGGAATAAAACTGAAGAGCCGGTGGGTGGCTCACACGTGTCACAATCTTTTGTCACACGTACAAGGCTCTCCACACGTTGGTCCACATGGCGTACATTCCACGTGCCAGTATTCTATTGGGCTCAGTCCAGGTCAACGTCTTTGGCGAGAAGAAAGCAGAGGTTTCTGCTGTGCCGGCAAGGCTTGGAGTGCAAGAAAGGGACGAGAAGCCCCTCACGCCACGCGTCAGCCGACGGGTATTCCGGAAGATCCAAACCCGTTCACCGGGTCTGACGTGGGTGACCACGGAATACCAGTAAGAGCGATCCGAAATATTTGGGTTATATATCTATTTCACATAATACTAAATAATAAATAATATGAAATGAATTAATAAATATAATAAAGTAAATTATCTTCTCAATCATGGGGCCCTTCCCACCCTATCTTCAAATCGTGGAGGCAGCGGTTACTAATGGGCCCTTTTTTGGGCCTTCACTGCCTTATAAGCGCACACAAGATAGATACTTGTTGGACCCAACCTGCATTTTAACTAGAGTAGTGGTGGGCCCACTGATGACGTGGCCAAATTAAGATCACGGGAGGATGGTGGAGTTGGCCAATCTGGACTCTTAATGGCCACCTCGTCAAACTTTTGAGGATTAGATCGTAATTGGATTAGTGTCCAGATAAGAGGGATATAAATAGAAGACAAAGAGTATGTGATTTATTAAAATTCTATTGAATGAAGGCATAAAAGTTATGTTGCCCGGTGAGGATTTTGGTAAAATATTACTCAGGAGACCATGGATGCATATATAAACTAAATTCATCTCAAAATTTACATGTAGAGGATAAAAGGGCAGAAACATAAGAAAAAGATACAATAATATATGAGAATATAATTTTTTCACCCCATGATTGGTCTCAATTCTTCAATAATAGTGATAATGTCCCTCCAATGATAAGTACAATAAGATATAAACTAAATTCATCGCAAAATAAGTCCTCTCAGGATATGAAAACAAGTAAAAAGCTCGTATCTTCAAAAACTCTTTTTATTAGGATGCAAATACAATATCCGGAGGAGGGGGATGACTTTTAAAATACTATCTGTGGTCGGCCATCTCGGGCTGGGACCGAAACCCGGAATTCGTGGGTACATCTTGACCGTACGGTTCGGTGACCCGATTGAGACTGTCTAACCATCAGCTACGTGATGACGTGGCGTGGGGGCGTGGGAGCTGAGTTGGTCTCCAAACCCTCGCGGACGGGGGACTTTTTCATAAAAATTCTTTCATCTGTCTGGGATTATTTCATTTCGTGTAGATTAGGGGGTGAACTTGCGCCAGCAATAACAGTCCTCTCTCTCTCTCTCTCTCTCTCTTATTCTCTCTCACATTTCTCTTTCCTCTCTCTTATTCTTTCTCCCTCTCTCTCATCTCTCTCTCCTCTCTCTTACTCTCTCTCTCCTCTCTCTTATCCTCTCCCTTGTCATTTTCTAAGGGGCCAGAGGAGACGATTTCTCCCCAAAGAAGCGAACCTGATTGGGTTATTCCCAGAGTTTTTCTTTTCCCCGTCCTTTTTCTCTCTAAATCTAACCATTTTTCTCACTATTGAGGAAATAATCGACAGGAAAAGAACGATGGTTTCTTTACAAAGTCTTTCTTCCGTTCTTTTTTCTCTCTCTAGCTCCTTTCTTACGATCTAGCTTTGAGGGTGACGCGCACCGGAGGAGTCACAACTCAGATACCGAGGCAGCTAGAGAGAGAGAGAAGCAAACACCATCTTTCCTTCCCCGTATTTTATGGAGGTGGGAGGTAGAGAGGGACAGAAGCAAGGCATTTTCTCCTTCCTCTTATTATAGAGAGAGAGAGAGAGAGAGAGAGAGCGAAAGTCTTCTTTGCTTCCGGTTGCTCTTTAGAGAGAGAGAGAGAAAGAGAGAGAAAGGGGGGGAGGGAGAGAGAAGCGAAGGCCTTCGTTCATTCCTGTTGCTCTTAAGAGAGAGAGAGAAGGTGGGCTTTATTTCCTTACCGTCCTTTCAGAGCGTTGGTTGTACTTTCTCCCTTCCTAATCTTAGAGAGAGAGATGGAGATAGAAGGCGAGAAGGTAGTCTATTGTTCCAGTCACTGTCAATCGTATACTGTCACCTCACGCCGTCCATGGTGCCCGGCGAATCAGGATACGGTTACCTCTTCCCTGTCTAAGCGATTGCTGACCCCCTCCCCCCTCCCCCCCCCCGCCCCAGTCCATCCGCGAACGACTCCACGGTGGCCATCTCCGCGTCCGCCGCCGGCCCATCAAAGGCCGCACCGCCTAAAAGTATTCAATCCTCATTAACGAGGCCCAAGCCGCAGGGGAGCTTCGAGAAGGACCTAATATAAAGTCAACTGCCTCCCCCGTATGCAAGTCAACCCTCCTCCATCTAGAGTTTGGGGGGGGGGGGGGGGTCCCCTTTCTTTCTTCCCTTTCTTCCCTATCCCTTTCTGCATCATCCTCCTCCTCGGCTGGGACCCGCCACCCACCCGGCGGCGTAGATGGGCGGCGAAAATCCTTTCGGATGGCGCCATTCGATCCCCGAGCTGGCTCGAGATGCCGCCATTTTTGACTTCTTCTCCGGGTCCTCTGATTAATCCGTACCTGGCCAGAGCCCCTCCAACCCAACCCAACCCATCCTCTTCTCTCTCTCTCTCTCTTCTGGTTCTTCCACCTCCCTTTCCCTCTTCCCTTTCTTCTTCTTCCTCTTCCTCCGCCTGGTCGCTCCTCACCCCCCCGTCCTCCGCTTCCTCCTCGGGCCCGCCGGAGGGGAGGCCATGTTTCAGAGCAACCTCGCCCACCCTCTCTCCCTTCGGGAGTCCCTGCAGGCCGTCGAGGCGGACATCCAACACGCCAACTCCCTGTAATTCCCTCCCTCTCTCTCTCTCTCTCTCTCTCTCTCCCTCTTTCTCTCTCTCTCTCTCTCTCTCCCTCTCTGATTTCGATGTGTTTTCTCCATGGATTTCTTCAGGGCCGCCGCTATCCAGAGAGCTCATGGGGGGGCGTGCCTGCAGATGAGGCTGGCGTTCACCCCTTTCGCCACGGTGTACCTGTTCTTGCTGGAGTGGCTGGACTGTGCCTGCTCGTATTCCCTCCCCAGCTATCTGGGGCTCCTCCATGTGCTCGTCACCAAGGTGGGCGTTCCTCCCTCCCCCCTTTCTCTCTCTCTCTCTCTTTCGCCCTATGTGCTAGAATGGATTGTTGGATGGGTATGATAGAATCTGGACAACATATCCATCTCTTCGTTGATGCGCATCGTAGAATTCCGCTGGTGGACGAGTGAGGATTGATGGGCGTTTATCTCTTCTCTCTCTGTCTGTCCCCTCCCCCTGTTTGTTAGTTTGGATTGCTTAGTGGGTATGGTGTCGACTCTCTACCTCCCTCTCTCTCTCCTCCCCCCCCCTTTTCTTTCTGTTTATTAGTTCGGATTGTTGAATGGGTATGAAAGAGTTCCTCTTTTCTCTTCCGCCCCCCCCCCGCCTTCTTTTCTCTGTTTATTAGTTTGCCCTATTGAGTGGGTATCGTGGAATTTGGGCTCACCTCTCTCGATCTCTCTCTATCTACCTGCACACATTTCTCTTTGCATTCTTGATGACTGAAGTTGCCTTCTCTCCTCTCTCTGTCTCCATCTCTGTCTTTCTCTCTATCTCTCCCTTCCATATATTTATTAATATGTAGTGTTGAATGGGTAGCAGTAATTTTGGAGTCTCTCTCTCCCTCCTCTTTCTATCTCTTGTGTCTGTGCTGTTGAATTGGTGTTGACGGAATCTGTGCACGCAGGTATACGTCGAGGGGAAGACGAAGGTCTCCTCCTACGAGCGGCAGGCGACCCTCCAAGAATTCTACGGTCCGCCATCTCTCCGTATCTCCTCCTCCTCTCTCTCTAATCTCTCCCCTTCTCTCTCTCTAATTCCTGTGGACGCGTTCAGGCACGCTGTACCCGTCTCTGCAGCAGCTGGAGAGCAGCAGCTCGGCGGAGCTGGCGGAGGCGGAGGGGTGGTGCCGGAAGGGGTGGCGGCGGGCGGCGGCGCCGCCGCCGGACAAGGATGCGGAGAGGGAGAACGAGTGCGGCATCTGTATGGAGCCCTGCACCAAGATGGTCCTCCCCAACTGCAATCATGCCATGTGCATCAACTGCTATCACGACTGGTAAACTCTTCCGCCTTCCTCCATCCTTCGTCTTCAACCTCCGCAAAACCCAAAATTTCGCCGCCACCATCGCCTCCTTCGACCTCTGCAAAACCTTAACTTTCGCCATGAAATCGCAGGAACACGCGGTCGCAGTCGTGCCCGTTCTGCCGGGGGAGCCTGCGGCGGATCACCTCGAGGGATCTGTGGGTCCTTACCGGCGACGGCGACGTGGTCGACGCGGAGACGCTCGCCGAGGACGATCTCCGCCGCTTTCACCGCTACGTGGACCGCCTGCCACTCGCCATCCCGGACACCCTCTTCCTCGTCTACTACGATTACCTTGTCTGATCCAGCGGCTGCGCCACCACCCCGCCGCCCATCATCCCTCCGCCGCCGCCGCCCACGCCGACCATCTCATCTCTGTGAGATTGAGTCTGGTAAGAGCGGCTTCTAATTTTAAGAGGCGAGTCAACGCCTCGCTCTCTCTCTGAAGGTGAGTCAACACCTTCGCCCAGTATATCCATCCTCACACATGTTCCTGAGGTAATACCATCACAGAAAATCATCCAACGACTATTTTTTTCCTGGCTCTGTCACCATGAAAATAATTACAGTCAACCAGAGTCAACGCACACGACGTTCGAAATATGAGAGAATAATCCAAAATACAGATTACAACTACAAACCATCATTATACCAATGGATGTCAATATTACACCAATCAGCTTTTTTTTTATGGCTATAAAAAAAAAAGAATTATTTAGAGCTTTGAATTGGCTAACAATTTTCTAATTATCACATTTGAGTGTCCATGATTTGCAATCTAAATTTAAGAAAAAAAGGAGGTTAAATATTATTATTTTTTACTTGGATCACTCTCATCATTAATCATTTTCTTCAAATTAAAAACAAAAAAAGTAGGAAATGTAGGGTGCATATGTATTGAGGTAGAGTTGAGGCTTGCTACCATCCAAAGGTTAAGGGCTTTTAGTTCATCTCATTGACTATCTTTTTTGGGCTTTGCAAAAATTATTTGAGCATTTTAGACCGTATAAGAGAAATAATCATTTCAGACAAATAGGTAAATAAAGAGAGCGGAAAAAGGAGCGTCCGTTGACCCCTTTGATCCGTTCCTAGTGAGAGAAGGAATCGGGGTCAACGAAGCGGAGCACTTCCGGGTCCTCCCGCAGCCTCTCCATCACCTCCCCCGGCAGCCACAGCCACGCCTCCATGCCGGCACCGCCGTCGGCCTCTCCAAACACGACGAAGTTTTCCAGGTCCTTCATCGGCGTGCAGTGCCACACCGGAAGCCCCCACCCGAAGTCCGTCTTATGCATCCCCAGCCTGCTCCACTCGCTAAACTCCATGGTATCCACTCCGTCGTCCTCCCACGCCAACCCCCCCGACAGTAGAACCTCGATTTGGTCCTTGAGGTACTTGGCGTCCACTCTCCGCACGGCCTCCCTCACGCTCGCCTCCAGCTCCCCCCGTCTGCCGCCAGCCGTCCCCGGTTCGGCGGAGGCCACAACGGCGTAGGCTAGGTTCCCGAAGGAGAGGCTGGAGAATTCCTCAATCCTCTTCCGTAGATTTACGGGGAGGAGGGCGACCCACAAGTGCTTCCGCTTCGGCTACCCGCGGCTGCGGGCGATGGCGCCCCACAGGAGCGCGACGGTGGCCTCGTACCGGGTGGGCGGCCGGGCGGCGCCCCCGCAGGTCTCTCCCCGTAGCGCGGCCATTTCCGGGGCTCTGATGAACAGCCGCCAGGGGAACCGCCCGGCGGCCTTGAGTTGGAGGTACCCAATGGGGAGGTCGAGCGGGGGGAGCACCGCCGCCGTGTGGATTCTGGGGAACCAGGAGGGCTCTTCCCCACGCGCCGCAGCGGCCCAGGAGGAGAGGAACAGCCCCAGCGAGACGCCGTCCCGTCCGGGCGGAAGAAGGAGAGGCTCTGGACGTACGTTGCGGGGGCGCCTTGGTCGACGACGGAGAGCTGTATCCGGCGGAGGTGGGCGGGGGTGGCGGCGGATGGCCTGATGGCCTCGTGGGAGACGACCTCGACGAGTAGCGTCATGGTCCTCAAGGGGAGGCGGCAACGGAGGAATGCCGGCGAGAAGCTGGGCCGTTTGATAGCATGACTGTTTTTACTGTGGCTCGTCTTTTCAGACAGCCATGCGTGACCTGGCCACTCGTAGGATGAGAATGTAACATCGTCTATACTCGGTTCTTTTACTATATAATGTGTGGCCTGGCCGTCAGCTCATTAAACGCAGGACGGGAAGATTATACAGGATAAATAATCCAATGGTTACAACGAAATAATCATATAGGTATTGATGATGCTCAAAATAATCCTATGGGTAACAATGCATTCTTTGAGATATTTGAATTATAGCTACGGAGTTATATCCTTGAGATATTTTCAAGTTGAATATAATCTAATGTCATATTATTTGAATTAAAGTACAAAAAAATGTGTCAACAAATGTGATAAAATTTCATGTAAAATTAATATATGCAAAGTCACATTGAGATTCCAATCTGACTTGAGCAACATGAAGTATATAAATAAATTCAAAAAAAATGTTTGAAAAAATCAAAATATATGAAGTAACTTATCGGATTTGAATTAAAGACTTAATCAATGAAATTGTGGAACTTGTAGTAGTCAAAATATTTGAAAATCATAAAAAAGTAAAGTCATTGGCAATATTCAAAATCAATACCTCAGTAATGATAGTTGGAAAATAATCACAAAAATATGATGTAATATTAGAGGATCAATGGCTGATAATACATAAGTAATGAATTAGAAACATGTCTTAAATGAATTAAACTTTAGTGTTTCAGACATTATTTAGCAGATGATTACAGGAAAATCGTGATTTTAACATTCCTCAAGGTACATTGATATTTTATATATTTTTAGAATTTTATTGGATTCTTCTTCTCACATACATTTGACACCATATTAATTAGGATAATCTTAGACATTATGTATATTTTATGGACTTTCTTAAGTAACCTCCAGAATTTTCTAGTGATTTGTAAACCATGTTGGGCATTTCATCAATGATTAGGATGCGACCATTTAGCCACTACTCATAGTAGTTAAAAGTAGTGATTTTCAGTGAGAGAAACATCCAACGACTGAGAGGAGAAGATACGTAAGAAGGAGAACTCACCAATCCAATGATCAAGGGCAATCATATAGAAAGATCACCCATCCATCAGCAAGAGGCAGTAGAGAAGGAAGATCCATTGATCTAATGACACGTTGCTCTTTGCAAGGTGAGCCTCCTACAACCTTCTAGTTGTTTCTCTTGCATGAGTGAGAGGGGAGAAAAGGGGGGCATTGCCCTATACATTTCGGGGAAAAAGAACATTTATGACAGCTCACATTGTAGAAAACACCATGATTCTCAAATCAACCCAAAGGGGAAAGGTTTTCTGGAGCTCCGCATTGCAGAGATGCGAATGTGTTTGAATGATTTTTGTGTTCATCTCGCCTAAACAAGATCACTCCCACTACTTCAAGTCAACACCTCTTTACAATGAGTAATAGGGAGGAAGGAGCAGTGAAATTAGGTTGGTTTCGAGGCGACTTGAATTCTAATTCACCATTGGTTATGATCTTGTCTAAAATTAGAAGTCAATCATGTTTAGGAAGTAAGCAAGAATGATCTATTTAATTTATCACTTCCACATCCTCTGAGTTTGAGAAATTAGATTTGGAACTCGTACCTGCACCTACATGCTCTCACATTTATGTTCATCATTCACCTCTTTGGCCCAAATTCCCTACATAGACAACTTGACTTGCCTTTGTCCATGAACTAGTGAGCAAATTAGGTAACACATGACTTAATATTTTCTTTGATTGAGAAGATCTAGGCCTAATGACACCTAAGATAAAATGTAACTCATCAATGGCTAAAATAAGATTCAAACTTCAATCTTATATTTAGTTGGATTAAAGTGTTTGCATGAAGCCCTCATGAAAGTGAAGACATCTTTGCCAATTACCTTAGACGATAATATATTAGTAAAGCATGTGGAGAAAATGATGGACCAAATGAACAGACTTAGACTCAACCTCAAAAGAAAATACAATTATTGATAGATCACACATCTCCAAGTCAAGTTTCACACATAGTCTATGAGATAACAATAAGTTTCGAAGTAAAGAATCATTGAAGGTCAATATCACATATTTTGGATGATAACACATTGACATAATACTTATACTAAGTGACAAGTTCAACAACCTTATTTAAGCTCAGCCTTAAAAACAAAAATGTTTGTTTATATATTAAATCTCTAAATAAACTGTTAAGGGCAACTTACGTGAGAATAGTTTAGAGAATGGATTATACTACTACACATGATTAGTGAAAAGAGGATAGTAGAGAAAATTAACGTAGAAGTGAACCAAAAGTTAACTCCACACATATTTGTAAAACATATTAGATTGTTCTTAGGAGATGTTGGATTTTATAGAAGATTCATTAAGGACTTCTCTAAAATTACTAAACCACTAACCGCTCACTCTTGGTAAAAGAGGCTCATTTTAATTTTGATGCTCCATGCCTTGAAGCATTTAATTTTTTTAGGCTTACATTAGTAGAAGCACATCTTTTAAAAGCTCCTTATTAGAATTATCTATTTGAGATCATGCGTGATGTGTCCAACTATTCTTTAGGTTCTGTATTAGATAAAAATATTAGTAGTCATATATTATGGTAGCAAGGCAATGAATGAAGTTTAGTTGAATTAACGCAACTATGGAGAAAGAATTGTTAGTAGTAGTTTTTGCTATAGAAAAATTCAAGTATTATTATTAGGGATAAAAGTATTATTTACATAGACCATTTAGTATTAAAATATTTAATCTTGAAAAAGGAAGATAAACCATGGCTGATTAGGTGGATTTTATTATTACAAGAGTTTGATTTGAAGATGACATAGAAGAAAAGATGTGAGAATGTGGTGGTAGATCATTTGTCTTGAATAAATTCATTTGACAATAATCCATTACATGATCTCTTTGTTGATGAACATAGATTAATCGTAAAACAAAGAAGGATACTCTGATTTGCACACATGGCAAATTATCTAGGAACATGATAGACTCTAGACAAATGAAATCAATATGTTAGGAATGTTTTTTTCTCCAAGATAAATTATGATTTTTGGGTGACCCATATGTATTTCATTTAGGTTTGGATCAAATTTGAAGAAGATGCATACTAGAAGACAAACAACTTTAGTATTTTTAGAGTTTTGCCACTCTTCTACTTGTAGGGGTCATTTCTCCAAAAAGAAAACAATCGCTAATAATGAAGTTTTGTCCCTTGTAATGAAAGAAGTTCCTTTCATAAGTGACTAAGAAATATGCAGCCTCGATCTAAGATGATGGTGAGAAAAAAATCATGCAACTTGACCACATCATTTAAGAACACCCCATCAACATTTGGAGCTATATAAGGGAGAATTACGGGTGAAAAATGAGCAAACCTACTTAGCTTGTCGACCACAACAAGTATAGAAATTGTACATGCCAGAACAAGGCAACCCATCTATGAAATCAAGCAAAATATCATCTTATATCTATTGCAGAATAGGTAGGGGTTGCAAGAGGCTCATAGGAGACAAGGCTTCATGTTTGTGTCGATGACAAATGAAGCATGTAGCTACATAATGTTTGATAGTAGTTTTCATTCAATCCAAATAAAATTCATGGTGAATATGGTTGTAAGTGCATAGAAATCCTAAGTGGCCACCTAAGTCACTATTATGATATTTTTGAAGAATCAACGAGAGAGGGAAGAGTCTAACAGAATAAATAATTCACCTTTATCAAACAAAAGATCCCCATACATGAAATACTAGGCCAATTGTAGTTATGGTTGTCGAGATCAAGCATTATCTTATTAGCATTTGGTTGCATGAAGGTTGCCCTACAACTATTCAAAAGAGATGATTGAGGGAAAATTAGTGAAAAGGGTTGAGAGTTGAGGCATTCAAGAAAGAGAATCAACAACTTTATTTTCAACTTTGGCCTTAAATTTGATGTCAAATTGATATCCCAACAACTTGATCAACTAGTGTTGATAATCAAGAGTGATTTGCCACTCTTCCAATATGAAATTTAAATTGTGCTGATTTGTATATATAATCAAAGATCTGTCCAATAAAAAATATGATTGTAGATGAGCTTGAGCCAATGCTAAGAGGATAAAGCCTGGCTAAAATAAGTATTGGTTTGTTGGTTTTGCATGAAAATGCTAAGGGGAGTCACACTTGAATTGCTGGGTGAGGGGCTATGCAATGAATTCATATTTGAACAAAATACCAATAATAACCCATGAGGCCCCAAAAACCATGAAGCTTCATGATATTTTTAAGTCGTGGCCATTGTTGAACAGTTAAGATTTTGGATAAATCCATAGCAACACCCCAATTGGAGATGACATGTCTAAAATAATCAATTGAAGATAATCCAAAATAACATTTTTGTCACTTATCTGAATTGATTGCTCTATAGTACCAAAAACATTTGTTGCGGATGCTTGTGGTATGAATGAATATCAACTATAAATCAAGATGTCATTAAAGAAAATTAGTACAAAATGGTGCAAATAATCTTGAAAAATCTAACTCATGTGAGATTGGAAGGTGATCAGGGCGTTAGACAAGCCAAACATCATGACTACAAAGTCGTAGTGACTATGAGGAGTGTGGAAAGCCATCTTTGGAATATTCACATCCTTTATGCACATTTGATGATAACTTGATTTCAAATATAATTTAAGAAGACCAAAACACCATAAAAGTCATCTAACAATTCATCAACAATTGGAATCAAGAATTTTTTGGGGATCATTACCTAATTTAAGGCACAATAGTCTACACATAAATGATAGGTGGCATCCTTCTCTTTAACCAAGAGTACTAGACTAGAGAATAAGTTGGTAGAAGGTTGAATGATCCCTTCATGAGACATCTCTTTGATAAGCTTCTCAATTTCTAGTTTTTGTATGTAAGGATAATAATATGGGTGGATATACATGTTGTAGCATCAAATAAATATTATTCTGAAATTATCATGTTGCATTTTGTTGTAAAAGGTGCCAATATTTACAAAACATGTCATGGTATGAAAGATAAGTGATTTGGGTGAATTTGGCATTCGTTGTTGCCAGAGGAGAGAGAAAATAGTTGTGGAGAGTGATAGATTGACCAAAGATGCCTCATTCTTCTTCCTTTAATGTTTTTCCATCTTCATGTGTGTTAATTCCATTGATTTCATTGAATCATCTATCTTACTTATCACTTTATTCCTTACATTCGTGGTTGATTTGAAAAATCCAAAAAAAGAAAAGAGTCCCATATTTAAATTTTTATTATTATATTATTATTTATCATAATAAGCTCACAAAAATTCAAGAAAAAATCATAAATAAATGCAATTAATATAGAAGCATTTTGATAATAATAATAATTATTGGTAAAACCTATCAAAATATTTCATGGTTAATTTCATCATGTAACTTCTAAAAATTAACAATATAATCATATAAATAAGTTAAATATCATTTACATATATTAAAGTAATTTAAAAATATTTATTTAAAATTAAATTATAAATTATAAAATATTAAGCATTTTATCATGTAATTAATGAGAGTTATCAGTCATGGATTTAAGTAAAATCTCCAATGTGGATAAATTGGTGTCACCCCATAGTTCGACCATAGTGTCTCCTAATTATAATTTCATGATAAGATTATAATAATCAGATTTCACTCTATCAAGGGTGTGGAGCCATTGCATCTTGAGAATGCAGTCCACATTGCCTAGTTGAAGGGCAAAGAAATCCTTCCAAATGATAAGAGCTTGCAACTAGATCAAAATTTCTTGATAGAGGTAGTACTTGATATGAAAGTGTAAATTTTGGTGACAAACTCCAAATTGAGGAGTTGCTAAAATATGAATAGTCATCTCTTGGACCAATTCAGTGGAAATAAAATTATTAATGGTATCATATCAATGAAGATGGTGATACTTTGAGTGACAATTTTCCTATGAGCTATCAATAGTCTAAGATTTTGAAATCTCAAAATAGAATTCATAAAGAGTTCAATTTTCTCTACAAGTGTGGAGGTGAAGAACATGCTAGTCAGAGAAACTAATAGGATCTTGTCCTTGACCTGTTGAGGTAGCTCATCATTTGTGACAATAAGAATACATAGTTCACACTTGCATTTGTGGCTTCGAGTAAAGCACTTGTTGCAAGTGAAACAAAGGCCTCTCAATTGTCTTTCTTGATATTTAGTGTCTGTCAGTCATAGAGAATGATAAGGAGCTTGTGGGCCTAGCGAGAAGTAGAGGAAACTCTATAGTTCTACTTAGAGAAGGTGAGGATGATCTAACACAATAGGATATATAGCTTGAGTTAGTGAGTGATAGAGGCCTCGATGTCATATGCTAGAAGAAGAGATTATATTCCTCGGTGTGTTGAGCCAACTATATAATTTGATGGAGGTCCATGGGGGCAAGAAGGCAAATTTTCACCTGAATTTCAAGTTTTAACCCTTTGAGAAAGATATCCTTGAAAATGTCAAAGTAAAGATTAGTAATATACTCATACATAATTTCAAAATTGCAATGATTTCAGTGATGAAATGTAATTGTCGCAAATTAAAGAGTTGTTCACACATAATGCCTTTAGAGAAAGAACCAAAGTGAATAAACAAACATCAGTGAAGATCGATTCAATTGGTAAACGGAGAATGGTGCTCCACCCATTGAAACTAGTGTAATGTCTCGTTATCAAAATGGATGCCTGCCATAACCATCTTTGCAGCTTTGGTATGCGGATGAATAGAGAAGAACATATTTGCATGATTAACTCAGCCTTGTGTGTCTTCTTTAGTGAAAACTGGGGGCTCAAGATGACAAGTGCCAAGGGAAGAGTCAATGTAACACTTTTGATGGGGCATACACCACCAAAGGAATAGCCTAAGCAGCGAACTCAACTTCCAGCTCATCATGAGTCATCGAGGTGGTGAGGTGAGGTGTTAAGGTTGAGGGACTATTAGTACTAGGTGGATGAGAAGTCAACTAAGTGAGGGCATGTTGAATTTGAGAGATGATCCCTTCCATAATAGCAAACCATTGTTCCATATAAGATTCCAAATCAAGAACTTAGCAGAACTATTTTCAGAGCTCATCAACATGTTTTTAATGTTGTCAACACATGCATTGGATTGTCAAGGCGCCATATAGAGAGTGTGATGGAGAGTGACTATGATACCAAATGATAGGATCGTATTGAATAAATGATTGATATTGTGTGCACACAAGAATAATTCAGGAAGGATAACTCGATTGCCATGATAATGGGGAGAGAGATAGATAGATAGAGAGAGAGAGAGAGAGAGAGAGAGAGAGAGAGAGAGAGAGAGAGAGAGAGAGAGAGAGAGAGAGAGAGAGAGAGATTCCAATAGGAATATATTAATGGTTAATAGTAAATGGCTATAATAGTTGATGATGACATGTGATGACAATGCATTATTCCTCTCCCTTGGCTTAGGGAAGAGAGGAACTAAAACATAGTGGGAGCCAAATAACTTACAAGACTCTAGAACTTGATGGGACTAATGAATTGTAAATGAGACTGAGAAAGAACTGGTAATAGAATGCACAAGAGAGAGAAATCATGAGACAAAGAGATACAAAAAGAATTCAACAATGAACTCTTCTCTTGCGAGACACTAAGTGGTCTCAAACTCCTTCCAACATCTCCTCCTCCTTCTCTTATGCATATTTCCCTTCTTTTGTAGGTGATGGTATGTTGATAGTTAACCCATGCAGAGGTGTACCATTTCCCATGTAAACAAAGGTGTGTTGGACCAAACCAACCAAAGAGTTAATTGCTTCTTATGAGGTATATAGATGATATCGACAGTCCTACCAATATCTTGTTTTCACTATCATATTTTCTTTTTACTTATTCTTTTATCACATCACAATGATCAAATCCCATATTTTCTAATTATTTATGTTGTGTGTATTACTACATTCCCTTATATCTCCAAAAGTCTTCATTGACTTGAAATATTTTATTTGATCCCCATGGAACTAATTAAAACTTTTCCACTAACCAAAATTGTGCAGTGCAAGAGAATCTTGTCATGGATGACTTGCAAGCTCTTGAGTTCTATTGATGGTTTTGAATGGAATGGTAGTCCAAAGAATAAGGGACTAAGTGAACAAATTTGGCGGCAAGATGATGACATGTGAGTTCCGATAACATGTTCTTGAGATTACTTTGATCTTCCTTGGTATACCTTTTGACTGCCTCCCCACCTTCTTAGGGTTGAGATTTGTAGGAGAAAACTTGAGGTGGTTTTTTTAAGGGAACCCCCCCTAACAAGGCTTATGAGGACATGAGCATGCATGGGGTCTTAGTAACTGCCATGAAGAGTTGACATGAATTCATCACCCTTGTCATTGTTGTCAACAGTTGGGAGAATTCCTACAAAGTAGGACTTCCTTCACTTTATTTGGTAAAAAATTCGTGGTAAATACTAATTTAAAAATTATAAGTTTTAAATAGAAAAATAGAGACTATGATGCAAGAACAAGGGGTTCAAAATTTGCTTGAATATAAATTCTCCATTAGGATCTTCTAAAGGTATTGGCATGTAAATGATGTTACTTTAGAAAATATATTTGATGTTCCTATCCACTTACTACTAGAGATAATAATTTATCACCTTATCTTGTGAGTGGCTATGATTGATTTCATATGATCCATCAAAAGGTGATAGTATATTTCAGATTGGTCACATATGAAGAAAGAGATTGTAGATTACACTTGCAATGTGGTTCTTGTTAACAAAAGAAAGCTTAAAATGTTCTTTATGCTAGTCTCCTACAACCGTTGGAAATTCCTTTTTAAATATATGTATTGATCTTTGTGGATTTCAACAATGAGCTAGTAGGATCTCATGTGAAAGATATTGCGAAGTTTATGAAATTGAGTATTAAAATATTTACATTTCACAGCTTTGTCATTCTCAAACACACCTAGCATGATCAAAGATGATTTTTTTCACTAAATAATAAACTTAAATTGAACATCTTTTGTTAGTTATCTCTATCTTATATTTACATAAAACTTACATAAGGTGTTTTTGGATTAAAATTCATCACTTTTGAAAATGAGTTCTGCTTACTGTCCACAAACAAATTGTCTAATAAAACCATAAACCATTGTCAAATTAAGAGATATTCAAAGTTCCTATTTCTTGCTCCCAGAAGAATATAGAAAATGGGTATTTCTTATTAGTCAATATCAATATGTAATTTTCTGCCTGACTACCTATATATGAATCAAGTAAATTAGAGTGGAAAATTTAGAAGATAAACTTTTTGAAAGCAAACTACTTTCTTGCATCCACTTTATGAGAATTTCTGAGGCCTCTAAGAAAGGACAAGGATGATAGAAGATAATGGTAGAATTTAATGGTCCTTTGCCACTAGAAAATTTGTCTTTTGATGCAACATTACTAGAAAGATATCATTAATGTTCCTATATATATATATACATATATATGTGTGTGTGTGTGTTCTATAGATCAAATGAAGCTTTGGAAAAACCAGATTTTGTGGCATATAAAGTCGAGTTACAAAGCAATCCAAGATCCATCTTGTTTTTTCTTGGGTCATGCTTTAAGAAAAAATTGGGCTACAAGCAGGTTGTGCAAATTGAGTTGTCACCATCTAATAACATAAGTACCAGCTCAATTTAAAGGGCTAATAAAGAAGATGCTACCAAAAAGTTGTACAATCAATTGGGAGAATAAATGATGACAATTATTTGATATTTTTTTAGTAAAATTAGATGTCGACTATACTTTATAAGACTAAGGGACCAAAAATGAACACTTTTCCCCTAGGTTTTATGAGTCAAAGTGAAGTGAAGGGAGATTGATCAACCATAAAATCTAATTACCCATCTGACCAGACTCTCTCTCTCTCTCTCTCTCTCGCTCTAAATATATATATATATATATATACATATCATGTATGATAGTTGCGTGCCTTCTCAGGGCCGTACTTTTCTACGTTAATGTTTGAGACTATACGCGTCTTTCAAAATACAACGATCTGACATAGAAAATGCTTGCGATTGGCCCGGCGCGTAGACGCACCGTTCCGGTCAAACTTTCGAAGGTTAGTTGAGTTTGGCCATCCGACTCCACGAATCGGGTTCGATTCGGCAGTTGTCTTATGGTCAGTTCGCCTCACACGCTCTCCTACGTAACAATCCCTAAAAAATCTAAGAGCTGACAATGACTGAGGAGACGGTTGAGATAGATAGAAGGCGAGAGAGGGAGAGATGAAGAAGCCGGGAAGGTCAAGCAAGAAGGAACCTCAGAGCAGCAAGGTTCGCACAGCCACCTCACAGTCTCAGGAGGAATATGCTGAGCTCCGGGCCGCTTCTGCCACCGCCGGCCCTGCCGCCGTCGGGGTTCACCATGTAGAGCGCCTCCGAGTCACTGCTCTCCACCACCCGCTCGAACTTGGCCCGCATGTACATCACCTCGGGGGATTCACCGCCGGAGTACGGCAGCGGAAGGCCCCCCTTCTCCAGCGATCGTTCCGGCGCCCTCTGCAACGACAAGACGCCGGCGCCGGCCGAGACGGCCGGGATGGCGCGGAGGACCCGCAGGTCGTCTTCCCCGCAGGAGTGAGACACAGCGAAGCCGCTGCGCCGCCCGTTGCAGAACATGCTCCACACCGGCTCCTCCCACAGGGAGGTCGACGGCGGCGGCGCCGCCGGCGAGAATGGCCACATGCCCATCATCATCGTCCTCTTCTTCTTCATCGAGGACTGGTAGTAGGGTCGCTGCCGGTCGCACTCAAGGAGTATCCGAACTGCACCGGCGGCCATCTCCTTCACCAGGCGGTCGGTGGCGATGGCGAGCTCCAGAAGGAGGAGCGGCTCCGACGAAGGGTTCTCTTGCACGGCGAAGTTTGCCCTCCCCCGCCGCCGTCCGTAGACAGTTCCGGTGAGCCGCCGCCGGCGGAGGGCCGTCGCCGCCGTCGGCGGGCGGCGGCGGAGCGGGAAGAGCGACCGGAGGGAGGAGACGAAGCTCGCCGGCTGGCGACCGGAGAGGGGGGACGGCGACGGCGCGTAGCTCACTGGGCTCCGCTGGACAAGGGGGCTCGGGTTCTCGCCGCCATGGAAGAAGTACTCGTCGTGGTCGGGGACGAAGGCACAGTTCTCCAGGCCCAGCCCGCCGCCGCTGTTCTTTCCCTCTTTCCTCTTCTTCTTCTTCCTCCACCAGAAGGGGCTTGCGCTGCCGCCGGCGCCGCTGCTCAGCCGCTGTGGAGTCCACATGGAGGAGAAGAGGGGAACCAGCCGCCTCTCAGAGAGAGAGAGAGAGAGAGAGAGAGAGAGAGAGAGAGATAGGACGAGGAGGGAGGGTGGAGAGGGATGAGTTCGACTATATAGTACAGCCCATGAGTCTACGCAGTAGCCATGTGAACTAAATTCTGTTATTTTATATGATTATAAAACTTTATAAATACAGGGTGTAAACTTCATATGACGGCTATTGGCCCCCTCTTCCCGAAGACCCACCGTTTACGCGAGAGCGAGAGAGAGAGGAAGAGATGGGATGACGTGGCAGATGGAGGAGGGGCCGTGCACGTCTTATTCGTCGGACGAGTCAACGTCCGACGAGCGGGTTGGGATGATGACCCACCCGACCTGAGGCCTATATATTAAACGCCGGCGTCGTATATTCAGCAGCAAATGGATGATGCATTGCGCTGGGGCTGGCGGCGCATGCTCACCGCACTGCCACGTGGAAGACACGTGTCTACCACGATCGCCTATAACGTGTGATGGTTTCAGACACCTGGCGACTTTCATTGACTTCGTCCGGTTTTGCATCAAGTCTCACTACTATCTTTTCATTCTGAATAACTCCCTCTAGTTTTTTATATTAAATTTGGTCACCCGAAACCATCAAATCATCATCCTCTCCCTACCTTTCCTTTGTGTGGTTGCTGGCAATTGAATCCAAGACATTAACCCGAGACCCTCTCATTAATGGCAGGTTTTCCGAGGGTTTAAAATAAAAAATTCATATGTCATTGATTCCTTTAATAGTAAATATTAATTAACTAATTACATCAAGAGTATCTTTCTCTCTTTTAATTCTGAAAAACCCCCTATATTTTTTTCTATTAACATCATTCTCCAAAAAACATCTGATCATCATCGTCTCCCCCTTCCTCGTGCGTGGTTAACGGAGATTACACTTAAAAAAATTAATCCTATACCTTTTCATAAATGGCAGGTTTTGCCGGGGTTTAAAATAAATTTTCCAATGGTTATTGATTCCCGGCGTTGATAAACATTAATTAATGAATCATATACCTTTCTCTCGTTTTATATTATTTCCCATATTTAAAAAAACTTTTCTTGTTGCACCAAACTTAGGTTTTAAATGTCATACATCCTAAGTTGTATACCAATAAAAAAACGGTCATTCCGCGTACGCCCGGGGATAAAGAGACGGCGCATATTTTTTGAGAAAAGTCCCTTCTTTTATTTTACGTGGAAGATGTACCCTTCCTGCGCTAAACTCCATCTAACGCCGTCGAGTCACATCACGGGCATTCGGGTTCTGGCGTTGCCTTGTCACATCAGGATCGTTTCGGACATGAGACTAGTAAAAATAATTAATATAAAATCCATGTACATCTACACTTGTACTTTTATGGGTCACTTCCATCAAGAAAATCCATCTCCTTTCATCTGATGGGTTCCACTCGCTCCACTATAAGTCCCCTAATAATTAAAAAATCCACATTTTAATATTTTCATATAGAGTAAAATATCATAATTCACAAGGGAAATATTTTTTAAAAATATATCATAACAAAACGTGGTATTTAATTTTTTTTGACTCTTTTGGAAATACTTTATTTAAATCAATGAATGTTAGTTGATCCTACATAAATAGCATGAGCCTATTTATGTAGGATGAACTAGCCTAATTATTTAAGTAAATTATTTCTCAGTTAGATGGGCCCCAATCACAATGGGGCAGCACATAATGGCCCACTTTGGCCTCTAGAGGGACCTGCCCACCCACTTTGGGTCAATCATTCATGTTCCCATTTAAGAATAATATACCATACCATGCTAAGAATGCCAACATACCCAATGTGGTCCTTCATAAATCTCTCTCCTTCTCTCATATACATTTAATATAAAAACTTAGGCTTACATCCCAGCTCAAACTCAAGCTTGGTCAAAATAATGGGTTCAATCTCTCCCCTATTCCTTCTGCTCTCATGTGGGGTGTGAGGGGCTGGTCTTCAGAGAAGTGGTACATGGGCTTGGTTTGAGCTTCATATTAGTAGAAAAGATATCACATTATTTTATTTTAATACCTTTGATTGTAAAACACAATATCATGACATAAATGATCTTATAATGTAAATAAGGTAAAATTCTCATGCAAATTGAAAACTTAATATGGTACAAATAACGTCACATTAAGTTTCTTAATAACTTAATTTGGTAGATACTTGTAGAGATGGAGAGATTAGTATTTCTCATGTTTTTGAGATATTTTTGGTGATACAAGAATGATGATTTTTGGTCCAATTTTGATATTATTATTTCAATAATTAATTGATTTTAAAAATCATCAGCCTAAACATCCTACATGGTACGAATTCTCCTAGATTTACTTATTTTAGAAGTTTGCAGCGTCTAAACTTTAGGCATATTTTTTTATGATGAAAAATTTTAAATATTACATCTACATTTTTAAAAATTATTTTGTAAGTAATTCATGACTAAAGATTTCTTTGTTTTCAATTATGAAAATTTTTAATTCATAATTTCTTATTTTCAGTTCAAACTTGAGCAAATTATATTTCTTGGTAAAATGGAGAATATAATCCTAAATTATTGTGATTTTTTTTCTGACATTATTCTCGTAAGAAGAAAAAAGGACGGATCGTTTTTATATATTAAGGATTTATTTATTTAGGAAACTTAAATTATGATCTGAAATTTAATTCCTTGAGAGGATAGATCGGTAATTCTATTTGTTGGAGTTTCACCCCTCCGAGTTTCTTTCACCTTCCGAATGGTTGGAGCGAGGGAGAAGAGAGAGTACGAGGAGACCTTCGAGTCGGCCCGCGCTGACCATGAAAAGATTCTTCCAGCCGGTGGCGAAGGAGGGCTCTTCCAAGAAGCCCGCCCTCTCCGGGCACTCGGGTGACGAAGGAGTGGGAGGACGAGAAGGGTCGGCGGCGCCGGGGGAAGAGGCAGAGAAGCGGGGGCCGCTCAAGTTCCTGACATGGAACGCCAACAGCCTCCTCCTACGAGTGAAGAACGACTGGCCCGAGTTCTCCAAGTTCGTGCAGGAGCTCGACCCGGATGCCATCTGCATCCAGGTCCGTCCCTGCCTTCTTCATGTTGTCAGAATCTCTCTCCCGTTCTCTCTCTTTCTCTCTAGCTTGGTCAATACTCACAGCTCTAGTCCTTCGATGAAAAATCGTCGGTGAGTTACAGTTTTTGGGTTGGTTTCGATAGTGATTGATCTGGGAACTGTGTTACTACTTTGTCTGGTGTCTCGGTTGTTGTCTTTTGGACAGTTGAGCGATGGGTTTCATCAGCTCAGGGATTTATTTATGATACAATAAGTGATTTTAATGCAGGATACAATGTCCTCTTTTTCTATACGGTTGATAGGGGAGGGCTACACTACTCTCATGGTTTTGAGCTCAAAATGCGTCGATCAAAGGCTGTATATGGCTTTTGTGGACCCTTTTATCATGTGATGCTGGAGAGGTATAATGTGCATACCGGGTTCTTAGGGCTCTTTCCTGATTAAATATCTCATATAGCAATGCAGCTAGATTCATGGGAAGCATAGAATCGGAACAATTTTTAGTTTTTTTTAGTTTTTATCTTCTAGTTTATTCTATTCTTGGCATTGTAGATACAAACAAAATTATGTTCCTTAATAATCAGTGAATAGTCTGTTCTTAAGGTATTGGCGGTAGAAAAGCATACTCATTCAGATCAAGTGCATTCTTTTTTTCTTTTAAGGAAGTATTGAGAAATTGGCCTAAAGACTGTTGGAGTGATGAGTCCATCTTGCTTCCTTGATGCGTCAATAACTTCAAAGTGAAGAATATTTGAGGAAGAGATTTTCAAATCATCCGACATTGAACGATTGCATAATCGTGTACTTGGTGTACACTTGGTGGATGAGTGAAACTGACATGGAGTAGGTGGAATGTGGTGTCCTGTCCAAATGTTGATAATTTTAATCTTTATATGTATTTAAAAATTTAGGCCTCTCGATCCACCATGTGTACTTGGTGTACACATGGTGGATCAAGTGCATTCTTTTTATGTATTTTTTCATTGACAGAAGAGGTGGACTTCTCACTTAAAACTATGAAACGAATGCACAAATGGGGCTTCATTTCTCTCCACAGAATGAAAGCCCCGTTACTGCTGAAAGTGGTTGCCTTTCAATCGCAACATCAGAAGCAGAGGCTGTGGCAACTGTGGCAAGAACACCAGTAATGACGAAAAATATTGTATGGCTGTAAGATTTATGTTATCTTACATGATGGGTTGCAGCTTGACATTGCATTCATTTATTGAAAGCGAATCCAATTTCATAGGATTTACTTTTGGGTCAGATCCTGGGGAGCCTTTGTAGGCCAAAGAAGAGTTATGGGTATGAAGTGGGAAAACTTTCAATATCAAACGTACAATTATATGCACTCTTCTTTCCTCAATGCTTTTGAGTTAAGGCATCTTCACCGATGCTGTTCATCAGCTTGGATTTTATAATGGATACTAATTTTACCTCATTATGTTGGCATGATTAGTGTTTTTACAAATAGAGCTCCTTTATACTTGTATTATTCTTTTCAAGCATCTGATTCCCTGACATTATCTTAAATGGATTGGTACAGGAAGTAAGGATGCCTGCAGCAGGATCCAAGGGTGCTGCGAAAAATCCTTCCGAGTTGAAAGATGATACAAGCTTGGCTAGTGAGGAAAAGCAGGTGCCTGTAGGCATAACTTAGGATTATCTTGAGAGTATTACTTGTTTATATGCATGAGTTTACTTTTCGTTTTTCAATGAAAAGTACAGATTTTCATGGATGTGCTTACTTTTTTTGGATTACAAATCGGATTGCAACACGGTACATTCATACTTGGTTAAATGAATTTCCACGGGACTGGTGGCGTAGTTGAGAAGGGAGAAGACAATGTTATGGATACTCTGACTACTCCAGTGAAGAAAATATTCGGATAACCTTTGCTTTGATGATATTAATTCTGTACACTTTGGTGGTAGCATATTTGACTTCTTGGGGGGGGGGGGGGGGTTAGCAAGTTTTATTGGAACCTGTTGGGAATATGAACTGAGTAACATATTTCGCATTTATCAGATTTTTCGGTGCTTTTGTTAATCGTTGTTTGGTTGATGATAAGCATGTGTAATCTCTTTTGTTTGCAAGCTACATAGTAAAATGATCATTTTTCTGAATTTTCTGTACTTATGATTCATCCTCAATCTATATGAGTTTAAGAGATTATAGATGAAGTGGCAATTATCTAAACTTTTAACCTTAAATGCCTTGACTGGTGCATAGACTGCTCCTCTAAAAGGTCTCAGCACTTTTCAATGAAGGAAATAGTCATGACCTTAGGTTTGATCTCTTTTCAGTTTGTCGTCTTGTCTTGTCTCAGATCACATATTTGCGTGGTTCTTCTATATCAGATTGTAGTATCATTCGCATCTACATCACATATCTATTGTGGGAATTCTAGTCTATTGTCTTGAATTCGGCAGCTTTCATAGGCTTTCCTAGTCGTAGCTATTTGAAGGCATAAAATTTTACCTTTATTCTTCTATTTTTTTTGCTTTGAGGTAGAAATTATCCATATAAGGTGTGATTGAATGCATATAAAATGGAGAATCTTGACGCTGTAGGGAATTAACTTAATTTAACCTTTTGTTTTACACATAGCTTGTTGCAGAATATCCAGTAATGGTTACTGGATGGTTCACCGTTTGCCCACTATCTCAATTTTTTTCATTTGTCTTAATCAGTCCTGATCACAATTTTAGCTTAATAGACATTATGTCTCTGTTGGGTTGTGGAACTGCTCTTTTCAACCTGGATTGTGAGCATGTGGTGGCTTTTAAAATTTGTGCAGGTGCTCATGCGCGCTTTATCAAGTGCCCCATTTAAGAGCTATCGTGTTTGGTGGTCTCTTTCAGATTCAAAGTATGGAGGGACTGCTTTAATTGTTAAACGACAATTTCAGCCGAAAAGGGTTTCTTTCTCCCTTGATCCAACATGTAAGTGATGGAACAAAATTGCTAGTTTTTATAGTTGGATGTTTCGTATTCTTCATGATTATCATTTTCTGAAAGTCTTGTCCTGCTACCCATCAAATGGCGGGTTAGCTGGTTGATAGTCCATCATGAATCTACCATTTGTTTTGCCAAGACCTATTCTTATTTGCAGTTAATGGAAGGTTAAGTATCCATTGAAGTGAAAATATTCTTCTGGTCTGCATGTTCGAGATCGAAAGGCAACGTTAGATCTGCTCGACATAGCTTTACAAGCTTTTTCTAGCCGTTTCTCTCCTTTATTGCGACTTCATAGATATTGTTTTGGCCTCAGGCAGACTGTTGAATCTGGAACCGGCTCTCTTTCTGGGTGTTGAAGCATTCGAATTCTTGATTCCTCTCCTTTCTTTTCCACAAATTTGTTTTACAAGTTTCAGATTTCACCTCTGTTGATCATATTGCTTTTGGTAATTCTTTGAAAATAATTAAGGGCTAATTTTCTATTGTCTTTCTGACTGGGATATACATTAAGCAGTGGAGGATATCCTGTTGATCTGCGGATAAAACAGTAAGGAGAAAGCATGGTCCAGAGACTCAGCCGCCTCTTTGGATCTGCTGATTCCATAGATCAGTTTGTGAATTCCATCTCAGACTTGGCTTTCAAAAGGCTCACAATCATTTTTCTTGCATATGTTTTCAGAATCAACCCACCTCCTCCCACAATCTCCAATGAATGTGGTTCTATTGCTAGAAGGCGTTTTTGTGAAAACAACCTCTAAGAGCCATTATACAATGGCCAATTGGATATGAAGTCGTTATTCTAACAGTTAATTCTCCTTTTTCTTGTTATTCCATGGTTTGTGTTGTGTATTTCTTTGATAAAGGGTTGATTTGTATTTGCACTTCTCCAATTTTAGATTAAATTCGTAGATATCTTCTCTTGTTCTCCTAATGGCATCGCTCATCTTCTGGAAGGATGGAAGCTTCCTAGGTCGGATATCATGCCTAAATCTGAACTACCATGATTGGCCGGATTTTAACATTTTTCCGTTGAAGAAATGCTGAGCTTCCGATCAAAATTGGTCTATTGATCTATGCTTCATTAAGAAAGTTTTTGAAGGAAATTAAAATTTTCTGTGCTAAAGATGAAATCTTGCATGAATACTATTACATCGTACTGCCATTTTAGAGCTATTATACCTTTTTTTAAAATTTATTTCTATTTGCAGCTTCCAAGCACGAACCAGATGGAAGGGTGATTTTAGCTGAATTTGAATCACTCTACTTACTAAATACCTATGTCCCTAACAATGGTTGGAAAGATGACGAAAATTCTTTCAAAAGAAGAAGAAAATGGGATAAAAGGATGCTTGAATTCATCCTTCAGTCAAGTGATAAGCCTTTGATTTGGTGTGGAGACCTGAACGTAAGGTAACTACTACTTTTACTCAGATCGTTCTATCATTTGTGTGTTAGGTCACTGAAGATTATTCAGGATCTTACTGCTATAATTCAGGATATTCAAAATACTGGATTAAAAGGAAATGTGACTGATTGGCTCACTATAACGTTCTGGAATAATAACATGAACTTTAGAATTAAAAGGAAATGTGACTGATTGACTCACTAACCAACTTTGATTGGCATTTATTTTCTGGATGAGTCCGATTCGGTGAATTGGGAAACAGTGGCATGCTTTTTGCTTGCCCAGAATCCTTTCCAACAGGATGAAATGTTCTATGGGCAGTAATCAAACCAATTTTTGCTTGTTGTGATTTTTCTTATCCTGTGATGGTGGTTCTTAGATTTGTACTGTCTGAAGGTTCTATCAACCTGGAACTGTAAATCGTACACACCCCTTGTTAGAGTTATTGGGCCATCCAACGCAAATTTGATTGAGAGTGGATAGAGTAGGCTGGACATTTTTAGTCGCAGGTTTCTGTGATAACCAGTGCATGACTATTCTTAAAAGTTCTACTCAGGGATGAATCCACTGTATCCAGGTACAATTTATTCAAATATATTGGTGTACAAACTCCAATTTCTGATTGTAGCTGACATGTAATCCAGTGACATCTCTTTTAATGTGTAAGGTACTGGAACAGTGGGATAAGGAAGTAGATCAAGTAGAGTGGTATTCCAAGTTCAGAAAGTGGAGAACAGAATCTGACAGGAACAGGGAGAGGCTAAGGGGGGTAAGAACAGAGAGGAAAGATAAACCCTAACACGGATCCTCGAGGTGCCCCAACCTCCAACCTTGTCCGGTTCACTTATCTGTGACCCAGGACTCTCTCTCCCATATTGGGCCTGCCTTTGGTCTTCCTGCGAGTATACATTAGGCCCAGTGGTCTAACATAATGATCTGTTTTTTGTGAGGTAGGACCATCTACAGATCAACTAGTCTTGATTTATCACTTCTCTTGTTAGATTCATGATGGGAATAAACACTAATCCTTGGTGTCTCGCTACTGGCCTTCTTGTCTGAGAGATGGGGTGACTGCCCAGGAACTGAATTCTTGACCCCCTTTCAAGAAATGGGTTCGTGGCTCTTCTAGTTCACTTGTAATCTTTTGACTGGTGAGGATGGTGTAGGATAGGGGACAAGGGAGCTTGGAAACTTGCTTGATATGCTGCCATGGCATTTAATGAAAGAAAGGATCCTTTTTCCAATGGGCAACAAGCTGGTTGAACGTATCCGCAGCATTAGGCTCACTGTGTTGCTTGAAGGGGATACAAATGCTATTTGCTAGCTTATTCTTCAGTCTAGCTAAACTGTTATGGCAGTACTATATTCTCAAAATATTTGATGTCAGTTACGGTTCCAGTTTCTTCTTCGCTCTCTTTTTCAGAGCGTCCCAATTAAATTTTGGTGGCTTAATTTTATTAGCCCATCTAGTAAAGTTTCGATGGATTCGACCATTGTATATGGTGAGAAACTTTCTTAGCCTGGCTACCACCTTTTCAATCGAACCTCCAAAACGGGGAATCAGTTCTTAACCACTTTCTTGATCATATTTTAGTGGAATGATCGATCTATTTCTTCACCTCTTCGCCAAAAACTGAGAATTTTCATCCAGAATAAAAGGATATTTCAAATTACAATGACATGTAAACAAGAGCACCCTCACCCACCAGGATATTTCAAATGCTTCCATCAGGTCTTGAATAATCAAGAGCACCCCCACCCACCTGCCTTTTTTTTATTTTTACTAGAAAAAAAATCCGAACTAAATAATTGACAACTCTAAGTTGGACGTTATCCCTTCCTGCAAAAGATCATTTGGAAATAATATTGCTAAGTTGATCCCATCTGCTATTTCATCATGACTACGTGTCTGACTGAAACAAAATACATTTTCTTGGGAGGTGCGATCCGTTGGACATAGATCCAATATTTCCTAACTAGTTTCTTGCTGGTAGATGCCTGGGCTTGGTGGGTGTTTTATGTCGCCTTAATGCTCACCTAAGCTACAAAAGTTTTATGCCGGCAGCCGAATCTGAAGCAATGTTTTTGATTATTTGAAGGAGCTGAATCAAGAAACAAATCATTTCAAGAGTGAGGGGATATATAATTATATCCCTCCTCAGCCTGTCAGTCAAGCATCCATCTTTAAGCAATCATAAGGCCAACAGCCGGAAGACAAAAATTTCCTATTAGTTCTATCAGTCTGTTATTTGACATCATGGTTTGGTATGCTTGTAGAATAAACGTTGGCCTTGGGCCATAATGAATCTCAGAATGACATTCTGCCTATATTGCAGCAGCCTTTCATGAATAACAGATTTATTTTTTGGGCTTTGCATTTTCTTCAAAATCAATTGAATACTCCTTTATATTGTTAAGTTTCACGTTTTTCTACACTTGGAATGAGATTGCAGCCATCAGGTTACCGATGTGAGCCATCCAGATTTTTTCATTGGTGCAAAGCTTAATGGCTATGTTCCTCCAAACACAGAGGTATGGTTTTTTTTTTCTCTATATTTTTCTGAATCCCTTTAGCATTTATAAATTTTATTTCATCTGGCTTCATAAAAAGGCATTCTGATTCTCCTTGATTGCTACCCTGTTATCCATTGTATCAGTTTCACTTTTTTTAATTTCTTCATCTTCCATTATGCTCATTTCTTTGGTTCTTATTTTTTGAATAAAGTACTCACATTGGCTGATAGTTTTGCCTGAGAGTTTCTGAAAAGAATTCCAGATCTCTTTGCCTTCTTTTGGTGATTTTATATTCTCCATTAGATACATCTTCATCGATTTCTGTAATAATGCTACAGCTTATGCGAGTTTTTAACGATGGAATATGTTAAATATATATATATATATATATTTGTGTTTCCCACGGTTAAAAATTTCTATGCTGGAGGCGCATCATAAAATTTCTAAATTATAATAGAACTACATAGGAGAATTAGTTTATATTGATGTTCGAGTTGCTTGATGACTAAGTGTAGCCCTGATTTATGTTACAGGATTGTGGGCAACCTGGATTCACATTGGCCGAAAGACAGCGGTTCACCAAAATACTATCTTTGTGAGTAAATTAGTCAAAACATTATAGATCCATGTTTATTTCTTTGGGCATTCTTAATTTACATCAGCCAAAAATAAGGTTCCGCTAACTTTTTTTTATTTTTCTAATTTTTATGCTAAAAAATCTGAAAAGTAGATAACTGGAATCTTCTTCCCGATTTATTTCTATTCCATCGTCAAATTGATCAGGAGCTTAAGACTCCTTGGGGGTTTATGATACAAGACATAAAATGAGATTAAGAAAGATCAAGTGCTAGGTAAATGGGGAAGGTACTTGATCTATCTCTCATTAATCATAAAAGTTTTGATTTAAAGAAATCCATTGATAATTATCCGATTGGAGTTAAAATTCTTTAATGACTAATCCCTTCTTTAGTGTGAATGGAGGATTTTTATTTATCTAAAAAAACCTCTGATTTTTTTTATTTTTTTATTTTTTATTTCCACAGGGGAAAGCTGGTAGATGCATACAGATACCTTCATGAAGAGCAAGATATGGACGGCGGCTTCTCTTGGTCTGGGAATCCTGTTGGAAAGTAAGAAGCCCCTGTCTGTCCCATGGCTCATTATTAGAAAGATCTAGTGGGCCACACATTCTCAAAGGTCAACCCCCACTGGGGAATCATCTGGCTGGGCCAGGATTGGGCCCTTTTCTCTCCCCGGTCTTCCTTGCTTGCTCTTGCAATTTCACCCAAATGTTTGAAATCTTTACTGAAATGCTCCTCGGAAATCTTAGATTCTTCTGGGTTTTATACGTAAATGTTTGTGGAGTCAGAATCACACTAGGCATCATATCACCATTTGACTTGTGTGGGGGGCAGACACCATCTTCCTGTGAACTGGCAGCAAGATTGGGTCCATCTCTCTCTCTCTCTCTCTGGGCAATCCTCAATACTTTTGACTCATATACTCCTGTTCTTGGCAAATTTCCATGCAGGTACCGAGGTAAGAGAATGCGGATAGACTACTTCATCGTCTCAGAACAGCTCAGAGACAGAATCGTCGCGTGCCAGATTCACGGGCGTGGGATCGAGCTCGAGGGTAAGAGGATAAATATTCCTTTTAAGGCAGTTTTTATCAAGCACCAGCCACCTTGAATAATATTATTGAGCTTATTTATTCATATAATCTTGAACAACAAAAAAAAAAAATTGCAGGTTTTTATGGGAGCGATCACTGCCCTGTCTCACTGGAGCTGTTGCCAAAGAAGGATTGAGGATGAATGTGCCCGTGCCCAATTCATGGTTTATCAAGCACCCACCTTGAATAATATTACTAAGCTTATCTATTATAATATTATGATCAATGCCTTTTAACATGGATTCGATGAATAGCCTGACATCGGATGATCTTGAACACAAGAAAAAAGAAAAAAAAAGAAAAAAAAAGGCTTGCAGGTTTTTAGGGGAGTGATCACTGCCCTGTCTCCCTGGAGCTCTTGCCGAAGAAAGATTGAGGATGAATGTGCACAAATTCATGGTTTTCATGGCTAATTATTTTCGGATCATCATTGGGGTTTTTTTTTCCCCACTTTTTTCTGGGTACTTAATTTTAATCTTTTTTTGTTGGGGTTTTTTTGGAAGCCGTCTATGAGTAGACTGCATGCAGCCTCTCTTGACCAGGAGTCCTCTCATATGTTCATCATCCCATTTTGACCATCAGTCCTCTATTTTCTGCACATTTTGAGAGATGGCCCTTGCTGATCATGTTTGATTTATGGATGAAAAAACCCTGTAAATTGGGAAATTACAAACTTAGACGTAAAGTTCTCTCTCGTTTTCACAGAAGAACTCCTTGTCGATACTTATTTACATATGGTGCAAAGTGCGAATTTTAGTCATCGGTCCTCTATTTTTTGTCACTTGTCCAGGGGAGCTCCCAGATGATTTTGTTTTACATAACCCCGAGCAAGATATAAATTTTAAGTTTCTATCCTCCGCCTGTAGTATACATGGACTCCATAGAGGTGGTATTTTGCACTTTGCCATTGCATCGTTCCCCCGTTGTTCGATTCTGGATCGGTCGTTAATCCAGAATAGAACGGTCCGAATTGAGCTGACGTGGCAGACAGGAGGCCGCATTTCCCAGTCGTGTTCCGGCCACACTCCAAGGTCTTAATCAATTTGCACGGGGAGAATGCCCGCGGTGAAAGAAAAGGGGGATAGAAGGTATTAAAAAGTGCCTTTATTTTGTCAGTATGCAAATTGTATTGGACCATTTTCTGGTGTCACCCTCTCAGAGCTGCGTACGAGATGCGAGCGTATCCCTTTGTATCCCCCTTTTTTCTGACTCTCTCTCTCTCTCTCTAGATCTATTTATATGATGGTCGCCTCTCATAGATGCGTACGAGTTTCGAGCGTATCTCCTTGTATCCATTTCCGGACTCTCTATCTTTATGGTGTCAGCCTCTCAGAGACGCGTAAAAATTTCGAGCGTCCCCTTGCATCGTCACCTCTCTCTCTCTCTCTCTCTCTCTCTCTCTCTCTCTCGCTCACTATATATAGGGAGAGTGTTGTTGTTTTACGGTTTTTCTAGGAAGGACAACGTTGCCTTTCTCTCTCTAGGAAGGCAATGGCGGCGAGGTCTCTTCTCCGGCGAACGTCCACGCTTTCCTCCTCCGTCCTCGGGGGGCTCAGAGAGGTCTGCGCGGCGGCCTCCCCCTCCGCCAGGGGCCCGCTCCTCCAGCAGACGCAGGGCCACTCCACGGCGACGGCGGCGGCGGCGTCCCCCGGGGAGAAATCTTCCAACCTGAAGACGTTCCAGATCTACCGGTGGAGCCCCGAGGGAGGGGGGAAGCCCCGCCTGGAGGAGTTCCAGGTTGACCTCAACGACTGCGGGCCGATGGTGCTGGACGCCCTCATCAAGATCAAGAACGAGGTGGACCCGACGCTCACCTTCCGCCGCTCCTGCCGCGAGGGCATCTGCGGATCCTGCGCCATGAACATCGACGGCGACAACGGGCTCGCCTGCCTGACGAAGATCAAGAAGGACCAGGGGGGGGCGATGATGATCACGCCGCTGCCGCATATGTTCGTGATGAAGGATCTGGTGGTCGACATGACCAACTTCTACGCGCAGTATAAGAGCGTGGAGCCGTGGCTGAAGAGAAAGGATCCGGCGCCGGCGGATGGGAAGGAGATCAAGCAGAGCAAGAAAGATCGGGCCAAACTGGACGGGATGTACGAGTGCATCCTCTGCGCCTGCTGCAGCACTTCCTGCCCTAGCTACTGGTGGAATCCTGAGCTCTACCTCGGCCCCGCCGCCCTCCTCCACGCCCACCGGTGCGCATTTTCGGGATTCCTTTCCTGCTTTTGGGGGATCTATCGTTCTATTCGTTTTACTTGCTCCTCCATCCTTGTCGTAAATAGTTGACATTTGGTCTTTCCCTGTCGATCTAAGCGATTGCTGTTCTTTTGGTGATGATCATCTTATGCTTTCTCTGTTTTCCCGTGATTATCACACGTTGCGTTTTCACATTTGGAAATAGTTTAGCGCCTATTCCAAAGGGCAGTTTTGGATAATACTCCTGCTGAGTTGAGCAGCTTGCTCATCTTTTATAATGCCATTGTTTTTGCTTCCCCTTCCGTGAGAAGGGATGATGGTTGGGGGGCCTAGTACATGCTAGGTTGTGGACGCTGTCTAGTCTGCGCCATAGTTATCTTGTATTAGATGTGATGAGCCGCTCCGACTTCCTGGGAAGTCGTATGTTCCCTTTGTCGCTTGAGTTCATGCCATATACGTCTGGCTGATAGAGAAAGAAGTTATAGCCTCATGGTCAGAAATGGAGATGCATCATTTGGTATCTCATTTTAAGATTAGTTGAAGAGGAGAAGATGGCGGACTTCAAAGGGCATGAGCATTTTATCGACTGGTTAGAAACATTAATGCAGCATCCGAAGTACAGGTCGTTGATGTGTTCGATTTCCGTGGCTGCGAAATAGGCAGAAAAATATTTAGGATTAAGGGAACAGCGGGCATCCAACTTAAGAGGTTTAATGGGTTTGCGAGTTTCTTGTGTGAATCTGCCCGAAACATTTTACTAGTGGAGTTCTGGTGGAATTATCCTGAAAAGGAAACTGTTATAGTACTCTCAGGGACTGCCTTGGAACGACTAGTTCTGGAAGCGCCAAGATCGTCTTTTGATCAAATGAGATCGCCCCAGTAAAGATGAGAATTCATCATTATGAACCTTCTTTGGTACTCGTCCGGGAATATATTTTCTTCTTACAAGGTCTTCATCTTGCACAACGGCAAGCAAGTTTATGCGGAACATATGTTGAGTACTGATTAAATTAACACTATTGGCTTCTGTGGGATTCGGGGACGACAATTATTCTTTGATGATATTCTCGATATAGCTCCTCGGAGTCTCTTGGAAATCGGTCATTTTATTTCCTCCAAAGTGCTAATTAGTTCTGATTACTGACGATGCTTTGAGATTTCCTTTCTCTCTTACATCGCCTTCTCCCTTGCTGTCGTCATTCTATGCCCTTTTTTTTACCACTCTTCGTTTGCTGAAATCTACATTCCGTTTCACCAATGTTCAAACTTCCTTTTTTTTTTTTTTCACCTGTCTTTTGCCTCCTGCAAGAGGGCTCAACATGTAGGACTCTTTTCTTCATCTGTGATCTATGACCATGTAGCATTTTTGTGTTTCATTGTCTTGAAATATGAGTCAGACCCATGATCCCTCTTTTGGTCTTAGTATTTTAAAAAAATGCCCTTTGACTATTTTGATCTCATTATTTTATCTCTCTTTCACCACGCTCCGACAAGACGAACTTTATGCCATATTTATTCTTCAAATGAATTTTTTGGAAGTGAAGGGTCTCTATTAAGATGCACATCCCGTGGTTATTCAACCCAAATGTTTGTTTAATCTTTCTGGTGAATAAATGCCAAAACCATACTCTAATAATCATTTCGCATCAACTTTTTTGGGTTATGTGGTGGGTGATCCGATCCCAATGCACATCTCTGGATTATTCATACCACAGAGAATTTTACTTCAACCATGTTCTAATCATCCTTCTCATCTTCTCTCAACCCCAAATGGTAGAACCATATTTTTCATTTTTAATCTTATGTTTTAAGTTTTTTGATTTCGTTTCCTTTTGTTCTTACAGATGGATCGCAGACAGCCGAGACCAGTACACAAAGGAGCGGCTGGAGGCGGTGTGCGACGAGTTCAAGCTCTACCGCTGCCACACGATCATGAACTGCACCGCGGCCTGTCCCAAGGGCCTGAACCCCGGGATGGAGATCATCCACATCAAGAACCTCCAGCTCCAGAAGCCCTTTCTGTGAGGGGGAGATCGGTCGATCCTCCTGGAAATAACAAGCATTGAATTCCCCGGGCTCTCGGGACATTGCAAAGATGTAGATTAATTCTTAATCTTCACCTCTGGTTGGGGGGGTTCGGATCGGTCGTTTCAAAACAAACCAGCTGGGTTTTGTATCCTGAAATAAAAATATGGGATCTCTCTGATGCAATGTGATGAATCCTGGCCGCCGCCGATGTCTGTCGGTGGATTGATATTTGATTGGTGTGGTGCCAGCCTTGCTTTGCTCTTGAAGAGGGAGGTGAAATTCCCCCTCATGGTTGGCATTTTGAGAGGGAGCGAGGTGAAAGAGTGCTGCTTTCCATGTGGTGCCTGGAAAGTATGATGAGAAAGTTTGTAGGCTGTATTTCTAGTGAGGGACTCGCTTGTCTGAGTGACAGATCACCACTTTTTTGGCAAAAGTACTCAGAAATTTGCAAGTCAGTTATTTTAAAATTAAAGGATTTTGAACTTTGTAATTAGGATTAAATCCGGTTGGGATCCCGAAAATGTAGTAAATCATCCATATAAATCACTGATCCAAGGAACCAAATGTCATTATTAGTACTAAATCACCCGATCATTTTATGCAATTAGGGAATATCTAGAAATCCACAACATCATCTTTTTTCTAATTAAACATATTAGTCACATTTATCAGGAGTACAGACCAAATGTATGATTCTAAATTTCCATAAACCGGGAAAATGTTAGATTACATGAAAAGGAGGAAAATAAAAATAAAAATACAATTCATTTCACCCCTCTCCCTGGAAAAAGGGGGCCTATGAGACTAGAAATCTATAGATGAATATTTTGCACTTATTCTCTGGGGGGTGAATGCTCGAGAAATCAATCTCCATCTTCTTCCCTGTTCTCAGAACCAATCTGCGAAGAAGAAGAAGAAGAAGGCTCTGCTTCCTTGCCACAATCATTTCAATGGGGACCTCACTGCAACAAGAGATATTTCCAGAAAAAAAGGCCTTCTCCTCAAGATTCTGACCGATACACCTACCTCGGAGGAGGATCATCAGCAGATGAGACGGCCACTGCAATGAGAAATATCTCCAGGAAAAAAAAACGGCCTCCTCCAATGGAATGAACCTTGGAGGAGGATCAGGAGATGTTTCCCCAGAAAGAAAGAGGGAAGACTCCATCTGGGTGGGTCAGCATCTGTCAGGGGCGGCAGTACATCTTGAGGACCTGCCTGGCGAGATCCACTGCCCCGCTCTTCTTATAGATCAAGTGCAGGTTGTAAGCTGCTTCGCTGTGGAGGTTGCAGTAGCCTGGATTCACCGTCTCCGGGAGGGTTGGGCTTTCGTTGGGGAGTCTTGGAATGGGATGGTCCCTCTCCTCCATAGCCAGGACCTTCTCATAATGCGATGCCGCCAGTGTGTAGTGCCCGACAACGTGGTATGCCCGGGCAACGTTGTATAATGCTTCCTGCACAGCAGCAGGGAAACAGGGAATTTAATAGATGGGGATGGCCGAAATAACAAAAGGAAATGGAATTTTAGATGAAGAACCAATGGCTGGGTTGAGATTCATAGTCTGCAAACTAGATTTATGAGGAAGAGAATTGGGTTATAGATTGGTTGTGTAATCCCATGGGTTATAGAACACGAAAGCATACCTGGCTGTTCTGGCAGATGGAGAGGTACTTGTTGAGAAACGCGATTCCCTGAAGAACACACAGGTGCTTGTTCTTCAGCCTAAACCCGAGGGCTATGTTGATCAAGGAGGTACCTGCAAAAAGGAGGAGGTTCAAGTGGGTTTTGATGGAATATGCATAAAAAGAAGAAGAAGAAGAAGAAGAGAGAGAGAGAGAGAGAGGGAGAGCGAGCGAGCGAGAGAGAGAGAGAGAGAGAGAGAGAGAGAGAGAGAGAGAGAGAGAGAGAGAGAGAGAGAGAGAGAGAGAGAGAGAGAGAGAGAGAGAGAGAGAGAGAGAGAGAGAGAGAGAGAGAGAGAGAGGGTCAATTAATGTCAACTTTCTGCAGCCTCACACCTACGCAGAGGTTGATGAGAGCATTGTCGGGCTGCAATCTGTAGGCCTGGAGATACTCCCTCGCAGCTGACTGGTATCTAACCATGGCAAACTGGTGGCCAGTGATGAGAATGGGGGGCAGACAGTCTTTGCGAGTCTCCCGCATTTCGTGCAGGAACTTGAGATGCTTTGCGTAGGGGTACTCTAACCTAAAGTCAAGTCAACATTAGGGGATCAATCTGTGGCACCGACCAAAATAAAAATGTTGTGGAATATCTTCTGGTTAGGCTTCTATTATAAAGCACAGAATTATGAATAAGACATTGCAAATATTCGAGATGCAGAATGATATTGCATTGAAATGGGCAAGAACAATATTACTTCTGTTCATTAAAGCATGTAACGAACACACCAAGTTTTTCATTCATGGAGGATGCGCAAGAAAAGTAGTGCAAGGCACCTTCAAGATCCACAACTTATATGAGAGGAGACACCCACTATGGAGCACATCATTGTGTCTAAGGCATGGGCAATCACAAGATAGATCGCAATCTGAATTTTGCTGCTAGAAAACGAGCGGAAGAATAGCGGAAGGCGCCTTCAAGATCCAGACATGTATGTGAGGGACTGAAGTAATTCTCAAGGATTTTGAAACCAAGGCACCTCTGGCGTGAACTGATGATTGATTAGGGAACAATAGCATGGGAGACATCCTGGGAAGAAAAATGTTGGAAACCCCTCAAATTAGAGGGGTGGCTGAGATGGGTAACATCAAAACGATGGATACTACCATCAGGTGCAGAAGTGCCATCTTCTTCTCCCTTCGCATCCGTGTAACATAGAATCCGGTTGGATTCATTTTTGAAAACCACGGACATCTTAAGAAGGATAAATAGACAAAACGCTATAACTAAGGTCCATCTTCTTTGATGGGCAGAGTTCCCTGTTCAGATACTATCGATCCCTGGGATCATTTAAGTCAGACACAACAGATGAGAATTTTATAAGAATCTCAGGGGAAGAAGCCTCTAATTATGGTGTTCCGTATAGATGGTGGATCCAATGCGCGAGAATAGACATGAGCCAAGGTTTCCATCTGGATACAAACTTATACAAAGATTTTGGCACGGAGATGATCAAAGTGGACAAGTCAGAATGATCCCGAGAACTGTCACAGAAATGAGTCAATGTGGCAATCAAGCAAGAGGGTAATGGATATTGTATAGTGGGTGCAGATATGGCGGAGGGGCGGATTCAAAATATGTTTATAAAGGACCCATTACAAGTCAATAAAGGAAGACATTAAGGAGAATCCAACAGCTAAACTTTTTCAATCTTCTCCATCAATTCATGGATCAGACATTAAGGTTTTACCAATACCATAGGGGAAAAACTGGTACAGTGCTATTTCATTTCTAGCTTATCATCATACTTTTGAGCTTTTAGTGTTTCAAACTTCATTTAGGTGCCAAGAAAATAATTCAAAATAAAATCTTGTTGAGTTGTGTTTCAAAGTCCATTTAGGCGGAAGGTGACAACTAAGAAAATCAAGCACCTTGAGGCCACCTTGTAGTAGCAATTCCAGGCTGCAGAACTATAAGGATGCTGTTGAACAAAATCACGCACACAGTCATAGCCATGCTTAGGATCTGTGGTAGCATGCGCTATTTCTGAAACAAAAAAGAAGATAAAATGTATTAAACAGTCAGAAGAAAAAGTGGTATCCCGAACGGCAAGCAACACAATTAATTTTATAAAAGTTCCTCCATAATGATCCTGCAGCATTTTAAAATGAGATGTTTCAACACAAGCAAAACGAAAAAAAACAAGAGTTAACAACAAAAAGCCACCCATAAATCAGGCAATGACAGTGCTTACGAGCACCAATTGACCGCAGTTCTTCCTTTTTCTCAGTAGAAATTGTACTGTACAACAGCATCTTGATAATTTCTAGCGCGTCCCAGTATCTGTGCAAGGAGACCAAAGCTTTGCAAAGCTGCAAAAAAAGAAAAAAAAAGAAGAGCTTTATGCATAGCTATGGAGAGCATTTTCAGCACAAATGAAATTTCACAAAAGCAAGAAAAAAAATATCCTAGAAAAGACAGAAATCAGGATCAATCAGTATAATATGAAGCCCTTTCCCCTTCCCCACCAACTACGATAAAGGAAGAAATAAACGATAAAATAGGCACAAAAAAGACATTAATTAAAAACAATGGAGAGTGCAAATAAATATACATTGCGAGTCACAATGTGAAAGCAAACATATTACTTAATCGTTTACATCAGACAATATTAACTCAATCACTAGGTGAGTGGATGAGTAAAAAATCTGTTTTGATTTACCACAATCATAATCTTGGCAAAACTGCCTCCCAGTATGTGAAAAAATAGGGAATCCACGTGTTGACACCTTTTTGTGTTTCCAATGTCTGATACACACTAGAATGAACATAGTTGTATCGGTTAATCTTTTTAAAGGTCTATATATAAACGAGGAATTAAACATAAATTCATCTGAGGAGTCATGTGCGCCCAAGTCATTATGAGTGCCGACTGACTCTATAAGGAGTGCATTTGATAACAAGTCAGCCAATAACTATAAAGACATTAAGAAGACTGGATATCAAGACGTTTTAATAGCCTTACTTACGATAATGTGGGCAGTGTGGGACCAAACAAAGAAAAAGACTCGATATCAAGACGTTTTAATAGAATATTTTGCATATAGCATACTTTTGGATTCGTGGAATTCGAGACTCTCCCTTTTGCACTCAATATTGGGTACCTAGAATAACAACTATTACTCTTTCATCCATAGCACCTCCCAATAACTCAAAAACCCCCCAGAAAAGCCAATGGATTCCAGATGCAAATCATCCACAAGAAATAACGATACCAGAAAAGTGTAAGTTTTATAGCCTCATGTTTCCTAGCCGCTGAGAACTAATTTTCTGTTGCAAGATAGACATGCAGGATTAACTCTACAAATAGGAACGAGTTCCAAGTAATTGGGTCATAATAGTGCATAATTTCTATCATCAGAAAGGGAACATCACACTCACACAGAGAACCAGACTCCCACAGAGTTTAGCGCCACAAACTATACAAATATTCTTAACATTTCCCCAACCCACGATTTTTCCCATTGCAAAATCTACTTGGAAAGATTTTTAGTGCGGAAACATTCACTACCATAAAATATGGTGAAAGTACAAAAGTATGCTGGAGTTGCAAACTTAAAAACTCCGTAACACAAGTACGCAGAATATCAACACAGTAAAAATCTAACTCTGAAAGTTATGAATATTTTCTATTCATAGGGCACATTAGTTTCTTAATAAATAGTTGGCGGTTCCCTGACTCCTAGTAATTATAACAGTTCAGTGAGATGAAAGCATAGTTTAAATATTACATGAGCCATCACAAATCAATAGCATAAATGCATATAAGCTTATGCGCAGAGCAATGCTCCACATTTCTGAATCAATGTGCACGGGAATAGAAAGAAATGTGAAGAATAATACTCACATCTAAAATAAGGCGATAATGTTCCTCATCCTTCAGGAGATTTAGCAGAGGAGGTTCACGATATGCATTCTTCTATCCATGTTGTCCACCGATCATATAAGCGATGTTACATCAGATTATAGTAGAGGAAATGAAAAAAGCAGGAATAGACGCCTATATATGAAACTTGTTCACTTTACAGGAGATTCATCTTCAGACTCCTCGATTTGCCACTCAAGATTTCCAGCCTCTTTTTTTTTTTCTTTTTCCCTGAGCAACTTTCTGGCTCTGGATGCCTTGTTTCTGCAAAAAGGCAATCTCAAATTTAAGAAAACTCCAAGTGAAATCTTATAAAACGTAGGAACAAAAGTATGAGTTACCATGCACGAAATAACTATGGAAGGGATATTAGAACGCAATGACTAATGAACAGATGGGATTGATATAATTCTTTTTGGGAAGCATATCAATCAAAAAATGAGATTCAGATAGGAATTTGATGAATTTAGATGTCACCAGCATTCCTTATGAGTATTCTCAATGCAATCCGCACAACTAGAGCATTCACTCCCTTTTATGCTGGCGTACAAGATAAATCCAGGTAGTCTATTTAAAACTCCTTAAAGCTTTGTGTTCTAATGAACTTCATTGCAGACAATATCGCAGTGAAAGGAACCGTTCCTCTCCCCCATTGTCTTTAAAGCCTAGTGAACTGAGTTGGAATTCAATGTTAACAGGTTTAAAATCATTAGTATCTTCATCGAGACAAGATCAATCACCAGTACAGTAAGGTAATTAAGCACGAATAGCCATTATTTCCAGACTCCATCTTTTATAGATTGAGTCTTCTGCTTAGTGGTTCCATTTTGATTTAAAAAGACACTTTCTACTCTGCATTACAATGTTCCCACTACCTACCAACCACTGAATGCAAGACAACAGGGACATTGCCCATATAACCAGTGAATAACATAAATGGCAAGAAACTCACAAATCAGCAGTTTTAGCAATTGGTCTGAATCCACGGAAGACACTGTCATCTTCATGCTCATGCAGCAACTTAGCCCGTTCAAGCAAAGCACTCATTGAGAGACGTTTCTTGCTTTTAACCTGTTCCCGTAACAAGGTGTAATCAATAAAAAGGCCACAAAGTTAAACGAAATCTTGTCAAAACTGGTTCTCATCTAAATGCAAGCTTATCTATCATGTTTTGTGACACTGGTTGTTAGTATACCTTTTCGTTCATTGCCTCAATAAATAATGTTTCGCGGATGCAATTGAGAATTGCGTCAGCAAACTCCAGAAGCATCCCTCTTCCATGATAAATTTTAGCAAGCTGCAATCTGATCCTTCCATTGAGTGACCAATGTCCAGGTTCCACTGTGTTTGAACTTGCTGTGGTGATAACTTCTATTTGAGAGGGAGAAATTGAGGAATTACAAGAGGTATGGAAATTTCACAAGGATTACATGAAACTCCACTCTACTTGATCAGAAAACATATTTTACCAGAATTTCCAGAAGGTGACAGCACGATGATTGCTTCATCTGTTTTTCCCTCTTCAATGAGAAGGGAGGACAGAACAACACGGGCATCAATGTCATCTTCCATTAAAGATAATGCTGTACCCAAAAGAAAACAGATTCAATACTAGCTAAATATTCTGTTTTAATCTCAAATCTAGGTAAGAGATTCATTGTCAAATCAATTAGAAAATGATGTAGAAACCAAGTGTTGAAAGAACAGGGTCAGCCTGAAACAAAAATTAACCAATTGTCAAACAATTTCAAAGAACAGAGAGCATGGGAAAATAATCAGCTGATCCTAGTGATTCTTGATTCTATGTAAGTGGACCTCGTCCAATTTCAAACAGTGCTATGGAATCCTAAGAAGTTCATGACTAGGTTTTTGATACGGTACCCCTAAAGACATGTTTACCATAAGCAAACAGTCTAGAAGTTTCTATAGTGAACACTGGGATAGTAATGGGCTGAACAATATTAATACCCTCCTCTGTGAATATCATGGTTGAAGTGACATGAAAGAGAGGGAGAGTGGGGAATTCTTTTGAATTCATTCCCGTCTGTTCATTGTTTTCTCTGTTTTCTTAGAATACGTCGGTCTTTTCCCTTTTGTGGTCCAAGAGGAGAGGAGGAGATCATATCAATTGGTATTAGAGCCTCGTCCTAGAAGCATGGGACTGAGAATTACAGAGAACTGTCTGGAGGCATTGGAGACAGATGCAGAACAAATTAAGGAAGAACAATGATGAACGAGGGAGTTGCTGAAATCGAATCTGAATCAGCGGATCTGCTACAAAGGTTCTTTCAACGTATGAATGAGAAGTTTGACGAATTCAAGAACTTCATAAGTGAGAAGCTGTTAGCATTAGAAAAGAAGGATTCAACTGCAAGTATGACATCTTGATCGGTTAAGAATTCTCCAAAGAATGAACAACAGGAGAAAATCGATCTACGAGCAGAGGTGCAAACCTTTGTGCCAACTTTAAATCAAATTTCAGAACCTAATCGACATATAAGGAAAGAAGATCTTGAAATCTTCAAAGGAGGCAATCCTAAAAGATGGCTTCAATGTACAGAACGATGTTTAGAATCGACAAAATAAAAGAGAAAGAATGAATGGAGGTAATCAACGTACACTTGGATGATATCGCATTGGAATGGTACATCTGGATGGAAGATCAATATTTGTTTAAGAATTGGTAGGAATTTTGCATCCAGATTGAGAGGCATTTTAGAACTTCTAAAGCGAGAAACATGTATCAACGGTTTCTTGATATTAAATAGGAAGGATCAGTATCTGATTATAGACAAGAATTTGAACATTTTTCTAACTTTCTTTTCAATATTTTAAAGGAAATCAAGGAGCAGACTTGTTTGAAAGATATGAAGAAAGAAATCTAGTTCGAATTGTCTAGAATGAAACTAGTAGGATTATTAGAAATTATGGAAACCTCATTGGGGGCCGAGAGCACTTATGCACTCTATGTGAAGCATGACATATTAGTTTACCCAAACAGACTAGAACAGAGGCACGCCCTATGTCTAGTTACACACCAAGAATAATAGGATTACCCTTGTCAAGAGAAAAACTTGTACGAAATGATGAGAGAAAGCCTGATTCTTCCCACAAGTCAACAACTTAATATGAAACAAAGAAAATAGGGGTGGACACCAACCCCTTGTAGGGCAAGCAGAGACAACAAATTCAATTAACAAATGCTGAAGTTCATAAATGTAGGATCAAGGGTTTATGTTTCCATTGTGATGACAAATATGGGTCTGGTCATTGTTGTAAGAAGCTTTTTCAAATTTCAATTATTTAATCTGATGATAAACTGACTCAATAGGAATTAAAGGCTGATTGGGCAGATCTGGAAGAATCATGTAATGAAGAAGGAACATTATTTACTGCCCATGTTTCATTAAATTCCATGGTTGGACTTACACAACCAGGATCTATGAAGCTAAAAGAGATCCTTTAAGGTTGTGATGTTACTATTATGGTAGAATGTGTGGCCACACATAATTTCATATGTGTGAGTTTAATGAAGGAACTTGGATTACCCTTAACTAAGTCCATCAGTTATGGAATCATTATGGGTAATAGACATATAATCAAAGGCTGGGGAAATTGCAAAAATGTTACTCTACAATTACAAGGGCTGACAATACAAAATATTTCTTACCTTTGCAGTTGGGTAGCATAGATCTCATACAAAAGGCTTCGTATGCAGTGGTTGAGAACAATCGGATGGATGCATGTCCATTGGTAGCTATTAATTATGAAATTCGTGGCGTATGGGAAGGTAAAAACGTTGAAAGAGATGCAAGTCTGTCAAAAGCTATTATTTCCTTGAATACTATGGAAAAACTAATTAGGAGGAACCAACCATTATCACTAGTACTACATCAAGTACCAGCACCTTCTCAAGAACAAATAAAATAGTCTTTAGTGCAGAATTATAAGGTATACTTTCGAGTCAATTTCTTTAAGTATTTTCTCGACTAATTGAATTACCTCCTAAAAGAGAGACAGACCATTCGATCCATGTCTACCCAGAGCTAACTTTTCAATCTAAGATTGTATAAATACATTATCAGAAGGATGAAATTGAAAAGATCATTCAAGAACTTGGCAACATAGGTATAATTCAACCATCACAAAACCCTTATGCCAGTCCAACAATTCTAGTAAAAAACGAACGATGAGGGATGGCGGTTTTGTGTGAATTATCATGCCTGAAACAAAATAATTGTGTCCAATCATTACCCTATACTTGTAGTAGATGAGTTATTGGATGAGTTACATGGGATGACCGTATTTTCAAAATTAGATTTAAAGTTTTACTATTCTCGAATCAAAATGAAGATTGATGACATTCCAAAAATGACATTTAAACCCCATGAAGGCTAATTACGAATTTGTGGTAATGTTATTTGGTTTAATGAATAATCCCGTTACTTTTCAGTCATTCATGAACCAGATTTTTCAACCTTATATCTGTCAATTTGTTCTAATATTTTTTGATGACATTTTAGTCTATAGTAGAGACCAAGATCAACATGAGTAGCACAAACTGTCATTTTGTGAGGACCACCTACATGTGAACGCAAATAAGTGTCAAATCGGCCAACACAAATTGAAATATCTGGGGCACTAGATTTTAATTGAAGAGGTAATGGTGGATGAATGAAAAAATTTAGTTATGAGAAGTTCGTCAGTTCCAAAGAATGTTCATGAATTACGATTGTTCCTTGGACTTACTAGTTACTATCACCGTTTTGTGATAAGATATTCTTTAATTGTAGCACCCACGATTAAATTATTGATGAAGGAACCATTCTGTTGGAATCAAGATGGCCAAAGTGCTTTTGATCACCTTCGGGAGGCAATGTCTACAACTCCGGTGTTATCCTTACCTGATTTTTCTAAAATATTCATCATTGAAATAGATGCTTCAAATTATGGAATTGGAGCTGCGTTAATGTAAGAAGGCCGACCTTTAACTTATTTCAATCAAACTTTATCGAGAAAGCTACAAGCTAAATCAGCCTATGAATGAAAATTGTTTGCCATAGTAAAGTCTTTTCAAAAGTGGCACCATTACCTATTACACCAAAGGTTTATAATCTGCACAGACCAAAAGTCCTTGAAGTTCTTACTTGAATAGAAACTCATGTTGGATCCTTATCGTAGGTAGTTGTCAAATTGATGGGTTTAGATTTTGAAATCGAATTTAAAGAACGGAAATATAATAAGATGACAGATGCTTTATCTCGCTTCCTGACTATGACAAAACTATAGGAAATGTTGGTCTCACATTTTCAACTGATTGATCTCATTAAGATCAAATATGAAGTATCTCAAGACCCGAGATTATTCTCAATTGTTTCCAATCTATCTAAAGATCCTCAGGCACATCCTATTCATTACAATAGGGATTATTACTACATAAATAATGACTAGTAATCTCAATTCAATCTATTTTTATTCTAATTCTTTCAAGAGAGTTCCATGATAGCCCAAGTGGACATATTGGATTTCTTCGAACTTATCAAAGAGCCTCACATAATGCCTACTAGTCAAGCATGAAAAAGACAATTAAGAGGTACATTGATGAGTGTGCAATATGTTAAAAACAGAAGACATCTTTACTTGCTCCTGTAGGTCTCCTTCAACTATTACTGATGCCTACACACATTTGGGAGGACTTAACTATGAATTTCTTGGAAGGATTACCTCGATCTAAGTGGTTTAATTCTATACTGGAAAATACAATCATTTTATTCCACTAAAACATCTATTTTCAGCGCTTGAGGTTGCATACATCTTTTCCAAGTTGTAAGACTTCATGAGATTCCAAGATTAATTATTTTAGATCGTGACAAAAATTTTATAAGTAATTTTTGGAAAAAACTATTTAAATTGCAGGGTGTTAATTGAAGATGAGTACCTCATGCCAACTGCAAACCAATGGGTAGTTGGAGGTCGTAAATAGGTACTTGGGAACGTACTTAAGATGTTTTGCCTTCAATAAACCTAATTCTTGGAGTAAATGGTTGCATTGGGCTGAATATTGCTAGAACACTGCCTTCCATTCGTCTCTCAAGACAACCCCATTCAATGTGGTTCATGGATGAGATCCTGTCACCATCATTCAATATGACATTCTGCCCTCACCTCTTTCTACAGTGTTGAAATATAATGTAAATACTGCATTAGCAGTTGGGTGAGGTGTATCACGTGCTTCACTTAAAGAAGCACGTGAACATCACCTGCATGTCTCAGGATGTAAGGCTCTATGTCTAGAACCTTCTCCCATGGATCTGTTATAAATAACAGACCCCTGTCTCGATGTAAAAACACTTCTTGAATTCTTTTTCCTCATATGTCGTGAATAGAAGCCCTTATTTTCTTCCACGAGAAGATCTGTTGTTCTTCAAGAAACGAACGAACTAAAGGAAATTCAACATACAGTGGATCAGCAACTAAAGGACAAAGATCAAATTCTCACTCTCATCAAACACCAATTAAGATGCAACCAAACCATTGTGAATTAGAAGGCTTATAGAAAGAGACGAGATGTTCAAATTATGGGAGGGGACTCTGTCTATCTTTGTCTTTGACCATTCAAGATGAAATCCCCAGCTAAGAAGCCAAATGAAAAATTAGAACCACAATATTTTGGACCCTGGAAGGTCCACTATATGGGCCAATAATCCTATCGATTGGACCTTTAGGTCCATTCTTCTATTCACCCAATGTTTCATATTTCATAGATACGTAGGGCAATAGGACCTTATCGTCGTGTATAACCCATTCCTTCAAATTTAACACAAGAGCTTGAATGGAAACTTGTACTAGAATCCTGCCAAGAGGTTTGGCCTACAACAATAGGAGCAAATGTTCTCATACATGTGCAGGCCTTCCAGACCTTGAAGCAACATGGGAAGCAACTTCATAGATCATGCATGGATTTCCTGACTTCCACCTTGAGGACAAGGTGGAATTGAATGGGGGAATACTGATACAGTACCCCTAAAGACATGTTCGCCATAAGCGAACAGTCTAGAAACTTCTATAGTGAACACGAAGATAGGAATAGGCCAAATAATATAAATACCCTCCCATGTAAATAAGAGGAGGTATTGTGGTTGAAGTGATACGAGAGAGAGGGAGAGTGGGGAATTCTCTCGAACTAATTCCCATCTTTTCATTGTTTTCTCCATTTTCTTGGAATACATTAGTTATTTCCTTTTTGTCCTCCAAGAGGAGAGGAGGCAATTGTATCAGTTTTTCTCTACTGGTTGTTAACATAATGGCTAACTTTGCTGGGGAAAAACTGCACAACCACTTATTACCTCTCAGCAGTCATAGGAATGCTCACTGGTTTACTGTTCCAACAATTATTGTAAATTTGTGATCTGCTACTTCCAAATTTTTCATGCCTCACCAAATCCCACGGTTTGTACCAATGCTATGCTTTGATCATTGGACATGAATGTTACTGCCATGACAATGCCTGTATTAACCCCCCAGAGCAGTAGATGCTCAGGTGGCATAAAAAACAACATTCAAAGGCAGAAACCCAAGCCAATCCAAGCAGCACACCCCGCAGTCCCCACTGTGTACCCAACTGGCCAGGCCAGGTTTAGCATCAAGACAAAATCTTCATTGACACCCCTCTAACATCTACAGTACACAAACTTCAGCTGGAGCCAATACATACATATTTTGACCAGAGATTAATGGATTGAGTTAAGAAGCAGGAATCCAGACATAAATGAATAACACAGAACCAGCCTGATAAAGACAAGATTTAAATAATATTACATGTTCTGTCACATCACCATCCTGGTCATCACTCCACAGTCGCCAGCACATTATAGCACATCAATTTTACCCAAACAGCAAACTTGATAAAGAAACAACAAAACCAAAAGTTTAACAGAGACACAACATCAGAATCATCTGCCATCCACATCTCAGTTGACGGAAGCAACTGAAAACCACAAATGTACACTATTTGAAGTGACAGGAAACTCAATACCTTTGTGAAAAAACGGGATAGCTTTTTCCCTTTCGTTCAAGGACAAGTAACAATGACCAATTTTAAGTAGTAGAGGACCCTGGAATGCCAAATACATGGAGGACAAAAAATTAGGGATATGACTAAATAATAAAATATTAAAGAGATAAAATCATGAAAAAAAGAATAAGAAAATTAAGAGGATCAAGGAAAAATGCTGCTTCATGGTTGGGTATCATATTCGGCGAGTCCTCAGTGACCAGCAGACACAAATGTTCCGTTAACTGAATAATTTAAAATAACAGTGTATAATGTTCCTCACGTTTCTCTTTCTATCATTGTCTCCCAATTTCAATGTTCCAACTCTCATCCCTAGTCCTTGAGTAGTGAAATCCACAATTAGCCAGAGAACCGATCAGGATCAGTTTAGCATACACAAGTTGGTTTGTGATGAAAAGCCAAACAGGTTTAAAAAAATGGATATGTACAAATGCTTAATAAAAAGTGAAAAATAGAAAATAGTATACATTTCTGGCTGCAATTTTTTTAAACGCAGTTTTTGAGGAACACTACGTAACTTTCAGGAGAGGCATAAAAACTAGTCCCGCTTCATTTGAGAACTGAGAATGAAAAATTAGGTTTTAGCCTGTACTTCCTTTTTTGCTTCTCCATTTCACTGCACCAGCGACTGCAGAACTGAAGAGGAGATCGAGATGAGCTTGTGACAGTTATAACAACCAGTTTCCTATCCTTACAGGTTAATATTTGATTATGAAAAGATCTTCTGTCACAAACCTTTAAAAGCGACTAGTGTCACAAGTCACAAGGCATTACTTAAACTGAAAATTCAAGATTTCTGATCCAACATCTTACATCAGAAAAACAAAACGGTATCTCTAGAGGATAAACATCGACAAGAAGCATTGAGCGTTCCCAGGATGAGCTAGAAGCTGAAAAACTGCAGTTTACCTACTTTCGCATCTGAAGAAATCTCTTCAAGTATGGAATAGTAACCCAGAGCAGAATCGTGAAGTCCAACATTTGAAAATGAGTGGGCAACTTCTGAAATTAGATTGCTAGCATATTCCGTGGTACCCTTTAATAGACATTGAAAATGAACCTGAAACAGTTAAGAAACCAACCAAAATAAAACATCAGCACACCAATGCAATTTTTTAAGAGAAGATAGCAACTCAAGATTTCACAGTTGAATCCTACTGGAGAAATTTTAAACATACTCAATCTTACATCTGACATTAGTTGAAGAATGTTAAAGTAAAAAGTAACAAACAACTCAGCACAAGAATCAACAAACAAAATTTTAAGGAGAATAGAATTTCTCCATATAAATATCATTCATGATAAATATTCTAAATTCAAGTGGCAGCAGTATACCTTGGCATTTTCAATATCTCCAAGATATAGTAGGCAAATTCCAGTCTTTACAGTAAGATGCAATGGCAACTCCTTCTCAGGGTAAAATATTGATTTCGCCTGCTCAATATACTGAAGAGCTTTTCCATGAGAATTGTTTTTCATGAGTAAGATGATAAGTAGAGAAAATGCATTGAGATCGGCTTCAGAAGAATGCTTGTTAATGCAGGCTTCTAAAACTTCTGTAGCCCTGCTGACTTGGCCACACTCATGGTAAATCTGGGTGACAAAAACCAAAAGAATTCAGGTTAATAAAAGCTGTTCAGATTCGATATTAAAGATAGTAGAAAAACTATCAACAAATTGTTATGTCAGATAGAGGAAAAGAAAACCTATCAGAGTGGTCTTCAGATTGAAAGAGAAACGTAGTTTCAATGATATACTCATTTAGTGGATAAGGATAGTCTCCGGCTTTGCTTCCTCTTAAATAAAAATCCGTATTAATTCAAACGAGACCTTTCAAGGATATTTCCAAGTATGACTAAGAGGAGATCTTTCAAATCAAGGAAATATGGAGGCGGAATTCAGATTTTGGATTTCAAATTTAACAGGGAAAATTAATGCAAAAAAAATCACCCCTGAAATCATGATGATAATTTGCTTCATCCTTCCTCACATAAAAACCTTAACCATAGAGAGTCTGGAAATTAATTTAAAGCAAGGCACAACATAACTATCAATGCCTTCAATTGATTGTAGGGTATCTCAACTAAAGTTTTTTGCTTTATTTAGTCTTCCTTATTCTGTTTCCTTTTATCCCCTTGGGAGATTCCGACCACAACTTGGCAAATAATTCCATGAACCTTCCTCTATGCTAATACAACTAAAAATGGTCTTCTTCTTGTTTGTTCTACAATGTGATTATGATGGTGTAAGATCTAATGTAGTTTTAGGAAGCCTTTCTATCCACTGACGTCAAAGGATAAGTTTTCATGTCCAGTAGAGACAACATTACAACAGCAACATCAGCGTTTAGTTTTTTTTAGGTTGATCGAATTATATTTGTGAATGACAAGAAATTAAGAACATGTAAATGTAGAACGTGGTTACCCTCAAAATTCACTCTACACAAAATGGAATTCTTCAGCAAGTTTTATTTTCCAATTATCCAACAGCTTGGGGATAATCTGTCACCAATCAGAAGTAAAGTTCTGAGAAGAGTCAGTGAAGAATTTACCATAGTGGTTCATATGTCAGCTCTAGAAAATAGCACAGAAAGATTGATAATTCCCTAGTGGGACAGTTACCAGATACATATAACAATACCAGTTTAGACAGTTTGGTAAAGGCAGAATATAAGGCAGACACTGAAATATTCACAACATCTGAGGCCTCCATGACAAATTAATAATATCCTATGGACATTTCATGTGATGCTGATTTTTCTGAAGGCTAGTCAAGTGTAGCGATGTTAATGTCAACAAAAAGAGGAAAAGAATCAGATGTTATGAAAAGGGAGAAAAAAGTTAAAGAGGAAAAGTGTTTTCTAGATATCAATTCAAATAACCAAGAAGAGACATAGAAAGCATACCTTAGAAACCTTTATCTGAGCCTCAAAATCATCAGGGTAATGTTTCACTATTTCTTCAAGAGATTTCCAAGCCTCCTGATACTCGCCAACTTCAATATATAGTGATGCATAGTCAAATTTAAGTCCTATATCTTGAGGATCTGCTTTTATTGCTTTTCTAAGACAATGCCTAGCTTGTCCAGTGTTCCCTTGCTCTCTGAGTCAAATGAAAGAAAAAAATTAATAAAATTTTAATTCCAGAAAAGCAATATAAATGAAATGGGAATTCTGTCATTTGGATTTCATTACGAGCAACTATGAATTTTTGTTGGCTTAGATCTTATTACCTTTGATGATCGGCAAATCAATGATGTTTTTCAATAGACCAAATGTAAAGAATATCTAATATCCCCAACTCTTTTCATCTAATAATTAACCACGCACTTTCAAGTTCATGGCACCTAAAATACAGTCTGTAGGATTTAACAGAAAAAGTATGAACCAATGGAATCAACAATTGAATAAGAGCACAATGGTGGAAATATTTCAAAGAAAAAATTTGAAATAATGAACAAATATGTTTCCTATAGCTCTTAGGGGGACTACTGATTATGCAACAAGCAATGGCACTAATGACCCTATTATGCTGTCCCATCTGCCAGCAGGAAATTGTCTTTATTCATCCTGAAAATTTAGTTGTACTAATTCGTTGAGAACTTCGTTATCCATTATAATTATTGGTTGATTTGCTATTCAATGTTAATACAGTTGGCTTTAAGAGTTGATTCGGAGTGGATGAATTTGGAGAAAACAAGAGTCTGATGAGGAAATAACAGATGAAATAATGTGTAGAGAATAAAGTCATGAAAGGAGAGAAGCTACCAAAGGGGTTGGAGAGTGAGGAGAACAATATTTTAGGCTGAAGAAAAGTGTCCCTTTGTGTTGTGTACCACTTTACAGAAGAAATTCCTGGATTTATCAGAAAATATTCTACAATATGTTTTGAAAGAAGCCTTATTCTACAGGAAAAAGCAAATGAAAGAGTGGAACATTAGAAAGATAAAATCAAAGTAACATATTCAAGCACATTTATACACAAGCAGACAACACCATTAGAACACAAAAAAAAAAAGTGAGCATTAAAAGTCAAGTGGTGAAATAAACAAGAAGGATTATGGTCATTTGAAGGAATGGAATGAAGGGATAGTGTTATTTAAAATATTCTACAGGAAAGAAACACGGATTTTATCAACCAATGACAGATCTTTCATGCTTGGGTTATGACAATCAATGAAGGACATCTCACATGGACCATGCAACAAGCAACTTCCACAGAGATGGATCCTTTGGAGCCATGTGAGCTGCGAACATGTAATAAGTTAAAGCTTTTTTCCGATCCCCCATAGCACTGTAGATGAGCCCAAGTGTATGGTAGACGTCAGAAAGATTTGGTGCAATCTGTAGAACATCTTTTAATAAATGAATCGCCTGCAGGAAAAAGAGGAAACTCCTTTAAATGGTAAACATGCTTCAGTTTCTACAAAATCGAAAAGAAACAACAGCTGAAAGACTTTGGATATGCTACACCATATAATAAAAGTACTTCACATGATATCTGACAGTAGTGTAGCTTTTGTTTAAGATAGAAAGCAAGCCCACAGACACGGGTATGATCAAGAAACCAAACATCAAATCTAAACCCCACAAAATAGTGACCTCTATCAAAGCAAGAAAAGAGTGACTGCACAAGCTCTTATCTGGAGATAAAAAGCATTAGAAACTTTATATCACATAAAAAGCAACTTTGCAACATAAAGCATCTAAACAGTATTTTATGTGAAAAATAAATCGGACTTGTATATGATAACTGGATACTTTAATGTCTATTACTAAACATGGAATTATACTATCGCAGGTTCATTAGTTTAAAATCTTTATCTATTAAAATGGAAATAAGTCACTGCAATCAAATCCCATTACCAAGAACTGATACCATGAGAACGTTTCAGACCTTTCAATTAAAAAGCAATGTCAGCCCTTATATTTTCAACACAGATTTTCCTTCTCCCAATCAATGTGGGACTATTCTATCAAAGAACCAATCGCCCATATCAAAAGATGAACGACTTACAACATAAGCAACGAGAGTAACAGTACGTATAATTGTTCTAGTTTTCAAACTTAACAAAATTGATGGTGGGTACCTAATACGGTTCCTCCCCAACATAAGGAGATCTCAATGTTAGGGAGGATTCCCTCAGATCTCAAATTGTACACAGACAAAGTTAATTTGCGTTTAATTTAAAATAATCATAAAAATTGAAAGATAAAGCGAACAGGAGGATCAAAAGAAACCTTTCAACTACCTTATCATAGCATCCAGATGCATAATAAAGTGTCGCATCACCAAGCTTCCTTGTGACTTCAGGGCTCAACCTCTTTTTTGAGCCCTTTCTCCTCCCTCTCTTCTTATGCTGCTCAATATAGAATAGTTAATCATTTTAATATAAAATATCTAACGTGTCCACAGGGAACTGAATGGTAAGCATTTAATGCAAATACTTTAAAGCACACACGGTCAACAAACTCAATGAACCTAGAAGAAACACATCTTGCAATCTGACAGGATATATACCACAAGAGATGCAGGTGATGAGCACCGTTACTTCCTACTCATCCATAATTTTAATCAAGCGCAAAAACCACCAAGGGATCTTGAGTACTATTTTAACAGTACACAACGATAATGATATGACTGCCCTGCTCATAATGATAATGATAATGTCATAATGTCAATTTTCTTCCCCTTTGGAAGTGAGTCTGACAATTAAATTTACAAAATTGAAATCAAATAAGAGCCCAATATCGATTAGCATAAGATTTGAACACCAATTAAGTACATTATAGAAAATGCCACGGCATATGGTCTAGACCCTATTCAAACCTACTTAGTGTTCATGTCCTTCCACTATCTATAGAACTGGATACGATCTAAATTTTTTTAAAATGAAATTATTAAATACTCAGCAATTAAAAACGAAAATATGGAGTCACCTATTATCTGAACAGGATTTGATAAAGCAAGGAGCCTCTGAACAATGGTTATAAGTCAATTGAATTGCCTGGTGTGACAGAACATAATAATGTCTATGGCAAATGAAGGCATGATACTGGAAATAAGGACTCAGGAAAAATCACTGTATCCCTTAATTCAAGTAACGGCGAACAAAAATTCAAAGTTTGAAATGAAAGGAAATGTTTTGAAAAATCAATATTTTTTGAAACTAACCAGAAAATAATAAATTCCCAAGTAGATTGTAATACCTGTCTGGATTTCTTTCTAAAACTGTGGTTCATCGTTTCCAAGATATCATCAAAGTTTGCACCAAAGGCGTCCTCTTGTCTAGGCCTCTTCATAGAATCACTACAGGAGAAAGTTTGCACACACAACAATATTGTCATACTGTTGATAAACATACCAAAGAGCAAATGCGTTTAAAGTGGGGCCCTTGTTTTTTGGTTCCTTTCTCTGTTGAAAATGGGAGGATACAGATTTGAAAATTTCAAAAATAATAGCAAATATTGAAGCAAATCTATTAACCAAACTGCCAGCAAGCAGGATACCAATTGTACACAATTCAAGAGAAACCGTAAATAGATTATTCATGAATTATATCATGCGGCTCAGTTGAGCACAAATCAAAAGCTGACCTATCTTATTTGAGCACTGAGGAGATGACATATACGAACTGCCAATTCAACACCAATTCTGTCACTACCAAACTCTACACATGCGGCACACTGTGGGGATGACATTTACTTCTACAACTGCATCTTGAGGCTAACATATATAGATGAACCTAAGGTAGGAATTGCAAAGAGATATGAACTAGGGAACATAAGAAATATATTTTTAAAACGGGCAAGCATAAATGTCAGTTAAAGGAGATACTAATAATTGCAGCCCATAAAATATCATAGTACCTCTGACCACATCCTTTTAAGATAAAATAAAATAACTTACAGAGCGGGATGAAGCAAAACGGATAGGACAAAGTTTTATTCTCACCTGCATTTCTGGAGCAGAGACTTGCGCTTCTTCTCAGCAAGTGCCTCATATTCGAGCCGCTCAAACAGGCGGTAGGGTTCCACCTCGATGGCATCGGCCTCCACAACATCCAGGGGATCCATCCCACCTTCGAACTGAAAATGGTACTCATCTGGTCCATCTCCTTCCCCCTCATCCATTCCAAAGCCTTCTTCATCGTCCTGCTCCTCAACTCCCCCATCACCGTCTCTGCCATCACCTTCTACTCTTTGATCCCACATTGCCTCATCCCCATTCTCAATGTCATTCTCGACCTCTGCAACCTCCTGAGAATCATCATCGTCCAAATCCATCTGCACAAAACCCCAATCCCTGAAGAAAAATAGCAATCCCTGAAACGCGAATTTTAACTCCATTAATAAAATTTAGCGCTATGAACTTAGCGAATTGTGCATAATATGGTGCATTTGAGGAAAAACCACCACATTCATAATGGAACTCAGAACTGAGAATATGATCGTAATTCCACTCTAGAAACTCGAAATAAAATAAAAAGAATACAGCTCCGTGCACACCTGTATGTAGCCGCAAGATTTAGCACGCGGGCGAAAGCTTGGCGAAGGGACGGGCTACCTGGATACACAGATAGCTTTTCAGGACAGGACTCTGGAAATTCCATTTCATCGGCGCAAAAAATCAAAAACATGCCGCTGGAGCGGGTGGCTAAAGGAGTTGGGATTGAAGAGACGAATAGAATCGCACGTTTAATTATGACGCTGGCGGAGAAAAAAATCGAAAGAAAAAGAGAGTAAATCAGCACAGAGACAAGAGAGAGATGAGGTTCAGAGAGACTACGCTCCTCACCAGATGCAGTCCACCAGCGCCCACTCCTCCAACTTCACAGGTATCCGAGAAGAAGAAAACTAGAGAAAAACACACAGAAGAAGACGACACGACTCTTCATCCAGACGTCGCCGAAATGGCAGCAGCGACCAGAAACCCCCAATCACACTGGAGGATGACGACTCTGGCGACCACCACCACCACTCTACGTCCCTCGAGATTCCTCGCCGCCGGCCACCCGAAGATGGTCTTCCTCTTCCTCCGGCGAAGGGTAGCAAGAGAGAGAGAGAGACCCCCCCAAATCTCTTTGGGGCCATTCCAGCGGGTCCAATAGGCACAAGTTGGCCCCAGCCCATTAGACCATCTTTAACACCCTCCAGGTGGTCCCCACTTCATCAGGCCCTATCTGGGCGCGATAACTTTTGCTTCAGGCCCGTTGTGCACCACCCCGTACGTGCCGATGCGCACCAAAGATTCTCCCGCCTACCGGCCTTGAGACATCAGTTGTGCTATTTGGGCCCAATAAGCAGTTTGAGGCCCATTGTGCTCCACCCAGTACGTGCCGATACGCACGTTAGATTCTCCAACTCGTACGTGTTGATGTTGGTGCAGAGCTGATGATACCTTCTTGTGAGGCCATGTGGCATGGGGGAACAGCTTCTAGGATTCACCATTTCAAAGGTTGGCCCAGATCTGGCTACCAGATTTTAAAATGAAAATATAATTTTATTTCCGTATAAATATAAAAACTAAAACTATATATTTTGAGAAAATTGAAAGAGATTATAATTTCAGAAATTTACAGAAATTGTGTCAATCAATTATATATTTCCATTATTTTTAAAAAAGCTTTTAAAGAAAAATTGGGTATGAAGTGTCATTTTATGAATATAAGTAAAATATTAATAAAATATGTATTTCCATTATTTACATATTTTGTCATTAGAACAAAAAATAAATTCGACGTTAGGGGCAGGAAAAATACAGATTTTCCGAAGTAAATGTTATACGCACAAACCCTAAAATAAAGGTAACGATATACCTTCCCAAAAGTGTCATTTTGAGAAAGTTTCTGGGTTTTACTAAAAACCTTAAAGATATTTCATGGCTTAGTTCAAATCAGATATTCTCACCCCATCTTCTCTCCACATGTCATCTTCACTTCCTCACCGATCCTTTGAAAGTCTGAGCGTATCGAATGAAACTGGAGAGTGAGAATATCCCCCCACGCTCGGGCTCGGTCATGTTCAAACCTAAACCGCCTGGTCCTTCCCACGATCCCCCACTCTCTTCTCTCTCTCTCTCTCTCTCTCTCTCTCTACGTGCAGGTGAACAAACTATCCGCCTTTAACTGCACCATGAAGCCTGCGAACGACGTAGAAATACCGGCCAGCAGCGACGTAGGGAGGCGCAGAGACAAAGAAGAAAGAGCGAGATAGAGAGAGAGGGAGGGGAGAGAGAGAAGGCTGAGAACTCGCTTCTGTGAGACCCAGGAAGAAAAAGGAGAGGAGAAGAGAGAGAGAGAGAGATAAGGAATGGCCTTGCGTTCTTCGGCGATCTCTGAGGGAATGTGGTGGAGGGTCCTCCTCATTGCCGCCATCGCCTCTGTCTCCGGCCGCCTCCGCTGCTCCGCCTTCGACTTCGACGTCGGCGGTGACCGCGGCTGGGCTGTCCCCCCCCCAAACAACACCGCCCTCTACAACCATTGGGCCTCCAAGAACCGTTTCAAGATCGGCGACAACCTCAGTATTTCCCTCTCTCCTCTCTCTCTCTCTCTCTCTCTCTCTCTCTCTCTCTCTCTCTCTCTCTCTCTCTCTCTCTCTCTCTCTTTCTCTCGCTATATATATATATATATATCTATCTAGCTATCTACCTAGCAGTATATATATCTCTATCCATCTATCTATCTCTCTCCTATCTATTTATTTATCTATTTATCTATACATCTATCTATCGATCTATGTATCTGTATATCTGTCTATCTGTATTTCTATCTATCTATCTATCTATCTATCCATCTATCCATCTATCTAGCTATTTATATATATATAGATATATATATAGATACAGATATGTATATGTATCTCTCTCTCTTTCTGTGTACCTTTCTCGCTCTGAAGGTTGTGGTGGGGAGTGCAGTGTTCAGGTACAAGAAGGACTCGGTGATGGTGGTGACGGAGGAGGAGTACGGGCGGTGCAACTCAGAGCAGCCGATCGTCTTCTACAACAACGGGGAGACGGAGATGACCCTCGACCACGCAGGCACCTACTACTTCATCAGCGGCCTCAGGGAGCACTGTCAGAAGGGCCAGAAGATGATCCTCAAGGTCCTCGGCCACACGGCGGAGGAGCAGTCGCCCACGTCCTCGCCGCCGGGTAACCATACCGCCGCCGCCGCCGCTCCGCCGCCGCCCTCCGCCGCAGACAGCAGTGGCGCCGCCGCTTCCTCCACCGTGGGATTACTCGCCATCTTGGCAGCGTCCGCTAGCTGCTGCCTCCTCTGAGAGTTTCGTTTCCTTTCCTCTACCTCCCTCCCCCCCGGCCTCGTGTTCGGTGTTGGTTTTCTCTCTCTAGGTAGACCCACATAATAGTTGCTTGTATTTCTCTCACTAGAGACAGGTCGTATTGCGATAGAGATTTGCGTCGTCTTATTGTCTCTCTAAACTACTTAGAGCCTGATCTTTCTCTCTCCAGATCTACATAGTTGCTTGCGTTTTCTCACTATAGAGCCGTTGCACTGCAATAGAAAATTGTGAATCAGGGATGTTGGGTTTACTCTCTACTCTCTAGATAGACCCACCTAATAACTGTCCTTTTCTCACTAGAGACCTGTCTCATTGCGAAAGAGATTGGCTAGTTACTCACCTTATTGAGTTCGTTAATTTTCACTCATTAAAAACGAATTATGAGTTTGAAATATAAATATTAATACTTCAAGAATTTTATGTTGAAAAAATTAATATAAGTATAATATTACTATGAAATACAACAATTAATATTAATATTGCTGCTGGTCTCTCTCTCTCTCTCGCTAGACCCAGAGTTGTGTTTCTCTCACTAGAGACCCGATGTACTGCTGGAGAAATTTGCGCCATCTTATCGAGCGTTTGGCCAATTATTAATCTTATTGGGCCTTAATTCTTACTATTTTAGACGATTTACGACTAAAATGTTTTTTAAATAATATTGCAAAAATTATACAATTTTCTCTTGAAAAGTTTACTGATGTCCGAATATCAGCGACGCTTGTGTCTCTCTCTAGACTGCGTACTTCCCGCTCTTTCTCTCACTCTCTCTGGATAGATCCACAGTTTGTTGTGTTTCTCTCACTAGAGATGGGTCTTGAAAAGGCAGGCAGGCCCCCCCCCGACCTGGCCGGAGACACTCCGGAGCTGAAAAACCGGGCCCATTTGTTCCTGGCGGGCCGGGCTTTTTATACGGTGGGTTCAATGGAGGAGAATTAGATAGCGGGCCCCACCGTTATAATCCGGGCCGGGCCCGAGACTTTACGGAGCTTAGAAACCGGGCCGGGCGTTTTTGGAGGGTGGGGGTCACGATGGGAGGAAGATAAGATAGCGGGCCCCATCGGGGAATGAGCCGTTGGTGGGGGTTCTGGGCCTCCATCTGAAGGAGAGAAGAGATGGAAACTTTGAGGCAGTTGAGGAAAAGAGTGGTGAGGATCGTCTTCTCGGGTAGAGGCCATGGCCGGAGCAGTCGCCGCCGCAGCCGCCGCAGCCGCCGCAGCCGCCGCCGCTGCTGTGGCCACGCCTTCCGCTCTTCCCGTTCCAAGGAGGATTTCCCCTTCTCGGCCTGCGACTCATCTTCTTCTTCCGGTTTCATCTGCGCTTGGTGCTACCTCCGCCCTCCAAATTCGTGTGGGATTGGGAAGAAACGCGGCGCCGTCTTCCTCGCGCTTCTGTGAAAGGCGGCGAGGCGGTGTGGTTTTTTCTTCAGCGTCGTCTTCTTCGTCCTCTTCTGGTTCTCCTCTCCCTGCGGCGCTCCTGTTCGACTGCGACGGCGTGCTCGTGGACACAGAAAAGGATGGGCATCGCATCTCCTTCAACGACACCTTCGCCGAGGTTGGTTCGAAGGGACGCTTGCCGTGCTCTAGGTTTCTTGGTTTGTTTTTACTTGATGCACCGCTAATGAGTGAAAATGGTTTCCTTCACCTAATTTTCCGTAATTGGAAATGTATGTCCATCACATGGGATATCCTTTTATTCTTCGATTTTCTATCTCTAACAATTTTATGTGTCATTTATACTTGGTTCGAACTGGGCCTGAAGAATTCTGCTAAGGCTTCTGCTTCACTTCCGAAAGAGAAAATGACAGCGAAGTATTTGCTTAGTCAAATATTCCTTTAAATACATATTTTTTCTCGAAATCTTCGTGTATTCGTGGAGATTTTCATCAGTTTCTCCAGATGAACGCGTGAATTGAATGAATTTCTAGTCTGCTGAAACCACATTGATGATATGTTCCTTTTCTGTGGCCTTGATGCCAGAAAGAATTGGGTGTTGCCTGGGATGAAGAACTGTATGGAGAATTACTCAAGATTGGGGGAGGAAAGGAGAGGTAAGCCCTCTGATCTGAGTTCCAACATCCTAAGACGTCGACCCTCTCTCTACTATTGAGATTGTAGAATGATCTCTACAATTCTGATCAAATCGATCAAATATTTCAGATGAAAGGGTGCTGGGTTTCAAAATTTTCTAATTGCTAGTTACATGCGTTAATTCTTAAGGTAGATATGGCACTTACTAGGTTGATATCCAAGGTTATCGTATGCTTTTACAATCTAAGGAAAGCCATGAGAGGGGAAACACAATATTCGGTCTGGAGTTTGATTTCTGCGAAGGAAATAACATTCTCTCATTGTTCTGTGAAATTTAGGATGACGGCATATTTTAATAAGACTGGGTGGCCAGAAAGTGCCCCCAAGACCGAGGAGGAAAGGAAAGATTTTATTGCTTCTCTTCACAAGAGAAAAACTGTCCTATTTATGGCTCTTATAGAGAAAAAGCTACTTCCTCTTCGACCAGGTGTGGCAAGGTAAATTAAATTGTTTTGCTCCGTCTGTGATGTTAGAGATGATTGAATAATCTGTTTATACCTTTCAATGCTTGCAATTTTTTCATCAAGCTCCTATCTTTACCTAGGTTTATTCTTACCTCTCTGTAAATTAGGAAATGGATCAGGACTTGTTTTCATCAAAGGTTACTCTGAAGCATGTATGACGTTAGCAATGGTAGAATAACTTGTTTACCTTTTTCAATCTTTGGGAGTAATTTTTTCAATCTGATCCTTGTGATTGACCATATTTTCTATATTTATCTTTTTATTCTCACCTGTCTGTAAAGCTGGAAATGGGTTTAAGTTTGACTCGAGGATAATGAAATCGACCAATGATCTATCATCAATCCACAATTGATGATATTTGATTTTTTATTTTTCTTGGATCCACAGGTTGAACGAATTGATTTCTGTTAGCCATTAATCCTATGAATTAACTTTTCATAATTTTTGTAAGGTAACTCGGCCTATAAAGATAATGGCTTTTTAGTAAATTTTTTTGATCATCATTTTTCTAGAAAATGTTATCTGAAGAAGTAAAACAGAAGGTTAGCTGAAGCTATTAATCTAGATGCCAAGTCAAGTTGTCAAATATATATATATATATATATATTTGGTGTATCAGTACTAAATGTATATATATATTATAGGTATTTTACTAAATGTATCAGTACTTCTGTCACTAATGTTAATAATGATAAATGACTTAAAACATTTGGTGATCTTTATGCAAATTATTCATAATTTGTAAAATTTTGAAAAACGATTAGAAGCTCAGAATTTCGCCCAAATATTATTATTTTTATAGATCTGATAAAGCTTTTAATGAACCAGAATTCTTTAGAATTTCCTTCTGCTTTTCTTCCAATGTTGGAGACCGGTTTCCATGCCAAATGCTATGATATTGTATTCTTATCAAACTTTGATGGCATAATGATGCAGACTGATAGATGAAGCCTTGGGGAAAGCAGTCAAAGTTGCTGTTTGCAGTACATCAAATGAAAAGGCGGTATGAATATTCAGGTTTCAAGCTGGTCTTAGATCATTATTTTTTGGTTAAGAAAAATATAGCTTAAGGTTGTAGGGACAGGAAGAGGAGAACAACAATTATAAATATCTATGAATAACTAGTTTTGCATTTTGAATATTCTTAATTTTAAAAATATCTGTAAATATGCCAATGCTTACTTGAAATAGAATAATCCTTTCTGTTCCACTGGTGATGATAGGTAGTGCCTTTAATTATATCATCTGATCTTTACTTGATGTTCCATTCATCACAACTGCCATGATCACTTTGTTGACTACCTACTCGATGAGATATATTTCCGGTTTAAAAATAAATACATATCTTCAATTTTCTGCCAAGTGGTTCCGAATCTTATTGTGCCCATTCACATCAACTGAGACTATTTTCTTGGATTTTTATTTTATTTTATTTCATATTATCTAGCCTCATCACTTGATTGACTATGCATAAAATTAGACACTTGCGAATTTTAGTGATAATTACCTTCTGTCCATCTATAAGTCATTAACTGAGTATTTTCTGGGAAATTCTTATTTCTCAAGTCTCCTAATATCTGCCAAAAATTATTTTCTGCCCATGTATTAAATGAGACATATCTCCAATTTTAATGAGTTTTCATATATCTAAATCACCTGAACTGCAGGTTTCTGCCATTGTCTCATTCTTGCTTGGACCTGACCGGGCAGAGAAAATTTCCATTTTTGCTGGGGATATTGTTCCAAGGAAAAAGCCTGATCCGGTAAAATCTCTGTAATTTTATTAAATGGTGACATTTTTGGTCTAAATTATGGAATGACTTCATTTGCAAAACATAGCTAAGACTCGTTTTTAGTTATTTCATTTTTCTAGCGACTAGTTTTATATAAATTTCAACCAACTTTATAGACTGATTTATTTAACCACTTTATTTTATCAGGCAATTTACTTATTGGCGGCAGACACTCTTGGTGTAGAGACATCAAGGTCAAAATTACTCAAACCTTACTATCCTTGCTGTATTAATGTTATTCAGAAGATATTTTTCATCCCATCCATGCATAGTTCACCTAGAGCTCAATATAATTAAGAAACTTTGAATTTATTATTGAGATTTTTTGGCATAATAAATGAATAATAGTATAATATATTAAATTTTGCTTTCTGTAGCTGCATAGTGGTGGAGGACAGTGCCATAGGCCTTACGGCTGCCAAATCTGCTGGAATGAAATGCATAGTTACGAAGAGCAGGTGACTGTTCATTCCTCTTTTGCATCTTTAACATAGATCTTGGAATTACATATCTAAAAATATGTTCATCACACATCTATTAGAAAAAAACCTTTTTTCAGAGCACGATTTCAGGGGTCATCCCTCTAAAAATGAACTGGGCTGGGTTAGGCTCTAAGCCTTTCTTAATAAATTATCATGATAGTTTTTGCTTGTTTTACCTGTCAGAATGTAGCTTCTAGTTATTCCATGAGATTGGATCTGGCTTAGAAACCAACAATTCATTTACTATTCAAGGATATTATTTAGTGGAATGTTTTAATTTTCTTATATGGACATAGAACTTTATCCATCAGCGATTTTGTTTTCTAACTTTCCCCCTCTTTGATTCTTCATCTTATGGTAGCTACACTTCTGAGGAGAACTTTGCGAATGCTGATGCTGTTTTTGACTGTATCGGTGACCCACCTGAGGTCCGGTTTGACTTGGATTTCTGTGGAAAGCTACTTCTTAAGGAGCAATTTGTGAGTTAGAAGATGTAATATTTCCCAACTTTTATTTCTCCCCCATGCTAGTGCTCTTGTGCAATGCAAAGATGATAAAAGATTTTATATTTAAATCCTTTCTTGTTCAAGGTTCTCAGTCAAACATATATTGGCATAGACCACCCTTCTTGTAAAATTGAGAGAGAGAGAGAGAGAGAGAGAGAGAGATGGGAATAGGTGAAGAGATGGAATGCATTGCATGATTTGGGGAATAAGGTTAGTTTTGCCTCTTAGATTCATAGTTGAGGGTTAGCCCAGCCCACATTAGTGTCACTTAGTTCACATATTCAAGGTTCAGTTGTACCCTAGGAAATAAGCTTGAAGCTAAGGAGGGTTTTGGGGAGGAATGTGTCCAAGTGCTAGACCCCATGGGTTTATCCATCATAGTCATATCATATAGGGAGATGGCATCACAAACCTTTCAAGACTTTTATATTTATCTTATTTATGAAGTAAGCTGATTGATTATTTTCCTGATTTCTTGTTCAATATTTTTTAGGCACAGAAATATTTCTCGTTATTCATTAGTTTTGTTTTGCATTGATTTTTTTAATTGAATTAAAATAATTTATTTAAGTTATTAGCCTTACCAAAGGTAACATTTAGTTAGAAGTGAACTTAACTTCTCTAAGTTAAATATTTTTGATTTTTATGTTCCCTTAGTCTTTTGTTCATTTCTCATCCATTCTCAATCATCTCAATTACTCATACAAAACTTTTTACTTAGATTTATTAAATAAATCATTCTCATTATCAAAAATCGTTTATAAAAAAACACTTGTTATAAAATAAGTGGATAATGTGAAAGCCTTGAAAATAAATAATACACATAGAAGGTGTGAGACATCATTCTTATTGTTGAAATTTATCTATAGAAAAATGTTCTTATCTACTATAAAAAAAATAGAAGAAATATAGTACAAACTTTAAAAATCAAGTCATGAAAAAAAGAAAATATAAGATCAAATATTATTCTTAGATGAATTTTGATAATTAGAGCATCTTGTGAATTATATCTAAGAGTGAAGAAGTGATACAAATGTGAATAAAAGAAGTGAAATCTAAATTATTATTTTAAAGAGTACTTAAATATTTAAGTGTTTAATATTATTTTTTTAAAATACTTGATATAAGAATCTAAAGTATCTAGAGGTTCATCATTCTTAAATTATATTTTTTAGTATTAAAATGTGATGTTTTGAAATATTAATTAGTTTTCATAATTTTATTACTAATAGAATAGTATTGATTTAAGTTGGAGGGTGTAATAAGACCACATTATCATGAGTTAATAATTTATTAATAATATATTTACTTTTAATTCATTGTAAATAGACTTATATTTATATTAAATTAAGAAAAGTAGTTTTTATTTAGTTTATATATATATTTAGTTAATTATGTGAATTTATATAATTTTTATCAATAAATTTTTGAGATAAATAAAGAGAAATAAAAAAAAATAGATATATAGAAAGGGAGGACCAATTGGCAAAATAAGACTACAAGTGGGTTGGAAGCATAATTAGAGGACCTATTGGCCAATTGCACCTACAAGTAGGTTGAAAGCATTGTATGACAAAGTCATGAGTAAAGTATTTGGGTGGCTAAAGATTGATTGGTGGCACATGTGTGTCATTTTCCTTTCACATCATTGGTGGTCAATTGAGTGTAAGGCAAGAAGTGTCATATACATGTGAAAGGCTATATTGACCATATGAAAAGTTATGACTATATGTGTGTCAAAAAAAAAAAATAACTGATGTGAAATTAAACCCATGTCAATGGTCATTATCAAGTTTTTTTACTTTTTTATATACCTCAAATACCCTAGAATGGTAAGAAGGATATACCCTTATGACATCATTTGGTAAAGTATTCGTGTACTTATTTGATTCTCTCTCATATAGGTGGGCGAACAATGAGGGTTCAAATCTCACTATAGCCAAAATTCATATTTTTATTTAACTAAATCATATTTTTCTTCTAGAGCACCGATCAATGATTAAGTTATCATAATCACTTAATCATTAATGAAAATATCATCAATATGATTTGTGGAATATTATTACTAACTATTGAATGACTTTGAATAAAAATATTACAAATCTATCGAGATAATCATCTTTGATTGATTAACATATGAGTCATTATCAAGAAGAAGATAATTTGTTGTGAGATAATTCGTCACCTCTTGAGAACATATAGATGTGATGAAGAGTTTCTTCTTATTGTGTAGAATTGAGAATGAAGCATTTTAAGACGCATCTCGCCTCCATCTAATTTATGTATATTAGGTGATTGCCACTAGAGATTTGAAAGTCACCATTTTTCTATTTCGTCATATAATAACTGTTGGAGATGATTCATTAAACCATTTATTGATTTCTAAACTTCACAAGAAGATTTAGATATTGCTCATGTCATCCATATCTAAGGAGAGATTTTGAGGCTGTGGCATCATATGATTTTCGACAATGATTGTCGTAAAGTCAGAATTTTACCTTTCCTACTTTAAATTGAAATTTTGCTTAATTTAGTGAGATTTTATATGATTTCAAGTTTTAAAAACTTTTTTCATTCAATAGGTTAGGCCAAGGTGATGCCTTTTTTTGGGCCCATAAACATATCAAGTCGGCCATTTCGATAAGACTTGGGCTTCTTCTATTATTTTCAACTCATAATAAGAGCTCACTTAAATCCTTGCAATCAAATAATTATTAAGAAGATATGAGAGAATCATCACTTGACTTCATAAAACAACAAGTGGGTCTACATTTAGTCAAGTGCCTCTACATTGAGTCAACTCAAATGAAACAACATTGAGGTTCCACATCGATTTAGATGTGTTTTGGGTTGATTCAAACATTGATTTACAGCTTAGATTGTCAAAGAAGTATACTTGAAGAGAAAACTGTTTGGCCTTGGTGAAATATAGAGGCCCAATGCAAGTTTTCTCAAGTTTGATACATTCTAGGTGAACAACCATCTAGGTATTCACAAGTTAGAAATAGATAGATGTATGATTTCAGTCTCATCTTACGATTCTTTTATGAGTGTTTTCCCCCTCAATTGTCTCCTGCATCATTGCATGTCTATTTCTCCCTTTTTCTGATGATAAATATGCTTCTTCTTCATACTCATATCATCTCAATATATCCACTAAGTAGAATAGTAACTATATATCACCTAATTCTCATTCTTTGTAGATCGACCTTGAACTTACCACAACACTTACTCATTTTAGTATTTTAATTATGTAAATTCGGGATTCTATATGTTTTTGGTCAATTAATTTTGAAATATTTTAATGACTCTCAATTTAGTTCTATCAATTGTGCCCATTCTCAACCCTTGGATCATGGGAGAGAGTGCATAGCCTTTGGGTTAAATTTCTCTCTCTAAGGGCAGTCCAAGGAAGGTGGGTGGTGCCTAAGGTGTCCTCTCACCTTCCCTCACCCTAGGACTTATCTCAGCCCTTGTATTGGGCTGATTGAGGGCTTGAGATAGTCCCAATGAGGGAGAGGGGCGTGGCTGATCAGATGGTGCCACATACCCCTCCCTCTAATTAAGGGAGAAATGAACCGCTCACCTTAAGTGGGTGGTTTCCTTAATTTGAGGGGAGGGAAAACACCTTCTTCTTGTTGGGTATCCTTCTTAATTAATGTGGTCTGTCCAGATGGCCTATGGGCCTGATATGACTTGAAACATAATAACATAAAGCCCATTACCTCTTAAATAAATAAATATAATAAATTAGGCATACAAGGGAAATCAACATAGTAAGTCTAGACTCATTTATACATGAGTTAACTTAGGGCTTAAGAGATACATAATAAATCATAAAAATAATTTATATAATTTTTGATAATTTAAACATGCATGAGTCAAAGCACTGATATTAATTCGGATTTAATAGAAATTCTAGAAAAATATAAAACCCTTTAAAATATTCATTTAAACTTGAAATAAATCCTAGAATACTAAAAAAATCCGAAAAATCTCTAAAAAACAGTAAAAATAATTTTATCATATTAAATAAAATTTAAAATATTTATATCATAATTTAAACCGCAAGTAGAATTTTATTTATAATTATTATTCAAGTAAATAATATAATAAATAAATAAATATACATGTCATATAAAATATGAAAAAATCACAAAATTCGACATTTATTTTGAATATTGATCATAAATTATACTTCACCTATTTTATGTATTATTTAGTGTCATTTTGTATCAAGTTAAATACTAATTCTCTAAATTATACCATACTTAATAGGCAGAATTTGCATGTTATCAATGCCTCATTAAACTCAATGCCCTCTCATTGTATGAGACCCTTCATTATCATTTGTGTCTTGAATCGAGCACCTTCACCAACCATGGTTCCTTCTTCTTGAAGACCCACTTGTTTAGCCCACAATCTTCTAACCAAGTAGTACTCTAAATAGCTTTCATGTTTTGTTCTTCTATAGAAACTCCATCTCTTTTTGTATGACCAACTACAACTTAGAAGACTTCTTCGAAGCAATAGCCTCTATATAAGAACATAGTTCTATCTCATCAACTTTGTTTACAACAAAGAAAACAAAAGTTATAATATCAAAATATCTACTTGGAGTTGTAACCATCTTTTGTTGTTTATTTGTTGTAATACTAGTTTGCCTTTGAGGGATTTGATGTGTTGTATTGCTCTTTGAGATATCTTCTTGAACTTATACTATTTCTTCTCACACTAAATTATTCTTTAAGAGTTTCACTTCTAGCTCTCTTTGCTTGGTACTAAATTTTGAGTGATTGAGGATTTGTATTCCATAATTGATAGACCTTTAACTTGATTTTTGTGCATATCTTATGAAAATATACTTCTTTGAACTAGGCTTCAATTTGTCACTTGTGACATGAGCATAGGTAGGACAATAAAAAATTCTGAGGTGAGAATAATTGGTGGGAGAACTAAACCACACCTCCTCAAAAGTTTTCAATTCAAAGGTTGTTGATGGAGATCAATTGACCAAGTAGCATGCCATGTTGATAGCGTCCACCTAAAAGTCCTTTGATAGAACTCCTTAAGTAGCATGTTTCTTGTGTGCTCTAATTACAATTATATTAATTTATTTTTAACTGTTTCTATTGTGGTGCTCCTATCATAGTGCAATGTTGAATAATGTGTTTCTTCTTGTTGAGCTTATCAAATTCATTTGAGCAAAATTTCATACTATTAATATGGAGGTATTTGATTTGCTTGCTAGTTTATCATTAAATTAATGAATTCTACTATTTGAATGTGATGATCACCTTACTCTTCATCTTGAGAATGTAGACCTAGATTTCCTTAAAAAAGTCATCAATAATGGTCAGTAAATAAATTTAACTACCTTTCGAGATAACTAGAGTAAGACCTCAAAGGTTAGAGTGGATACAATCCACAATACCCCAAGTTCTATGGACTATAATACTACAATTCACCTTACACTATTTACCAATGGCACAATGCTCATAGAAGTCTAGTTTCTAATTTATGTATGACTTGTAAGTAAATCATACTTCTTTTGCTCCAGCATACCTCTTTTATTCATATATCCCAACTACATGTGCCTTAATTGAGTAGAATCATTTGAACCTTGAGTCACATTAATATTATTTGTAATAGTGTTACCAAATAGATGATAAAAACTCACTAGTCAACTTTGACTTCATAAAAATCAATGCATCTCTAAAAACTTATAAGAAATGATATTCAGATGAATAATGATATCTAAACTTGTCCAAAGTACCTAAAAAGATTAAGTTCTTCTTCAACTTTGGAAAATGATGAATCTTCAAAATTTTGATGACATCACAAAGCATCTTGATCAAAATTATATCAAATATTGCAACATTAATAGTAATGTCATCACCTAATGTCACAATACCACTACTTATTAGTCTAAGTAGAAAGCTAATTTATATGAGAACACATGAAAAGTACAACTCGTATTAAAAAATATTTTTTACTCATTTTTCCACTTTAGGCATCCAACTGGTAATAGTCTCCATTTGATGAGCTGAGTGGAGATCTCTATTTGTGTATGTGTGGCTTGGACTCCCCAGGTCCCAAAGGCCTCATAGATGGAGGCTTTGTGTCACTATAAGCAACACCAAAGGATGGGTACTCAACCATTATGTGACATGCCTCATGATCTCTAGGGTGCACATCAGTTGAGTTGCAGAATGAGGAAAATTTTGCCCCTTCTATACCTCCCATAACATGTATGATATAGAGATACATAGGTACGGGCTGCCCTTAGAGCTTTATGACAAATCAATAACTCTCTTGAAAATCTCTAAGGGTGTAAGAGATGGAGGAGGATGGAGTGTTGAGGACTAATTCACTAAACGTTGATTCCAACATTTCATAGTAACAACACTATAGAAAAATAAGTGATCCATAATTTCTCTCCTTGGAGCGGTGGGACAATAATGACACCTAGAACATAGGTTGTGTCCTATGGGTGCCAAATGAGATATCCTTAAAATTACTTTGGGGAATGATTTCTAAAGTAATTCCAAGAAGAACTACAAGAGAAACTTTCATTTAAGGTGAGAGTCTAGATGAGTTGATCACCACTAGGACCCAACTCTATCAACAAGTCTTCTAGTAATAAATTTAATGAGAACTTGTTCCTCTCAAAGAGTAATAGTCTCTCTATCGAGAAGTTGAGCCACTCTGGGAAGAGGCCAAGATGACGTAATAGAGGTAGAGGAGGCCAAGTGGCTATCGCAACTCAAGTGTCATACTAAGCATTGATAGTGTCTAGTCCCACTCACCACTAAATTAAAAGCATCATTTGGAGCCAATGATTTTGCCAATTTGCCCACTACTTCACTCCTTTTAAATATTTTCTTAGTATGAAGAGGCAAAAGTTTTATGAAATTAATTAAGGAGAGCTTTGACACAACATTTTTTTCATAATTATATACTATAGTTTTTTCATAATATTTTTGGGATAAATGTGTTGCCTCAAAAGTTATAATTTTTGCAATCTTTGTGTGAGGTAGATGACAAGTGACTTATCTTAGTAATGATTTAAAGAGGTAGGTATCATTCTTTTTCTTGACAATTAAAGGCAATATCATATTCATCAATCATCATAGTTCAAGAATGAAGACCTTATTCATTGTCAACCATTTATTATTGAGGAATATAACCAAACCCTTGAATGCTCATTGGAATAGAGAATTAATACTTTTGCTCAATCCACGTGTTTCATCAAGTTAATGGGTTATCATTACCAATAGATGATAAACATGGTCTTTAATTGAGTAGTTAATGATCTTTGAAAGCATAGAATTTGAAAAGAGTTGATGCAATAGGAAAGGTGATTCGTGTTTGGTAGGTGATAAGTCTTCATTATCATGAGTTAATAATTAATGAATAATATATTTTAACTTTACCTCATGATAATTAGACTTATATTTTTGTTAAAATATGAAAAGTAAGTTTTAGTTGATTAATGTGAAATTTTGGCTAATTATGTGATTTTTAACGAATTTATATGATTTTTATAACCTTTTTTTTGAGAAAAAGAAATTAAAATTAAAATAAAGGAAAAGGGGAGGACCTATTGGCCAGCCAAGCCTGCAAGCGGGTCGAAAGCACAATCTTGAGGAGCCATGAGCAAGGGTTTGAGTGGCTAGTCTTGAGGATCAATAATAGGGGCACATGTGCACCACTCCCCTTCCACATCATCGATGGCTAGTTAGATGTTGGACAACGAGTGGTCGTACACGTGAGAAAGAGGGACTCATTGCTTGAAAATATGATATTACTCTATATTCATCTCAAAACTTCAACATATAAGTGATGTGGGATTAAACCCACATCACACCTTCCCTAGAAAGGTTTTGAAGATTTTAATACCTTAATTATCCCTTAGTTATAATAGAGATATATATCATGATGACGTCACTTGATAAAGGCATTATAATACTTGTTTCAATCTCTCTCATGTAAGCAGGCGACCTGTGTGAGTTCGAATTCTCCTAGAGCTAAAATTTGTATTTTTATTTGATTATTGTGACTTTCTTACAGATTGCTAGTGAAGAATTAAGCCATTAGAATTACTAGATCATTAGCGAAAATCTAGTCGATGAATTCATTGAACATTGTTACTAAAATTACTGAACAATCCATGATAAAAGGATCACAAATATATGAGTAAAGCATCTCTGATTGATCGATGAACAAGTTGTCGTTAAGAAGAGAATTGATTCATTAGGAGATGAGTTGCCACCTCCTAAGAATATACCAGATATGATGAAGAGCCTCCTCTTGTTGTGTGGACCTAAAGATGAAACTCTTTCACACATGTCTCACCTCTATCTAGCTCCTCTTTGTTGGGTGACAACTGCCAAAAAGTCACAAAGTCACTATTTTTCTGTTTTGTCAAGTGACAACCATCAAAATGATTTGATGATCTATTTCATCAATCTCTAGACTTCGCAAGAAGATCTAGAGATTGTCAATGTCATCGTTGTCTAAAGAGAACCTTTGAAGTTATGGACATTGCACAATAATCCTTCTAAATACTCAAAATTATGATGTATCGCCGACGCATCATTGTCGAGATGTCAGAACTCTATTATCTACTTTCAACTTAATTTTCACTTCATTTAATGATAATTTATATGATTTAAAATCACCAAGTTATTCTTCATTCAATTATGATTCTTTTAACTTTTATAGATCTTAATTTGATCAATTAAATTATTTGTAATTACTTACATAAGAATTGCTAGGTGAAACTTTATTTCTACTTGATTCATATTTATCAGGCATTGACGTCATCATGACATCCGCACTCTTATTTTTTTTCACAAATTTTAAATATATTTCATTTGAATTTCTTATCTAAAATTCATAACAAATCATATTCTTTCAGGAAAATTTTGAAACATCACCCAATATTATATTACATCTCTCTAATTGACTTGAAAAATTCTCACTATTTGTAAAACTTTTATTAAATTATAATTGATATATTTACTCAGAAAAACTTCTAAATATATGAAAATTGGTATTTTATAATTTTATAAAAGTTAAATTTGTGTGATTTACTATACAATAACTAAGTCATGTCAATAGGAGGTGATGAGATCTAAAATAAAAGGACAAAACTCAAGAAGAGGTATAAAATAAAAAATGAATGGCTGAACATTTTGATAGCAAAAATAATACTAAGAACTTGATAGCAACATTGTTGAATGTCAGATAAGCTCTCCAATTACCCCACATTAATTTGATAGGAAATGGATGATGCACTAGAACACTAATTCTTTAGATGTTTGTGATAAATATGAAATGAAAAAAAGTGCAAGTGTATATTTGCTATTAGAAACAAACAAAAGGGAGAAAAAGAGAATTTTCCCTTGTTTATTAGTTCTTCACAAACATAAAAGAAAAAGCATCAAAATTTAAACAAAAAAAAACAGCTCAAGGATATACATGCTGCAATTTCATAAACCATAACTGAAAACTCTCATGTATAAGGAATAGATGAAAACATGCCATTTTATGTTATAACAAACATTATTATACATCCTTTTTTAATAGTTTTTCAAGGAATATAGCATGTTATCAAGTTAAAATATGTAAATTTATTTTTCAAAAGCATTCTTAGATTTGTTTTCTGATTTTTAGTATTTTTTCTGGTATATTCGTCACAAAAATCATCTAGTTTTAAGTTAAATATTTTTTTTGCTGGTTGTTATCTAATTTTATTTTCCTAAAGTCCTTGTTGTGATAAGAGATAAATCTACATCTCTCTTTGTTTGGATTTTATTGATCCATTGTTAAAACTAGACTTTTGCATTTGAATTAGTTATATTATTTTATTGAATATTATTAACATTTAGAATAAATATAGGAATATATCATTAATTTTCAAAGTTTGAAGTTAAAATACTTAACATAATTTTTGATTATTTAGAAAATAAAATAATAAAATATAAAAATGTCACTATCCACTAGCAAGTTGGCATTCGTCAATTGACCTAGAGGGGCATTGTAGTTGAGTGGGTAGATCTAGATTGGGGAAGTCACAAGCTAGCTTTGAGTGGAGAAGGAGGACTCGCTTAGCACATGTGTGCGTCACTCCCCTGTCACATCCTGATGGCCAACTTGTCATGGAGCAAGGAGCATCATACACACGTGCGTGTGAGGGCAAACCATTTAGATGTTGCCATACTTTTTATTATTGAAAATTTATCGGCATGTTGATCTTTTTTTCCCAAGATGATCTTTGCTAAGAGAGCGTAACTTTGATTTATATTCAGCTCAGTTGCCGAAATATTTCAAATGTGGGACTAAAGTTTATCATGTATTTTAGGGCAGTTGTCTAGAGTGTGGTGTCATCTAGTGGTGTCTAGCAAGCCACGTCATCAGATAAGCCAAATCCTATGGTGGCAAGCCGCCATGATACTAGATATGTAAAGCAATTCATTGGCAGTTCACAAATCTAACGCCACTTGGCACACATGTGGACATAAATGATGATCCGATGATTAAGGAGATGTCATGGTACCAAGAACTTAAGTTCCTTATTGGTAATGATTTGTGGCGAGATGATCATATGTTGCTCATTGCACCACATGATCAATCAGGTCTAATCCAACAGCTTGCGAAGTGCCATGATACTAGAAACTTAAGTTCTTACACATCACTAGTAAATATATAAAGACAATAATTGATTATTATTTGGTAAAAAATATTCTTAATTATTTTTTAAATCCCAACAGTAGTCATAAATATGACAATCTATTTCCCTACTTTTGTGTGATCAGTATCTCTAGTGATCAACAAGCTTGTTCTTTCCTCCCTCGGCTATACTCAAGGCCTTCGAAAAGTGGTCAGCTCTTCCCTTCTCCCCCAAAGACAATGGTGACATCATGGTTGGTCTTTCTTAATAGATTTCTTTGGCAAGCGGTGCAACGCTTCTAGATGATACTTCTGTGACTTTTAGCATGGCGTGGCACATTCAAATGAAACCAAGTCATCACACTAGTGTCTCTAGTTACTCAAGAGGCAGGCTAAACTTGGGCAACAATTTATTTTCTACTTTTGTCATTTTTTTTCATGCTTTCAACATTTATTTATATTTTATGACAAGTTATTTCTATTTCATACATGTTCCAATGAAAATGACTAGAACTCAGTAAAAACTTGATAAATGATTTTTATTTTTCTTTTGAATCCTCCAAAACTCATCTAAAATCAAGCTAAGATCATGTCTAACTTATTTTCTATTGATTTCTACAATCAAAAGTTGACATATTCATGTTCCTAACATTCTCTTCTCTCTCTTCTGTGAGAGCTCTCTCTCTTCTCTCTCTTTCTTCCTTATTCCTTTCTTTGTTCTCCTTTATTCTTTGTGCTAAATAGTGATAAAATATTAATATCACTTTATATATAAATTAAATTAGTTTTCACGACAGATTAATCAATCTCCTTGTGTTCAACTTGAGACTTACTTTACTAATATCTTATTATTTCTTAGTTATAAATATTATTAGATAATAAATATTTAAACATAATGACAAGTGCACATCATGCATCATCTTCAGATGATGATTAAGATAATTTTTTGGGAAATAAGAGTTTTAATCATCAACAAAAGCAACCAAATTAAGTGAAAATGCTAAATTAGGTTTTCAATTGCATTGCATAGATTCTTGGGTTAAATAAACATTTTATCTCTTGTAACCTACACCTTGAGTATAAAGTTTAAAGTTACACTCATTAGACAGATAATTTATTAGTGAAAAAAAGATCTATTTGCAATAGTGGAAAATCTTCATGATTTACTTACAAATTGGTTGCAAAAAGAAGCCCAGTAACAAGCTTCAAGGTTAAGAGAAAGGACCTCAGTAATCACGTCAGTAATGGGTCAATTAAGAAGATTGGAAAGAAGCTCAATATAAAGCCCATTATGAAGGATAAATAGGGGGTCAGCAAAGGAGCTAGGGCATGAGTGGTATCCCCTCTTTGTAGGGTTTGTGGGGTGAGACAATCAGTTGGCAGTAGAGGGAAAAGGGGGTCGACGATGGCAACAATGCAACAGTAAAACTCATAGATGTGCCTATGAGTTTTACCTCATCTCTTAGGTAATGGAGTAGAGTAGTGGTAGCAGGTGGCAAGATAGGGTTGTTGTGGCAATGCTCATTATCTAATAACATTTATAACTAAGACTTAATAAAATATTGAGTATAGAAGTAAGTCTCAAGTCAAACAAAAAGAGATTGATTTATCCATCGTGAAAGCTAATTTAGTTTATATATAGAGTGATTTTAATATTTTATTCCTATTTAACAAAAATAATAAAAATAGAAGAGTGAGGTGAGAAGAATAAAAGAAGGAAAATAGAGAAAGGAAGGAGGAAAGGAGAGAGCTCTCACAAGAGAGAGAAGGGATGAGATCTCTCATGAGAGGGAGAGAGAGAGAGGAGAAAAATCTCACATGAGATGAAGAGAGAAGAGAGGTCTCATGAGAGAGGGAGAGAAAGAAATAAAATGAAAATGAAGAAAGAGAGAAATATGATCAACCCATTTTAATGGTGACTATTATTCTTGGATGAATGTGTGCTCAAAGATTCACACACATGACATGAGGTTAGTGTTAAAGCTAGATTTATACATTTTAATTAGTTTTATTATTTTATTTTATTTTTTAAAATTACAAAATAAATATAAGATATATTGTTAAATTTAAAAGTTTGAAGTTAAGATAGCATAATTTTTTATTATTAAAATAAAAAGATTAAAATAGAAAAAAGTCTTCTGCCCACTAGCAAGTTGGCACTTGGCAACTAACCTAGAGGGGGATAGTGGTCAAGCAGGTAGACCTAGACTAGGGGAGCCACGAGCTGAGCTCAATTAGAAAAGGCTTCACTCTGCACACATGTGTGTCACTCCCCTTCCACATCCAGGTGGCCAACTAATTGTGGGGCAAATAGTACTCGTACACACATGAGTGCATGAGGGCAAACTACTTTATTGCCTTCTCCCAAGATGGTCTTAGATATTATTTTATTTTGGGAGAAGGGATCTCTATTAAGAGAGAAATTTTGATTTATATCAACTTAAATGATGGCAAACTTTCGATGTGAGACTAACCATTTTTATCTGTTTTAGTGCAGCCATCTAGAGCATAGTGTAATCCAAAGGTATTCAATAAGTCACATCATCAGATTAGTCTATTCTTGCGGCTGGTGAACCACCACAATATCAGATGTATAAAGCAATCCATTAACAATTCATGAATCTGATGCTGCTCGATAGGCACATGGCCTTAAAAGATGATTTGACAGTTGAGGCACCACAATACGAGGAACTTAAGTTCCCAATCTATAGTGGTTTGTGACAAGTTGATCCTACATTGCTCTGTGATAACGAGTGGGACCCATCTCTATCAATTCAAGAGACACTAGCAGTCCGAGTTCAGCCCGATCGATGCACAAAGATGGAGGAGCCTGGCTTTCGCTACACGGCTTAGCCCTTCGGGACAACGACATTCCACCTCCATGACGACAACGAGCTCGAGCTCACTTGTATCTTTCTTTGTATTTTCACATTGACTTGTTGGGATTACATTTCTATGTTAGGGGGCCCAATTCTATGTGTGTGTTATTATTTGTCTCCCTTTCTTTAGGGTTTTATTGGGTCTCTTTTTGAGGCCCAATTAAAACCCTAAGGGGGGGGACCTATGTGTTTTTCTTTTTGGGCCTCTTTTGGGGCTTATTTGGGTCTTCATTTGAGGCCCACTTAACCACCGTAAGAGAGCCCTCCTCTTTCTCCTTTTAGGGGAGCTTATTGGGTCTCTCTTGAAGAGGCCCAATAAGCCCGTTTTATAGCCTTAGTGGGTTATGGGCTTGAGGGTCTCAAGTGGGCCCACCTCCCCTTAGCCCACTTGTGGGCCCCCATATAAGGGGAGGTAGGACCCCCCCTCAAAAGAGAGCACCGTATTTTTGAGATAAATTATCGTTTTGTGAGTACCTTCTCCGTGATCTAGGATAGGGAGGGAAGGAGGAAGAGAAAGGCCGTCGATACCCCCTGGACTTCGTTCCTCGTGATGCTGCTGCTCGCGAAGTCCCGCCGTCGGCCATCTCATTGCCGCCTGGGAGTTCGCCGCCGTCACCGAACGAAACGGTTGCGGTTGCCGCTGCAGCCGCCGCCGCCTATGCTGGAACCCCGTCACGCCGTCGTGACGAAAGGGGCTCGCTTCGCCTCCCTACGAGCCGTCGCCGAGCCCTCCGCCGGAGTCTCTCGACTCCTGGTTCGACTGCCGCCTCTTCCTTCGGAACTCCACCCCAAACTCGCCGGGGCCGCCCTCCGCCGCTCCGCCCAATCGCTGGCCGTTCGCCGACGAACGCCAACCTCCCGCCGACGTCGGGAGGGACCCTGCAGCCGTGTCGACGAGCCAGAACCAGTCTGAGCTCCTCACAGGCCCCCGCCGGAGTTTCCCGACGCTCCGCCGCCGTCGCGCCGTTTCCGGCGCCACTTAGACCAGGAGAGCTCAATCCTCCCTGGTATCGTCGGCCGGATCGTCTCCTTCCTCTGCTCTGCTTCCCGGCGCCACCAGAGAGGGCTGATCCTTCCGGCGACGGTTGGGTCTCCGCCCAACCGCCGACGCTCGACCTTCCCGCCGAAGCGCCGCTGACGCTCGGCCTTCCCGCCGAAGCGCCGCTGACGTTCGGCATTTCCGGCGCAGCGCCGCTGACGCTCGGCCTTCCCGCCGAAGCGCCGCTGATGCTCGGCCTTCCCGCCGAAGCGCCCCCGCTGCGCGCGCCCCGCGCGCCGGATCCTGGGGCCCGCGCGCCCACCCGGCGCCGCCGCCCGTGTGCCCTAAGGCCGCTGTGCGGCTTGCCGTGCGCGACCGCTAGCGTGCCCTTCGGCCCACCAGCGGGCCCACGCCCGCTAGCATGCCCTTCGGCCCACCAGCGGGCCCACGCCTGCAAGCGTGCCCTTTGGCCCACCAGTGGGCCCACTGGTGGGCCGACTGTGCCACACCTTACAACGACTATGGTGACTCTCAACTAGGACCGACTGGACGTCTTTACCTACGTTGGATCTCTGCTCCGTCACAACCTACCTAGCTATGCAGCCCCGAAGGTTAACTCTATACCTCTTCTTACTTAAGTTTAATTAACTTTTGAAAGGTTTTCTTGGCTTGTTTCCACCACCGTCAGGAGCACGTAGATAGAATAGGACAGGTTGTCAAATTGTGACTTCTGACATTGTGTTAGACTCGTCACAATTCGTGAGCTGCAGCCCTAGGCTACTTCACGACGACAGTTCCACTATCTACCTAGACGTGGACTAAGAAGGCCTCACCTTACCATCATCGAGTGTTTCCTCGGGTTGTCTTGGGTTGATATTGCATATTAGTATGTTTGCATGTACTTAAGTTACGTGATCAGACCTAGAGTCTAGGGTCCAGACATTCTTATCGGATCAATTTGACTACCCCATCCTAGGTCTTAAGTTTTATTGATCAAGTATAAGGGTTCTTGCCTCATCCTACATCACTCCATGTGCCATGTGACTAAGCTCATTTGATCCAACGGCTCACAAAGTGTCATGATATTAGAACTTAAGTTTTCACATGTATCATTGTCAGAGATATAAAGATAATAATTGATTATTATATGATAAAATAGATATTATTTTTATAATCTCGATGTAGTCATGAATACGACAATTTATTCTTTCTTTTTTTACACGATCGACGTCTCTGATGATCGGCAAGCTTCTTTCTTCCTCCCCCAACAACACTCAAGGCTTCTGACAAGTGATCAACTCTTTTCTTCTCCCCCCAGATGACGGTGACAATGTGGTCGACCCCTTAATATGACTTAGTTATTGTATAGTAAATCACGTAAATTTAAAAATTATAAAACTAGAAAATATAAATTTTTAGATATTTAGAAGTATTTTTGAACAAATATGTCAACTATAATTTAATAAAACTTCCAAAAATAGTGGTAATTTTTTAATCGATCATAGGGATGTAATATAATATTGAGTAATTATTCAAAATTTTTCTCAAAAAATACTTTTTTTATAAATTTAACATTAGAAAATGAAAATAAAATATATTTAAAATTAATAAAAAAGGAAAATAAAGGTGTGGATGTCAGGACGATGTCAACGCTCGACAAATGTGAATCAGATGGAAAGAGTTCCACTTGACGATTCTTACGTAAGTGATTACAAATGATTTAGTTGATCAAATTAAGATTTATAAAAGTAAGAAGAATCATAATTGAATGAAGTATATCTTTGTAAATTTAAATCACATAAATTATCACTTAATTAAGTAAAAATTAAGTTGAAAGTAGGAAAACAAAGTTCCGGTGTCGTAGTGGCGATGCGTTAGTGATGCATCGAAATCTTGAGTGTTCGAAAGAATTGTCAGGTAATGTCCATGGCCTCGAAGGCTCCCTTTGGACAAGGAGGACATAGAAAATCTCCAGATCTCCTTGCAAAGTCTAGAGATCAATAAAATGAGTAATCGAATCATCTCCAGTAGCTATCACCCAGTGGAGCGAAAAAACAATAACTTTGCAGCTCTCTAGTGGCTGTCACCTAATAAAGAGGAGCTAGATGGAGATGGGGCGCATGTCAAGGAGCTTCATCCTTAAGTCTGCATAGTAAAAGGAGGCTCTTCATCACATCCGATATGTTCTCAAGAGGTGGTGACTCGTCTCCCAGTAGATCGTCCTCTTCTTGATGACGGCTTGTTTGTTGATCAATTAGAGATATTTTACTTGATGGATTTGTGATCCTTTTATCACGAATCATTCAACAATTTTAGTAACAATGCTCTGCAAATTGCGTTGACGAGATTTTCGCTAATGATCCAACGATTCTGGTGGCTTAATCCTTCACCAGCGACCTGTAGGAAAGTCACGATAATCAGATAAAAAATATGAGTTTTGGTTTTAGGAGGATTCAAACTTGTGCTGGTTGCTTGCCCTTCCTAAGAAAGGTGTGACGTGAGTTTAGTCCCACATCACTTGTTGATAAGTCTTCATTATTATGAGTTAATAATTAATAAATAATATAGTTTTAACCTTAACCCATGATAAATAGACTTATATTTGTGTTAAAGTGTGAAAAGTGGTTTTCAATTAATTAACATGAATTTTTAGGTAATTATGTGATTTTATATGAATTTATATGATTTTTATAATCTTATTTTTGAGATAAATGAAAAATAAAAATAAAAATAAAAATTAGACAAAATGGGGGGACACACCAGCTAGTCAGGCTTGCAAGCGGGTCAAAAGCGTAATTAGGGAGGAGCTGCGAGTAGGGGCTTGAGTAGCTAGGACTGATATGGGCATGTGTGCACCACTTCCCTTCCACGTCATTGGTGGCCAGCCGGCTGTGGGGCAAAGAGTGGTCATACACATGTAAGAAGGGACTTGCTTTGAAATGTAATATTACTATATATTCGCTAGAAACTTTGCCGCACAAGCGATGTGGGACTAAACCCACGTCACACCTTCTCTAGAAAGGGCAGGCAACCGACATGGATTTAAATCTTCCTAGAGCCAAAATTCATATTTTTTATCTGATTATCGCGAGTTTCTTGTAGATCGTCGATGAAGGATTAAACAACCAAAATTGCTAGATCATTGACGAAAATGTCATCAACGCAATACGTAGAGTATTGTTACTAAAATTGCTAAATGATTCGTGATAAAAAGATTGCAAATCCATCGAGTAAAACATTTTCGATTGATCGACGAACAAGTCATCGTCGAGAAGAGGACAATCCATCGAGAGATGAGTCGCCACCTCTTGAGAGCAAACCAGATGTGATGAAGAGCCTCCTCTTGTTGTGCGGACCTGAGGATGAAGCTCCTTGACACGTGCCCCACCTCTATCTAGCTCCTCTCCGTTGGGTGATAGTCATTAGAGAGTTGCAAAGTCATCATTTTTCAGCTCCGCCGGGTGACAGCTACTGGAGACGATTTGATGACTTATTTCATTGATCTCTAGACTTCTCAAGGAGATCTAGAGATTGCCCACATCATCTTTGTTCAAGGAAAGCCTTCAAGGCCATGGACACCACATGATTATCCTTTCAAACACTTAGGATTTCAGTGCATCACCAATGCATCGCTGCCATGACGTCGGAATTCTATTTTCCTACTTTCAACTTATTTTACACTTCATTTAGTGATAATTTGTGTGATTTAAATTTATCAAGATATACTTCATTTCATTATGATTTTTTCGGCTTTTACAAATCTTAATTTGATCAATTAAATCATCTGTAATCACTTACGTAAGAATCTAGGTAGAACTTTATTTTCGTCTGATTCACGTTCATTGGGTGCTGATGTCATTCTAATGTCTGCACCCCTTATTTCTCTTTTGGTGAATTTTAAATATATTTTATTTTCATTTCTTAGTATAAAATTTATAGAAAATAGTATTCTTTGAGAAAAATTTTGAGTAATTATCAATATTATATTACATCTTGTGATTGACCTAGAAAATTACTATTATTTTTTGAATTTTTATTGAATTATAATTGATATATTTGTTCATAGGTACTTCTAAATATCTAAAAATTTGTATTTTTTAGTTTTATAAAATTTAAATTTACGTGATTTAATATACAACGACTAAGTCACGTCACTTGTGTGCCAAAGTTTCTACTGAATATATAATAATATTACATTTACAATCAAGTCCATTTCTCGCAAGTGTATGACTATTCACCCCATAGCTAGTTGGCCACCAGTGACATGGAAGAGGAGTGGCACACATCTGCCCCCTTATTGATCCTAGCTGCTCGAGCCTCTACTCATGGCTCTTTCTTGACTACACTTCTGACCCACTTACAGGCCCAGTTGGTCGGCGGGTCCCCTCCATTGTGCTATATTTTTTTTTTTATTTTTTTTTCTTCATTTATCTCAAAAGTAAGATTGTAAAAATCATATAAATTTATATTAAATCACATAATTACCTAAAAAATCACTTTAATCAATTAAAACTACTTTTCACACTTTAACACAAATATAAGTTTATTTATCATGAGTTAATGCTAAAACTATATTATTTACTAATTATTAACTCATGATAATGAAGACTTATCACCCCTCTTTTGGCAAATTTTTCCAATAAGCAATGTAGTGCTTTTGGATTATACTTCTATGACTTTTGGTGTGGTGTGACACGTTCGGATGAAACCAAGCCACCACATCAGTGTTGAGAGTGACAAATCATTGAAGAAAATAAAACCCCATAATATTATTATATAAATATACTAGATATAGATAGATCAACCATGAGAGGGAATATTCCACATCCAAATAGATTTGATAATTTGTGCAAAACTAGGGAATTGATACTTTAACGGAGATGAATATGCAAGTATATTATTGCAAAAATGCATTCTGAATTAGCGTTTTGAGTTCTTTTAGACCAATTGCAGAACAAACTGAATAAAGAAAACCTATGCATTACATATGAATACTAGTTGCAGCTCTTAGTACTATTACCACTTACTGGGTTAGTGACGATACATATGATTAATGTTGCACCTGTTGTACTCTCTCTCTTTCTCTCTCTTGCTCTCTCTCTTTGTGTGTTTGTGTGTCGGTTTCTATATGTAATTAGCAAATAAATTAGCAGTTCTAATCCAAGTAATCACTTTTATTGTTGATCCATAAAGATCGACCTAAAATGCTATCAGCAGAGTAGAAAGCTATCTAGCATAAAATTTATTTTCCCATTATTAGAATATATGTAGCTTCAATTCTTGGTTCTAACTGGCTTTCTAATTGAAAGTAATTTGGTTATGATTGTTGAACGAGATCTTACCATATCTCAAATTATCTTCCTCATAGTGAAACCTATGCTCCTCTACATATAGTCATAATACATTTCTTCTCAATCAAACACGACACCCATGTTCATATTGACAGGAAATTCAAGTATGCACAGTCTCATGCATCTCCGAGATTTCATCACTCTCCTAATCGCTCCCAAGATCAATCACAATATAGAAGCATTAATAGTTAATGTTTTTTTTGACATCAGGGGAGAGAAGTACACACATCCATGTCAGCTGGAATCCTTTTGCCGCCTTCTACTGAGACCATAAGCGAGTCGCCATTTATTCATAAGACAATCTGGGATTAGTTTGGCACCACAAGATTGGAGGGTATGAGGCCAGTACGGCATGCACTGTGGTTCATAACTGATACGTGTCACAGCAGAGCAAGCAAACTCCATTGGTGATGGTGTAAAGAAGGAAGCTTTCTTGAATGACACCATGTTTGTTGCAACATACAAGGGAATCTGAAAGGCACAAGAAAACAAGATTAAGTGATAGTAAATTGTTCATGAAGCCAGAAATTTCCTTCACATTAATACAGATGGACTACAGAAACCATAAACAAAATAAAAGGTTATAGCATTTGAGCAAAAGGGCTTAGAATCTAGTTTCCTTACACATGTCAATCATCTATTTTTATATTTGACTGTAAAACGGGAGTATTACACAGATAATCTAGTTTAGTTTAGTCATCCGCTTTTAATTTATAAGATAATTTAGCTCTAAGAAGCTATGAGATTTTAAAAGAACCCGGGTCAGTTGGCCTTGATTTTAAAAGCGCTGAGAAAAAATTATGACAACCTGGCATTGAACATCGATCACACTCTTCTTATACTCGATGCGCAGACTTCTGGAGATACTATGAATATACCTAATGAGATTTCAAGGAAACAGAGTTAGCATAGCTGACGGAATTGAGAATTTTCTAAGAGCAAGATAATATTGGCTTAATAATTCGGTAGCACTAGTCTTGAAACGGGCATTATAAAATGAACTATTTGGCTGTATTTAGAAAGTTTCACGAAGAACAACATTGACCACAAGAATGTGATCTTAATTTATTTAGTGTCGTACGATCATCATGAAAACCCAAATGTTTCAGAAAAAAATGAGGATTTATAATTTCATGAAAGACGAAACACTTACGCCTTGGTGGCGGCATATACTGAGAAGAGTGGGTGGGAAGGGATGACCATCGCTGACCCGGAGCCAATGTTGACAACAGCTCCCAACTTCCTGAACCGCATCGCCGGCAGCACTACCGAGGTGACCGCCGTAAGCCCCTCCAAATTGACCTTCAAGATCCTCATCTACACCTCCAAGTCCTCATGAAAGAAGGTGCCGTGGTCGTAGGTCAACCCCGCGTTGTTCACCAGCACTCCCACGTCGCGGCCCCTGATTGCGCTTTCCAGTCGTCGAATTCCCCCGGAGAGGTCACCGGTGAAGTCAACGACTACGGTCTCCACCACAACCGTGTGTGTTTCGTCCTGAATTGCACCAGCGACCTGGCTGAGTTTGTCTGAGTTCCGGCCGACGAGAACGAGGTTGAGGCCTCGCCGGGCAAGCTCGAAGGCGAGGGCCTTGCCGATGCCGTCGGTAGAGCCGGTGACGAGCGCCCACTGGCCGTAGTCGCGGAGATTCTTTGAGGGGCGGAGGAAGACGACGTAGAGCCAGTGGAGGACGGAAAAGGAGAATTTTATCGTAATGGCGGCGCCAACCGATGAGATGAGGAGAACCCATGAAGGTTGAGACCTCAGTGTCTCTGTGAAAGATAGCTCCATCGTCTCTCCGCCTGAAATGTCTCAAAATTTCTAAGATTCCTAGCGAGAGAGAGAGAGAGAGAGAGAGAGAGAGAGAGAGGAAGCAAGGGAGAAAGGGAATTAGGGTTAGAAATGTAGGAAGAGAGAGACCGGGGTTAGGAAAGTGAGCGGGAATGAAGAGAACGGGGTCAGGGAGGAAGATAGAGAGACTAGGGCCAAAGGGGGGGACAGAAGAGACGTGGGGTAAGATAGAGAAGAGGGAGAAACAGAGAGAGAGCGAGGAAGAAGGGGGAAGAAGATGAGAAAAAGGGCTGTGAGAAAGTAGACCTGCAGGGAGGAAGAGAGCCAGAGAGCACCGAGAGGGAAACAGAAAGAGAGAGACACATGATACAAGGGGAGGTAAAACGGGCTCCTTGAAACTAACGCATGCCTGGCCTTTGGAACTCCACGTTTAACCGTCCCGTCAGAAAAATTTTACGGCACTTTTTCGCGGGCAGTTGTACGCCCAATCAACGAGTTCACGAACATCCATATTCTCACCCATAATCTGTTCAAAGTATACCCCTGTTATCTCCCTAGATTCCACTCCTGAGTATGCAGATAACCCCTTCCCGTCCCTTATCATCCCTCAGGGAAGAATCCCGCGCCACATCGTCTCCCTTCGAACTCGGGTAAAGCCCTCTTATGGTTCTGGCAGCGCTGTTCTTAGAGGCATTCTTTATCTTCCATAGGGATCCGATCTGCTTGAATATCACAAATCGGCAGGACTTTGATGGGGCCTTCCTCTCATCAATGAACCTACCCACCCCCTGTCAGATTGCATTAAAATGAGCATTCAGTTCCCATTGCTCAGCTGGGATATTATCTCTCGTACTCAATTACAGGGAAGGACTAATTGACACTAGGAATTGAATGCGCCTTCAACTGTTCTCTCTCTTCCTCTTCCCTGAAGCCAGAGGTAAGAACAACCGGGGTGAAAGCGAATAATTTTGAGATCCCCACCAAACCCAATATCACATTTCCAGTGCCATTATCTTAATCATGTCAATCTGATTATGGATATCGTATTATGTAATACGATATAAATGGATGGGAATGACAATCAATTTAAGTCTAAAAGTTTAGTCGCCAGAATTTGACGTCTTTGATAGGCAGCGCTATTGACCTTGTAGTTATGGGTGTTTTCTTCACCCTGGGGGCCCGAAGCTCGGACCAGCACCGTTTCCTACTGGCTTGGACTTTAAAATAGACCCAAAAATATGATTCCGCTCATGAACCGTCCTCGACCACACTACTACCTCCTTCCAAATCTCTCTCTTTTTGCCCCATATTTGGATCAGTTAAGGTCCTTCCCGAAAGCACACAAAGCCCATTAAGCTTCTCTCTCTCTCTCTCTCTCTCTCTCTCTCGCTATATATATATTTGTCTATCTATCCACCAATCCCACCAGAGTCCATCTTAGTAGCCCTCGTTCCAGCTCCAGGCCTTGGCTTCCATCTTCAGCCACCCAGTTCTGCCCACTTAAACCCACTCAAATATATCGGTCCATCAGGCCCATTTCTTTAATGAGAGTCGCCCAACTATGAACTAGGAGCGAGTTTTAAAGTGAACTCCTCATGCCAAGTTGATGTTGACGACCCAAGAGTAATAAAAATAGTGATTGTTCTAGTCAAGCTATACAAAGAAAATATCTACTAGTAGTTATTTCAAATATTCTTATTTACCTCTATTGACTTATAATTTTTTCTATATTTAGCTGATTCCAAGTACATTACCATAAGGTTCCAAAAATAGTGTAATGGCTACTAGTGGAACCAAAAGATAAAGCAAGGGACCAAGCCCTCCTTCCTTTTCCAGCTCATATGGAAAATTTTGGGTAAATTCCATACTAAATGTTATGTGTATGTAATTTAGTGTTGGATTTTTTAAGGTTATTAAAAAGTTCCTGCAAACCCCTGAATGATAAGTTTACTTGCCAATATCACAAAAAACTCTTTCTACTAAATCAGTTCATAAAATTTCATTAAATCAAACCCACTGAGAAGGATATCAGCAAGGTGGGCTTTTAAATTCATTAAGGTAATTACAAATTACTGGCTATGCTGTTTCACTTTATCAATGACCACTAAGTGTCATATAGTAAATAACTCAATTTTAAAATGTTACATGTAGGAGAGATTGAATTAGTCAATTAGATAGAGGTCTTTTAATACTATAAAGAAAAGGTATCAATCTGGGGACAGATGACTTAAATTTTCCATCACATGATTAGGCAAGAAGGAGGTGGGATAGATTATGAAAAGATAGATGGCATGCTTAAGTGACAGCTCTGAATTTCTCACAAGTCTTTGTGGTGGTTCCTTTGTTCCTATCTGATTACTGTGAGATATTTATAATTTTTTTGGACTAATTTCAGCTCCACCAGTTTAGCCATTGAAGAAAATATTTTCTTAGTATGAAGAGGCAAAAGTTATATGAAATTAATTAAGGAGAGCTATGACATAGCATTGTTCATAATTATATATTAGAGCTTTTCTTATAATTATGTTGGGATAAATGTGTTGCCAACAAAAGTTAGAATTTGTGCAATTTTTGTGTCAAATAGATGACTAGTGACTTATCTTAGTCATGTGTTAAAGAGGTAGGTATCACTCTTTTTCTCGATGATTAAAGGCAAAATCATATTCATCAATCAATATAGTTCAAGTATGAATACCTTATTCATTCTCAACCATTTATTATTGAGGAATATAACCAAAGCCTTGAATGCTCATTAGAATAGGGGACTAATACTCCTGCTCAGTCCAAGTGTTTCATCAAGTTAATGGGTTATCATTACCAACAGACGATAAGCATGGTATTTAATTGAGTAGTTAATGCTCTTTGGAAAGTAGAGACTTTGAAGAGAGTTCTTGCAATGGGAAATGTAACTCTTGCTTGGTAGTAAGTGATGAGATCCTAAAATAAGATATGACAAAACTCAAGAAGAGGTATAAAATAAAAAATGAATGGCTGCAATATAACTAAAAACTTGATATCAACATTTTTGAAAATCAGATAAGTTCCCCAATCATTTGTGTTTGATGATGATGTATTATTGTTTTCTCTATATTTATAACCTCTTAACTGTAGTTGATCCCTACACTAATTTGATAGGAAATGAATGATGCATTAGAAAATTGATGCTTTGGACATTTATGATAAAAATAAAATGAACAGAAGTGAAAGTGTATATTTGTTGTTAGATAGAAATAAAAGGGAGAGAGAGAGAGAGAAAAAGGGATTTGCAAAGTAATGGTCCATTCATAATTATAAATTAGTAGTTGCATCCATGTATTAATATCTTATATATAGATGTTAATTAATAGGTAGAGAACATAATTATACATGTATTATCAACTTATTATGATATTCATAATATTTTATCATTTAAGTTTAAGTATATACTATTTTATTTATATTTTGATACTAAACTTACTTGACTTTTATAAAATCAAGCGATGATTCTCTCACATTTTCTTGATAATTATTTGATTGCAAAGACTTAGATGAATTCTTATTATGAGTTAGAAGTAATAAAAGAAGTCAAAGTCTTAAGCTCAAGGAAGAAACCCAAGTCTTCATCCCAAGGAAAAGCCTAAGTCTTATGGAGAGGATTGGTAGAATATGTTTATGGGCTCAAGAGAGGGCGTCATCTTGGCCTAACTCATTTACGCTTAAAAGGGCTATCAAAAGATGAGATATAGGTCACTCATCTTAGGGCACTGACATGACTTAGTCGTTGTATCGTAAATCATACAAATTTAAAATTTATTAAATTAGAAAATATGAATTTTTAGATATTTAAAAGTATTTATAAATAAATATATTAATGATAATTCAATAAAACTTGCAAAAAAGTGATAATTTTCTAGGTCGATCACAGGGATGTAATATAATATCTGGTAATTATTCAGAATTTTATTCAAAGAATACTATTTTTTATAAATTTTATACTAGGAAATGAAAAAGAAATAAATTAAAAATTCATAAAAAAGGAAAATAAGGCTGAAAACATTAGGATGACATCAGCACCTAGTGAACGTGAATCAGGCAGAAATAAAGTTTTGTTTGATGATTCTTATGTAAGTAATTACAGATGATTTAATTGATCAAATTAAGATCTACAAAAGCTAGAAGAATCAGAATGGAATGAAGTATATCTAAGTAAATTTAAAATCAACAAATTATCACTAAATGAAATAAAAATTAAGTTGAAAGTAGGAAAATATAATTCTAACATCGCAACAGCGATGCGTCAGCGATGCATTAGAATCTTGAGCATTTGAGAGGATCGTTATGCGGTGTCCATGGCCTTGAAGGCTCTCCTTAGACAAAGATGATATGGGCAATCTGTAGATCTCCTTGCAAAGTCTAGAGATCAATGAAATGGGTCATTGAATTGTCTCTGTGATTGTTACCCCATAGAGCAGAAAAATGACAACTTTGCAGCTCTTTGATGGCTATCACTTGACGGAGAAGAGCTGGATGGAGGTGAGACACATGTTAGGGAGCTTCATCCTCAAGTCTGTGCAGTAAGAGGAGGCTCTTCATCGCATCTGGTATGCTCTCAAGAGGTGGCAACTCGTCTCCCTGCGGATCGTCCTCTTCTCAACCTATGGCTAGTTCGTCGATCAATCGGAGATGCTTTACTCGATGGATTTGCAATCTGTTTATCGCGAATCATTTAGTAATTTTAGTAACAATGCTTCGTGAATCGCATTGATGAGATTTTTGTCGATAATCTAGCGATTCTAGTTACTTATTCCTTCATTGGTGATCTATAAGAAAGTCGCGATAATCAAATAAAAAATATGAGTTTTGACTCTAGGAGGGTTCAAACTCGTGTCGGTTGCTTGCCCTTTCTGGGGAAGGTGTGACATGGGTTTAGTCCCACATCACTTGTGCGGTGAAGTGTCTAGTGAATATATAGTAATATTACATTTTCGATCAAGTCCCTTTCTTGCACGTGTATGACCATTCCTTGCCCCACAGTTGGCTGGCCATTGGTGACATAGAAGGAGGGTGACATACACACGCCACTATCGGTCCAAGCTGCTCGAGCCCCTGCTCGCGGCTACTCCTTGACTGCGCTTCTGACTCGCATGCGGGCTCGGTTGGCCAGCAGGTTCACCCTAATTTTGTCTTATTTTTACTTTTATTTCTTTTTCTTTATTTATCTCAAAAATAAGACTATAAAAATTATATAATTTCATATAAAATTACATAATTACCTAAAAATTCATGTTAATCAATTAAAAACTACTTTTCATACTTTAACACAAATATGTCTATTTATCATGAGTTAAGGCTAAAAGTAAATTATTAATTAATTATTAACTCATGATAATAAAGACTTATCAGGCACCATAAGATGAGATTAAGAGGAGGATTAGAATGTCACCCTTGTGAAAGAATCTAAGTCATTCATCTACTAAAAGAGTTGGTTATTAATCATAACTATCTATTAAAGGGGACTAATTCTCTAGAGGTTTAAGACATGTCACCCTTCTCTTGGAGGACACTTTTTGGCTCTCTCTAGTAGTGACTAGCTGAAGGAAAAAAGAGAGAAATTAAGGCTCAATCAATAGTATTCTCATGCTCAAGGTTGTTGTGGAGAAGAGACTACTTAGAACACATCAAGATCATTATAGATCAAGCATCACTCGGCCTAAGACTAACGCACAATGAGGTCTGTGCAAGATCTAGATCTAGGGTGTCATTGTAATCTCCTTCATAAATAGATAACTCTTAGTTTGAACTAGTTTTACCATTTATTCTATCATTCTATTATGTTAGATCTATTCTCTCCCCTTTGCTACACTTATCATTTCTTTTGTCTTCACTTTTTTAGATTTAATTATGTTCTTTACAATCTCAAGTATATATATATATAAGAAATAAAATAAGTAAAATTCTTACTCTCATTACCCACACTCTTTGAGGATCAACCCTTACTTATTCTAAACCGAAGAGTGAGATTTTATACATAATATTTGCATGAACTTAGTTGCATGATAACGACATATGAGTACATCTAAATTGAGCTCATCCTATAAGCATACCTGTGCACCTATGTATAACATGAATGAGAGGAAAAGTGGGAGGAGAATCCCATTGGATAAATGAAGCATATCGTAAATACTTTGGAGAGAAATAGAGCAACAAAGGCACATCCTCCCAATCATATGTCAATTAATTACTTGTTTGGAATTGAGCAAAATGAAGAGAAGGAAATATATTCCTTCATTTCCTCAACTATTAGTAGCACTTGGCCAAACCATGAACACATCTACAAGTTATCATAGGCTTCTACCATTTAATTTCATCTACACAGTTAATGCATGACTAGGAGGCCATTGACTAGAGGGCAATAAACTCCCTATCATTATAAAGTCTATAGTTGGGATATGTCAGATCTATGGAATATATCACTTTCTTTCTAAAGGAGTGTGCACTTTGGGACCAATCATTCACATGGGCATTCATTACATGTCACCTAGATCATGTTATATCAGCGATTTCCTCACAAATTTTTCATTGGCCATTGCTAGGTACAAATCTATCCCCTTCTCTATTCTTACTTGGGTGCCTTCTTTCTAGTGTTCTAATTGATGTGATGAAGGATCAATTTCAAGGGTCATTGAGATGCCCTAAAATCAATCAATCGATAATATTTACACTTTTAGATTTACTCTTCTAGATTGTGAAAGAATTTAGTACTATGATAAGCTCAAGGATTGATCATCAAAGAATTGTGGGTAGAATTATCTTTTATTTGTTGATTAATGTTGGTAGGAATCACTAAGAAATCACAAATCAGAAGAAATTAGATGTGAAAGGGAGGAAATAGGGCTTAGGTGTGAAAATGAGTCCGTCGAAATGTGAATGATGCCATGTGATCAATGAGATTGTAGGATCAACTCTCATGCTAATTAGAATCTATTTCATATCTAAGAATATCCGACTCATAGGTTCCTTGAAATCAACTTGGTCATCACCACGTCTCCTTCCTTATTTTTGCCAAGAGGCAATGCTTACTAGCCATGAGAGACCACCTCGTTCAAGGCAAGTAACCTAATGACGAGTTGATGACACACCTTTGATCACAAGGTGTGGAGCTTGGGACCTTTCAAACCTTGCTAAGATGGTGACAGCCTAAAGTTCTACTAAGATAAGCTAGGTTTTTCATTGGTGATACACAGTATGTATACGATGACATCCCTCTCTCTTTCTAATTCTTACAATATGATTAACCTTTAAATCAATGGCTGAGCCACTCCCTTCTTGTGTAGATAGTGGATCTTCCTTCATGTCTTATTGTGTGCCTTTTGATCAGTATGCATCTTAGCTGCTGGATCAATACTTCCCCTTGAGTGGGTGGTGGATCCTCCTTCATGTCTTATCATGTGCCTTTTGATAAGTATGCATCTTGGCTGCTGGATCAATACTTCCCCTTGAGTGGGTGGTGGATTCTCCATCATGTCTTATCATGTGCCTTCTGATAAGTATGCATCTTGGCTGCTGGATGAATACTTCTCCTTGAGTGGGTGGTGAATCCTCCTTCATGCCTTATCATGTGCCTTTTGATAAGTATGCATCTCCCTTGTTGGATCAATGCTTCCTTTCCTTGAGTGAGTGGTGGATCTTTCTTCTCCTCTCTTTGGGTGACAACCTTTAAATGAATATGGGCCTTACATCCATAACTCTTTATTTGAGCCTACTTTGCTTGTTTCTCCTTATGTGATTATCAACCTTAAACTCATACTTCTTGACCCAAGGACCAAGTGTGATATTGGCTCCTTAATAAGCTGCAAGTTAGCACTTAACATATGAAGTTCACATGGTTAGAAGACAGAATTATATCATGTTCACACATGATGTATGTCAAGTATCAAAAAAGTTATAGTTCAATGAGCAATGAATGAAATATGTAAAATGTGTATGAAGGTCAATGCATGTTATAAACATAAGAATTCATTAGTAAGTCAATGAATTTGTGATGTAGGACAAATGGGCCAAAGTAGATCTCCTTAAAGAGAGCTATACATTAATCTTTAGAGTTAACTTAAATTAAATCTTTGAGGGCTTAATATTTAGATGATCCCATGATTTTTGGAGAATTAGGATCATTGATTACCAATTGGGTTATTGATAACATGTTGAGTATCACATGAAAGGCATACGAATTGTTTTATTCAGGACCTTAAATCTTACAATCTAGCATGTTATCATATTAAAAATAAAAATTTATTATTTCTTTGTATATTTCATGAAGTTTAATATTTTAGAGAAGTTTTTGGAATTTTTCTCTAAGGTTTATAATCGTAATTGATTTTATATTAGTTTGAGAGGATTTCAAGAATTTTCGATATCTTCTTTATGGTTTTTAGGAAATTGACATATGCTTCAATAGACAAGATTTGACTTGTGGAAATAAGGTGACAGAATCAAGGATTGACGCACTAACACATGGCGTCACCAAATGAGAAGACCAGAAGCTATTGAGAGTGTCTACACAATCAACATTAAGGAAGATCTCAACATTAAGTAAGATACTACAATTACAACAAGATCTCTAAATCCAACACTTCAAATCAATTTGAGAAGAAGCCAGTTATTGCCTCATCTTATTGTAGCCAAAAAGATAGAAATGCCTTCACTTAATTACAGCCCTAGATCAGATGATTTCAGATGAATCAACCCTACACGTGTACTCTCATACCTTCGTGTAAACCCTTACATATTAAGCTACCATTTAGGGGCAGAAAATATAATTTTGTATGTCTCATTGTTTAATTGGCTTGAATGAAATCATATTGAAGTTCTACAGTAATCTTGATGTGTTTTGAATTGATTTAGGCTTTGATTCGCAACTAAGATCATAGGAGAAACGTACTCAAAGAGAAAACTACATAGCCTTAGGGAAATATAGAGGCCCAAGGTAAGTTTTCTCTAAGTTTGATGCATTTTGAGTGTGAACAATTTGAATAGATCGAGGTATATTGTTAACTTCGTATTATGATTCATTTGTGAGTGTTTTCTCTCCTTTTATTGTCTTCTACATTACTAAATTTTTGTTTCTCCCTTTTTTGATTGTGAAAATTCTTCTTACTCGTTGTCACTTCTCCTTTGAGTTCTTTTTATTTAAATCTATTAATAAAATTAAATAGTAATGAATTAATAATTAATTCTCATTCTCTATAGATTGACCTCAAACTTACCACAATATTTACCTATTTTAATATTTTATTTTGGTAAATTTGTGATTCTAAATATTTTAATTAACTGATTTTTGGGTTTTCAACTACCCTTAATTTTGTTCTATTAGTTATTTAATTCAAAGAATCAAACACAACTTCTCAACCATAGTTTGGACCACTAATCTTTCACATAAGGGTGGTTATCCTATGAATCTCATAAATTCTAAGAGCAATGATTTAAAAACAATGATCAACTTCACAAGGAATTTAAAAATCAGCACACCTTTGTAATGAAGATTTTTGATATCTTGAAGATTCTTGTTGGTTCGAATTCCACAAGCTTTCTTAGTGATTTTTCAAGGTTTAGATTGTGTGGTTCACAACAAGGAGTGGATTGATGCAATTTGAAGGGAATAGGCTATTTGGGCCAAGAGGTAAAAATGAGGTCCAAAAGTGAGGTGAAATAATATGATAAAATAATGATGAAAAGGTAAGAAAAGGTGGAGAGAGAAAATGAGGAATGAGAGGGCATCACCAACATAGAGTGAGAGAGAGAGAGAGAAAATGGGGAGTAAATGACAATGGTGGGAGAGAGAAGAAAGAGGATTCTCATGTACATGAGAAAGGGGGTGAAATGAGAATGTTGGAAGGAGAGAGAATGATTGGTCTTAAGTCACTATTATTAAGATCATCAATTTAAATTTATAAATTGATTATCATAGAAATGGTTGCAAGTCACATCAAGGGAATGATTATCAAATGTGAATCCCTGAAAATGGAGAGTACACAAAGGGTGTGAGACATCATTCTTATTGTCATAATTTTTCTACAATACCTATCCACTATAGTGTAAACTTCAAAAATCAAGTCATGAAAAAAATAAATGTAGAATGAATATTTTTCTTGGATGAGTATTGATAATTGGAATATCTTGTGAAGTATATTTATTAGAGAAGAAGTGATAAAGATGTGAATCGAAGAAGTGAAGTCTAAATTGTTATTCTAAAGAGTGTTTAAATATTTAAGTACTTAAAATCATTCTTAAATACTTGATATAAGAGTCTAAAGTGTCTAAAAGTATATTATTTTTAATTATATTTTTTATACATTAAATTATGATGTTTGATATTTGTGATTTTTTATTAATTTACATAATTTCATTACTAAGAGACTATTAATGATTTAAGTTGGGGGGTGTGATAAGTCTTCATTATCATGAGTTAATAAATAATATAATTTTAGCTTTAACTCATGATAAATAGACATATTTCTGTTAAATTGTGAAAAGTTATTTTCAATTAATTAATGTGATTTTTTGACTAATTATATGATTTTATGTGAATTAATATAATTTTTATAACCCTATTTTTGAGATAAATAAAGGAAAAAAATTAAAATAAAAAGATAGAAAAAGAGGGGGACTCATTAGTCAGTCGAGCCTACAAGTGGGTTAGAAGCACAATTGGGGCTGAGTGATGAGCAAGGGCTTGAGTAGCTATAGATTGATGGGGGCACGTGTGTGTCACTCCTCTTACACAACACTAATGGCCAGTTGAGTTTGGGATAAGAAGTGGTTGTACACAAGTGAGAAAGGGACTTATTGATTCCTAAATCTTGTATTACTATATATTCGTATAATTGATGTGGGACTAAACTTGGGTCACACTTTCTCTAAAATATATTTTTTATTTTAATATCAAAAATACTCCTTTATTTATAACAACGAGATCCTATGACAACGTTACTATATAAGGGTATTTGAGAACTTATTTTCCTCTCTCTCATGCTAGTGGGTAACTAATGAGGGTTTGAATCTTACTAGAGTCAAAACTCATATTTTTATTTGATTAAATTATAATTTTCTTTTAGATTGTTAGTGAATGATTAAGTTATTAGAATTGCTCAATCATTGGCAAAGATCTTGTCAATGCTAATTTGTTGAGTATTGTTACTAAAATTATTGAATAATTCATAATAAAGTAGTCTTGAATTCATTGAGTAAATCATCTCCAATTGATTGATGAATAAGTTATCATCGAAAAGAGGACAATCTACAAGAAGACGAGTCACCACCTCTTAAGAGCATACTAGATTCGATGAAGAGCCTCATCGTGCTATGCAGACTAAGGGATGAAACTCTCTAACATGCATCCCACCTCTATCTAGTTCATCTCTGTTAGATGACAATTGACGGAGAGTCATAAAGTCGTCGTTTTTCCACTCCGTTAGGTGATAGCTATTCAAAATGATTTGATGACCCATTTTATTGATCTTTAGATTTTGCAAGAACATTTAGAGATTGCCCACGTCGTCCTTGTCTAAGAAGAGCCTTTGAGGCCATGGACACTACATAATAATCTTCTTGATCACTCAAGATTCCTACACATCACTGACATATTGCTGCTATGATATTGGAACTCTCTTTTTCTTATTTTAAACTTAATTTTCACTTTATTTAGTGATAATTTATATGATGTCAACTTTCTAAATTATTTTTCATTCAATTATAATTATTATGGCTTTTAAAATTTTAACTATAAAATAGATAGATTAGAAACCTTGGGTCGAGGGAACATATTGTAAGTACCTAGCATTGGATATGGTGCCCAATGTGATAGTATTCATGGTGCAAACTTCTTGAGATAGTCCTAACATACTTGACATTAATATCATGGAAAACATGATAGTATTATGAGATGTTAGTAAATTTATCAAGCTTAGAGCTCTACCTTTTGTGTGAAGGCTTGGACTAGAAAATTAGTCAAATGAGTTGTCATAAAGTCCTTAGTAGATGGCTGTAATTCTTAAGATTTGAAATAGAACAGCCCAAGGGAACCTTAGACTTGTAAGAGGAGGAAGCATCTTACAGGATCATATAGGAGTATTCTATTTGTCTTCTCTTATTTTTATGATGTTCACACTAGCACCACAATGGAGGCTATGATGATAAGTGATGGTTTACTCCTTTGTGAGGAATGCAACCTCTATGATATCATCCTACAATCAAACTTACAAGTGTTAGTTTAGATATTGCGTGTAGGTTTTTGTTCTCGCTAGTTGCTCAAGAGTATAGACAAACATCATACACTATTGATGGAGGATCAACACCATTACACACCAGCTATGTGAATGGAACTAGACAGCAGACATGCTCAATGCACATGTAGCATGTACCCATCTGTGCTTTATTTTCTCTTATTGGCAAGAGATGCTGGTAGAAGCTTGAGGTCAACATTCCTTAGAATAGATTGGCATGCTAGTACTTCATATACAGCAAATGCATGTACCTGCCATCCCTTGATAGTGGCAGATCACCTAGAGCAACCCCCCATCAACATGCAATGTGGCGCGTGACACACCACCAATAGAAAGCCATCTCCACACTATGGATGGGAGGAGTTTCCAATGCCTTGGGCCTAGATGGTCAACATGGGTCTTGTCTACCACTTTAGGTTCCATCCACAACTTTCACTAGAGAGGTCTCTTGTCTCCCTTGTTCTCACGTGTGAGGCTCAGGGACAAACACTTCATCAAAATAAATATTATCTGAAAATAAAAAAAATGAAAAAAAATAAAAAATAAGAAAATATTTTGTTTAATAGCTGCACTAATGGAGCTATAATTAGTCCAAAATAATTATAAATATCTCATAGTAATCAGATAGAAACAAAAGAAACACAACTAAGTCATGCGAAATTCGGATATGTCATCCATCTTTCCAAAATTTATCCCTACTTTTTGTTGGCTGATCATATGTGACCCCAAATTGACACCTTTTCTTTACAGTATTAAAACCCTCCTTCTAATTAACTCAATCAATCTCACCTATATTAAAGAATATCACCAAAGAGAATTTAAACAAACATTTTAAATGTAATACGAAAAAATTCAATGTTTGCTATATGAGACTTTAGTGGTGCATTGATAAAGTGAATAGGCATGATCAATAATTTTTAATTCCCTTGTTGAATTTAAGAGCCTATCTTTATGGTATCCTTCTCATTGGTTTGATTTGATGAAATGTTAAGAAATGATTTTGCAAAAAGAATCTTTTATGATGTTGGCATGTGAACCTATCATTCAGGGGTATGTAGAATTACATACACCTAACTTTACTATGGAATCCACCCAAAAATTTCCATATGAGCTGAAAAAGGGAGGGCATAGCCCCTTGCTTTATCTTTTGGTTCAACTAGTACTCATCACACTATTTTTGGAACTTTACAGTAGGATACTTGGAATTAGCTAAAAATAAAAAATTCTAAGTCTATTGAGATAAATAAGAATCTTTATTTGGAATAACTACTAGTAAGATATTTTCTTTCAATAGCTTGACTAGATCAATCACTATTTATATTACTCTTGGGTCGTCAACATCAGCTTGGCATGAGTCAACCTTAAGAACTCACTCCTAGTTCACAGTTGGGTGACTCTCAATAAATGGGCCTAATGGGCTGATATATTTGAGTGGGTTTAAGTGGCAGAACTGGGTTCCTTGTTAGTTTATGTGGCAGTGTTGGTATTGGGCCAAGAGCCCACTTTTGGGGGTTGAATATGTGGCTCAAGATGGAAGCCAAGGCCTGGAGCCGGAACAAGGGCCCCTCAGATGGGCTCTGGTGGGATTGGTGGATAGATAGACAAATATGTAGAGAGAGAGAGAGATTAATGGGGAAAAAGAGAGGGATTTGGAACGAGGTAGTTGGGTGGCCGGGGAGGGTTGATGAGCTTCATTGCCTGTAGAAAATGGCGCTGCGCCGAGCTTCGGGCTCCCAGGGTGAAGTAAACACCCATAAATACAAGGTTAAATAATTGGAACGAGGTAGTTGGGTGGCCGGGGAGGGTTGATGAGCTTCATTGCCTGTAGAAAATGGCGCTGCGCCGAGCTTCGGGCTCCCAGGGTGAAGTAAACACCCATAAATACAAGGTTAAATAAACTCATTACTACGCTTTATTTCTAACAAGATTTTATCTTGACATGCAGGCCCCAGCAGTTGGCGGATTCAACGGTGTCCCATCAACAGCCCTGCCTACCGATTGCTTCGACGGAAGGAAGACGGCGGACAGCCAACTACAGTTGGACTAATTAATGACGCACGGAGATATTAATGCATACAAATAATTTGTAATTTGTGGACGACAAAATACCGACTCATTTTCAATTATCAGGAACTTATCCTACATTTGTCATTCTTACTGATATTTAAACTTTCTTGAGAACGCTCCGTCCCTCCCCTCTTTCCTCCCCTGTACTCTCCGCTGGGATATAAATCCATGGGTTTGTTTTGTAATCTATGGTTGATCTCGTGGTTGAAAAATCGTCAAATTCTGGCGAGTAAACTTGTAGACTTGAATCGATTGGCCTAATTCCCATCACGTTATACGCACCCTAGTTGTACACGTAGAGATTATTCGCTTTGACCCTAGACGTACGTACCTCTGGCCTCAGGGAAGAGGGAGAGAGAGAGAACAGTTGAAGGCGCATTAAATTGTTAGTATCAATTACTTGTCCTTCCCTGTAATTGAGTACGAGAGAGAATATCCTGGCTGAGCAATGAGAACTGAATGCCCATATTAATGCAATCTGGCGGGGGGTGGGTAGGTTCATTGATGAGAGGAAGGCCCCATCAAATTATTGCGTATTTGCTATATTCAAGCAGATCGGATCTGACGGCAAGAATATCAAGAGGAGTTATATATTCATCACGTTAATTTGTGACGGGACGGCTTTACCGGAGTTCGAAGGAAGACGATGTGGCGCGAGATTATTCTCTGAGGGATGATAAGGGGGGGGGGGGGGTTACTTGCATACTCAGGAGTGGAATCTAGGGAGATAACAGGAGGATAGTTTGAACAGATTATCGTGAACTCGTGGCGTCCAACTGCTCCGCCTGCCCGCGAAAAAGTGCTGTAAAATTTTTGTGACGGGATGGTCAAACGTTTGTTCCAAAGGCCAGGCATGCGTTAGTATCAAGGAGACAGTTTTACCGCCCATTCCATCATGTGTGTCTCTCTTTCTGTTTCCCTCTCGGTGCTCTCCGGCTCTCGACCTCCCTGCAGGTCTACTTTCTCACAGCCTTCTTTCTCATCTTACCCCTTCTTCCTCGCTCTCTCTGTTTCCCTCTCCTCTTTCTTACCCCACGTCTCTTCTGTCCCCCCCACCCCTTTAGCCCTAGTCTCTCTGTCTTCCTCCCTGACCCCGTTCTCTTCATCCCCGCTCACTTCCTAACCCCGGTCTCTCTCTTCCTACGTTTCTAACCCTCATTCCATTTCTCCCTTGCGTCCTCGCTCTCTCTCTCTCTCTCTCTCTCTCTCTCTCATCTTAGAAATTCGGTGACATTTCAGGCGGAGAGACGATGGAGCGCTTTTTCACAGAGACACTGAGGTCTCAACCTTCATCGGTTCTCCTCGTCTCATCGGTTGGCACCGCCATTACGATAAAACTCTCATTTTCCGTCCTCCACTGGCTCAACGTCGTCTTCCTCCGTCTCCCAAAGAACCTCCTCGACTACGGCTAGTGGGCAATCTCACCGGCTCTACCGACGGCATTGGCAAGGCCCTCGCCTTCCAGCTTGCCCGGCGAGGCCTCAACCTTGTTCTCGTCGGCCGGAACTCAGACAAACTCAGCCAGGTCGGTGGTGCAATTCAGGCCGAAACACCCACCGTTGAGGTGGAGACCGTAGTCGTTGACTTCACCGGTGACCTCTCGGGGGGAATCCGACGGCTGGAAAGCGCAATCAGCGACCTCGACGTTGGAGTCCTTGTTGACCTACGACCACGGCACCCTCTTTCATGAGGACTTGGAGGTGTAGATGAGTATCTTGAAGGTCAACTTGGAGGGTTTTACGGCGGTCACCTCGGTGGTGTAACTGGCGATGGGGTTAAGGAAAGGGGGAGCTGTTGTGAACATTGGCTCCGGGTCGTAGGCAGTCGTCCCCTCCTACCCACTTTTATCAGTATATGCTGCCACCAAGGCGTAACTGTTTCGTCTTTCATGAAATTATAAATTCTCATTTTTTTCTGAAACATTCGGGTTTTCATGATGATCGTACGACACTAAGTAAATTAAGATCAAATTCTTGTGGTCAATGTTGTTCTTCGTGAAACTTCTAAATACAGCCAAATCGTTCATTTTATAATGCCCGTTTCAAGACTATAGCTACTGAATCATTAACCCAATATTATCTTGCTCTTAGAAAATTTTCTATTCGATCAGAAAGGCTAACTCTGTCTCCTTTATATCTCATTAGGTATGCTCATAGTCTCCCCAAAAGCCTGACACGGAGTATAATAAGAGTGGGATCGATGTTCAGTGCCAGGTTGTCGTAATTTCTTCTCAGCGCTTTTAAAATCAAGGCCAACTGTCCCGGCGTCTTTTAAAATCTCATAGCTTCTTAGAGCTAAATTATCTTAGAATTAAAAGCGGATAGCTAAAGTAAACTACATTATCTGTGTACTACTCCAATTTTACAGTCAAATATCAAAATAGATGATTGACATGTGTCAGGAAACTAGATTCTAAGCCCTTTTGCTCAAACGCTATAACCTTTTATTTTGTTAATAATATCTATAATCCTGTATTAATGTGAAGGAAATTTATAGCTTCATGAACACCATTTATTATCACTTAATCTTGTTTTCTTATACCTTTCAGATTCCCTTGTTTGTTGCAACAAAAATGGTGTCATTCAAGAAATCTTCCTTGTTTGTTGGTCGCTCGGCCGTGACAAGTACCGGTTATGAGCCACAGTGCATGCCTTATTGGCTTTATACCCTCCAATCTTGTGGTGCCAAGCTAATCCCAGAGCGTCTTATGAATAAATGGCGACTCGCGTATGGTCTCAGTAGAAGGCGGCAAGAGGATTCCAGCTGACATGGATGTGCGTACTTCTCTCCCCTGATGTCAAAAAAAACATTGACTGTTAATGCTTCTATCCTGTGATTGATCTTGGGAGCGATTAGGAGAGTGATGAAATCTCGGAGACGCATGAGACTGTGCATACCTGAATTTCCTGTCAATATGAACATGGGTGTCGTGTTTAATTGAGAAGAAATGGATTATAACTATATGTAGAGGAGCATAGGTTTCATTATGTGGAAGATAATTTGAGATATGGTAGGATCTTGTTCTACAATCATAACCAAATTACTTCCAATTAGAAAGCCAGTCGAATCAAGAATCGGAGCTACGTATATTTTAATAAGAGCAAAATAATATTTATGCCAGATGGCTTTCTACTCCGCTGATAGCGTTTTAGATTGATTTTTATAGATCGACAGGTGATTTCCTGGATCTAGAACTGCTAATTTATTTGCTAGTTAAATACAGAAACACACACACAAACACGCAAAGAGAGAGAGAGAGAGAGTACAACAGGCGTGTCATTAATACTACTGAGAGCTGCAACTAGTAATCGTATGTAACGCATAGGGTTTTTTTATTCAGTTCGTTCTGCAACTAGTCTAAAGGAACTGAAAACTCTAACTCAGAATTCATTTTTGCGGTAATATACATGCATATCCATCTCCGTTAAACATTAATTCCCCAGTTTCGCACAAATTATAAAATCTATTTGGATATGTAGTATTCTCTCTGACGGTGGAGCTATCTGCATCTAATATAGTATATAATAATATTCTAGGGTCTCATTTTCTTCAATGATTTATCTATCTTAAGTAAGCCTCTCTCTCTCTCTCCTGCCCCTCTCCCCTTTTATATCTGAACTTCGGAAAAGTACTATTCACTAATTTCGCCATACTTGACTTTACCTGTCTTCTGTGCATCAGCGTCTTCAAGTGGGGTTAATTAGTCATCTCGCTCTCAGAATCATTTCTGATTTGTTTGTGTTAATTAGTCATCTCACTCTCAGACTCATTTCGAATTAGTTATCTCAGACTCAGCTCTATCACAATTATGCCAAAAATAATTTCTAGAATTTCATGTGAACGTAAACAGGCCAGCCTAGTTTCCTCTCGTTCTCTCTCTCAGCACTTTCACAACCTAGCATATAACCTTTAGTAAAAGTTAAAAACCGTTCTGTCGACTTCTTATCACGTAGTTAAGTCATCCAACGCAGATTATTTGTGTATGCACCTGATTACGTATTTTAAATGTCAATGATTAATTACTGATTTTGACTCGTGTATTTAATCCAAAAGATTTAACATGGTAATTTTAGCGATCTAAAACTAAATAATATGCTCGTTTAATCTTCAAATTGATCAATAAATCAAAGTGAGCTTCTATTATCCCGAAGATCACCGACAGCGTAATGCATAGAGAGTTCATCTCCGTTGTGTAGGAAGATAATGCTTACTCCCCCCCCTCCTTTCTCTTCGTCCTCTCCTTCCATCCCTCTCTTCGTCCCTCTGCCTCTCTTTCTCTCTCTGTGTGTACCTCTCACTCCCTTGTGTCCTTAACTCCGTTTCTCTGTCTCTGTCTGTCTGTCCCTCTCTCTCTCTCTCTGAGTTTTCTCTCCGTCCCCTTGTCTCGTTCTCCCACTCTCTCTGTCTGTCTGTCCCTCTCTCTCTCTCTGAGTTTTCTCTCCGTCCCCTTGTCTCGTTCTCCCACTCTCTCTGTCTGTAGTAGTCAGATGCAGCCTAAGTGTGCGCCTCTGTCGTTCTTTAATGCCGTTCTTTCTTCTTCGTGCTTTCTTCTTGTGGGAGCCTGTGTTTCGACTAATAATCGGCTTCTCTCTCTCTCTCTCTCTTCCCCCCCCCCCCCGCTCATCCCTCTCGCTTCTCTCACTCATTAATTCATTACCGTGGACAGACGGTTTGAAAAAGTTTGTACCACTCGTTATGGCCTTTTGGTGTAGCATTTCAGCTCATTCCGACAGCTTTAACTGAAAACCCTAACAGAGAAAAACCTCTGAGACTGACATCTCAGCAGACGCGGATGAAATAAACCAGCGATCTTATGCGGGCCCCAGCAAGATACACCCATGTAATGGACGGCGAGCATGGCACATGGCTCTTGTTTCCCACCCAGGCTTCCTTGATCATGTAGTAAATTATAACATGTATGTAGTAGAAAAGAGTAACTTACCTCACATATTGGCTAGTTGGTAAGATAAGTAGATGCATTTATTTTGATGACGAACCATTGAGTTGGTTCACAACCAAAGCTAATGATTCTCACGGAGTAAAGTCTCACGGGTTGGGGATTACTCCAAAATTCTCACGGAGTAAAGTCTGAACACGGGTTGGGGATGAGGCGAGAACTCACTCATAAATGCAGAAGCAAGAACTTTTTGCCGAAACATATTTTACTGCAACCGAGCAGGTCACGTCAGAATCAATGAATGGCGCCCGCACGCCGTATGAGTTCCGCAATATCCTTGTGGGATGAGGCCAATCAATACCAAAGTCAATTAATGTTCCCACGGGGTGCTTGTCATAAGCCGGTAGCTCTCACTTTCAATTTAATTCTTAACATGAGGTGATCTTTAGTGGACTTCGTTGCCTACCCGTGACCTAGCTCGGTTTATGAAAGAGATGAACCTTGAAGTATTTATGTGACGGAAAGGAAGGAGAAGGGAACCTTTCTTCACATTGTGTGAGCACATTAGCAAGGGGTTGGAGAAACTCCAGAGAGGGGTCAGTAAATGTTGTTAACTTATCAATCTGAGAGCTTTCAGTGGAGATTAAAGTCAGTGGTTTATAATCTATTTCAAATTCCCATTAAGGGAAAACCTCTTTGATAGATATCCGGTTCCTTTACAGCGACTCTAAATTCTCTTACAGCTTCCCGCATATAGTTTCATCAAAGAAGCTTCTCTCTCTCTCTCTCCTTCTCACTCGCTGGCTCGTTGGTTCTCTCTCATTTGAGAGAAGCCGTTGGATGTCGACGGGGTACGGTCTACCTATAAAATCATTGACCGATCCAATGAATGGGATGGATTCGCTCGCGTGCCACTCGCACGTACGCGACCGCGTACATATGAACACTGACGTCGATTGAGGAAGCGGGATGAAAGCAAAGAGAGAAAGGGAGGCAAGGAGGAGGGAGGGGTAGCTTGAGAGAGAGAGGGGTAGTAAGAAAGAGAGATAGGGAGGTAGTGAAAAGGACAGAGACAGGAGTAAAATACAGATAGGGACTGTTAGTAAGAGGGAGAGAGAGACCGAGAGACAGACGAGCAGGCAAGGGCAGTGTGTATGCATGTGTGTGTCTCTGTGTACGTGTGTGTGTGCGTGTGAGAGAGAGAGAGAGGGAGGGGGTTCATCTACCCCTGATATTTCTCTTCACCTACATGCAGAGTAGAACCTCCACCAGTCGAATGATTTCTGGCGGAAAGCTCGACTAGACCGTTTAATTTAGACTATTTCATCTACTTATACGTAAGAAGAGAGAGAACAGCCTGGGACACTTGAAGAACAAAAATGGAGCTCTTCTTTGGAGGGACGTTGCAGTCCCAACCCTCATGGGTTCTGCTTCTTTCATCCGTTGGAGCGTTCGCTGTCTTAAGGTTCTCATTCTGTGTCCTCAAATGGCTCTACATCTTCTTCCTCCGCCCCGATAAGAACCTCCTCGACTACGGCCGATGGGCGGTCATCACCGGCGCCACCGACGGCATCGGCAAGGCACTCGCCTTCGAGCTGGCTCGCCGAGGCCTCAACTTGCTCCTCGTCGGGCGAAACCCCGACAAGCTCAGCGAAGTCACCGGCGAAATCCAGGCCCAAGTCCCCACCGTTGAGGTGCAGACCGTCGTCGTCGACCTCTCCGGTGACCTGTCCAAAGGAATCCGAAACCTGGAGACGGCGATCGAGGGCATCGACGTAGGGGTTCTAGTGAACAGCGCGGGGATCTCGTATCGTCACACCATGTTCTTGCACGAGGTGGAAGAGGATCTTCTGATGGGCCAGCTGAAGGTGAACCTTGAGGCCTTGACAGCAGTCACGAAGGCAGTGCTGCGGGCGATGCTGAAGAAGAAGAGGGGGGCCATCGTCAATATTGGCTCCGGCTCGACCGTGGCTTTACCATCTCACCCCCTCCTGGCCGTTTACGCGGGGACAAAAGGGTAAGTCCTTTCCCCTCTTGCTCCTGTTCTTTATTTCCTTTGTCCAGATATATGGATATTTGGATGAGACCATTTTTACAAGACCAAAAACTACACATATTGATATTGTCACCAGAAATAATTCCAGAAATATACATACATATACAGAACCCAGAAGACAATAACTCTTCTCTCTTACCTTCCGCTGGACTCCAGGCATTGGGTGATGTATATGATTATAATCAAGCAGAGGTATGCCTTGCCTTCAAATAGTACTTTAGGATCTATTTAAAATTCGTACAAGAACCTTTGCCTGTTACACTTTCAAATTTAAGCTAAAGCCTGCGTTCCATAATTTCTATCCTTACAACCTTCATATAATCTATATATTTTCTAAAACGTGTGCTAGAATAGAAGTCTGCACGAAATCCATTGGGTGTCCTAGAACGCAATAATATCCGTTTACCCAAGCCATTTCACTCTAAGCTTGCATAAAATAATTTATTTCTATGATTTTGACAAGACTTTAGCTATGGATTCCCTAATCGTATTTAACTTCTTTTTCAGCTATGTCGATAGTTTATCAAGATGTTTGCACATAGAGTATAAGGAGGAAGGTATCCACACACAATGCCAGGTAGGCTAGTCTCTTCATTTCTTGCTGTATCTTTATTACATTTGCGTAATCCATGTCCATGTATGCTGTAAACTCTACAGAAACATTTTTCTACAAAAAGTGACACTAAGGTAAAAAGTAATAAATGCCTGATTTCCTTTCGTGGGCCTCTTTCAGGTGCCATTTTATGTAGCAACAAAGATGGTGGCGTTCAGACAATCTTCCTTTTTCTCACCGATTCCAACACAATATGCTAAGTCAGCTGTAAAATTTATTGGCTATGAATCAAGATGTATGACTTATTGGCCTCATTTTCTTCAATGGTGTCTCCTTACATTAGTGCCAGATCGGATTATCAATGGCTTCCGACTGCAACATGGTCTTAGTCGGAGAAAGAAATCTTGAAGTTTAGACAAACAGGTTTATTTTCTTTAGTTTCCCTTGTGGAGGTCTCCCCAGTGAACTAGTGGACCTTTGTGGTGATTGATCTGGCACATTTTTGTCTTAATATATTATTCCGAAGACAGTGACGAGACTTTTATGCTTTGAATCGAATATTGTCCATGATTGTCAGACACAAGGAAGATCTATTATGTGGAACTTGTAATTTTGTATGTAAGGTTCTGTATGTGATAATGTGTTTCTCCCATCATATTTTAAGACGTAAACCCAGAAGTGTGGATGTTTTCTACCTAGAATACCTCTATCCAGCTTCCATATACGTGAATGTACGTGTAACATATGAATAACATTTATAACGGATAACCTTTATTGGAAACATTCTGAATGTTAAATATTCTATGTTCATAGGATTTCCATTCTCCACACCCTTTCCTATTTGTAGTATGCTTTGAAAATAGAATTTGATGATGATATGACAGAAAGGATACTTACAATTTTGACCAAAATTGTCGTCTCAGTTTTAATTTTCCTTCTTGGGTAATGAACTTAATGTTAAATGTTCTATGTTTGTCATATATCCGTTAGCCAACCCTTCCCTATTAGGACTATAGTTTCAAAATGGAACCAAATAATATGATCGAAGGGACGTTCACAGAGCCAACCAAAATTGTCTGGTGAGTTTTAGCCAGCCTTTCGATCAGTTGGACAAATGTTGGGATTTCCATTGTTCAATTGAATTCACATCGTGATATCCGTAGCAATATGACCTTGGGACTATGAATGAGTTGATGGGACGTCCAAAAAATATTTATTATCAAGGGTTAATAATGATTTGAAATATTCATTGTATGAATTAAATCATGATAAAGACATCAAAGATCCAAGAAAATATGACTCTTTTCCAAAGGGGTTTGGATAAACACGTCATGATATATCTAGGAGAGTAATAAATGAATGAAAATAATGATGTAATGACCATCTGCGACGAATAAAGCAAAGGAAATAATATTACCGAGTGAATTTTCTTAGATGACAGTCAAAACATGATGACGACTCTCTGGAACAATTTGCAGTGTCTTCAAAAGAAATGAAAAAATAAAAAAATTGATAACATGAGGTGGAGAAGCGAATTTACAGGCCTGACTAATAAAAATGTCATTTTATTTTTTCAAATTACAATGTACACTCAACTGATGGGAGACCTTTTGAAATTGAAATGTATTTAAACTACGGAATAAGTTATTTCAGAAAAGCTCTACCGCTCAGCAGAACGTAATGTACTGTTGTCTGCCATCTCTCTTTTCATCAGTTATCCCGTGCTCCTCTCTCTCTCTTTCCCCTCTCCGTCGCTGTGTCTTTCCACTTAATTTCTGTGAAACTCCTGTCCCATGTTTGAGTGTGAATCACTGGTTTCAAAGAGATCTCTCTGTCTGTCTGTCTCGACACATACGTTTGTCTATCTATATTCACCAGATAAGCATATTCCAGCACTCTATTGCACTGTGAAACGAGATTTTCGTTCATCGAAATTCTGACGTCCCAGCCGTCGCGGCCTATCCTTTACTTCCTCCCTGGCACACTAAATGAATGGGATATGTACCTGCATATATTAATTATTTGTTTTCTCCCTATTCATTCTATACCTATCGAGGTACGATCGGCAGTCATCACAAAAATAGGGGAAGCCAATGGAACGCTCGCTCCTAGAAACCCTTCAGTCCCAACCCTCCTGGGTTCTCGTCTGCTTGTCCCTGGGTACACTCTCAACGTTTAGATTTTTCATATCCATCCTCCAATTGGTTTACATCTTCCTCCTCTCATCGAAGAATCTCATCGACTACGGACAGTGGGCGATTGTCACCGGTCCAACCGATGGGATTGGCAAGGCCATGGCGTTTGAGCTGGCCCGGAGAGGTCTCAATCTCGTCCTCGTCGGCCGGAATCCCGACAAGCTCAGCCGAGCCTCAAGCGAAATGAAGGCCGAAGTACCCGGCGTGGAGTTGAAGACTGTCGTCATTGACTTGTCCGGCGACCTCAGTGAGGGGATAAGAAATCTGAAAGACGTTATCAAGGAGATCGACGTGGGGATTCTGGTGAACAACGCAGGGCTTTCACAGAAAAAGCCGATGTTTTTCCACGAGATTGATGAGGAGATGTGGGGGAAAATCGTGAGAGTGAATCTGGTCGCGCCGACGGTCGTCACCGCGGCGGTATTGCCGAGTATGCTTCAGCGAAGGAGAGGTGCCATCATCAACATTGGCTCCGGATCGACAGTGATTCCGTCGTTCCCGCTCTATGCTGTATATACCGGGACCAAGGGGTAAGCTCTCTCCTCCATCTTCGGTTTGTATATGAACCTGGTGAGCTCCAGCTTACGAGGTCTAACCCGAGCTTTGGCAAGCCCAGTCTAGTCCAAGCTAAACTTTAGTTCGTAATTTGTTGAATAATTTTAGCTTGTACTGTGCTTAGTTTCCTGCAGGAGAGATACTACTACTATATAAATATAATGGGGAACACCTAGACCCCGCCATTACTGTCCTCTTCGGGACCCTTCACCTGGACACGGACCATGTTGTTTACTTTCCTATTTCCCTCCCATTACATATGTGGCAGCCGGCCCTACATCATGATAATTACTCGTCCGTCTTGGTTCACGTCTTAATCCATGGATTGGGATTTTCGGCTTCTCTTCTTAAGTCTTTAATTTCTGGTCCCAAGGCTTATATTTTATTTAACAGAGGTTAGGTTTATCTCTTAACGCAACATACATCTTTTGACTTCTTTTCCAATATGTCTTCGCTCATTCTTCTGGTTTTGTTTCTCCCTTTGTTATTTTGACTCATCCAAAGCTGCGGAGTCATGCTTGTAGTTCTTTCACTTTCACAAGGGATATTATTAACCGTTTTATCGCGAAACCTGTGATTCTTTTATTTGTTTGAAAGAATGTGAAAAGAATCATGTGTTTCCTATGACAAAGGGATCTCAGCCGTATTTCTTCACAGATCAGATATCGGTTTTCCCTGTCTTTGGTACAGTATCTGTTAGGGTACATTATTAAAAGATTGGGCAACGAAATAATAGTAGAAAGAATAATCTTCTCAGTCATTCTCTGTAGATATTTCGCTAATAATTTATTTTCTTTTTTCAACACGAATTTCTGATTCGGTTGAAACATTTGCACTTCAAAGCTACTGGTAAAACCATCCCTAAATTTTACTTTACTATGTATTTGAAATAATATTATTCAGGCAAAAAAAATACCTGTAAAGAATGTCCTCAGTTGAAAAGTCAAGATGCGCACAATACTTTGAAAGGCTAATGAAACTTGAGGAATGCATAAAATAGAAAAAAATTGGCCTAGTAGAAGCCTGCTAGAATAACTTATAACCATTATTTTCTTAGTTCTATTTTATATTTTTTTGGGATAATCTAGTGCTTGGAATTCTTTGACATTTATCAGGTACATTAGTAGTCTTTCTAAGAGTTTGCACGCCGAGTACAAGCAGAGTGGGATCCACGCCCAATGCCAGGTTAGCATAATGTTGTACCCTTATTCCTCAAGACTAAATATAAATCAATGGATCACTTGCAGTACAACCTGCATGTTACTACATTCCTCTATTTCGTCAGTAAGATTGATGCTTGCGAGGGGAGATTATTTTGATAATGTACGTACAGTGACATCCGCAGGGCTGGCTAGTGGGTGTGACATTATCTAGCTTGAGCCCCGATGACTTTTAAAAGGCCTAGGGCTCTGTCGTTAAAGCATGCGAAAAACAGTAGTTCTAGGACACAGATCATTTGAAGCCTTGAATCGGGGAAAATAAGTCAGACCTGATCGTCGTTTGTACACATGGTACATGGACATTACTGATGCACTCACAAAGAGAGAGAGAGAGAGAGAGAGAGAGAGAGAGAGAGAGAGAGAGAGGGAGAATTGGGGGTTGGGGCATGTCTGAAGATGGTTCCTACCAAACTCCCACGCCGGTATTGAGTGGTCTGTGCCTACTGTCTGGGAATCTAGTTAAAGTAGGCCTTCTACAGGAGTATTTCACCAGTAGATTGATAATATACCCTAGAGGCGAACACAGTTAATTCTTTCATTCAGACGGTCCTTTATGACATTTAACAATCCAATTGACTAAAACGTGGCATTGGGTAGGCAAGGAGAATGCGGTCTAACTAAAGCCATGGATTCTAGTAAATTTTTGCACTTAAAATCATTCGAACTATTGATTTGGTTTTATTGTAATAATGGATGTTAATTTGCCGATCATCTGAAGTCAAGCCTATTTGAGAAGGTTTCCGCTAGATTATTATGCAGACGGGACTAAGCTTCATACAGCCGAAAAGTTTGAGCTTTTATGACCATAATAGCGCGGCTATTTAGTGAAAGTCAGTTTGGAAGCGTATCTAACGTTGTATGCATAAAAAAATTGAAAATTGTATGCATGTATCCGTGATTGAAAACATCCAAGCACGATCTGGCGTTGGATTCTGTTGTAAATTTCTTTTTTTTTCTTGCAGATTCCGTTCTATGTAGTCACAAATATAACGCCAACATTGAGGCCATCCTTCTTCATTGCCACTCCATCACAATATGCGTGTTCGGCGATACGGTGCATTCGTTATGGGCCAGAATGTATACCTTACTGGTCTCATTTTATCCTATATTATCTAGTTCAGCTATCGCCAGCTGATTGTATTGTTAATAGAGTGCTGTTAAGGTCTGCTCTTCAAAAAAGAATGAGCAATATCTATGGCAAAAAAGTAGAGTCTTTATCTTAAATATTTTCAATGCAGCAAACTGTAATGGACATTTAGCCTTTATTTCTCATCATATGTTGGTACATGGTAATCTCATGAAAGATGGTGCTGCAATCCCTTCAAAATTTTGTGGTATGGACATTTGATTTACTCAAGCATATGATACCATGGAGAGCGAAACAAATCAGGTTCCTATAGATTCCTTGTGATAACTTTAAGCAGAAAACACATTACTGTCAGTTATCCAGATTACTCTATTGATTTTGAGTTTTTCTTCTATTGAGAGGAAACCATATCAACTAATTAAGATTTTGACACCATGTTAAGTATAAACTACTTTACTTTTAATCAAATATTTAACCAAATTCTTAGGACAAATCAACATTGTCGCAAGACATTGTTACACATGAAGTTGGTGAACTATATGAGGCAATTCTAGCATATATTGAGCCTTTCCATGCTGCTGTACAAAAGTCTAACACTTGCACCATTAAATCGTAAATCATTTATGAGGAATTAAGGGTTGTCTGATTTTTTAAAAAATTAACTATTTTAAAATTGTGATAGTTTTTTTAATGCACAATAAATTATACTTGAAATATTTTTACTATGGCTAAAATATTTGAGAACTTACTTAATGGGTTCTGATAATATTTAATGAATACATTGGACTGGCTTAATTTCGAGTAAAAGAAAACCACAATATGAAAGTAAGCCAATGAAAGATAGCAAGCAAACTACTTTGTGGCTAAAATATTTGATAAGTACGTTAATGGGTTTTAAAAATAGTGCATGAATTGGTAAGATTAGCTTGGTTCCAGGTAAAAGCAAACCACAATTCTTCATGTAAGCCATGGAGTGACAACAAGCAGCTAAGTTATCAAGTTAGAAAGAGGAAGAGAGGAAGTGAGGAAGATGAGTGAGGGTGAAGGAGAGATAGTAGAAAGGAGGGGGTTTCATAATAAGTTTTTATTATCATGAGTTAATAATTTATTAAAAATATATTTTTAACTTTACTCGTGATAAATAGACTTATTAAATTGAGAAAATTAGTTTTTAGTTGGTTAATATGAATTTTTGACTAATTATATAATTTTCTATTATTTTTATTATCATATTCTTAGATAAATAAATAAAATAAAATAAAATATATAGAAAAGAAAGGACATGCCAACCAACTGGGCCTATAACAAGGTCGAGAGCACAATTAAGTGAAGATGTGAGCTGGGGGTTCAAGTGACTAAAGAATGGTTAGCAAGTCATGTGTGCATCACTCCCCTTCCATGTCACTTGTGGTCAACTTAGCATGGGTCAAGGAGTAGTCATATGCATGTAAAAAGATGATAGTAATGAAAACTAGTATAGCTATATTTGTTTGGGACATAAAAAAATAATTGATGCACGATTAAATTTGTACCAATGTTCATAAGTTTAATATCTATTTATACTTATAATACCCATACTCTATGAGAATGAAGCATCTCCATGATGTCACTAAGTAAGGGTATGAGCGTAATTGATTACTTTTATCTCATGTGGGTAGATATCGGCAAAGGTTTAAATCCTAGTAGAGCCAAAACTCATTTTTTATCTAATTAAATCATAATTTTTCTATATAATACTGGTCAATGATTAAGCCATCATAATCACTCAATCATTAGTGAAAATATCATTAATATAATTCACACACTATTGTTGCCAACTATTGACTGATTTTAGTTAAAAAATTGCAAATATATCAAATAACTCACCTCAAATTGATCAACGAACCAATCATCATTAGAAAGAAGATGATCTACCATGAGACAAGTTGTCACTTTCTTAGAACATACTAAATGTAATGAAAAGCTTCCTCTTGTTGTGTAGACATAAGCATGAAGCTTTCTAAACCACACCTTACTATCATTTCAACTAATTTTTATTACGTGAAAGTCACTGAAGAGTCAAAAGTCATTATTTTTTCACTAAAGTAAGTGACAACTATAAAAGATGATCTAAAAGGAACCTTTGAGGCCATAAATATTGTACATTAATCTTATTGAATACATAGAATTTTAACAATTGTCACCACAAAGTTGAAACTCTACTTTTTTTATTTAAACTTAGTTATTTCTTAATTTAGTGATATTTTATGTGATTTAAAGTTTTGAAAACTTCTTTCATTCAATTATGATTGTTCTAACTTTTACAAGTCTTATTTTGATCAATTAAATCATTTGTAATCATTTACATAAGAATCACCAAATAAAACATTATTTTTGTTTGACTAATGTCATCTTGACATTTGTACCTAAATTTTCATTTTTTATAAAATTTTTAATACATTTTTATTTCATCATTTAGTCTAAAAATTATTCAAAATCATATTTTTTTGAAAAAATTATGAAATATTATCTTAGTCCCTATGATCAACTTGAAATTTTATTATTATTTTTGGAACCTTTGATAAAATTAGAATTGATTTATTTGTTCTAAAATATTTTGAAAAACCTATAAAATAATATTTTCTAGTTTTATAAATTTGAAATTTGTGTGAGGGAGAATGAGATTAGGAAGAAGATGATTAGTCACACTAGTTCTACTGGGGTTAAGGAAGACGGGGAAGAAGAGAGAGAGAAAGAGATGGAGAGTTAGATGTAGAGGAAATATTTGTAGAGGAATATGCAGATATTGACTGTCTCAACTACCTTGGTCCCTTGTGAATTTTATTGTAGTTTATGAGGATCATTTGAACTATTGTTGGCCTTATCTCCGAAAAACATAGAAACAAATAGCACATATTACTTCTCCCTCCTTTCCGTTTATCTTACAGGAACGTGGCCATTTGTGGACCACAGGTTCGACTGTTCACTTCCTACCCTAGCTTCTTTCTCTCTCTCTAATTGCGGAATTCTGCCTTTAAGCCTTTCCCTGTTCCTTTCCGTTTATACTGGTCCATCTGTCAGTCGACGTCAGGACTGCCATCGATCCAACTCTGGGTCAATAAATGCGGGCTGTCAGAACTTTAGTTGACATCGTCGCAGGGAAGACGATGGGGCTCTCCTTACTGGAAACCCTAGCATCTAAACCAACGTGGGTTCTCCTTTGTTCATCCGTGGGCACCTTCACCGTCCTAAGATTCTCCTTTTTCCTCCTCCGATGGTTCTACACCTACTTTCTCCGTCCCACCAAGAATCTGCTCGAGTATGGACGATGGGCGGTCGTCACCGGCCCCACCGACGGGATCGGCAGGACTTACGCCTTCGAACTGGCGCACCGAGGCCTCAACCTTGTCCTCGTCGATCACGTCCTGGAGAAACTCATTCAGGTCGCTACTGAAATCAAGACCGAACTGGAAACTGTCGAACTGAGGACAGCCGTCGTTGACCTCGCCGGCGACCTCACGGAAGAGATCGGAAGGTTGGAAAGCGTTATCAGAGACACTGATGTCGGGATTCTGGTTAATAAGGCGGGGGTAATAAATGTCAATCCTCTTTACCTCCATGAGATGAATGAGGCGATTCCGAGGAGCATCTTGAAGATGAATCTCGCAGGAATGACGAAGGTCTTGCGCGCGGTACTGCCGGGGATGCTTCGACGAGGGCGAGGGACCATAATCAACGTCAGCTCCGGGACAGCGGTGGTGGTTCCATCGTTTCTGCTCTTCTCCGTCTATGCCGCGACAAAGGCGATAAGCTTTCCTCCCTGCTCTACTTACGCGTTCGTCCCTGCTCTGCTTTCTTGATATGTCAATGTGGTCGTCTGTTGGATTGATAGCCATGCTTCTTGTTAGGCGTCATTTAGGGTTGTGGACGATTCCGAACCAACCTAAGACAATGGAAAGCCCTAAAAAATTTCAGGTTTTAGGCCCATGGATTTGGGCCTACTAGAAAAGACACCAAGAGTAAAAAACATTATCTATGCATGCTAGTGTTTTATTATTAAATTAATTACCATATAAATTGAGAGATATTAGTGTTCTTTTAATTTTGTATGATATTAGTGGATTTATTTTTTAGAATGTATTACTTGACACTAATACTAGTATTAATTTATTACTTACAAGTATTTACAATAAATTTAACATTTCTAATCTTAAACCTTCTACTATTTCCTTATAGTTTCATAAAAGATCTGTGAAAAATCCTAAAAGTATTTTAGAAAATATAATAGTGATAGTTAGAGGGTGTAAACTTCTAGTTAATTTTGTGGTATTAGAAATTAATTTTAATTGACAGTTTCACGATACCCCAATCATCCTAAGGAACCATTTTTGCATATAGCAAAGAAGAATATTGATTTTCTCACGAGGATTGCAAAACTTTAATGTAGAGAATAATCAGTACAAATTAAAATTTTTGAGATATGAAATGATCTTAAGAAATCCAAAGTATATGATTGTAATATTATAGATCTTTTAGATGATTTTGATGATTCAAATGTTATTGATGACTATGTGTTGGAAGAAAGAGGAAATAGAGAATATAAATTTAGGAGAAAAGAAAGAAGAAGATCATTTGAATTTAGAGTTGAAACTTCTTCCATCTAATTTAAAATATGTATGTGTAGAGGAAAATAAGTTATTTTCTATTATTACTGTAGCTAATTTGAGTGACAAATAAGAAGAAAAATTATTACATGCACTTTAAAAATATAAGAAGGCTATTGACTAAAAAATGAACAATCTTAGGGGCATTGATATGATTGTATGTATGCATAATATATATCTAGAAGAAGGGGCTAGAACTAATAGGGAACCACAACAAAGGTTAAATCTAATATGATGAAAATTATAAAGAAAAAAATCTTAAAATAGTTGGCCACTAATATTTTTTATCATATTTTTAGATAGCAAATGAGTTAGTCCTACACAGGTGGTGCCAAAAATTCAAGGATCATAGTTATAAAAAATGAAAATAAGAATGAAATACAAACAAGATTAACTACTACTTGGATGGTTTGTATTGATTATAGAAAATTAAATTTAGTAACTAGAAAGGATTATTTTCCACTATCATTTACTGATCAAATTCTCAAAACATTAGCTAGAAAAAACTTATTCTATTTTGCTCATGGATGCTCTGGTTATAAAAAATTTATATAAATCTTTTCAATCAAGAAAAAATGACTTTCACTTGTCCATTTGGTACTTTTGCTTTTAAACACATATCTTTTAGTTTGTGTGATGCTCTAGCTAGATTTCAAAGATGTTTATTGTTTATTTTTTTTGATATAATTGAAAAAGATACAAAATGTTTTTGGATTTTTTTTTAATTTTTGACAAATCATTTACAACGTGTACTTGAGAAATGTATGGAAAAAAAACAGTTTTTAGTTGGGAGAAATCACATTTTACAATTAGAGAGTGAGTTGTGTTGAGTCATATTATGAGTAAAAGGGGTTTAAAGGTGGATAAAGAAAAAAAATGATATATATCTAATATAAAACCTTAGACTTTAGTAAAATAGACTAGATTTTTTTTCTTGGGAAATGTAGGTTATTATCAAAATTTATTTAAGATTTTTTAAAGGTTTCTAAACCTCTTACCATGTTAGTATCTAAAGATGCACCTTTTGATTTTGATGATAAATATTTTGAGTCTTTTTTAAAACTAAAAGATTACTTGCTGAGGCTCAATTTGTAAGCTCCTGATTGATCTCTTCCATTTGAAATAATGTGTGATGCTTTGAATTACGTAGTGAGAGCCATGCTAGGACAAAGAAAAGAGTCAAAACCCATAATAATTTAGTATAGTAGTAAAACTAGATCTGATGCTCAATTAAATTATATCACGACTGAAAAAGAGTTGCTAGCTATAATATTTTTTAAAGAAAAGTTTACATCATATATTTTAGGAGCTAAAATTATTATTTATACTGATCACATAGTATTAAAATATTTGTTAAATAAGACAGATGTAAAACCATATTTATTAAGATAGATTTTATTATTATAAAAATTTAACTTAAAAATAAAAAATATTAAAGTTTCAAAAATGTTGTTATTAAGCGTCCTTCTAGATTGAGTGATGATGCAACTTAGTCGTTGCGTAGTAAATCACACAAATTTAAAATTTATAAAACTAAAAAGTACTACTTTAAAATTTTTAGAAGTATTTTTGAATAAATATACTGATTATAATTCAATTAAAATTTAAAAAATAGTGGTACTTTTCCAGATCAATCATAGGGATGTAATATAATATCGGGTAATTTTTCAAAATTTTTCTCAAAGAATATGATTTTCTATAAATTTTATACTAAAAAATAAAAATAAAATATATTTTAAATTTATGAAAAAGGAAAATAAGGGTGCAGATGTCAAGATGACATTGGCACCCGATGAATGTGAATTAGGTAGAAATAGAGTTCCACTTGAAAATTCTTACGTAATCGATTATAGATGATTTAATTGATCAAATTAAGATCTGTAAAAGTGAGAAGAATCGTAATTGAATGAAGTATAGCTTGGCAAATCTAAATCACATAAATTATCTCTAAATGAAGTATAAATTAAGTTGAAAGTAAGAAAGTAGAGTTGTGACGTTGTGGCGACGATGCATTAGAATCATGAGCATTTGAGAGGATCGTCGAGTAGTGTCCACAACCTTGAAGGCTTTCTTTGGACAAATATGATATGGGCAATCTCTAGATCTCCTTGTGAAGTCTAGAAATCTGGTAGCTGTCACCCAACAGAATAGAAAAATAGTGACCTTGCAGCTTTCTGATGGCTGTCACCTAATAGAGAGGAGCTAGATGAAGGTGGCGCATATGTCAAGAAGCTTCATCCTCAAGTCTGTGTAGTAAGAGGAGTCTCTTCATCATATTTAATATACTCTTAGGACGTGGTAACTCATCTCTCGGTAGATCATCTTCTTCCCGATAATGTCTTGTTCATCGATTAATCGGAGATGATTTACTCGATTGATTCATAATCCTTTTATCGTGAATCATTCAATAATTTTAGTAACAATACTTTGCGAATTGTATTGATGAGATTTTTGTCGATGATCTAGTAATTTTGGGTCAGATAATCAGATAAAAATATAAGCTTTGACTTTGGGAGGATTCAAACCTACGCCAGTTGTCTGCCTTTGAAGCCTTTCAAGAGAAGGTGTGATGTAGATTTAGTCTCACATCATTTGTGCACTGAAGTTCTAGGAGAATAAGTACTAATATCACATTTTCAAGTAATTAATCCCTTTCTCCTATGTGTACAACCACTCCTTGCCCCACAACCGGTTGGCCATTGGTGATGTGAAAGGGGAGTGACACATACATGCCCCCATCAGTTCTAGTTGCTCGAGCCCGTGCTTGCAGCTCCCCTTGACTGCACTTCCGACTCACTTGCAAGGCCAGCTGACTAGCAAGTCCCCTCGCTATGTTATATTTTTATTTTTATTTCTTTTTCTTCATTTATCTCAAAAATAAAACTATAAAAATTATATAAATTCTTTAAACATCCCATAATTAGTCAAAAATTTACATTATTCAATTGAAAATTACTTTTCACAATTTAACACAAATCTAAGTCTATTTATCATGAGTTAAGGCTAAAAAATATATGATTTATTAATTATTAACTCATGATAATAAAGACTTATCAAATGATATAGGAATAAATACAACATTTTTACAAGATGGATTTCTAGATGAACAATTAATGGCAGCTCAACATCAACCATCACCATGGTATGCACATATTGTTAATTTTTTATTTTCTAAAAAAAATTTAGAATAGTGGGATAAGAACAAAAGAATTATTTCTTTTTTAAGATCAAAAATTATTTTTGACATGATCTTGATTTATATTACTTGGGTCATGATTAAATTTTAAGGACATGTGTTCTTGAAAAAGAATAGCATAGTATTCTTAACATGTGTCATTCATCTAGCTATGGAGTACATTTTTTTGAACGAAAAATAACTACAATTTTTTTCAATATGATTTTTATTGGCCTATAATAATTAAAGATTCTATCAAATTTTGTAAAACATGTATTCAATATCAATCTATAGGTAAAATGAACAAAAGAGATGAATTGCTCATAAGTAACATGTTAGTAGTTGAAATTTTTAATGTACGGGGTATAGATTTCATTAGTATCTTCCCATCATTGGAAAATTATGAATATATTTTACATGATGTTGATTATGTATCTAAGTGGGTGTATTGCATGATGTTGATTATGTATCTAAGTGGGTGTATTGCATGATGGTGATTATGTATCTAAGTGGGTGTATTGCAGGATTGTGATTATGTATCTAAGTGGGTGTAAGTTATTCTCACTAGAACTAATGATCATAAAATCATGATGAAATTTGTGTAGGAAACTATTTTTTCAATATTTAGATTTCCTAGAGTGATTATTAGTGATGGACAAACCAATTTTACAAATAAACATTTTAGAAAATTTTTAAAGAAGAATGAAATACACTATAGAATAGCTGCTTGATGTGACTTAGTCATTGCATAACAAACCAGAAATATTTAGAATTTATAAAATTAGAAATATTAATTTTTAAATTGCTTAAATATTTTACAACAAATGAATGATTTATAATTCGATAAAAGGTTCCAAAAATAACAAAAAATTTTGAAGTTGATCATAGGGATGTAAGATAATATTGGGAGATATTTTAGAATTTTACTAAAAGAATATGATTTTTTATAATTTTTGAAGTAAATGATAAATATTAATATATTCAAAAGATTAGGAAATAAAGAAATAAGGGTGCAAATGTCAAGATGACATCATCACGTTGAGAAATGTGAATCAAGTAGAAATGGAGTACTACTTGATAATTCTTATTTAAACAATTACAAATAATTTAATAAGTCAAATTAATATCTATAAAAGCTAGAAGAATCTTAATTGAATGAAGAAATTTTTTGAAATTTAAAATCACAAAAAGTGTCACTAAACTAAGTGATCACCAAAATTTTGTGTTCAGGAGGATCACCAAATGATGTCCATGGCCTCAAAGGCTCTCATTCGACATGAATGACTTGGGCATTCACTAATCTCCTTTCAAAGTCTATAAAATGATGGTGGAAGTTAAAGTAGTTAAAAAATGATAAAACAAAGTTCCGACATCATAGTGGTGATGCATTAGTAATGCATCATAATCCTAAATACTCGAGAAGATTGTCATATAATGTCCACAACCTCAAAGGCTTTTTTTAAACAAGGTCAATGTGTACAATCTCTAGATCTTCTTACGATGTTTAGAAATCAATGAAGTGGGTCTTCGAATCATCTCCAATGATTGTCACCTAGTAAAATAAAAAAATGACAATTTTGCTGATCACTAGTAGCTGTCACTTGATAAGTTTTTATTATCATGAGTTAATAATTAATAAATAATATAGTTTTGAATCCTAACCCATGATAAATAGATTTATATTTGTGTTAATTTGTGAAAAGTAGTTTTTTAGTTGGTTAATGTGATTTTTAGTTAATTATGTGATTTTATAAAAAAATATAAAATTTTTATAATCCTATTTTTGAGATAAATAAGTAAAAAAAAAAAATAGAAAAAAAGGAATGTGTTGGCCAGTCGAGCCCACAAGTAGGTCAAAAGTGTAGTTTGGGTGAAGCTACAAGTAGGGCGCAAGCAGCTATAAACTAATGAGACATGTGTACATCACTCCCCTTCTACATCATTAGTGACTAGTTAGTTGTGGGGCAAAGAGTGGTCATACACATGTGAGAAAAAAACTCATTGATTCTCGAATCTCGCATTACCATATATATGTCTCAATCGGCAGTCACACCCTCCCAATCTATTTTCAATAATTTTAGTACCTAAACTACCCCTTATTTATAACAACGATATACCATGGTGACGTCACTATATAAGGATATTTTAATACTTATTAACTCTTTCTTATGCAAGCGAGTGATCAGCATAGGTTTTGATGTAGGATGGGGCGAGAACCCTTGTACTTAATCAATGAAAGTCAAGACCTAGGATGGAGCAGTCGGACCGATCCGATAAGAATGTATGGACCCTAGACTCGAGGTCTGACCACCTAACCGAAGTATAGGTAGGTGTACCAATATGGACTATCAACCCAAGACAACTTGGGGAAACACTCAACAATGATAAGTGTGAGACCCTCTCGGTCCGTCTAGATAGACAGTGGAATGGTTGTCGTGAAGTAGCCTAGGGCTGCAGCTCACGAATAGTGACGAGTCTGATATAGAGTTAGAAGTCATGATCCTATAACCCGTTGACGTGACTCAGTTGTTGTATATTAAATCACGCAAATATAAAATTTATAAAACTAGAAAATACGAATTTTTGGATATTTAGAAGTATTTCTAAATAAATATATCAATTATAATTCAATAAAAATTCCAAAAATAGCGGTAATTTTCCAGGTCAATCACAGGGATGTAATATAATATCTGGTAATTATTCAGAATTTTTCTCAATGAATACAATTTTCTTACGAATTTTATACTAGGAAATAAAAAGGAAATATATTTAAAATTCACAAAAAAAAGGAAATAAGGGTGCGGGCGTCAGGATGACGTCAGCACCAGGCGAACACGAATCAGGCAGAAACAGAGTTCCGCCCGGCGATTCTTACGTAAGCGATTACAAACGACTTAATTAATCAAATTAAGATCTGTAAAAGCCAGAAGAATCGTAATTTAACGAAGTATAGTTTGGTAAATTAAAATCACACAAAGTATCACTAAATAAAGCGTAAATTTAATTAAAAGTAGGAAAACAGAGTTCCGGCGTCGCGACGGTGATGCGTCGGCGATGCACTAGAATCTTGAGCGTTCGGGAGGATCGTCGTGTAGTGTCCACGGCCTCGAAGGCTCTCTTTGGACAAAGACGACGTGGGCAATCTCTAGATCTTCTCGCGAAGTCTAGAGATCAATGAAGTGGGTCGTCGAATCGTCTTCGGCGACTGTCACCCGGTGGAGCGGAAAAACGGCGACTTTGCAGCTCTCCGGCGACTGTCACCTGACAGAGATGAGCTGGATGGAGGTGGGGCACGTGTTAGGGAGCTTCATCCTCAGGTCCGCGCAGCAAGAGGAGGCTCTTCATCGCATTTGGTACGCTCTCAGGAGGTGGCGACTGGTCTCCCGGCGGATCGTCCTCTTCCCGACGACGGCTTGTTCGTCGATCAATCAGAGATGATTTACTCGATAGATTCGCGATCCTTTTATCGCGAATTGTTCAGCAATTTTAGTAGCAATGCTCCGCGAATCGCGTTGACGAGATTTTCGCTGATGATCTAGCGATTCTCGTTGCTTAATCCTTTACCAGCGATCTGTAGGAAAGTCGCGATAATCAGATAAAAATATATGAATTTTGACTTTGGGAGGATTCGAACCCGCGCCGGTTGCCTACCTCTTCTGAGGAAGGTGTGACGGGGGTTTAGTCCCACATCAGTTGTACGCCGATTTTTCGGGCGAATATATAGTAATGTTAGCTTTGTGAGCAAAGTCCCTTCTCTCGCGTGGATGACCACTCTTTGCCCCACAGCCGGCTGGCCACCGGTGACGTGGAAGGGGAGTGGCGTACGCGTGCCCTGTCGGTCTCCAAGCCAAGCCGCTCGAGTCCGTGCACACGGCTTACTCCCCGACTGCGCTTTCGACCTGCTTGCGGGCCCGGTTGGCCGGCTGGTCCCCCCATTTTTGCAATATTTTTATTTTTATTTCTTCTTCTTCATTTATCTCAAAAATAAGACTGTAAAAATCGTATAAAATCACATAATTACCCAAAAATTCACGTTAATCAATTGAAAACCAAAAATCATTCTTTAACACAAATATAAGTCTATTTATCATGAGTTAAGGCTAAAACTATATTGTTTACTAATTATTAACTCATGATAATGAAGACTTATCACTCGTCCTATCTTGTCTACATTCTCCTAATGGCGGTGGAAATGAGTTGAGAAAACCCTTCGAAAGATAATTAAACTTAAGTAAGAAGGGGTACGGAGTTAACCTTCGGGGCTGCATAGCCTGACAGGTCATGACAGAGTGGAGACTCGACGTAAGTAGAGATGTTTGGTGAAGAGCGATGCTCATCATCGATAGGTAGTCCTAGTCGAGAGTCTGAGTAGTCATTGTCATAAGGCGTGGCACGGTTGGCACGGGCGAGGGCCTGCTGGTGGGCTGAAGGGCACACTAGTGGGCATGCACGGCAAGCCACGCAGCGTGCCTCAAGGCACGTGGGTGGCGGCGCCGGTTGGGCACGTGGGCTGCAGGAGTTGGTGTGCAGGGCGCACATGGCAGTAGTACTTCGGCGAGAATGCCGAGCGTCAATAGTTGGGTGGAAACCCAACCGTCACCAGAAGGATCGACCTTCTCTAGTGGCACCAAGAAGTGGAGCAAAGGAAGGAGACGATTCAGCCGATGATACCAAGAAGGGTTGAGCCCTCTTGGTCTAGGTAGTGCTAGAAATGGCATGACAGGGGCAGATCATCGAGAAACTCCAGCAGGGGCCTGTGAGGAGCTTGGATTGGATCTGGCTCATTGGCATGGCTGCTAGGTCTCTCCTGACATTAACGGCAGGTAGACATTCGTCGGCGAACGGCGAGCGACTAGGTGGAGCGGCAGATGGGGGCTTCGGCGAGTTTATGGTGGAGTTCCGAAGGAAGAGGTGATAGTCGAACTAAGAGTTAAGAGACTCTGGTGGAGTGCTCAGTGACGGCTCGTAGGGAGGCGAAGCAAGCCCCTTTCATCACGACGACGTGACAAGGTTCCAGCAGATGTGGCGACAGTTGTAGCGGCAACTGCGACCATTTTGTCTAGTGACGTCGGCAATCTCACAGGCAACAATGAAGATGTTCGATGGTGGGAGTTGGTCTCAGGTGGTAGCAAGACTTCTTAAGCAGCAGCGTCACGATGAACGAAGTCCTCAAAAGATATCGACGGCCTCCCTCTCCCTCCTTCCCTCCCTATCCTAGGTCACGAAGAAGGTAACTCACAAACGATAATCTCTCACAAAATTTGGTGCTCTCCTTGAGGGGGGGTCCTACCTCCCTTTATATAGGGCCCACAAATGTGCTAAGGGGAGGTGGGCCCACTTGAGGCCCTCAAGCCCATAAGCCACAAAAGGTTACAAAAGAAGCTTATTGGGCCTCTAAAAAAGAGACCCAATAAGCTCCCTAAAAGAAGAAAGAGGAGGGCCCTCGTACAGTGCTTAAGTGGGCCTCAAATGAAGACCCAAATAAGCCCCAAAAGAGGCCCCCAAGGAAAGAAACATAGGTCTCCCCCCTTAAGATTTTAATTGGGCCTCAAAAGAGAGACCCAATAAAACCCTAAAGAAAGGGAGACACAAACAACAACACACACATAGAATTGGGCCTGCTAACACACAAACACGAGGCCCAACAAGTCAACGTGAAAATACAAAGAAAGATAAGGGTGAGCTTGAGCTCATCGTCGTCGCAGAGATGGAATGTCATTGTCCCGAAGGGCTAGGCTATGTAGCAAAAGTCAGGCTCCTTTGTCTTCACACGTTGATCGGGCTGAACTTAGACTATTGGTGTCTCCTAAGTTGATGGAGACAAGTCCCGCTCGTCATCAGGTTCGAATTCATCTAGAGTCAAAACTCATTCTTTTTATCTAATTAAATCATGATTTTCCTACAAATCATAATTCACAAGGCAAATCGACATGGGTACCGTCTTCAATGTAGCAAAAACATAGCAAAATGAGGCTCTTCAATGTAGAAAAAATGCAGCAAAAGGAGGCTATTCAATGCATCCAGTATGCTCTAATGAATTTTTATTTTTGTAATTTCATTGTTAAGTGACTATCAATGATTTAAGTTGGGGGGTGTGAAAAGTTTTCATTATCATAAGTTAATAATTAATAAGTAATATAGTTTTAGCCTTAACTCATGATAAATAGACTTATATTTATGTTAATTTGTGAAAAGTGATTTTTAGTTTGTTAATGTGATTTTTTGGCTAATTATATGATTTTATATGAGTTTATATAGTTTTTATAATCCTATTTTTAAGATAAATAAATAAAAATAAAATAAAAAATAAAAAAGAAGGGACCCGCTAGTCAACTGGGCCCACAAGCAAGTCAAAAGTATAATTGGGTGGAGCTGCAAGTTAGGGGTCAAACACCTATAGACTAATGGGACACATGTGTGTCACTCCTCTTCTATGTCATTAGTGACTAGCCGACTATGGGACAAGGAGTGATCGTTACACACACAAGAAAGGTATTTATTAATTTTCAAATGTCACATTACCATATATACATCTCAATATTTGGCGTATAACTGATGTGGGACTAAATTGGTGGTCACACCTTCTCAAACTATTTTCACTATAGTGATGTCACAATATAAGAGTATTCAAGTACTTGTTCACTCTCTCATGTAGGCGAGTGGTGACTTAGTCGTTATATAATAAATTATGTAAATTTAAAATTGATAAAACTAGAAAATACAAATTTTTAGATATTTAAAAATATTTCTAAACAAGTATATTAATTATAATTCAAGAAGACTTCTAAAAATAATAATGGACGGCGAGCATGGCACATGGCTCTTGTCTCCCACCCAGGCTTCCTTGATCATGTAGTAAATTATAACATGTATGTAGTAGAAAAGAGTAACTTACCTCACATATTGGCTAGTTGGTAAGATAAGTAGATGCATTTATTTTGATGACGAACCATTGAGTTGGTTCACAACCAAAGCTAATGATTCTCACGGAGTAAAGTCTCACGGGTTGGGGATTACTCCAAAATTCTCACGGAGTAAAGTCTGAACACGGGTTGGGGATGAGGCAGGAACTCACTCATAAATGCAGAAGCAAGAACTTTTTGCCGAAACATATTTTACTGCAACCGAGCAGGTCACGTCAGAATCAATGAATGGCGCCCGCACGCCGTATGAGTTCCGCAATATCCTTGTGGGATGAGGCCAATCAATACCAAAGTCAATTAATGTTCCCACGGGGTGCTTGTCATAAGCCGGTAGCTCTCACTTTCAATTTAATTCTTAACATGAGGTGATCTTTAGTGGACTTCGTTGCCTACCCGTGACCTAGCTCGGTTTATGAAAGAGATGAACCTTGAAGTATTTATGTGACGGAAAGGAAGGAGAAGGGAACCTTTCTTCACATTGTGTGAGCACATTAGCAAGGGGTTGGAGAAACTCCAGAGAGGGGTCAGTAAATGTTGTTAACTTATCAATCTGAGAGCTTTCAGTGGAGATTAAAGTCAGTGGTTTATAATCTATTTCAAATTCCCATTAAGGGAAAACCTCTTTGATAGATATCCGGTTCCTTTACAGCGACTCTAAATTCTCTTACAGCTTCCCGCATATAGTTTCATCAAAGAAGCTTCTCTCTCTCTCTCTCCTTCTCACTCGCTGGCTCGTTGGTTCTCTCTCATTTGAGAGAAGCCGTTGGATGTCGACGGGGTACGGTCTACCTATAAAATCATTGACCGATCCAATGAATGGGATGGATTCGCTCGCGTGCCACTCGCACGTACGCGACCGCGTACATATGAACACTGACGTCGATTGAGGAAGCGGGATGAAAGCAAAGAGAGAAAGGGAGGCAAGGAGGAGGGAGGGGTAGCTTGAGAGAGAGAGGGGTAGTAAGAAAGAGAGATAGGGAGGTAGTGAAAAGGACAGAGACAGGAGTAAAATACAGATAGGGACTGTTAGTAAGAGGGAGAGAGAGACCGAGAGACAGACGAGCAGGCAAGGGCAGTGTGTATGCATGTGTGTGTCTCTGTGTACGTGTGTGTGTGCGTGTGAGAGAGAGAGAGAGGGAGGGGGTTCATCTACCCCTGATATTTCTCTTCACCTACATGCAGAGTAGAACCTCCACCAGTCGAATGATTTCTGGCGGAAAGCTCGACTAGACCGTTTAATTTAGACTATTTCATCTACTTATACGTAAGAAGAGAGAGAACAGCCTGGGACACTTGAAGAACAAAAATGGAGCTCTTCTTTGGAGGGACGTTGCAGTCCCAACCCTCATGGGTTCTGCTTCTTTCATCCGTTGGAGCGTTCGCTGTCTTAAGGTTCTCATTCTGTGTCCTCAAATGGCTCTACATCTTCTTCCTCCGCCCCGATAAGAACCTCCTCGACTACGGCCGATGGGCGGTCATCACCGGCGCCACCGACGGCATCGGCAAGGCACTCGCCTTCGAGCTGGCTCGCCGAGGCCTCAACTTGCTCCTCGTCGGGCGAAACCCCGACAAGCTCAGCGAAGTCACCGGCGAAATCCAGGCCCAAGTCCCCACCGTTGAGGTGCAGACCGTCGTCGTCGACCTCTCCGGTGACCTGTCCAAAGGAATCCGAAACCTGGAGACGGCGATCGAGGGCATCGACGTAGGGGTTCTAGTGAACAGCGCGGGGATCTCGTATCGTCACACCATGTTCTTGCACGAGGTGGAAGAGGATCTTCTGATGGGCCAGCTGAAGGTGAACCTTGAGGCCTTGACAGCAGTCACGAAGGCAGTGCTGCGGGCGATGCTGAAGAAGAAGAGGGGGGCCATCGTCAATATTGGCTCCGGCTCGACCGTGGCTTTACCATCTCACCCCCTCCTGGCCGTTTACGCGGGGACAAAAGGGTAAGTCCTTTCCCCTCTTGCTCCTGTTCTTTATTTCCTTTGTCCAGATATATGGATATTTGGATGAGACCATTTTTACAAGACCAAAAACTACACATATTGATATTGTCACCAGAAATAATTCCAGAAATATACATACATATACAGAACCCAGAAGACAATAACTCTTCTCTCTTACCTTCCGCTGGACTCCAGGCATTGGGTGATGTATATGATTATAATCAAGCAGAGGTATGCCTTGCCTTCAAATAGTACTTTAGGATCTATTTAAAATTCGTACAAGAACCTTTGCCTGTTACACTTTCAAATTTAAGCTAAAGCCTGCGTTCCATAATTTCTATCCTTACAACCTTCATATAATCTATATATTTTCTAAAACGTGTGCTAGAATAGAAGTCTGCACGAAATCCATTGGGTGTCCTAGAACGCAATAATATCCGTTTACCCAAGCCATTTCACTCTAAGCTTGCATAAAATAATTTATTTCTATGATTTTGACAAGACTTTAGCTATGGATTCCCTAATCGTATTTAACTTCTTTTTCAGCTATGTCGATAGTTTATCAAGATGTTTGCACATAGAGTATAAGGAGGAAGGTATCCACACACAATGCCAGGTAGGCTAGTCTCTTCATTTCTTGCTGTATCTTTATTACATTTGCGTAATCCATGTCCATGTATGCTGTAAACTCTACAGAAACATTTTTCTACAAAAAGTGACACTAAGGTAAAAAGTAATAAATGCCTGATTTCCTTTCGTGGGCCTCTTTCAGGTGCCATTTTATGTAGCAACAAAGATGGTGGCGTTCAGACAATCTTCCTTTTTCTCACCGATTCCAACACAATATGCTAAGTCAGCTGTAAAATTTATTGGCTATGAATCAAGATGTATGACTTATTGGCCTCATTTTCTTCAATGGTGTCTCCTTACATTAGTGCCAGATCGGATTATCAATGGCTTCCGACTGCAACATGGTCTTAGTCGGAGAAAGAAATCTTGAAGTTTAGACAAACAGGTTTATTTTCTTTAGTTTCCCTTGTGGAGGTCTCCCCAGTGAACTAGTGGACCTTTGTGGTGATTGATCTGGCACATTTTTGTCTTAATATATTATTCCGAAGACAGTGACGAGACTTTTATGCTTTGAATCGAATATTGTCCATGATTGTCAGACACAAGGAAGATCTATTATGTGGAACTTGTAATTTTGTATGTAAGGTTCTGTATGTGATAATGTGTTTCTCCCATCATATTTTAAGACGTAAACCCAGAAGTGTGGATGTTTTCTACCTAGAATACCTCTATCCAGCTTCCATATACGTGAATGTACGTGTAACATATGAATAACATTTATAACGGATAACCTTTATTGGAAACATTCTGAATGTTAAATATTCTATGTTCATAGGATTTCCATTCTCCACACCCTTTCCTATTTGTAGTATGCTTTGAAAATAGAATTTGATGATGATATGACAGAAAGGATACTTACAATTTTGACCAAAATTGTCGTCTCAGTTTTAATTTTCCTTCTTGGGTAATGAACTTAATGTTAAATGTTCTATGTTTGTCATATATCCGTTAGCCAACCCTTCCCTATTAGGACTATAGTTTCAAAATGGAACCAAATAATATGATCGAAGGGACGTTCACAGAGCCAACCAAAATTGTCTGGTGAGTTTTAGCCAGCCTTTCGATCAGTTGGACAAATGTTGGGATTTCCATTGTTCAATTGAATTCACATCGTGATATCCGTAGCAATATGACCTTGGGACTATGAATGAGTTGATGGGACGTCCAAAAAATATTTATTATCAAGGGTTAATAATGATTTGAAATATTCATTGTATGAATTAAATCATGATAAAGACATCAAAGATCCAAGAAAATATGACTCTTTTCCAAAGGGGTTTGGATAAACACGTCATGATATATCTAGGAGAGTAATAAATGAATGAAAATAATGATGTAATGACCATCTGCGACGAATAAAGCAAAGGAAATAATATTACCGAGTGAATTTTCTTAGATGACAGTCAAAACATGATGACGACTCTCTGGAACAATTTGCAGTGTCTTCAAAAGAAATGAAAAAATAAAAAAATTGATAACATGAGGTGGAGAAGCGAATTTACAGGCCTGACTAATAAAAATGTCATTTTATTTTTTCAAATTACAATGTACACTCAACTGATGGGAGACCTTTTGAAATTGAAATGTATTTAAACTACGGAATAAGTTATTTCAGAAAAGCTCTACCGCTCAGCAGAACGTAATGTACTGTTGTCTGCCATCTCTCTTTTCATCAGTTATCCCGTGCTCCTCTCTCTCTCTTTCCCCTCTCCGTCGCTGTGTCTTTCCACTTAATTTCTGTGAAACTCCTGTCCCATGTTTGAGTGTGAATCACTGGTTTCAAAGAGATCTCTCTGTCTGTCTGTCTCGACACATACGTTTGTCTATCTATATTCACCAGATAAGCATATTCCAGCACTCTATTGCACTGTGAAACGAGATTTTCGTTCATCGAAATTCTGACGTCCCAGCCGTCGCGGCCTATCCTTTACTTCCTCCCTGGCACACTAAATGAATGGGATATGTACCTGCATATATTAATTATTTGTTTTCTCCCTATTCATTCTATACCTATCGAGGTACGATCGGCAGTCATCACAAAAATAGGGGAAGCCAATGGAACGCTCGCTCCTAGAAACCCTTCAGTCCCAACCCTCCTGGGTTCTCGTCTGCTTGTCCCTGGGTACACTCTCAACGTTTAGATTTTTCATATCCATCCTCCAATTGGTTTACATCTTCCTCCTCTCATCGAAGAATCTCATCGACTACGGACAGTGGGCGATTGTCACCGGTCCAACCGATGGGATTGGCAAGGCCATGGCGTTTGAGCTGGCCCGGAGAGGTCTCAATCTCGTCCTCGTCGGCCGGAATCCCGACAAGCTCAGCCGAGCCTCAAGCGAAATGAAGGCCGAAGTACCCGGCGTGGAGTTGAAGACTGTCGTCATTGACTTGTCCGGCGACCTCAGTGAGGGGATAAGAAATCTGAAAGACGTTATCAAGGAGATCGACGTGGGGATTCTGGTGAACAACGCAGGGCTTTCACAGAAAAAGCCGATGTTTTTCCACGAGATTGATGAGGAGATGTGGGGGAAAATCGTGAGAGTGAATCTGGTCGCGCCGACGGTCGTCACCGCGGCGGTATTGCCGAGTATGCTTCAGCGAAGGAGAGGTGCCATCATCAACATTGGCTCCGGATCGACAGTGATTCCGTCGTTCCCGCTCTATGCTGTATATACCGGGACCAAGGGGTAAGCTCTCTCCTCCATCTTCGGTTTGTATATGAACCTGGTGAGCTCCAGCTTACGAGGTCTAACCCGAGCTTTGGCAAGCCCAGTCTAGTCCAAGCTAAACTTTAGTTCGTAATTTGTTGAATAATTTTAGCTTGTACTGTGCTTAGTTTCCTGCAGGAGAGATACTACTACTATATAAATATAATGGGGAACACCTAGACCCCGCCATTACTGTCCTCTTCGGGACCCTTCACCTGGACACGGACCATGTTGTTTACTTTCCTATTTCCCTCCCATTACATATGTGGCAGCCGGCCCTACATCATGATAATTACTCGTCCGTCTTGGTTCACGTCTTAATCCATGGATTGGGATTTTCGGCTTCTCTTCTTAAGTCTTTAATTTCTGGTCCCAAGGCTTATATTTTATTTAACAGAGGTTAGGTTTATCTCTTAACGCAACATACATCTTTTGACTTCTTTTCCAATATGTCTTCGCTCATTCTTCTGGTTTTGTTTCTCCCTTTGTTATTTTGACTCATCCAAAGCTGCGGAGTCATGCTTGTAGTTCTTTCACTTTCACAAGGGATATTATTAACCGTTTTATCGCGAAACCTGTGATTCTTTTATTTGTTTGAAAGAATGTGAAAAGAATCATGTGTTTCCTATGACAAAGGGATCTCAGCCGTATTTCTTCACAGATCAGATATCGGTTTTCCCTGTCTTTGGTACAGTATCTGTTAGGGTACATTATTAAAAGATTGGGCAACGAAATAATAGTAGAAAGAATAATCTTCTCAGTCATTCTCTGTAGATATTTCGCTAATAATTTATTTTCTTTTTTCAACACGAATTTCTGATTCGGTTGAAACATTTGCACTTCAAAGCTACTGGTAAAACCATCCCTAAATTTTACTTTACTATGTATTTGAAATAATATTATTCAGGCAAAAAAAATACCTGTAAAGAATGTCCTCAGTTGAAAAGTCAAGATGCGCACAATACTTTGAAAGGCTAATGAAACTTGAGGAATGCATAAAATAGAAAAAAATTGGCCTAGTAGAAGCCTGCTAGAATAACTTATAACCATTATTTTCTTAGTTCTATTTTATATTTTTTTGGGATAATCTAGTGCTTGGAATTCTTTGACATTTATCAGGTACATTAGTAGTCTTTCTAAGAGTTTGCACGCCGAGTACAAGCAGAGTGGGATCCACGCCCAATGCCAGGTTAGCATAATGTTGTACCCTTATTCCTCAAGACTAAATATAAATCAATGGATCACTTGCAGTACAACCTGCATGTTACTACATTCCTCTATTTCGTCAGTAAGATTGATGCTTGCGAGGGGAGATTATTTTGATAATGTACGTACAGTGACATCCGCAGGGCTGGCTAGTGGGTGTGACATTATCTAGCTTGAGCCCCGATGACTTTTAAAAGGCCTAGGGCTCTGTCGTTAAAGCATGCGAAAAACAGTAGTTCTAGGACACAGATCATTTGAAGCCTTGAATCGGGGAAAATAAGTCAGACCTGATCGTCGTTTGTACACATGGTACATGGACATTACTGATGCACTCACAAAGAGAGAGAGAGAGAGAGAGAGAGAGAGAGAGAGAGAGAGAGAGAGGGAGAATTGGGGGTTGGGGCATGTCTGAAGATGGTTCCTACCAAACTCCCACGCCGGTATTGAGTGGTCTGTGCCTACTGTCTGGGAATCTAGTTAAAGTAGGCCTTCTACAGGAGTATTTCACCAGTAGATTGATAATATACCCTAGAGGCGAACACAGTTAATTCTTTCATTCAGACGGTCCTTTATGACATTTAACAATCCAATTGACTAAAACGTGGCATTGGGTAGGCAAGGAGAATGCGGTCTAACTAAAGCCATGGATTCTAGTAAATTTTTGCACTTAAAATCATTCGAACTATTGATTTGGTTTTATTGTAATAATGGATGTTAATTTGCCGATCATCTGAAGTCAAGCCTATTTGAGAAGGTTTCCGCTAGATTATTATGCAGACGGGACTAAGCTTCATACAGCCGAAAAGTTTGAGCTTTTATGACCATAATAGCGCGGCTATTTAGTGAAAGTCAGTTTGGAAGCGTATCTAACGTTGTATGCATAAAAAAATTGAAAATTGTATGCATGTATCCGTGATTGAAAACATCCAAGCACGATCTGGCGTTGGATTCTGTTGTAAATTTCTTTTTTTTTCTTGCAGATTCCGTTCTATGTAGTCACAAATATAACGCCAACATTGAGGCCATCCTTCTTCATTGCCACTCCATCACAATATGCGTGTTCGGCGATACGGTGCATTCGTTATGGGCCAGAATGTATACCTTACTGGTCTCATTTTATCCTATATTATCTAGTTCAGCTATCGCCAGCTGATTGTATTGTTAATAGAGTGCTGTTAAGGTCTGCTCTTCAAAAAAGAATGAGCAATATCTATGGCAAAAAAGTAGAGTCTTTATCTTAAATATTTTCAATGCAGCAAACTGTAATGGACATTTAGCCTTTATTTCTCATCATATGTTGGTACATGGTAATCTCATGAAAGATGGTGCTGCAATCCCTTCAAAATTTTGTGGTATGGACATTTGATTTACTCAAGCATATGATACCATGGAGAGCGAAACAAATCAGGTTCCTATAGATTCCTTGTGATAACTTTAAGCAGAAAACACATTACTGTCAGTTATCCAGATTACTCTATTGATTTTGAGTTTTTCTTCTATTGAGAGGAAACCATATCAACTAATTAAGATTTTGACACCATGTTAAGTATAAACTACTTTACTTTTAATCAAATATTTAACCAAATTCTTAGGACAAATCAACATTGTCGCAAGACATTGTTACACATGAAGTTGGTGAACTATATGAGGCAATTCTAGCATATATTGAGCCTTTCCATGCTGCTGTACAAAAGTCTAACACTTGCACCATTAAATCGTAAATCATTTATGAGGAATTAAGGGTTGTCTGATTTTTTAAAAAATTAACTATTTTAAAATTGTGATAGTTTTTTTAATGCACAATAAATTATACTTGAAATATTTTTACTATGGCTAAAATATTTGAGAACTTACTTAATGGGTTCTGATAATATTTAATGAATACATTGGACTGGCTTAATTTCGAGTAAAAGAAAACCACAATATGAAAGTAAGCCAATGAAAGATAGCAAGCAAACTACTTTGTGGCTAAAATATTTGATAAGTACGTTAATGGGTTTTAAAAATAGTGCATGAATTGGTAAGATTAGCTTGGTTCCAGGTAAAAGCAAACCACAATTCTTCATGTAAGCCATGGAGTGACAACAAGCAGCTAAGTTATCAAGTTAGAAAGAGGAAGAGAGGAAGTGAGGAAGATGAGTGAGGGTGAAGGAGAGATAGTAGAAAGGAGGGGGTTTCATAATAAGTTTTTATTATCATGAGTTAATAATTTATTAAAAATATATTTTTAACTTTACTCGTGATAAATAGACTTATTAAATTGAGAAAATTAGTTTTTAGTTGGTTAATATGAATTTTTGACTAATTATATAATTTTCTATTATTTTTATTATCATATTCTTAGATAAATAAATAAAATAAAATAAAATATATAGAAAAGAAAGGACATGCCAACCAACTGGGCCTATAACAAGGTCGAGAGCACAATTAAGTGAAGATGTGAGCTGGGGGTTCAAGTGACTAAAGAATGGTTAGCAAGTCATGTGTGCATCACTCCCCTTCCATGTCACTTGTGGTCAACTTAGCATGGGTCAAGGAGTAGTCATATGCATGTAAAAAGATGATAGTAATGAAAACTAGTATAGCTATATTTGTTTGGGACATAAAAAAATAATTGATGCACGATTAAATTTGTACCAATGTTCATAAGTTTAATATCTATTTATACTTATAATACCCATACTCTATGAGAATGAAGCATCTCCATGATGTCACTAAGTAAGGGTATGAGCGTAATTGATTACTTTTATCTCATGTGGGTAGATATCGGCAAAGGTTTAAATCCTAGTAGAGCCAAAACTCATTTTTTATCTAATTAAATCATAATTTTTCTATATAATACTGGTCAATGATTAAGCCATCATAATCACTCAATCATTAGTGAAAATATCATTAATATAATTCACACACTATTGTTGCCAACTATTGACTGATTTTAGTTAAAAAATTGCAAATATATCAAATAACTCACCTCAAATTGATCAACGAACCAATCATCATTAGAAAGAAGATGATCTACCATGAGACAAGTTGTCACTTTCTTAGAACATACTAAATGTAATGAAAAGCTTCCTCTTGTTGTGTAGACATAAGCATGAAGCTTTCTAAACCACACCTTACTATCATTTCAACTAATTTTTGTTACGTGAAAGTCACTGAAGAGTCAAAAGTCATTATTTTTTCACTAAAGTAAGTGACAACTATAAAAGATGATCTAAAAGGAACCTTTGAGGCCATAAATATTGTACATTAATCTTATTGAATACATAGAATTTTAACAATTGTCACCACAAAGTTGAAACTCTACTTTTTTTATTTAAACTTAGTTATTTCTTAATTTAGTGATATTTTATGTGATTTAAAGTTTTGAAAACTTCTTTCATTCAATTATGATTGTTCTAACTTTTACAAGTCTTATTTTGATCAATTAAATCATTTGTAATCATTTACATAAGAATCACCAAATAAAACATTATTTTTGTTTGACTAATGTCATCTTGACATTTGTACCTAAATTTTCATTTTTTATAAAATTTTTAATACATTTTTATTTCATCATTTAGTCTAAAAATTATTCAAAATCATATTTTTTTGAAAAAATTATGAAATATTATCTTAGTCCCTATGATCAACTTGAAATTTTATTATTATTTTTGGAACCTTTGATAAAATTAGAATTGATTTATTTGTTCTAAAATATTTTGAAAAACCTATAAAATAATATTTTCTAGTTTTATAAATTTGAAATTTGTGTGAGGGAGAATGAGATTAGGAAGAAGATGATTAGTCACACTAGTTCTACTGGGGTTAAGGAAGACGGGGAAGAAGAGAGAGAGAAAGAGATGGAGAGTTAGATGTAGAGGAAATATTTGTAGAGGAATATGCAGATATTGACTGTCTCAACTACCTTGGTCCCTTGTGAATTTTATTGTAGTTTATGAGGATCATTTGAACTATTGTTGGCCTTATCTCCGAAAAACATAGAAACAAATAGCACATATTACTTCTCCCTCCTTTCCGTTTATCTTACAGGAACGTGGCCATTTGTGGACCACAGGTTCGACTGTTCACTTCCTACCCTAGCTTCTTTCTCTCTCTCTAATTGCGGAATTCTGCCTTTAAGCCTTTCCCTGTTCCTTTCCGTTTATACTGGTCCATCTGTCAGTCGACGTCAGGACTGCCATCGATCCAACTCTGGGTCAATAAATGCGGGCTGTCAGAACTTTAGTTGACATCGTCGCAGGGAAGACGATGGGGCTCTCCTTACTGGAAACCCTAGCATCTAAACCAACGTGGGTTCTCCTTTGTTCATCCGTGGGCACCTTCACCGTCCTAAGATTCTCCTTTTTCCTCCTCCGATGGTTCTACACCTACTTTCTCCGTCCCACCAAGAATCTGCTCGAGTATGGACGATGGGCGGTCGTCACCGGCCCCACCGACGGGATCGGCAGGACTTACGCCTTCGAACTGGCGCACCGAGGCCTCAACCTTGTCCTCGTCGATCACGTCCTGGAGAAACTCATTCAGGTCGCTACTGAAATCAAGACCGAACTGGAAACTGTCGAACTGAGGACAGCCGTCGTTGACCTCGCCGGCGACCTCACGGAAGAGATCGGAAGGTTGGAAAGCGTTATCAGAGACACTGATGTCGGGATTCTGGTTAATAAGGCGGGGGTAATAAATGTCAATCCTCTTTACCTCCATGAGATGAATGAGGCGATTCCGAGGAGCATCTTGAAGATGAATCTCGCAGGAATGACGAAGGTCTTGCGCGCGGTACTGCCGGGGATGCTTCGACGAGGGCGAGGGACCATAATCAACGTCAGCTCCGGGACAGCGGTGGTGGTTCCATCGTTTCTGCTCTTCTCCGTCTATGCCGCGACAAAGGCGATAAGCTTTCCTCCCTGCTCTACTTACGCGTTCGTCCCTGCTCTGCTTTCTTGATATGTCAATGTGGTCGTCTGTTGGATTGATAGCCATGCTTCTTGTTAGGCGTCATTTAGGGTTGTGGACGATTCCGAACCAACCTAAGACAATGGAAAGCCCTAAAAAATTTCAGGTTTTAGGCCCATGGATTTGGGCCTACTAGAAAAGACACCAAGAGTAAAAAACATTATCTATGCATGCTAGTGTTTTATTATTAAATTAATTACCATATAAATTGAGAGATATTAGTGTTCTTTTAATTTTGTATGATATTAGTGGATTTATTTTTTAGAATGTATTACTTGACACTAATACTAGTATTAATTTATTACTTACAAGTATTTACAATAAATTTAACATTTCTAATCTTAAACCTTCTACTATTTCCTTATAGTTTCATAAAAGATCTGTGAAAAATCCTAAAAGTATTTTAGAAAATATAATAGTGATAGTTAGAGGGTGTAAACTTCTAGTTAATTTTGTGGTATTAGAAATTAATTTTAATTGACAGTTTCACGATACCCCAATCATCCTAAGGAACCATTTTTGCATATAGCAAAGAAGAATATTGATTTTCTCACGAGGATTGCAAAACTTTAATGTAGAGAATAATCAGTACAAATTAAAATTTTTGAGATATGAAATGATCTTAAGAAATCCAAAGTATATGATTGTAATATTATAGATCTTTTAGATGATTTTGATGATTCAAATGTTATTGATGACTATGTGTTGGAAGAAAGAGGAAATAGAGAATATAAATTTAGGAGAAAAGAAAGAAGAAGATCATTTGAATTTAGAGTTGAAACTTCTTCCATCTAATTTAAAATATGTATGTGTAGAGGAAAATAAGTTATTTTCTATTATTACTGTAGCTAATTTGAGTGACAAATAAGAAGAAAAATTATTACATGCACTTTAAAAATATAAGAAGGCTATTGACTAAAAAATGAACAATCTTAGGGGCATTGATATGATTGTATGTATGCATAATATATATCTAGAAGAAGGGGCTAGAACTAATAGGGAACCACAACAAAGGTTAAATCTAATATGATGAAAATTATAAAGAAAAAAATCTTAAAATAGTTGGCCACTAATATTTTTTATCATATTTTTAGATAGCAAATGAGTTAGTCCTACACAGGTGGTGCCAAAAATTCAAGGATCATAGTTATAAAAAATGAAAATAAGAATGAAATACAAACAAGATTAACTACTACTTGGATGGTTTGTATTGATTATAGAAAATTAAATTTAGTAACTAGAAAGGATTATTTTCCACTATCATTTACTGATCAAATTCTCAAAACATTAGCTAGAAAAAACTTATTCTATTTTGCTCATGGATGCTCTGGTTATAAAAAATTTATATAAATCTTTTCAATCAAGAAAAAATGACTTTCACTTGTCCATTTGGTACTTTTGCTTTTAAACACATATCTTTTAGTTTGTGTGATGCTCTAGCTAGATTTCAAAGATGTTTATTGTTTATTTTTTTTGATATAATTGAAAAAGATACAAAATGTTTTTGGATTTTTTTTTAATTTTTGACAAATCATTTACAACGTGTACTTGAGAAATGTATGGAAAAAAAACAGTTTTTAGTTGGGAGAAATCACATTTTACAATTAGAGAGTGAGTTGTGTTGAGTCATATTATGAGTAAAAGGGGTTTAAAGGTGGATAAAGAAAAAAAATGATATATATCTAATATAAAACCTTAGACTTTAGTAAAATAGACTAGATTTTTTTTCTTGGGAAATGTAGGTTATTATCAAAATTTATTTAAGATTTTTTAAAGGTTTCTAAACCTCTTACCATGTTAGTATCTAAAGATGCACCTTTTGATTTTGATGATAAATATTTTGAGTCTTTTTTAAAACTAAAAGATTACTTGCTGAGGCTCAATTTGTAAGCTCCTGATTGATCTCTTCCATTTGAAATAATGTGTGATGCTTTGAATTACGTAGTGAGAGCCATGCTAGGACAAAGAAAAGAGTCAAAACCCATAATAATTTAGTATAGTAGTAAAACTAGATCTGATGCTCAATTAAATTATATCACGACTGAAAAAGAGTTGCTAGCTATAATATTTTTTAAAGAAAAGTTTACATCATATATTTTAGGAGCTAAAATTATTATTTATACTGATCACATAGTATTAAAATATTTGTTAAATAAGACAGATGTAAAACCATATTTATTAAGATAGATTTTATTATTATAAAAATTTAACTTAAAAATAAAAAATATTAAAGTTTCAAAAATGTTGTTATTAAGCGTCCTTCTAGATTGAGTGATGATGCAACTTAGTCGTTGCGTAGTAAATCACACAAATTTAAAATTTATAAAACTAAAAAGTACTACTTTAAAATTTTTAGAAGTATTTTTGAATAAATATACTGATTATAATTCAATTAAAATTTAAAAAATAGTGGTACTTTTCCAGATCAATCATAGGGATGTAATATAATATCGGGTAATTTTTCAAAATTTTTCTCAAAGAATATGATTTTCTATAAATTTTATACTAAAAAATAAAAATAAAATATATTTTAAATTTATGAAAAAGGAAAATAAGGGTGCAGATGTCAAGATGACATTGGCACCCGATGAATGTGAATTAGGTAGAAATAGAGTTCCACTTGAAAATTCTTACGTAATCGATTATAGATGATTTAATTGATCAAATTAAGATCTGTAAAAGTGAGAAGAATCGTAATTGAATGAAGTATAGCTTGGCAAATCTAAATCACATAAATTATCTCTAAATGAAGTATAAATTAAGTTGAAAGTAAGAAAGTAGAGTTGTGACGTTGTGGCGACGATGCATTAGAATCATGAGCATTTGAGAGGATCGTCGAGTAGTGTCCACAACCTTGAAGGCTTTCTTTGGACAAATATGATATGGGCAATCTCTAGATCTCCTTGTGAAGTCTAGAAATCTGGTAGCTGTCACCCAACAGAATAGAAAAATAGTGACCTTGCAGCTTTCTGATGGCTGTCACCTAATAGAGAGGAGCTAGATGAAGGTGGCGCATATGTCAAGAAGCTTCATCCTCAAGTCTGTGTAGTAAGAGGAGTCTCTTCATCATATTTAATATACTCTTAGGACGTGGTAACTCATCTCTCGGTAGATCATCTTCTTCCCGATAATGTCTTGTTCATCGATTAATCGGAGATGATTTACTCGATTGATTCATAATCCTTTTATCGTGAATCATTCAATAATTTTAGTAACAATACTTTGCGAATTGTATTGATGAGATTTTTGTCGATGATCTAGTAATTTTGGGTCAGATAATCAGATAAAAATATAAGCTTTGACTTTGGGAGGATTCAAACCTACGCCAGTTGTCTGCCTTTGAAGCCTTTCAAGAGAAGGTGTGATGTAGATTTAGTCTCACATCATTTGTGCACTGAAGTTCTAGGAGAATAAGTACTAATATCACATTTTCAAGTAATTAATCCCTTTCTCCTATGTGTACAACCACTCCTTGCCCCACAACCGGTTGGCCATTGGTGATGTGAAAGGGGAGTGACACATACATGCCCCCATCAGTTCTAGTTGCTCGAGCCCGTGCTTGCAGCTCCCCTTGACTGCACTTCCGACTCACTTGCAAGGCCAGCTGACTAGCAAGTCCCCTCGCTATGTTATATTTTTATTTTTATTTCTTTTTCTTCATTTATCTCAAAAATAAAACTATAAAAATTATATAAATTCTTTAAACATCCCATAATTAGTCAAAAATTTACATTATTCAATTGAAAATTACTTTTCACAATTTAACACAAATCTAAGTCTATTTATCATGAGTTAAGGCTAAAAAATATATGATTTATTAATTATTAACTCATGATAATAAAGACTTATCAAATGATATAGGAATAAATACAACATTTTTACAAGATGGATTTCTAGATGAACAATTAATGGCAGCTCAACATCAACCATCACCATGGTATGCACATATTGTTAATTTTTTATTTTCTAAAAAAAATTTAGAATAGTGGGATAAGAACAAAAGAATTATTTCTTTTTTAAGATCAAAAATTATTTTTGACATGATCTTGATTTATATTACTTGGGTCATGATTAAATTTTAAGGACATGTGTTCTTGAAAAAGAATAGCATAGTATTCTTAACATGTGTCATTCATCTAGCTATGGAGTACATTTTTTTGAACGAAAAATAACTACAATTTTTTTCAATATGATTTTTATTGGCCTATAATAATTAAAGATTCTATCAAATTTTGTAAAACATGTATTCAATATCAATCTATAGGTAAAATGAACAAAAGAGATGAATTGCTCATAAGTAACATGTTAGTAGTTGAAATTTTTAATGTACGGGGTATAGATTTCATTAGTATCTTCCCATCATTGGAAAATTATGAATATATTTTACATGATGTTGATTATGTATCTAAGTGGGTGTATTGCATGATGTTGATTATGTATCTAAGTGGGTGTATTGCATGATGGTGATTATGTATCTAAGTGGGTGTATTGCAGGATTGTGATTATGTATCTAAGTGGGTGTAAGTTATTCTCACTAGAACTAATGATCATAAAATCATGATGAAATTTGTGTAGGAAACTATTTTTTCAATATTTAGATTTCCTAGAGTGATTATTAGTGATGGACAAACCAATTTTACAAATAAACATTTTAGAAAATTTTTAAAGAAGAATGAAATACACTATAGAATAGCTGCTTGATGTGACTTAGTCATTGCATAACAAACCAGAAATATTTAGAATTTATAAAATTAGAAATATTAATTTTTAAATTGCTTAAATATTTTACAACAAATGAATGATTTATAATTCGATAAAAGGTTCCAAAAATAACAAAAAATTTTGAAGTTGATCATAGGGATGTAAGATAATATTGGGAGATATTTTAGAATTTTACTAAAAGAATATGATTTTTTATAATTTTTGAAGTAAATGATAAATATTAATATATTCAAAAGATTAGGAAATAAAGAAATAAGGGTGCAAATGTCAAGATGACATCATCACGTTGAGAAATGTGAATCAAGTAGAAATGGAGTACTACTTGATAATTCTTATTTAAACAATTACAAATAATTTAATAAGTCAAATTAATATCTATAAAAGCTAGAAGAATCTTAATTGAATGAAGAAATTTTTTGAAATTTAAAATCACAAAAAGTGTCACTAAACTAAGTGATCACCAAAATTTTGTGTTCAGGAGGATCACCAAATGATGTCCATGGCCTCAAAGGCTCTCATTCGACATGAATGACTTGGGCATTCACTAATCTCCTTTCAAAGTCTATAAAATGATGGTGGAAGTTAAAGTAGTTAAAAAATGATAAAACAAAGTTCCGACATCATAGTGGTGATGCATTAGTAATGCATCATAATCCTAAATACTCGAGAAGATTGTCATATAATGTCCACAACCTCAAAGGCTTTTTTTAAACAAGGTCAATGTGTACAATCTCTAGATCTTCTTACGATGTTTAGAAATCAATGAAGTGGGTCTTCGAATCATCTCCAATGATTGTCACCTAGTAAAATAAAAAAATGACAATTTTGCTGATCACTAGTAGCTGTCACTTGATAAGTTTTTATTATCATGAGTTAATAATTAATAAATAATATAGTTTTGAATCCTAACCCATGATAAATAGATTTATATTTGTGTTAATTTGTGAAAAGTAGTTTTTTAGTTGGTTAATGTGATTTTTAGTTAATTATGTGATTTTATAAAAAAATATAAAATTTTTATAATCCTATTTTTGAGATAAATAAGTAAAAAAAAAAAATAGAAAAAAAGGAATGTGTTGGCCAGTCGAGCCCACAAGTAGGTCAAAAGTGTAGTTTGGGTGAAGCTACAAGTAGGGCGCAAGCAGCTATAAACTAATGAGACATGTGTACATCACTCCCCTTCTACATCATTAGTGACTAGTTAGTTGTGGGGCAAAGAGTGGTCATACACATGTGAGAAAAAAACTCATTGATTCTCGAATCTCGCATTACCATATATATGTCTCAATCGGCAGTCACACCCTCCCAATCTATTTTCAATAATTTTAGTACCTAAACTACCCCTTATTTATAACAACGATATACCATGGTGACGTCACTATATAAGGATATTTTAATACTTATTAACTCTTTCTTATGCAAGCGAGTGATCAGCATAGGTTTTGATGTAGGATGGGGCGAGAACCCTTGTACTTAATCAATGAAAGTCAAGACCTAGGATGGAGCAGTCGGACCGATCCGATAAGAATGTATGGACCCTAGACTCGAGGTCTGACCACCTAACCGAAGTATAGGTAGGTGTACCAATATGGACTATCAACCCAAGACAACTTGGGGAAACACTCAACAATGATAAGTGTGAGACCCTCTCGGTCCGTCTAGATAGACAGTGGAATGGTTGTCGTGAAGTAGCCTAGGGCTGCAGCTCACGAATAGTGACGAGTCTGATATAGAGTTAGAAGTCATGATCCTATAACCCGTTGACGTGACTCAGTTGTTGTATATTAAATCACGCAAATATAAAATTTATAAAACTAGAAAATACGAATTTTTGGATATTTAGAAGTATTTCTAAATAAATATATCAATTATAATTCAATAAAAATTCCAAAAATAGCGGTAATTTTCCAGGTCAATCACAGGGATGTAATATAATATCTGGTAATTATTCAGAATTTTTCTCAATGAATACAATTTTCTTACGAATTTTATACTAGGAAATAAAAAGGAAATATATTTAAAATTCACAAAAAAAAGGAAATAAGGGTGCGGGCGTCAGGATGACGTCAGCACCAGGCGAACACGAATCAGGCAGAAACAGAGTTCCGCCCGGCGATTCTTACGTAAGCGATTACAAACGACTTAATTAATCAAATTAAGATCTGTAAAAGCCAGAAGAATCGTAATTTAACGAAGTATAGTTTGGTAAATTAAAATCACACAAAGTATCACTAAATAAAGCGTAAATTTAATTAAAAGTAGGAAAACAGAGTTCCGGCGTCGCGACGGTGATGCGTCGGCGATGCACTAGAATCTTGAGCGTTCGGGAGGATCGTCGTGTAGTGTCCACGGCCTCGAAGGCTCTCTTTGGACAAAGACGACGTGGGCAATCTCTAGATCTTCTCGCGAAGTCTAGAGATCAATGAAGTGGGTCGTCGAATCGTCTTCGGCGACTGTCACCCGGTGGAGCGGAAAAACGGCGACTTTGCAGCTCTCCGGCGACTGTCACCTGACAGAGATGAGCTGGATGGAGGTGGGGCACGTGTTAGGGAGCTTCATCCTCAGGTCCGCGCAGCAAGAGGAGGCTCTTCATCGCATTTGGTACGCTCTCAGGAGGTGGCGACTGGTCTCCCGGCGGATCGTCCTCTTCCCGACGACGGCTTGTTCGTCGATCAATCAGAGATGATTTACTCGATAGATTCGCGATCCTTTTATCGCGAATTGTTCAGCAATTTTAGTAGCAATGCTCCGCGAATCGCGTTGACGAGATTTTCGCTGATGATCTAGCAATTCTCGTTGCTTAATCCTTTACCAGCGATCTGTAGGAAAGTCGCGATAATCAGATAAAAATATATGAATTTTGACTTTGGGAGGATTCGAACCCGCGCCGGTTGCCTACCTCTTCTGAGGAAGGTGTGACGGGGGTTTAGTCCCACATCAGTTGTACGCCGATTTTTCGGGCGAATATATAGTAATGTTAGCTTTGTGAGCAAAGTCCCTTCTCTCGCGTGGATGACCACTCTTTGCCCCACAGCCGGCTGGCCACCGGTGACGTGGAAGGGGAGTGGCGTACGCGTGCCCTGTCGGTCTCCAAGCCAAGCCGCTCGAGTCCGTGCACACGGCTTACTCCCCGACTGCGCTTTCGACCTGCTTGCGGGCCCGGTTGGCCGGCTGGTCCCCCCATTTTTGCAATATTTTTATTTTTATTTCTTCTTCTTCATTTATCTCAAAAATAAGACTGTAAAAATCGTATAAAATCACATAATTACCCAAAAATTCACGTTAATCAATTGAAAACCAAAAATCATTCTTTAACACAAATATAAGTCTATTTATCATGAGTTAAGGCTAAAACTATATTGTTTACTAATTATTAACTCATGATAATGAAGACTTATCACCCGTCCTATCTTGTCTACATTCTCCTAATGGCGGTGGAAATGAGTTGAGAAAACCCTTCGAAAGATAATTAAACTTAAGTAAGAAGGGGTACGGAGTTAACCTTCGGGGCTGCATAGCCTGACAGGTCATGACAAAGTGGAGACTCGACGTAAGTAGAGATGTTTGGTGAAGAGCGATGCTCAGCATCGACAGGCAATCCTAGTCGAGAGTCTGAGTAGTCATCGTCATAAGGTGTGGCACAGTCGGCACGGGCAAGGGCCTGCTGGTGGGCTGAAGGGCACACTAGTGGGCGTGCACGGCAAGCCACGTAGCGTGCCTCAAGGCACGTGGGTGGCGGCACCGGTTGGGCACGTGGGCTGCAGGAGTTGGTGTGTAGGGTGCACATGGCAGTAGTACTTCGGCGAGAATGCCGAGCGTCAGTAGTTGGGTGGAAACCCAACCGTCGCCAGAAGGATCGACCTTCTCTAGTGGCACCAAGAAGTGGAGCAAAGGAAGGAGACAATTCGGCCGATGATACCAAGAAGGGTTGAGCCCTCTTGGTCTAGGTAGTGCTAGAAATGGCATGACAGGGGCAGATCATCGAGAAACTCCAGCAGGGGCCTGTGAGGAGCTTGGATTGGATCTGGCTCATTGGCATGGCTGCTAGGTCTCTCCTGACATTAGCGGTAGGTAGACATTCGTCGGCGAACGGCGAGCGACTAGGTGGAGCGGCAGATGGGGGCTTCGGCGGGTTTATGGTGGAGTTCCGAAGGAAGAGGTGACAGTCGAACTAAGAGTTAAGAGACTCTGGTGGAGTGCTCAGTGACGGCTCGTAAGGAGGCGAAGCAAGCCCCTTTCATCACGACGATGTGACAAGGTTCCAGCAGATGTGGCGACAGTTGTAGCGGCAACTGCGACCATTTTGTCTAGTGACGTCGGCAATCTCACAGGCGGCAATGAAGATGTTCAATGGTGGTAGTTGGTCTCAGGTGGTAGCAAGACTTCTTAAGCAGCAGTGTCACGATGAACAAAGTCCTCAAAAGATATCGACGGCCTCCCTCTCCCTCCTTCCCTCCCTATCCTAGGTCACGAAGAAGGTAACTCACAAACGATAATCTCTCACAAAATTTGGTGCTCTCCTTGAGGGGGGGGTCCTACCTCCCTTTATATAGGGCCCACAAATGGGCTAAGGGGAGGTGGGCCCACTTGAGGCCCTCAAGCCCATAAGCCACAAAAGGTTACAAAAGGAGCTTATTGGGCCTCTAAAAAGGAGACCCAATAAGCTCCCTAAAAGAAGAAAGAGGAGGGCCCTCGTACAGTGCTTAAGTGGGCCTCAAATGAAGACCCAAATAAGCCCCAAAAGAGGCCCCCAAGGAAAGAAACATAGGTCTCCCCCCTTAAGATTTTAATTGGGCCTCAAAAGAGAGACCCAATAAAACCCTAAAGAAAGGGAGACACAAACAACAACACACACATAGAATTGGGCCTGCTAACACACAAACACGAGGCCCAACAAGTCAACGTGAAAATACAAAGAAAGATAAGGGTGAGCTTGAGCTCATCGTCGTCGCGGAGATGGAATGTCATTGTCCCGAAGGGCTAGGCTATGTAGCAAAAGTCAGGCTCCTTTGTCTTTACACGTTGATCGGGCTGAACTTAGACTATTGGTGTCTCCTAAGTTGATGGAGACAAGTCCCGCTCGTCATCAGGTTCAAATTCATCTAGAGTCAAAACTCATTCTTTTTATCTAATTAAATCATGATTTTCCTACAAATCGTAATTCACAAGGCAAATCGACATGGGTACCGTCTTCAATGCAGCAAAAACATAGCAAAATGAGGCTCTTCAATGTAGAAAAAATGCAGCAAAAGGAGGCTATTCAATGCATCCGGTATGCTCTAATGAATTTTTATTTTTGTAATTTCATTGTTAAGAGACTATCAATGATTTAAGTTGGGGGGTGTGAAAAGTCTTCATTATCATAAGTTAATAATTAATAAGTAATATAGTTTTAGCCTTAACTCATGATAAATAGACTTATATTTATGTTAATTTGTGAAAAGTGATTTTTAGTTTGTTAATGTGATTTTTTGGCTAATTATATGATTTTATATGAGTTTATATAGTTTTTATAATCCTATTTTTAAGATAAATAAATAAAAATAAAATAAAAAATAAAAAAGAAGGGACCCGCTAGTCAACTGGGCCCACAAGCAAGTCAAAAGTATAATTGGGTGGAGCTGCAAGTTAGGGGTCAAACACTTATAGACTAATGGGACACATGTGTCACTCCTCTTCTATGTCATTAGTGACCAGCCGACTATGGGACAAGAAGTGATCGTTACACACACAAGAAAGATACTCATTGATTTTCAAATGTCACATTACCATATATACATCTCAATATTTGGCGTATAACTGATGTGGGACTAAATTGGTGGTCACACCTTCTCAAACTATTTTCACTATAGTGATGTCACAATATAAGAGTATTCAAGTACTTGTTCACTCTCTCATGTAGGCGAGTGGTGACTTAGTCATTATATAATAAATTATGTAAATTTAAAATTGATAAAACTAGAAAATACAAATTTTTAGATATTTAAAAATATTTCTAAACAAGTATATTAATTATAATTCAAGAAGACTTTTAAAAATAATAGTAATTTTCTAGGTCAATCATAAGGATGTAATATAATATTGGGTAATTATTTAGAATTTTTTTCAAATAATACTATTTTCTATGAATTTTATATTAAGAAATAAAAATAAAATATATTTAAAATTAATAAAAAAGGGAAATAAGAGTGTAGACATTAGGATGATGTCAGTGCCTAGCAAATGCCAATTTGGGAGAAACAAAGTTCACCTAGTGATTCTTACGTAAGTGATTATAGACGATTTAATTTATTAAATTAAGATTTGTAAAAGTCAAAAGAATTATAATTGAATCAAATATATTTTGGTAAATTTAAATCACACAAATTATCACTAAATAAAGCAAAAATTAAGTTGAAAGTAGAAAAATAGAGTTCCGGCATCACGGCGGCGATGTGTTGAAGATGCACTAGAAACTTGAGCATTCAAGAGGATCGTCGTGTAGTGTCCACAGACTCGAAGGTTCTCCTTGGACAAGGACGACTTCGACAATCTCTAGATCTCTTTGTGAAGTCTAGAGATTAATGAAATGAGTTAGCGAATCATCTCTAGTGACTATCACCCAACAGAGTAGAAAAATGACAACTTTGCAACTCTTTGGCTACTGTCACCTAATAGAGAGGGGCTAGAAAGAGGTGGGATGTGTGTCAAGGAGCTTCATCCTCAAGCCTGTGCAGTAAGAAGAGGCTCTTCATCGCATCCGGTACACTCTCAAGAGGTGATGACTCATCTCTCAATAAATTGTCCTCTTCTCGATGATGGCTTATTCATCAATCAATCGGAGATACTTTACTCGATAGATTTGTGATACTTTTATTGCGAATCGTTTAACAAATTTAGTAACAATGCTCTACAAATCATGTTGATGAGATTTTCACAGATGATCCAGCGATTCTGGTGGCTTAATCCTTCATCGGCGACATGTAGAAAAGTTGTGATAATTAGATAAAAAACATGAGTTTTGACTCTAAGAGGATTCAAACCCATGTCACTTGCCCACTTACATGAGAGATATTAAAATAAGTATTATAATGTCCTTATCAAATGATGTCATCATGGTATATCTCTATTATAAATAAGGGGTATTGTAGGTATTAAAATCATCAAAGCCTTTCTAGGGAAGGTGTGTCATAGGTTTAGTCCCATATTATTTGTGCGTCGAAGTTTTGGATGAATATATAGTAATATTATATTTGCAAGTATGATTCTTTCTCTTGTGTGTACGACTACTCTTTGCCCCACAGCCAACTAATCACTAGTGACGTGAAAGGGGAGTGGCACATACGTGCCTCCATCAGTCCTAGCCACTCAAGCTCTTGCTTGTGGCTCCTCCTCGACTGTGCTTCCAACCTACTTACAGGCCTAGCTAGCTAGTGGGTACCCCTCATTTTGTTATATTTTTATGTTAATTTCTTTTTCTTCATTTATCTTAAAAATAAGACTATAAAAATCAGATAAATTCATAAAAAATCACATAATTAGCCAAAAATTCACGTTAATCAAATAAAATCTACTTTCACACTTTAACACAAATATAAGTCTATTTATCATGAGTTAAGACTAAAATTATATTATTCACTAATTATTTACTCATGATAATGAAAACTTATCAGCAAGTGACCAACATGGATTCAAATTTATTCAAAGCCAAAACTCATTTCTTTTTGTCTCATTAAATTGTGATTTTTCTACAAATCGTTAGTGAAGGATTAAGTCATTAAATAACATAATCAAAGGTGAAAATTTCGTCAATGTGATTCGCAAAGTATCATTACTAAAATTACTAAATAATTAAATAATGTGATAAAAAGATCGTGAATCAATCAAGTAAATCATCTCTAATTGATCAATGAACAAGTCATCATTGGGAAGAGGACAATCCATTGGGAGACGAATCGTCACCTCTTGAGAGTATATTGAATGTGATGAAGAGTCTTCTCTTGTTGTACAGACTTGAGGATAAAGCTCCTTGATATATGCGCCATCTCCATCTAGCTTATCTCATTAAGTAATAGTCACTAGAGAGCTGCAAAGTCATTATTTTTCAACTCCATCAACTAATAGTCATCGGAGACGATTCAATGACCCATTTCATTGATCTTTAGGCTTCACAAGAAGATCTAAAGAATGTCCATGTCGTTCTTGTCTAAAGAAAACTTTCAAGATCATGAACACTACATGATAATCCTCTCGAATACTTAAGATTCTAGTGCATCGCGACACATCACCACCATGGTGTTGGATTTATTTTTTCAGCTTTAAACTTAATTTTTACTTAATTTAGAGATAATTTTTGTGATTTAAATTTTCCAAACTACTTTTCATTCAATTACGATTCTTTTGACTCTTATAGATCTTAATTTGACCAATTAAATTATCTATAATCACTTACGTAATAATCATCAAGAACTCTATTTCCACCTGATTCACGTTCATCAAGTGCTGACATCATCTTGATGCCCGCACCTCTTATATCTCTTTTTCGTGAATTTTAAATATATTTAATTTTTATTTCTTAGTCTAAAATTCATAAAAAAATCATATTCTTTGAAAAAAATTCTAAAATATCACTTGATATTGTATTACATCCTTGTGATTGATTTGAAAAATTATTATTATTTTTTAGAACTTTTATTAAATTTTAGTTGATATATTTATTTAGAAATACTTCTAAATATCTAAAAATTGATATTTTTTAGTTTTATAAATTTAAAATTTGCGTGATTTACTATACAATAACTAAGTCACGTCATCACCTAATGGAGATAAGTTAGATGGAGGTGAGGTGTGTCTTAGGGAGCTTCATCTTTAGGTCTGTGTAGCAAGAGAACGCTCATCGTTACATTTGGTATGCTCTTAGAAGGTAATGACTTATTTCCTAATAGATTGTCCTCTTCCCAATAATAACTTATTCATCGATTAATTAGAGATGGTTTACTCAATAGATTCACAATTCTTTTATTATAAATTATTTAACAATTTTAGTAACGATGCTTCATAAATAATGTTGATGAGATTTTTATCGATGATTAAATGATTTTGATAACTTAATCTTTCACCAATGATATGTAGAAAATATTGATTTCATTAGATAAAGTATAGTATTCACTCTAATATGATTCGAATCTTCATTGGTCACCCACTTACATGAGAGAGTGAAATAACTATGAGAATACCCCAAGTGACATCATTAAGGTACCTTCTTCTGATAAATGAAGGATATTTGAGATACAAAAATTATTAAAATATTTCAGAGAAGGTGTTATCATTGATTTAGTCCCACATCTATTATACATCAAATTTTGAGATGAATATATAATAATATGAGATTTAAGAATCAACAAGTCTCTTTCACGCATATGTACAACCACTCATTGCCCCACACTTGGCTGGCCAGTGATGATGTGGAAGAGTGATGCACACATGCCTCCATCCTTTACCACTCAAGCCTCTACTTGTAGATCTACCTGACTATGCTTCCGACCCACTTATAGGCTTGATTGGCTAGCAGATTCTCTCATTTTATATCCTTTTATTTTCTTTTATTTTTCTTTATTTATCTTAAAAATAAGATTATAAAATTATATAAATTTGTATAAAATCACATAATTAGTCAAAAAATCATATTAACCAACTAAAAATCATTTTTTACAAATTAACATAAATATAAGTCTATGAGTTAAGACTAAAAATATATTATTTATTAATTATTAACTCATGATAATGAAGACTTATCACTACTCCATATCATCTCCAAACAAATGGACAAGCTGAAGTAACAAATAAGAAAGTTTAAAAAAAATTAAGAAAAATAATTAGACTAGATAAGAAAGATTGACCCACAAAATTACAAGATATATTGTGAGTATATAGAATAACTTATAAAAATCTTATAGGTATATCCTTATTTTGTCTCATCTTTAAAAAACCATGTCAGCTTGTGGTGAAATAGAGCATAAAGTATTATAGACTATAAAATTTTTCAAATATGAATGAAAAATCAACATATGAGTATAATATTTTTCAGCTACATGAATTAGTGGAATTGAGGAATGAAGCTTATGAAAATCATAGAATATATAAAAAAGCTAAAGCCTTTCATTATAAATATATTAGCAAAAAACTTTTTAATGTTGGACAAAAACTTTATATGATGCTAGGTTGAAGTTGATGTAAGATGGGCTTGTAAACCTACCCTAACAACAAAATGTGGGTGTGATAACAAGGGAAGGGAACCCTATATGTTACGAGTAATAGTAACTAGAGACTCTAGATGGTGAGCGCCAAACTCAATTAAGTGCAAGCAGTAGCAGTAGTCAAAATGCAATGACACTGACAGTCCATCACGACTAGGTGTCACTAGGTGATTCTGATACAAGGTGATCCTCCAAGTCCACGTCCAGATGGTGAGGACTTAACATCGTCAACATGACTCCATGGCAAGTGCTCGATGGCCAACGTGACAATTCTGGCATGCGTGTCAGAGTCACATGGTGGAGGCACTTAACTCGTTCTAACCTAGCTAGGTCCGACGACGGTGGAGCATGTGCGAGACGATACAGAATGTGGTAAATGACTTGGAGGATAGGGGATAAGAGCTAACCTGCAAGGCAGAGGTCCGGTCGATGTGCAGCAGGGCGTCCAGCTAACACCATGGACAGGCGTTCCAGTGGTAGATATCGACTAGGCTCGGCTGGGCTCAGTAGTATGGGCTCGAACAGGGTCGGAGGAAGGGGCACGACCAAGTGGCTGGGGCGCTCAGGTAGGCGCCCTCGGTCAGGCACAATGGTGAGCTCCGAGGGGCAGCCGCGGTGGCACGCGGGCGGGCATGCGGCGCACACGTGGAGGTGCCATAATGATTGCAATATGAACGCACGATTGAGCGTGCGACAGGCGTGCGTAGCTAGCGGGCGCGCGGGGTTGGTGCGCTAGCGGAGGCACAGCATGTGTGCTGATAGCTCGGTAACGATGATGGCGTCCTGGTGGCGGGTCGATGGGCTGCTGACGGCCTGGAAGCAGCTTCGGTGACCTGGCGGTGATCCCCCTCCTCTTTTGTCCTCTTGGAATGAGATTCTCAACAAAAACACGATTTGTCCTAAAACGACGGCTGTCCTCTTGGGGGTGGCTCTCTACCGTAATATAGGGCCCCAAATGGACCAAAGGGTGGAGGGTCACGCTTGAGGCCTAAGACGCCAAAGCCCCCAAAAAAAAAGGAACACATAGAGTCCAAACTGGGCCCTCCTCTCCAATTGGGTCCAAACGAGAATGGCCCAAAAGAGAAGGGAGGCAAGGAAAAGGACGCCCTCTTCTCCAATTGGGCCCAAGCACATATGGCCCGACAGGAGAAGAGAGGAAAGAAAAGAAAACAAAGGGAAATGGGCCTTCCCATTCCCACCATGGGCCCAACACGGACCCTAGGGATGGGAGGCCCCACACAGAACAAAACTAGAGTCCACATAGTTCACAAACAAGGGAAACAAGTGAAAGGAAACATAAGATGTGAAAAACATAAAGGTGCCTCATGCCATATAGCGGAACCTGGGATCCTTCATCTTTGCTCGTGCTCCTCTATCTGATTGGATACATGAGTGTTGGATCTCCTTTGTTGCCTCGAGCTCATGTACTGGTGGAGATGGGTCCCATTTGCCACCAGAAATTATTTCCACAAAAATTAAAATCAAAATAGACACAACCTTATGTGGTGGAAGAAACATATGATTATGGGACTATAATGACTAAAGATCTTAAAAGTAATCATAACTTTAAGGTAAATAGACAATGACTTAAACATTACATTGAATATGAATGCCTTGCAGAAAAATAAATCTTATTATTAAAAAATATTCAAGATTAAGATTAATGTGTCAAGCTGAGGACATTAAACTCAGCACTACATGAGAGGCAACCCATGCTTTTTATTTTATTAATTATGTTTTGTCTTTCTAAGTTTTCTTTTTTTAAATTTCACAACATTTGTTTCTATATTTATTCTATTCAAATCAAAGTGCAAGAAGTGTGTAAGACGAAGTGTAAAAATTAAAAACAAGATTGAGATGATGTTTTTTTGAACTTTATCCTTTACGACAATATTTTTAATGCTTAACTTTGCATATACGTATGCTTCACTTGAAAATTATAATTTTTGCATATTTCATTTTAATTTTTTTGTCATTGATGACAATGTCATTTTTAAGGTGAGGATGAACTATTAAGCCTCAATTTATGCTGTAGAATGACTCAAATCATGTGTTTGCATTTGATTTTATGATCAACTATAAAAGCATCAAAACAAATATTAGAAAAACTATAGCATAAGGTTTCTGATTTTTTGTTATGAACTATAGAAAATAATTTAACAAATTGTCAAAAACAGCACAAAAAATAGTCTTAAATTTGAAAATTCTAGAGACCCTTTTCTCATATTTCAATCACCTAGACATATATTTCTGAAATTCTTCAAAACTTATAATTGTAAAGAGGATAATCGCCATGAGAGGAAGTAGATAGAAGTAGAGAGAGAGAGAGAGAGTTTGCCTAGGGTGCATGATAAGTCTTCATTATCATGAGTTAATAATCAGTAAATAATATAGTTTTAGCCTTAACTCATGATAAATAGACTTATATTTGTGTTAAAGCATGAAAAGTGGTTTTCAGTTGATTAACGTGAATTTTTGGGTAATTATGTGATTTTATACGATTTTTACAGTCTTAGTTTTGAGATAAATGAAGAACAAGAAATAAAAATAAAAATATTGCAAAATGGGGGGATCCGCCGGCCAGCCGGGCCCGCAAGCGGGTCGGAAGCGCAGTCGGGGAGTAGCCGCGAGCAGGGACTCGAGCGGCTTGGTTGGATCGGTAGGGGCACGTGTGCGCCACTCCCCTTCCACGTCACCGGTGGTCAGCCGGCTGTGGGGCAAGGAGTGATCGTACACGCGAGAGGACTTTGCCTAGAAAGCTAACTTTACTCTATATTCGCCCGAATAATCCGCCCACAACCGATGTGGGACTAAATCCACCTTGTAAGGGGCGGGCGACCGCCGCGGGTTCGAATCCTCCCAGAGTCAAAATTCATATATTTTTAACTGATTATCGCGATTTCCTGCAGATCGCCGGTGAAGGATTAAGCAACCGGAATCGCTGGATCATCGGCGAAAATCTCGTCAACGCGATTCGCGGAGCATTGCTACTAAAATTTCTGAACGATTCGCGATAAAAGGATCGCAATCCATCGAGTAAATCATCTCCGATTGATCGACGAACAAGCCGTCGTCGGGAAGAGGACGATCCGCCGGGAGACCAGTCGCCACCTCCTGAGAGCGTACCAGATGCGATGAAGAGCCTCCTCTTGCTGCGCGGACCTGAGGATGAAGCTCCCTAACACGCGCCTCACCTCCATCCAGCCCCTCTCCGTCGGGTGACAGCCGCCGGAGAGCCGCAAAGTCGCCGTTTTTCCGCTCCGCCGGGTGACAGCCGCCGGAGACGATTCGACGACCCACTTCATTGGTCTCTAGACTTCGCGAGAAGATCTAGAGATTGCCCACGTCGTCTTTGTCCAAGGAGAGCCTTCGAGGCCGTGGACACTGCACGACGACCCTCCCGAACGCTCAGGATTCCGGTGCATCGCCGACGCGTCGCCGTCGCGACGCCGGAACTCTGTTTTCCTGCTTTATCTAGAGATTGCCCAAGTCGTCTTTGTCCAAGGAGAGCCTTCGAGGCCGTGGACACTGCACGAGGATCCTCCCGAACGCTCAGGATTCCGGTGCATCGTCGACGCATCGCCGTCGCGACGCCGGAACTCTGTTTTCCTGCTTTCAATTTAATTTACGCTTCATTTAGTGATACTTTGTTGATTTTTATTTACAAAACTATACTTCGTTCAATTACGATTCTTCCGGCTTTTACAGATCTTAATTTGATTAATTGAGTCGTCTGTAATCGCCTACGTAAGAATCGCCGGGCGGAACTCTGTTTCCGCCTGATTCGCGTTCGCCGGGCGCTGACGTCATCCTGACGTCCGCACCCTTATTTCCTCTCTTTTTTTGTGAATTTTAAATATATTTCCTTTTTATTTCATAGTATAAAATTCGTAAGAAAATCGTACTCATTGAGAAAAATTCTGAATAATTACCAGATATTATATTACATCCCTGTGATCGACCTGGAAAATTACCACTATTTTTGGGATTTGTATTGAATTATAATTGATCTATTTATTTTGAAATACTTCTAAATATCCGAAAATTCGTATTTTCTAGTTTTATAAATTTTATATTTGCGTGATTTAACATACAACGACTGAGTCACGTCAGTGCACATTGAAGTAGACTGGGCATGTTCTTCCTTTGGACTTCACTTTGAAATAGAGAAGTACAACTTGAGCTAGTACCCTAATTTACATACTAAATTCAAAGGTGAATAGGTATTTCATTTTTCTTATTATGTGAAATTTTAAATTAATTATTTTGACAATTTCCTTTGCCTTCGTAATATTTAATTACTATCTTTTCGAGGTGTTTGGCCACATCAAAGATTGAATTTGTCTATGCCTCTCTCATCTTCATTCTCCCTCTATGATTCTTACTCTCACCACACTGCTTAAAACTCCTCTCTCTCTCTCTCTTGCTAAGGAGCAAGGAATCTTCAGAAGTGTGAGAACCCATTGACTGGAGAAACTGACAACGATAATTAGATCAGAACTTCTAGACTTTGGGGATGACTTTCTCTCCCTCCGTCTCTCTCTCTCTCTCTCTCTCTCTCTCTCTCTCTCTCTCTCTCGCTAAGGAGCAAGGAATCTGCAGAAGTGTGTGAACCCATTGACCAGAGAAGCTGACGATGATAATTAGATCAGGACTTCTAGACTCTAGGGACGACTTTCTCTCTCTCTCTCTCTCTCTCTCTAATTTTGTCTCATTGCTAGATTTAGAGAGAGAAACATCCTGCCCCTCTTATGATTAGATGGATGATGGGCACAAGAAGATGATTGTGAAAGAAAGAAGAAAACAGCAAACATGAGAGGGAATGAAGGAGAGAGCTTAGGAGAAACCACAAAAGATGACTAAACAAGAAAAGATAGTCTCACAGATAGAGGACCTCCCACCCATCTTCACTTTAATGAAGAACCCTCCTCTCCCTCTCTCTACCTCCCTTTTCTCCCTCTCTCCCCTCTCCAGCTCAGCCTCCATCCTTTGCTAATGATGGAGAATGAACAAGGAAAGATTCAAGGGCTCACTCTTATTTGCTAATGTTAGCCACCTAAGTTGCACTCATTGCATGCAAGCCTATGTTACTCAATGTATGATGTGTTGTGTTGTCACATGCCTCCTTGAACACAACACACATCCATGTATGCTGCATCATGTTGTCTTGTACTGGTGTTTACTACTGGTGCACACTACACCTTTAAAGTTCACAGACATCTTCCGTAGATCATGTTCTAACTTGATATTGCTGTCTACATGATTGATGGAAAGTTTTGTTCCTTTGTGTGCCGCACCATATTTCCCTTAGTCATGTCTTGTTGTGCCAAGGCACATCAGTCTATTTATTAACTTTAAAAATCTCATATTTAACTAACTTGAATTGTGTGCATCTCCATCATATCATGTTTGAGGTTTTACTCTTGGCATCTTTGTGCGTCTAAGAACAAGCTATGGATAAATGTAATTTTATGAATGCATAAATTAGTAGAGAGAGAGAGAGAGAGAGAGAGAGAGAGAGAGAGAGAGAGAGAGAGAGAGAGAGAGAGAGAGCTAATGAATGAGCATAAATGATTGTACAAACTCACAACATTGCTATGTATTTCAAGTATATTGAGATAGAATCAAGGGTAGGTATACAATGAGTGGTTTTAAAGGGGCATGGACCCATTGTATATACTCTAGAGTCTAGAGAGAGGAGAATTCTAGAATGAAAGCAGCCAAAGGGGCACCCCTAAAATTCCTGGTTTTTTGGTGTTTGGATGATTACGTAAACCACTGAGAGACGGAAGTTTTTAGAGAGAGAGACAGACAGACATGAGAGAGTTCCAGATTTCTACCAAGGGCACATCTGTAATGAGAGAGAGAGAGAGAGAGACAGAGTGATAAGGGTAGTAGGCGAGAGAAGCAAAAATGAGGTCCATATCATTCCGCTTCCCCTCCCGAGGATAAGAAGAGAATCTAAAACTGGAAGCTCCCATTGGACGCCCTACTCATACGTCTGCCTCGTCAGCTATATCTCTAACCCCCCTAACCCTCCTTCCCCCTCCCTGCCTACACCACCAGCCCCAAGGAGGTCAATCCTCTCTCACTCTAGCACCCCCTCTCTTTCTCTCTCCATGGCGGCGACCCTCTCCACAATGGCGATGCCCAACGCCAAGTGCCTCGGCGTGAAGACGCCACGGGCGGCGGCGAGGCCACTTTCTCTCCTCCCTCTCTCTCTCCTACCCCGGGGGCTCGCTCTCCCCAGCCCACCGTCGCCGGCGGCCTCCGCCGCCGTCGCGGGCGCCTTCTTCTCCGCCCTCAGCGCCACCGACGCCGCCTTTGCCGCCCAGCAGATCTCCGACCTCGCCGCCGCCGCCGTCGCAGAAGGCAGCGATAACCGGGGGCTGGCGCTGCTCATTCCCCTCGTGCCGGCGGTGCTGTGGGTGCTCTACAACATCCTGCAGCCGGCGCTGAACCAGCTGAACAGAATGAGGAGCGAGAAGGCCCTCGTCGGTGGACTGGGCATCGGTGGCGCCATGGCCGCCGCCGGCCTCCTCGAGCCGCCCGACGCCGCCGCCGCCGTACAGCAAATGGCGGAGCTCGCCGAGTCCGCCGCCGGCGACAACCGCGGCCTCGCCCTCCTCATCCCCCTCGTCCCCGCCATACTCTGGGTCCTCTACAACATCCTCCAGCCGGCCCTGAACCAGATCAACCGGATGCGGTCAGGCTAGAGCGAGAGAGAGAGAGAGAGAGAGAGAGAGAGAGAGAGAGAGAGAGAAAAGAGAGAGTCAGGGTCACCTCCCGGTCTCTTATTTTCTAGGATTTGAGCCTGTAAATCTCTGGACGAAAGCCAAAAATGGAAGCTTTCCGTGAAGAAATTCCTGTCTGTTCTTGCCGATATCGAAAAATTTGATCTTGATCGTTTCTCCTGCCCACCAATATTTCATCGATAAACCATATTATCAGTATATATATGTATATATATTTCGACAAATAAACCGCATCGTGCACAAATCCGTATGCAACGACAAAAATGTATATGTTTAATGATATTACACGCTCTTTTTCTTGTTACCACGCCGCCAATTTGGAAGAAACATTGCTCAATGCGTCGTCATATGAGCAGAATTCTTTGATTTTTTGCGCAGAATCTACCTTCTTTGAGCATAATATAAATATTCAATAAATATTAATATCTATATAAATATACATATCCGTGACTGCTCGTATTTTGATTTATATATGCGAATTATGTTATGCCAAATATTAGACACCAATATTTATACAAATCCACGAGCATAGATTTTAGCTGATTATAACAACGTTATAAAAAATTATATTAACGTACAAAATTTTCACCTAGACATTCATATCAGCCTAATTGCCGACTAAATAGACATTTTGTCCTCTAAAATGCATAACTTTGGTCATAAGACTAAGATATTATACACCGGTAGTTTTATTTCCATTAAGAGGAAACAATGGATTAATTTGAGCTAATGAAGCGTACCTCAAGAACACCTGGCACTCGTCATGATCAGAGTTCATCTGACTCAGCACATTGAGGACAAAGTCAACGACATGGTTCATCTGATACTGCGCATTTGAGGACAGATTCAAGAACAGAATCCATCTGATGCAGCACAATTCAGGACTAATTCAGGAGCAGAATCCATCAGAATCGACACAATGATGCAAAGTCAGAATTCATCATGAATCGTATTTTATCTGCTTCAGCAAACTCTGGGGATAATTCCATAGGAACAGTTGAAAGTGATCAGACCCACGTTGACATTTCACATTTCCTTTAAAACCCATCAGCACGGCAAATAGGCAGAGACATAAACAAACATGGTTCCACTTAATCGTTTTGGAGAAGGGCAAAATCAACGAACGATGAAAAAGGGCTCAAATTTGCAAACTATATATATATACCAAATTTGGACATGACTGCACCTGCAAAAAGCTGAGTCATATGCTGACTTTTGGCTCAGAGAGCATCACAGAGACGCTCAATAAGGATAACAGTACTCTTTCAAAACGTCGATAGAGGGCAACTGGGTTGAGCTTTTAGAGGAATTCTGGTTGAGTTTCCGGAACAAAGTCAACCGGTTGACTATCTGTATCATCAGGCCGGGATACAGGAGCACTACGCTTGGCCTTCCTATAGCTATTTGAACCTCTGAGGAGTACGCTCAGTGCAATCCGTTTCTTGGTCGCATTTGAAGTCCTGTCGTCCACGGAAACAAGAAAAACAATAAGATTATGAACGTTTTGGAAGAATTAAGGCGCAATTTATCAATCTGTCTCAATCCGAGCAAGAATCATCATGAGGAGGGATATGTGATATGGGAGACCAACTTGACAAAGATTATTGAGCTTGTATCAATAATTTCGAGAGATTACTGCGTTTTTAATCTCTGAAGCTTCGAGAAGAGTTAGATATCCCATAACAGAAGACCATAATTCTCAACATTTATTGATCATTTAAATTCTACATTCAACGGAATCTAATATGTCCTGAATTACTTCTCACGGATAATTTACTAAAAGCATTATAAACTATTAAACTTATACAAAATGCATGAATAATTAATAATTTACAGTTCTAAAATACGTCTGACTTATTTAATTATGGTCTAATTGTTGAACCCAATGCTTGAAAGCATCCTCAAATGAACTACAAAGCTACTGGGTTATAGAATTCTACTCACTGTGACAGGTCAATCTCATCGCCACTAGCTTCCTCTGTGCGTAGAACATGCACAGTTGATAGTGATGCCCCTAGAACCATAAAGGAAGAATCCTCAGTTCTAATACTAACCATACAAAAAATTTAACTGGACCGTTTATTTTTAATAATAGAATAAAAATAACATAGAAATTAAAAGCATTTGTGCAAATCAGAAAAAAAAAAAAAACATCAAGAATACTGTCCACTGAGTACCCCAAAAAGTTTTGAGCTACTGCAAACTCTTGCCAAAGGAATGAACCAAGTTCATCCGAAGGAAATCTAGATGCGGCCAACTGCATCCAAAAGCACATCCAAATGAGAAATGCAAGACAACATTTTCTAGTCAACTGTGATAGTATCAGTACTATGGCGATTTAACCTGACAAACAGGAGAATACAACTTTTAAATGATGACCAGATGGAAGTCTTCCGGATCTAGTTCTAGCTCATCCTCATCTTAGTCTGTGGAAACTTCTCTCTGATATTCAAAGGGCAATTTGGTTGGAGAGGAATAATCAAACAACAGTTTAGGACACCTAAAACGGTAGTTTCTACTTCATGCAGTGCGTAGAGTTTTCCTTGGACAACGAACAGCCAATCCACCAAACATAAACTTCCCCACCCTAGCCAAAAGCACAAAGCTGCATTACATCCTTTGGTGAGATCTAGAACCCTCTATTCTAAATAGCACCTTGGTAAAGTGGAACACACACTACAATTTGCTTCTTTGTATTTTGTTCCAGAGATGTAAAAGTGGGAAAAAATATTGTCCAGTTTTCCCTTCATTGATGATTAGAAGGGTCATAAACCTGTAGCTTTTGTCAACGATTGAAGAGTAGCCGAATATTTCTTTTGGACTCAGATGGGCACATTATCATTCAAGAATAGGACACAGGAGCGAGTGTCATGACTCATACAGAAAAATAACCACAGGATAAATGTTACCTGAATGACCGGTTGTCTTCTGCACCTTGGGTCCTCTGACTACCAATGTTGGGTTAGTATCCTCTTCAGGATAGCTATATGCGGAATTACTGGATACCTTTTTGTTAACATCTTTCTGACCATGGGGTTCAGCTTCGTCCCCTGAGCTAGCACTTGTAAAATGGCCAAAAGTGTCATCACTCGCGTTCAGACATATCTCCTCTTGATCAGATCTTTTCACATCTTTCTTTGATCTACTTTTGCGAACTTTTCTCACAGCAATTCGATAAAGTTTCTTGTCATACGCAGAGTCCTCCTCTGTAGTGTCACTTGACTCCGCTGGGTAAGTAGTTATTTCCTTCCCAGAGTTTACAACATTGCCACTGGCCTGCATTTGTCCTATGTCATCACTAGCTTCCCGATGTTCTGCAGACTTCTCTAACTTAGCACTGAGAACTTGCTTTTTCAAATTACTGCCTGCGGACATATTTTGATCAGTATATCCAGAGGCATTATGATCTCTGGTGACAGATTTTTCTCTCTCTTCGTCATTCTTTTGAACAGGCTGTGATAAATTTGCAGATTTTTTCTTGTGTGATCTTCTTTGGATTTTCGTTGCAGAATCATTCTCATGTAATTTTACCTTGTGACTTTTCTCCTTGATGTACCCATGTTCAGTGATAAGCTCCTGTTGTGTGGATTTTGATGCAAGCTCATCCCCAGTACTAGGCCTATCTTTCGCAGCTTCTACATATTTACTTTCTAAGGGCTGTTCTGGAAGACTTACAGGATCTGAAATAGAGGGATTGATTGCAGATGCTTCTGCATTTACTGATTTCTTCCTGCTGTGGCTTAGGTTTTTTTCAGACTTTTGTGGGACTGGGGACTCTATTTCCGTGACACTCCCCGAGATTACTGTAGTTTCTCTGGAGATAGTTGCTGCAGAACTAAATGTTTCCTTCCAGTCAGACTCAACTTTTGATGATGCTGCTTTATCTGACTTTTTCTTCTTATGCTTCGAGGTTCTACTACTATCTGGAGTGGCATTATGCACAGACCCAGCAGCGTTTCCAATTCCATGAGCTTCATCATGAGTAGTTCCTCCATCAGGTCCTGGAACTGGATGGTCAGGTTCATCTGTTACAACTTTTTTCCCGGAGGTCTGGACAATCTCAGACTCAACAAATTCATAACTGGAGAGTTGAACTTTAGTTTTGATTTTCTTGGCCTTATCTGTGCTTCTTTTGCTTCCCTTGGAGGGAGCGGGAACAACTTCAGAATCTAAATCCATGTGACTGTCATTGGTTAAACCCTTCGAAACTTTTTCATTGAATGAGTCCACAGCAGTCTGCACATGTATATCAGCAATGGTTGGCATCTTGTCATTCGGGTCGCCCTCAGTGGCTTCTTTCCCCAAGGAAAAGCCCTTTTTGTCTGATTCGAGCTCAGTCAATTCAACTCCATGAGCTGACTTCCCATGGCTGTCACTTGCATTGCGGCCCAAAGCAGCATCCTCTTCATTTTGGCAGTCATCTACTTCATTTCTCCTCCTCTTTCTCTTCTTCTTCTTTTTATGGAGAAGATCCTGTGGCAATAGAGAGTCATCACTCAGAAGTCGACTGCACAGCTCACCCAAGATACCCAGTTGGCCTACTACACTCTGTTCTCTGGAAACATTAGCTGCTGGTGGATTTTCTGTCCCAGTTGCCTCCAAAGTATCTTCACTTTGGTCCTTACGAGAAGGGCCACCATCATTTCCCTTGTGTTTCTTATGCCTCTTCTTCCCTGAGGACTGCTTCAGCAAGGAACTATCTTCTGGTTCAATGTTCTTTCCTTGAGACTGCTCTTTGCTAGAAGCAACCGTATCTGCCGCAGCCTCATTAATTCCATCACCCGGATTAGCAGACTCCTTGTCCTTTCCATCATCTTTCCGAAGTTGGTCATTGAAAAAACCAGAAACCCCATCACTCTCAGAAAGTGGCTTCCAACCTCCAGGATCAACATCTGGCTGTTTTCCAGGGCTTCTGAGGGACCCAGTACCTCCAGTCCCCCTCCCTGATGCTTCCCCACGTTGGGTATCAATGGGCAGCTGATCACAGGAAAGATATTCAGATCTTGATAGCTGATTTTTACCACTCACACATGGGACTAGTGGAGCATCAGAGACACTTGGAGGCGCAGGTATATGAGCATTAAGCTCCAGATTTGAATCATCTCTGACAAGCTCGTCCACAGAAGAAGGGCCATTGCCGTGACCACTAGTGGGCACCACATCCATCTGAATAAACCAAGTCCCCTTGATTCCACTGAAAGCAGTCCTGACCAGCATGGAATCTGAGAGGTGGTAGTAGGTGGCTCTGCGCCGAACCTGTGATTATATTAACCAGAACTATCATCAATTTTTTATAAGGGGGAAATCGTAACAGACCACAAGATGTAGGAAACGAGTGACAACGAAACCACAACATTGTCCCCCGTTCCTTCTTCTCGAGGACGTTTACCTTGATGGAGACAACAGTGACATCTCCAATGCTGGGGAAGCAAGCTGCGTGCTCAATGCAGACTTTCCCTGCAAATGAGAATGAGATTCACCTTAGATCTCAGTTCTGAAAGAGAGACAGTGTCTATGGTGACCACTCGGCCATTCACAGGGACAAATTGAGAAGAACCAATGGCAAAATCGAGAAAACAGAAGGATTAAGCACAGCTCATAGTAGACCAATTATGACGAGGAAGGCGAGAGGGAGACCCCATTAGATTTAGAATAATATGGCTGCAACATCACAACAGGATTTCACTACTTGTCATCGAACGCGATGAAATGGAAGCACAACGAACACACCGTTGCTGAAGGATTTATGAGGAAAGTGAACAGCGACAGAAGAGAAAGCAGAAATGCGTAAGAGGTAGGGACGGGAAGGGTTTACGCTTGAATTCGGCCACGGTCTCGTCGGAGGAGACCACCAGAGCGACGTGAGTCCCCAGGCTCGTGTCCACAAAGACTGGCGGCGCCGCAGGCGGGAAGGGCACACCGATTGCCGCCGCAGATGAGCTCCCCCTCGCCATGGCGGTGGAGGGAGGAGGTGGTGACCGGAAGAGAATCGACAAAGAGGAGAGGGGTTTTGGTGGGATCCATGAAGGTGCAGGATTTTCTAGTATTCACCATGCCGGTCCGGGTTTTTTGGGCCCATGAACAAATATATGGGCCTGAGTTTAATGAGCTTACTTTGACTAGGCCCTTTGAAAACCGTGAGTGGAAAGTGAAGGCCCGGGCTGGGAAAAGCCCCGGTTTCACTAAAGCCCTGGCCCGAAATAATATTGTCTACATGCTGAGATCAGAGTGGTTTAGGTTACAAGCCAGGCCAGAAAATTTGCTCTACATGCTTAGGTTAGCCTAGTTAGGTATAGGTTGCCAACTTTTTGTTGTCTCGGTCCTGTTCTTAGGCTTCATTACAGCCTGGGCCCAAAACTTTGCTTTACATGCTGAGATCAGCCTAGTTAGGTATAGGTTACCAACTCTTTGTTTATTGGGCTTTATTAAAGGCTAGGCCTGAAAATTCTCTATGCATTGAGATCAGCTTAGTGAAGCATAGGTTGCCAACTCTTTGTTGTCTAGGGGGTGCTTTTGGGCTTTATTATTTAGTTTCATTAACTTGGGGCTTAAATTTCCTATATGCATTAAGATTAGTCTAGTTAGGCATAGATTACAAACTCTTTGTTAACTACATTGTGCTTTCAAGCTTTATTATTTGCTGAAAATTTTGTTTCAAGCATAGATTAGTCTAGTTAAGCATAGTTTCTCTATGCATTGTTATCAGCCTTGTTAAGCATAGGTTACAGCCTGTTGCTGTCTAAGTGATGCTTTGAGCTTCATTACCCTGGTCAAGTGTAGTTTGCCGAGCCATTGTTCTATTGGTGATGCTTTCATTAGTAAAGATTGGGCCAAGAAAATCTCTCTCAAGTTTGGGCCCAACCTAGCCTAATCTCCCAAGTTTGGGCACTTGAAGTGAGATGCCCAACAGGCCATGCTTGGCCACATCCTTCTTGCCCAAACCATCTTTCTCAATCAAGCTGAATGAATTTTTTTTTTGGACCAATTAAGTTCACCACAGCTTGCCCATAGACTCTTGTTCATTCCCTTGAAGAATAAGAAGTGTCAAGAAATCATGACCATGGGAATCTTGGAATAAGGGGATCACCATAGAAACCTTACATTTTACCATGTGTACTCATAAAATATTAGTCTAACACAACATAGTATATGTAATATGACTTTAGGATGCAAATTTATAACAAAAGGCTTTTATCTTTAAACTCTTATCTAACATAAATCTGTGTAATCAGTATAAATAATTAGAAATGTCATGGAGTTTGGAATCCATCATAGAGAGAGGCTCCTTATAACTTGAGGTGTCTAGAAACAGAGCTATGTAGAATTAAGTTCTTGAATAATTATTTTATTTTAATATAATTTTAAAAATATTTTTTTAAAAAGGAAATCTATCATTATGTAATGCCCAGAATTATGAGAAAAGTTAAAGATAAGTGATAAGTCTTCATTATCATGAGTTAATAATTAGTAAATAATATAGTTTTAGCCTTAACTCATGATAAATAGACTTATATTTGTGTTAAAGAATGATTTTTGGTTTTCAATTGATTAACGTGAATTTTTCGGTAATTATGTGATTTTATACGATTTTTACAGTCTTACCTTTGAGATAAATGAAGAACAAGAAATAAAAATAAAAATATTGCAAAATGGGGGGACCCGCCGGCCAGCCGGGCTTGCAAGTGGGTCGAAAGCGTAGTCGGGGAGTAGCTGCGAGTAGGGGCTCGAGCGGCTTAGCTTGGACCGATAGGGACACGTGTGCACCATTCCCCTTCCACGTCACTAGTGGCCAGCCGGTTGTGGGGCAAGGAGTGGTCGTACACGTGAGAGAGGGGACTTTGCTTACAAAGTTAACATTACTATATATTCGCTGGAAAAATCGGCGCACAACTGATGTGGGACTAAACTTGCATCACACCTTCTTCACAGGCAGGCGACCAGCGCGGGTTCGAATCCTTCTAGAGTCAAAATTCATATATTTTTATTTGATTATTGCAACTTTCTTGTAGATCGCCGATGAAGGATTAAGCAAGGAAAAATCGCTGGATCAATGGCAAAAATCTCGTCAACGTGATTCACGGAGCATTGCTACTAAAATTGTTGAACAATTCGCAATAAAAGGATCACGAATCCATCGAGTAAATCATCTCCGATTGATCGTCGATCAAGCCATCATCAGGAAGAGGATGATTCGCTGAGAGAGTAGTCACCACCTCCTAAGAGCGTACCAGATGTGATGAAGAGCCTCCTCTTGCAGCGTGGACCTGAAGATGAAGCTCCCTAACACGCGCCCCACCTTCATCCAGCTCCTCTCTGTCGGGTGACAGTCACCGGAGAGCCGTAAAGTCGTCATTTTTCCCCTCTGCCAGGTGACAGCCGCCAAAGACGATTTGACGACCCACTTCATTGATCACTAGACTTTGCGAGAAGATCTAGAGATTGCCCACGTCGTCTTTGTCTAAGGAGAGCCTTTGAGGCCATGGACACTACACGACGATCCTCCCAAATGCTCAGGATTCTAGTGCATTGCCGACGCATCGCTGTCACGACACCAGAACTCTATTTTCCTACTTTCAATTTAATTTACGCTTCATTTAGTGATATTTTGTGTGATTTTAATTTACCAAACTATACTTCGTTCAATTACGATTCTTTCGACTTTTACAGATCTTAATTTGATTAATTAAGTCGTTTGTAATCGCTTATGTAAGAATCGCCGAACAGAACTCTATTTCTGCCTGATTTGCATTCGTCGAGTGCTGACGTCATCCTGACGTCCGCACCCTTATTTCCTTTTTTTTCGTAAATTTTAAATATATTTTCTTTTTATTTCCTAGTATAAAATTTGTAAGAAAATCATATTCATTGGGAAAAATTCTGAATAATTACCAGATATTATATTACATCCTTGTGATTGACTTGGAAAATTACCGCTATTTTTGGAATTTTTATTGAATTATAATTGATATATTTATACTTCTAAATATCTGAAAATTCGTATTTTCTAGTTTTATAAATTTTATATTTGTGTGATTTAATATACAATGACTGAGTCATGTCAATGAGTTCATAATCCACAGAATTTTGCTGTGAAAAGCAAAATACAAAAAGACAGCACAAAACCTTACTAGGCTTAAGTAAAGCACATGAAGATTGACACAAACTTGGTTGGCATTTCAGGGTTTTTTTTTTCCTTTTTCTTTTTGATTTCTGATTTCTATCTTAGCTGTTTTGGAATATGTTTTGATTTTCTTCAGAGTTTATTTTACTTTTGGGAATGACCAACATTTTCAAGGGTACACCACCTTTTTTTACTCCTTCATAAAGGTCCCCCATTGTAATTGAAAGACAGTCAATTCAACAATCTTGAGCTTCTCTCATGTAAGGTTTCATTTTTTATTTACTTGTGGATTCAATCATTCCCTTGTGGATTTAAGGTTACTTTTTGACGTGACTCAGTCGTTGTATGTTAAATCACGCAAATTTAAAATTTATAAAACTAGAAAATACGAATTTTCAGATATTTAGAAGTATTTCAAAATAAATAGATCAATTATAATTCAATAAAAATCTCAAAAATAGTGGTAATTTTCCAGGTCGATCACAGGGATGTAATATAATATCTGGTAATTATTTAGAATTTTTCTCTATGAGTACGATTTTCTTACGAATTTTATACTATGAAATAAAAAGGAAATATATTTAAAATTCACAAAAAAGGAAATAAGGGTGCGGACGTCAGGATGACGTCAGCGCCCGGCGAACGCGAATCAGGCGGAAACAGAGTTCCGCCCGGCGATTCTTACGTAGGCGATTACAGACGACTCAATTAATCAAATTAAGATCTGTAAAAGCCGGAAGAATCGTAATTTAACGAAGTATAGTTTGGTAAATAAAAATCAACAAAGTATCAATAAATGAAGCGTAAATTAAATTGAAAGCAGGAAAACAGAGTTCCGGCGTCGCGACGGCGATGCGTCGGCGATGCACCGGAATCCTAAGCGTTCGGGAGGATCGTCGTGCAGTGTCCACGGCCTCGAAGGCTCTCCTTGGACAAAGAAGACGTGGGCAATCTCTAGATCTTCTCGCGAAGTCTAGAGACCAATGAAGTGGGTCGTCGAATCGTCTCCGGCGGCTGTCACCCGGCGGAGCGGAAAAACGGCGACTTTGCGGCTCTTCCGGCGGCTGTCACCCGACGGAGAGGGGCTGGATGGAGGTGAGGCGCGTGTTAGGGAGCTTCATCCTCAGGTCTGCGCAGCAAGAGGAGGCTCTTCATCGCATCTGGTACGCTCTCAGGAGGTGGCGACCGGTCTCCCGGCGGATCGTCCTCTTCCCGACGACGGCTTGTTCGTCGATCAATCGGAGATGATTTACTCGATGGATTGCGATCCTTTTATCGCGAATCGTTCAGAAATTTTAGTAGCAATGCTCTGCGAATCGCGTTGACGAGATTTTCGCCGATGATCCAGCGATTCCGGTTGCTTAATCCTTCACCGGTGATCTGCAGGAAAGTCGCGATAATCAGTTAAAAATATATGAATTTTGACTCTGGGAAGATTCGAACCCGCGGCGGTCGCCCGCCCCTGAACAAGGGATTTAGTCCCACATCGGCGGATTATTCGGGCGAATATATAGTAAAGTTAGGTTTCTAGGCAAAGTCCTCTCGCGTGTACGACCACTCCTTGCCCCACAGCCGGCTGACCACCGGTGACGTGGAAGGGGAGTGGCGCACATGTGCCCCTATCGATCCAAGCAAGTCGCTCGAGCCCCTGCTCGCGGCTACTCCCCGACTGCGCTTCCGACCCGCTTGCGGGCCCGGCTGGCCGGCGGGTTCCCCCATTTTTGCAATATTTTTATTTTTATTTCTTATTCTTCATTTATCTCATAACTAAGACTGTAAAAATCGTATAAAATCACATAATTACCCAAAAATTCACGTTAATCAACTGAAAACCACTTTTCATGCTTTAACACAAATATAAGTCTATTTATCATGAGTTAAGGCTAAAACTATATTATTTACTAATTATTAACTCATGATAATGAAGACTTATCACTTTTCTTGTGGATTAGGGTGTTGAGACTCTAGTTATGTAGATTAAGTCACAATTTTCTCTAAGACTGTGCTTTGTGGATTGAAGTTGTATCTTATTGTCTTCCCTATCAAGTAATATTTTATTCCAAGTAATATTTTTAACATCAATTGGTATCCAAGTAATATTTTTATTCCAAATTCATCTTTGAAGTTATCTATAAGTAATGTAATCCAAATGACTGAAGTTGATGCATCAAATGTATACCTTGTCTCAAGGATGAATTTTATTGATTTTCAAAGAGCATCTGAATCAAATATTTTTAAAGGAAAATGATATATTGAAGTATTCTTGTTTTGAGAAATATACTGATTTCAGGCACATTGAAAAGTCACCTCAATGAAACAACGTTAGATATTTGTTTTACATTTAGTTTTAGAAGCTCTAGGAGTAGGTTCGAATATGAAGATCGATTTCCAAATGACGATCAATCATGTTTTAATGATAATTTATTAATAGTGGAGTTTTTGAATTGGTTTTAAAGTTGAATATTTGTAAAATATATGAAGATTTTTTATGGTAAAATGTGAAATTAGAGACCTATGAATTAAAGGGGAGAGCTTTTGGAGAGTATAAGTCAAATATTTTTCCAAAATTTGGTTCAATGAATTTTGTATGTTCTATTTCAAGAAGAAGAAAATGAGGATGCAAAAGATTCTTAGGCTCACAAATAATTTCATCAAATTTGGCAGCAAAGGCATGATCTTACATTCAATGGTGGTAAGAATACTAATGTATGGATTAAATAAACAAGAACGTTTGCGACATAATAATCTTTTTAGAACGAGATGCATAGTGAATAACAAGTTATGCCACATTGTAGTCACAATTGTAAAAATTGTCTTAAGAAAGAGAAATATTTCAATACCAGAATCTTTTTAGAGTGACATTCATAATGAATAATAAGATGTGGTACTACTATTGATAATGATAGTAGTGAACATGTTGTCTCCTCTAATATGGATTCAAAATTAAGACAGAAAGTTGAATCACACCCACGTTCATATTGCCATGGATATAGAGTAAAAAAGATAATAAAGCTAAAGTTTTAAAAAGTTTTCTAATGAAATTTTCTATAAGGAAAACTTAATTTGAAGAGGTACAATGTGATGTAGTAGAAAAGGATACATGTCACATAATTTTGGGTAGACCCTAATTGTTTGATGTTGATGCATGTCCTTGGTAAATAAATTTGTATCTTTTGCAAAATGACAAGAATTTTTTATCAGAACTTATGAAGAAAATTGATTTTTGTAAAGGTTACATAGAAAAGAAGAATATGGTAAGCTTAATTGATCATAATGAGTTTTTAAGTAATTTATATAAATACTCTATTTTACTTGTGATCGTTCAAAAGTTAGATAAGACTTGTTCAAAGTTTGTTATTTGAATTTTATGATATCTGTGATGTTTGTAGTCATCTTTCATTGATACGTGACTTAGAATATAATTGATTTTGTTTTTATGATGAGCCTAGGAGAAGGTAGAATTCTCCAAGAATGTGAGAAAGAGATATCAATAAAGAGGTTAATTGGAGGAAGCATGAGTTTGTACTTTATATTTTCTCTACTGGTTCTAAAAGGGATTGAAGTTGAAAATATGTATCATAATTAGGAAATCAGGAAAATCATAATTTAGTATAAATTTTCTATTAAACCACAAGATGATATACTTGATTTGCTTTGTAGGTCAATTTTTTTCTCAAAAGTTGATTTAAAAAGTGGGTATCATTAAATTCGAATTTAGTTTCAACACAAATTTAAAACTAGTTTTAAAATAAAAGTAAGTCTTTTTTAATGGTATGTTATGCCTTTTAGACTCTCAAATATTTCAAGTACTTTTATGAGATGATAAATGTAGTTTAAAATTGTTTTTTAAAAAATTATTATTATTTATTGTGGTAATATTTAATCTAAAACATCATTAATAAAGAATATGTTAGTCATTTAAGGAAAGTATTACAAGTTCTACAATATACTACTTAACACATCAGTATAAAGAAATATAACTTCATGGTTGATAGTTGATAAGTCTTCATTATCATGAGTTAATAATTAGTAAATAGTATACTTTTAGCCTTAATTCATGATAAATTGACTTATCTTTGTGTTAAATTGTAAAAAGTGATTTTTCTTTAATTAATGTAATTTTTTAATTAATTATGTTATTTTTTACGAATTTATATGATTTTTATAATCCTAGTTTTGAAAGAAATGAAGAAAAAGAAGTTAAAATAAACATTTAGTAAAAGGGGGGACCCACCAGCCAGCCGGGCCTTCAAGTGTGTTGGAAGCGTAGTCGAAGGGAGCTACGAGCAAGGGCTTGAGCAGCTAAAATTGATGGGGGCATGTGCATCACTCCTTTTCCATATCATTAGTGGCTAGCTAGCTATGGGGTAAGGAGTGGTCGTACATGCGGGAGAAAGGGACATTACTTATAAATGTGATATTACTATATATTCACCCAAAACTTCATCACACAAATGATGTGGGACTAAACCCGCATCACACTTTCTCCTGAAAGGCTTCAAAAATTTTAATATCTAAACTACTCCTTAATTATAATAGAGATATACTATGATAACGTTACTTTATAAGAGCATTAGAGTACTTATTTCAATCTCTCTTATGAAGGCAGACAACTAACACAAGTTCAAATCCTCTTAGAGTCAAAACTCATATTTTTATCTGATTATCGTGACTTTCCTATAAATCATCAATGAAGGATTAAGCCACCAGAATCATTAGATCATCGCTAAAAATCTCGTCAATGTGATTCGCGGAGAATTGTTACTAAAATTGTCAAATGATTCGTGATAAAAGGATTGTAAATCCATCGAGTAAATCATCTCTAATTGATCGACGAACAAGCCATCATCAAGAAGAAGATGATCTACTTAGAGATGAGTCGTCACCTCTTGAGAGCGTATCGGATCTGATGAAGAGTCTTCTCTTATTGTACAGACCTAAGGATAAAACTCCCTCACATGCATCCCACCTCTATCTAACTCCTCTCTGTCAAGTGACAACAGTCAGAGAGCCACAAAGTTGTCATTTTTCCGCTCCACTAGGTGACAATTGTTGGAGATGATTTGACAATCTATTTTATTGATTTGTAGATTTTGCAAGGAAATCTAGAAATTACTCATGTCATCCTTATCTAAGAAAAGCTTTCAAGACTGTGGACACTACACAACGATCCTTTTGAATGCTCAAGATTATGGTGCATCGTCGATGCATCACCACTATAACACTAGAATTCTATTTTTCTATTTTTAACTTAATTTCTATTTAATTTAGTGATAATTTGTGTGATTTAAATTTACCAAACTATACTTCATTCAATTATGATTCTTTCAACTTTTATAGATCTTAATGTGATTAATTAAATCATTTATAATTACTTTTGTAAGAATCTCTAGGTGGAACTCTATTTTTTTTTATTCATATTTGTCGGGTGCTGATGTCATCCTGACTTCTGCACCCTTATTTCCTTTTTTCATAAATTTTAAATATATTTTATTTTCATTGCTTAGTATAAAATTCATAAAACATCTTATTCTTTGAAAAAAATTCTAAAAAATTAACTGATATTATCATAAATCCTTGTGATCGTCCTAAAAAATTATCATTATTTTTAAAAGTTTAATGGAATTATAATTGATATATTTGTTTAGAAATACTTATAAATATCTGAAAATTAGTTTTCTAGTTTGATAAATTTTAAGTTTGTGTTATTTATTATACAAAAATTGTCACGTCAATAGTATTGTACTTTGAGATATGTTGTGAATGCAGATAGAATTGAAATGAAAAAAGATAATTTGAGGAATCAAAGATTGACTCAGATCAACACGTGCCCTCACAGATCTAAATCATAAACTAGGGAATACAAAAGAAAGTAACTCTATAGATAAGTTGAAGTATCAATGCCTCATGTGAAATTAACTTATCTTTCCCTCACTAGATTGAACATTGCATGCTTTGTAGCTCTCTCTAGTCAATTTATATATGTTCAAAGGAAGTTCACCTCTCAACTATAGATAGTTTTCAATATCTAGAGGGATCTTCTAGTAGAAGTTCACCTCTTATGCATGACCCTACCTTCAATATTTAACAATAATTATAATATAGGTGTAGAGATTTCAATAATAGTCAGTCAAATGGTAAGTTTGATTAGATTGTGGCACAAGGAATATACAAAGTCATGTAGATGAAAAAAATCTTTGAAGATCTCTTAGTCAAATGGTAGGGTTGATTAGATTGTATTGTAATAATAAATCTATGATAAGTATCACATGCAACCCAATATAATATGATCATACCAAGTATATCAAAGACTGATTGGCTCTACATCAATGAAAAGCCTGATAGTGACATCATCTATGAGTCATATATCTCAACCCATGAATAGTTGATGTATATTCTCATCTAAAGATTTGGTGGACCAGCCTTCTAGAAGCTCACATCTAAGTTGAGATTTGGTGGACCAGCCTTCTAGAAGCTCACATCTATTTACTAACATGAGGAATGTTGGATAACAAGATATTACTTATGTATTACTTATGTTGGATAACATGAGGAATCTTTTATTTATGTATATATATATTTTTACTTTTAATAATTATCCTTTCCATTTATGGGTGAGTCAGATCTGGTTTTGGGATAAGTGAAACTAATTAATTGCATCCAACACACTAGATTTGTACTATTATAAAGATATGTATCTATTTTATAATTTGATTAATCTATTAATTTCACCTTTACATTTCTCTCTCCTCTCTCTCTAGCCACTGGTTCTCTCATCATTGGCAGCACCTTTTCAATGACCAATGACTTCAGTAATGTCAAAAATAAGATATGGGTGGAAAAATGTGAGGAAAGCCATCTGAAGAGGAGGAGATTTGGGAAGCACATGACAATGTACTTGACTGATGAACCACCATGAACACTCATAGGTCCCACATTGCTGCTCATAGATCCATATGTGTGCCCCTTCTAAAGCCTCCAAATGAAGGGCTGCCTCCATGACCTCCTCTATTACTTTCAACTCCATCTTCACACAATTGCCCCACCATCATCTTGGCTATTAAAAGTAGGAACAATTTTAGAACACTAAGGATAAGGAATGAGGACAAGGAAAATTGTTTCTCTCCTCACCTTTGAAATAGGACAAGGTGCAAGAATGATGAATAAGAGCATGATAAGTCTTCATTATCATGAGTTAATAATTAGTAAATAATATAGTTTTAACCTTAACTCATGATAAATAAACTTATACTTATGTTAAAGTGTGAAAAGTAGTTTTCAATTGATTAATGTGAATTTTTGGGTAATTATGTAATTTTACATAAATTTATATAATTTTTACAATCTTACTTTTGAGATAAATAAAGAAAAAAATAAAAAATAAAAATAAGACAAAATGAGGGGGACCTATCGGCCAGCCAGGCCCGCAAACGGGTCGAAAGCTTAGTTGGGGAGTAGTTGTGAGTAAAGGCTCAAGTAGCTTGGACCAATAGGGGCACATGTGCACCACTCCCTTTCTACATTGCCAGTGGCCAGCCAATTGTGGGGCAAGGAGTGGTCATACATGTGAGAAAAGGGACTTGCTTAGAAATGTAACATTAGTATATATTCACCCGAAAAATTGGCGCACAACCAATGTGAGACTAAACTCGTGTCACACCTTCCTCAAGAAGGGTAGGCAACTAGTGCGAGTTTGAATCCTCCCAAAGCTAAAACTCATATTTTTTTATCTAATTATCACGACTTTCCTATAAATCGTCGGTGAAGGATTAAGCAACTAGAATTGCTAAATCATCGACAAAAATCTTATCAACACGATTCGCAGAGCATTGTTACTAAAATTGCTAAATGATTTGTGATAAAAGGATCACGAATCCATCGAGTAAAGCATCTCCGATTGATTGATCTTTGAACAAGTGATCATCGAGAAGAGAATGATCTACTGAGAGACGAGTCGCCACCTCTTGAGAGTATATCAGATGAAATGAAGAGTCTCCTCTTGCTATGCAGACTTGAGGATGAAGCTCTCTAACACACACCCCACCTCTATTCAACTTCTCTTTGTCAAGTGACAGCCGCCGGAGAGCCATCAAGTTGTCATTTTTCTGCTCCGTTAGGTGATAGCCATCAGAGATGATTTAACGACCCATTTGATTAATCTCTAGACTTTGCAAGGAGATCTAAAGATTGCCCACGTCGTCTTTGTCTAAGTAGAGCCTTCGAGGCTATGAATATTGCATGACGATCCTCTCAAATACTCAAGATTCCAGTGCATCACCGATGTATCATCGTCCCAATGCTAGAACTCTATTTTCCTACTTTCAACTTACTTTACGCTTCATTTAGTAATAATTTTTGTGATTTTAATTTACAAAAATATACTTTATTCAATTACGATTCTTTCGGCTTTTACAGATCTTAATTTGATTAATTAAATTATCTATAATCACTTATGTAAGAATTACTAGGTGGAACTTTGTTTTTGCCTGATTCGCATTCGCCGGGGCTGACGTCATCTTGACGTCTGCACCCTTATTTCCCTTTTTTGTGAATTTTAAATATATTTCCTTTTCATTTCTTGGTATAAAATTCATAGAAAATTGTATTCATTGAGAAAAGTTCTAAATAATTACTAGATACTATATTACATCTTGTGATCGACTTGGAAAATTATTGCTATTTTTTAGAAGTTTTATTAAATTATAATTGATATATTTGTTCAAAAATACTTCTAAATATCTAAAAAATTATATTTTCTAGTTTTATAATTTTTAAATTTGCGTGATTTACTATACAACAATTGAGTCACATCATAGCACATCTCTAGACTTTGATTTATAGTGATTTATCTAGTCATTTTCTTTGAAGTTGGCTCAAGGTTTCCATCAATAGTTTTCTTGACAAGAAATGCTCATTTGTCAAAGCTAGAATTATGTGTTTTAATATGATTTTAAATTAATTAACAATGATTAAAAATAGATCTCTCCAGCAATGATGCCAAAAAGATGGTGTGCACTTGTTGTTATGTTTAAATACACACTATCTAATAATATTTATAACTAAGACATAATAAAATACTAGTATAGAAGTAGGTCTCAGGTAGAACACAATGTGTTTTATTAATTCATTGTCAAAACTAATTTAATTTATATAGAAAATGATTTAAATAATTTATTAATACTTAACAAAAATAATAAAATAGAAGGGTGAGGTGAGAAGAATAAAGAAAGGGAAGAAGAGAAAAGGAAGGAGGAAAAGAGAGAGAGAAGAGAGAGCTCTCATGAGAGAGAGAAGGGATGAGATCTCTCGTGAAAGGGAGAGCAAGAGAGAGGAGGAAAGAAATCTCACGTGAGATGGAGAGAGAGAAAAGTCTCACAAGAGAGGGAGAGAGAAGGAGAGAGAGGGAGATCAATCAAGAGAGAGAAAGAGAAGGAGATTGATAGAGAGAGAGGGAGAGAAAGGGAGAGATCTCACGAGAGACAGAGAGAGAAGAGAGGTCTCATGAGAGAGGGAGGGAGAGAAATAAGATGAAAATGAAGAAAGAGAAATTTGGTCAACCCATTTTCTCAGATGAACATGTGCTCGAGGATTCACACACATGACATGAGGTCAACTGTGAATGTCTCCAACTTGTTTTAACCATTGAATGCTCATTAATCAGCCTTTAATCTCGGTGATTTTGCATTTGAAAATAGAAAAATACTCATTATTCACAGAACACTGGGAACATTAATATGTTGAGATTCAACTACATTAATCAATAGAAAACAAGTTGGAAATAATCTTAACTTGATCTCAGACAAGCTTCAAAGGATTCAGAAGAATGAAGATCATTCATCAAGTTTTGAAATGTGCATGAAATGGAAATAGCTTGTCGTAAAATGTAAATAAATGACAAAAGTAGGTAAGTAAATGTTGAAAGTAGAAACTAAATTATTGCCAAAGTTTAATCTGCCTCCTAGACAACTAGAGACACTGATGTGATGGCTTGGTTTAGTCCAATCATGCCACACCATGTTAGAAGTCATAAAAGTATTGTCTAGAGGCACTACACCACTTGTTAGAGAGATCAGCCGAAAGAAGGGTCAACCATGCTGTCACCGTCATTTGAGGGAAGAAGGGAGAAGCTAACCACTCGCTGAAGGCCTTGAGTGCACTCGGGGCAAGAAGAAAGAAGATTGCCAATCGCTAGAGACATCAATCATGCAAAAGGAGGGAAGGATAGATTGCCATATTTGTGACTATTGTTAGGATTTTAAAGATAATCAATAATATCTATTTTACTAGATAATAATTGATTAATGTCTTTATATCACTAATAGTGACCTTAAGTTCCTAGTATCGTGGTGCTTCACAAGCCATTAGATCAAATGAGTTTGGTCACGTGGCACTCTGAGCAACACAAGATCAACCTGCCATGAACCTTTGCCAATAGGAACTTATGTTTTGGTACCATGGTGCCTCCATAGCCATCAGATCAACCTTTAAGGCCACATGCATGCTGAGTGGTGTTGGATTTGTGAATCGCTGATGGATCGCCTTACACATCTAGTATTATTGCAGTTTGTCAACTACAAGATCTAGCTAATCAGATGACGTAGCTCTTTGCGTACCACTGGATCACACCACACTCCAAATGACTAGCTGAAATAGATGAAAATGTTTAGTCCCACATCGAAAATATTTCAAAATAGATGCCAAATATAAACCAAAGCTACGATCTCTCAGCACAGATTCCTTCTCCTGAAATAAAATAATGCCTAGGACTATCTTGGGAGAAGGCAATAAGGTGGTCCACCCTTGCACGTGCACCTATGTAAAGGTGCTCCTTGCCCCATGACTAGTTGGCCATTGAGACATGAAAGGGGAGCAATGCACACATATGCAGAGTGAGGCTTTTGCCACTCAAGCCCCAACTCGTTGTTCCCTTGGTCTAGGTCTACCCACTCGACTACTATCCCCCCTCTGGGTTAGCTGCCGAGTGTTGGCTTGCTAGTGGGTGGAAGAATTTTTATATTTTATTCTTTTCATTTTAATAATAAAAAATTTATGCTAAGTATTTTAACTTCAAACTTTTAAAATTAACAATATATCCTATTTATTCTACAAGTTAACAAAATAAAATCAAACAATAAAACTAATTAAAACACATAAATCTAGCTTTAACACTTGTAGAATAAATATAGGATATATTGTTAATTTTAGAAGATTAAAGTTAGAATACTTAGCATAATTTTTTATTATTAAAATAAAAATAATAAAATATAAAAAATTCTTCCACCCCCTGACAAGTTTGCATTTGACAACTAACCTAGAGCGGGGACAACAGTCAAGGGGGTAGACCTAGAGTAGGGGAGCCATGAACTAGGCTTGAGTGGTGAAGGCATTGCTCTACACATGTGTGTGTAACTCTCCTTTTATGTCCGAGTGGCCAACCAGTCATGGGGCAAGGAGCACTCATACCACCTATGTGTGTGAGGGCGGACCACCTTATTACCTTCTCCCAAGATGGTCCAGGGCATTATTTTATTTTAAGAGAAGGGATCTCAATTGATAGATGTAGCTTTAGTTTATACTCAGCATATGTTATGAAATATTTTTGATGTGGGACTAAATATTTTCATCTATTTTAGTGCAGCCATTTGGAGTGTGGTGTGATCTAGTGGTACACAGAGAGTCACGTCATACGATTCACCTAATCTTGTAGTTGGCCAACCATCATAATATCAGGTGTGTAGAGCAATTCATTGATGGTTCACAAATCTGACGCCGTGTAGCATGCACATGGCCTTAAAGGCCAATCCGACAGCTATAGAGGTGCCATGGTATCAAAACTTTAGTTCCCAATTGGTAGCGGTTTGCAGTGGATTGATCCTACTTATAGAGACACCAAGAGAAGATGATCATAGACATTAGATAGGTCTCCCCTACTTATAGAGAATATAGTGGGGAAGAGGGACATTGAACATCTCCCCTACTTATAGAGAAGGGCTGGAGATAACAGCCAGCATGATTTCAGCACCTATTAACCTCTACCTCACTACACCACCTGCACTATAACTTGCTAGGGGTCATCATGCCACGATGATTGTTACATGCATATTAACCCCTATCTCACTACTACCATGCTGATGCCATGTCATAGTTGCATTGCACCACACCAACAATCAGTGAAGTTCATGGGGAGGCCCCAAGAACCTTGTCCCTCATTGATAGAGTTGATTGCTCATGTTGCATATGTCCACATGCCTCCCATTACTCCTTGGACATGCGATGCCTTGCTGTTGTGAACTCCTACACATCTAGTGCCAACTTGCATTTGTTGTGTAGTGCTAGCACACCACTATATGGATGTATGCTTATGCATCTCTCAAGTGCTGAAGTTCTACTACAAGAACCTTGGTTGGTGGAAAGAGAGGCATGATACTACATCAAAGAGAAGGCCTAAATTTTTTTGTGCATTAATACAGAATGTATTGTCTAAAAATGTTAGTTTTGCAATAGTTAACATCAGCTATAGAAAAAACAATGTGCACACACTATATAAAACTAGTGAAAAAATACAACTCTCACTCTACCTTGCTCGCTTTCTCACTCCCACACCCTTATGTATCCATTTCATAGAAAATTATGTATAGTCATAATGATGGTGAAGTGTTGGTCTTGTTGAAAGAATCTATCCTTCATGTAAGAAATGAAATATACATTACAAGCAAAAGCCATAATTTAAAGGACTGAATATGACGTGACTTAGTTGTTGTATAATATATTATATAAATTTAAATATTTATAAAACTAAAAAATACTAATTTTTTACATGTTTCAAAAGTTTAAAATATGGTGATAATTTTCTTAGTCAATCATAGAGATGTACTATAATATTTCATATTTTTTAAAAATATATTTTTTTATAATTTTTATACTAAATGATGAATATAAAATTTATTTAAAAATTCACAAAAAAAGGATGCAGACATTAAGATGACATTAGTACCCAAAAAATGTGATTTAGATGGAAATAAAGTTCTACCTGATGATTCTTACATTCGATTAAGTACAATTTAATTGATCAAATTAATATCTATAAAAACTAAAAAAATCGTAATTGAATGAAGAATAGTTTCAAAAATTAAATCACATAAAATATCACTAAATGAAGTAAAAATTAAGTTAAAAATAGGAAAGATAAAGTTTCTACTTTATGATAGTGATCACTGAAATTTTGTCTATATTTGGAAAGATCATCAAATGATGTCCATGGCCTTGAAAATTCTCTTTGGACATGAACAACCTAGACATTCACTAAATCTTTTTTCAAAGTCTAGAAAATGATGATGAAAGTTTAAACTAGTTAAAAATAATAAAATAGAGTTTCAATGTTGCAATGGCAATGTGTTAACGATGTGTCAGAATCTTAAACATTTGAGAAGATTATCATGCAATGTCTATGACCTCAAAGCTCTTCTTAGACAAGGATGATATAGGTAATTTCTAGATTTTCTTGTAAAATCTAGAGATTAATAAAGTGGGTCATTAGATTATCTCCAACGTCTATCACTAGAAAGACTAGAAAAATGATGACTTTGCGATTCTTTAGTGGCTGTCACCCAATGGAGATGAGTTAGATAAAGGTGAGGTGCATCTTAGAAAGCTTCATCCTTAGGTCCACACAAGAAGATGAGGTTCTTCATTACATCTAGTATGCTCTTAAGAGGCGGTAATTCATCGGCCAACAGATCATCCTCTTTTTGACAACAACTTGTTCATTGATCACTTTTAGTAACAATGCGCTATGATAAGTCTTCATTATCATGAGCTAATAATTAATTAATAATATACTTTTAATCTTAATTCATGATAAATAGACATATTTTTATGAAATTATGAAAAATAGTTTTTAGTTAGTTAATATAAATTTTTAGATAATTATGTGATTTTATATGAATTTATATAATTTATAGAATTTTATTTTTGAGATAAATAAATAAAATAAAATAAAACAAAAAGATAGAAAAAGGGGAGAACCCACTAGCCAATTGGGTCTACAAGCATGTCGAAAGCATAGTTGAGCTGAGTTGCAAGTAGGGGCTCAAGCAACTAAGAATGGACTGATAAAGGACACGTGTGCATTACTCTTCTTTCACATCACTAGTGGCCAATCAAGCATGGGACAAAGAGTGGTTATACACATATGAGAAAATGACTCATTATTTGCCAAATCTTGTATTACTATATATTTGTTTTAAAATTTGGCATATAACCGATGTGAGACAACTAGTAGTCACAACCTTCTCAAAATATTTTAATAATTTTTGTACCTCAAATATCCCTTATTTATTAGAAGGAGGTATCTTGATGATGTCACTTATGTGGGTATTTACATACTTATTTTACTCTCTCTCATGTAGGTGGGTGATTGACGAGAGTTCGAATCTTACCATAGTCAAAACTCATATTTTTATCTAATTAAATTATAGTTTTCCTATAGATTTCTGGTGAATTATTAAGCTATCAAAATCACTTAATTACTAGTAATTAAGCTATCAATGTAATTTATGAAATATTGTTTCTAAAATTACTAAATGATTTTAGATAAAAAAATCATGAATCCATTGAGCAAATCATCTCTGATTGATCGACGAATAAGTTGTCATCAGGAAGAGGATGATCTATCAAGAGACAAGTCATCACCTCTTAATAACGTATTAGATGTGTTGAAGAGCCTCTTTTTGCTTCATAGAGATGAGGATGAAGCTCCCTAAGATGCCCCACCTCCATTTAGCTAATCTATATCGAGTGATAGCTGCTAGAGTATCACAAAGTTGCCATTTTTCTACTCTACTAGGTGAGAACCACCGAAAATAATTCAATAATCTACTTCATTGATTTCTAGACTTTGCAAGAAGATCTAAAGATTACTCATACTTTCTTTGTCTAAGTAGAGCTTTTGAGGTTATGAAAATTACATGATAGTCCTCCTAAATACTCAAGATTATGATGCATTGTCGATGCATTGTTATTGTGATTTCACAACTTTATTTTATTATTTTTAACTAGTTTAACTTCAACCATCATTTTTTGAACTTTGAAAAAAAATGTAGCAAATGTCCAAGTCATCCATGTCTAAGGAGAGCCTTTAAGAATGTGGACATCATTTGATGATCCTCCTAAACACATAGAATTTTAACAATCGCCATTGCGAGGTTAGAACTCTACCTTTCCTACTTTCAGCTTAGTTTTCACTAAATTTTATGATATTTTATGTAATTTTTAAATTTTAATTTTTTTATTCAATTACAATTCTTTTAGCTTTTACAGATCTTAATTTGACACATTAAATCATCTATAATTACTTATAAAAATCACACATCAGAGATCCCTTCTCTCAAAATAAAATAATGCCTAGGACCATCTTGGGAGAAGGCAAAGGTGGTCCACCTCATGCACACATGTGTGTATGATGCTCCTTGCTCCATGATTAGTTGGCCACAAGATGTGGCAAGGAAGTGACGTGCACATGTGCGGAGCGAGTCCTTCGCCACTCAAGCCTAGCTTGTGGCTCCCCCATGTTTGGATCTACCCACTTGATCGCAACTCCCCTCTAGGTTAGTTATTAAGTGTTGGCTTGCTAGTGGGTGGAATATTCTTTCTATTTTATTATTTTATATTTTTAAATAATTTAAAATTTCTCTAAGTATTTTAAATTTAAACTTTTAAAATTAACAATATATCCTATATTTATTTTGTAAGTTTAAAAAATAAAATAAATAATAAAAATAATTAAAACACAAAAATCTAGCTTTAACAAGAGTCCTATTAGCATCCACAATTAAACTTGAAATAAATTCAAGAATTTTCTAAATAAATTTTAATTTTCATATGTTATCTTTAGAGGAACCTAATGTGCACATTATCTAATAAAATATTTATAACTAAGACAATAAAATATTAGTATAGAAGTAAGTCTCAAGTCAAATACAAGGAGATTGATTAATCCATTGTGAAAATTAATTTAGTTTATATACAAAATAGTTTTTATATTTTATCAACAATAACAGAAATAATAAAATAGAAGGGTGAGGTGAGAAGAATAAAGGAAGGAAAGTGAAGAAAGGAAGGAGGAAAAAAAAGAGAGAAGAGAGAGGAGAACATCTCACATGAGATAGAGAGAGAGAAAGGTCTCACAAGAGAGAGACGGAGAAAAAGGGAGAGATCTCATGAGAGATGGAGAGAGAAGAAGTGATCTCATGAGAGAAGGAGAGAGAAATAAGATGATAATAAGGAAAGAGAGAATGTGTGCTTGAGAATTCACACACATAGGTAGGGCATGGATGTCTCCATATTATTTTAGTAGTTCAACAATCATTAAGCATCCTTTAATCTCATTGATTTTGCATTTGAAAATAAAAGAATAAACACTATTTGTGGAACATCAAAAACATGAATACATCAAGATTTGATTGCAAAAATTAATAGAAAATAAGTTAGAAATGATCTTAGCTTAATCTCAGATGAGTTTCAGAGGATTCTAAAGAAGAACAAAGATCATTCATCAAGTTTTGATTTAGTTCTACTCATTTCAATCGAAACATACATGAAATAGAAACAACTTGTCGTAAAATATAAATAAGTGATAAAAATAGGTAAGTAAATATTAAAAGTAAAAAAATAAATCATTGCCCAAGTTTAGTCTGCCTCCTAGGCAATTGGAGAACCTGGCTTGGTTTCATCTAGATGTGCCACACCACATTGAAAGTCACAGAAGTATCATTTAGAAGTGCTACATCATTTGCTAGAGAGATCTGCCAAAAGAGGGGTTGACCATGTTGTCATTGTCATCTAGGGGGAGGAGAAAAGTTGACCACTCATAGGAGACCTTGAGTACAATTATGGGAGGAAGAAATGAGCTTTGTCAATCACTAGAGATGTAATTGTACAAAAGGAGGGAAGAACAGATTGTCATATTCGTGATTACCATCAAGATTTTAAAGGTAATCGATAATTTATATTTTACGAGATAATAATCAATTATTATCTTTATATCCCTAAAAGTGATACGTGCGAGAGCTTAACTTCCCAATATTGTGACACTTCGAGAGTTGCTAGATCACTTGTGCTTGGTCATGTGACGAGCTAAACAACACAAGATCAACCCACCATAAACCGCTACTGATTGAGAACTTAAAGTCCTTGGTACCATGACGACTTCTTAGCCATTGTTCATCCTTTAAAGTCACATGCGTGCTGAGTAGTGTCGGATTCATGAACCATCAATAGATTGCTTTTCGCATTTGGTATCGTGGCTGCTCTCCCATTGCAAGATCTAGCTTATTTGATGACGTGACTCACTAAATATTGCTAGATCACATCGTGATCTAGATGGTCACTTGAAACACACAAAAATATTTAGTCCCATTGATAACATGCTGATTATGACACAAAGAGCTTAAATCTTATAATATACCATGTTATCATGTTAAAAATAAAAAATTATTATTTATTTGAGTATTTCAAGAATTTTAATATTTTTAAAAATGTTTCAAAAATTTTCTTTGAGTTTTACAATCATAATTGATTTTTATTAATATGAGACAATTTAAAGAATTTTTGATATATTTTTATGGCTTTAAGGAAGCTGGCATATGCTTCAATGGAGGAGATCTGATTTGTGGAGATGAGGTGACGGAATCAAGGGCTGAGGCGCTGACATGTGGCATCATCAAATGAGTAGATTGGAAGCCGTCAAGAATGTCCATAGAATCAATAGCAGATGGAGCATACTCACCAAGGGTGTAGCAGATTGCAACATTTAGGAAGATCCTAGAGCTACGACAAGACTTCCAAATCCAACAGTTCAAATAAATTTGATAGAAAATGACTTTCACTTGATCTTATTGTGGCCAAAAGCATAGAAATGCCCTCATTTAATCACAGCCCAACATGTATATTTCCACCTCTCATATAAACCCTTACGCATTTAAGCCACCATTCAAGGGTAGAAGAACTAAACTTCGAAGGTCTCGACATTTAGTCGGCTGAATGAAACCATATTAAGGTTCTGCATCAATCTTGATGTGTTCGAGTTGATTCAAGCTTTATTTTGGAGCCAAGATCATTAGAGAAGCATACTCAAAGAGGAAACAACCTAGCCTTGGCGGAATATAGAGGCCTGATGTGAGTTAGTTGTTGTATAGTAAATCACGTAAATTAAAAATTTATAAAACTAAAAAATACAATTTTTTAGATATTTAGAAGTATTTCTGAAAAATTATATCAATTATAATTCAATAAAACATTAAAAATAGTGATAATTTTCTGAGTCGATCACAAGGATATAATATAATATCTGGTAATTATTCAAAATTTTCCTCAAAGAATACTATTTTCTATAAATTTTATACTAGAAAATAAAAAGAAAATATATTTAAAAGTCACAAAAAAAAAGGGTGTGGACATCAGGATGACATCAGCATCCAGCAAACACAAATCAGGTAAAAATAGAGTTTTACTTGACGATTCTTACATAAGCGATTATAGATAATTTAATTGATGAAATTAAGATCTATAAAAACCAGAAGAATTGTAATTGAATGAAGTATATCTTGGTAAATTTAAATCACTCAAATTATCACTAAATGAAGTGAAAAGTAAGTTGAAAGTAAGAAAACAAAGTTCTAGTATCGCGGTGGAAATGCATCAGCAATGCACCAGAATCCTAAGCATTTGGGAGAATCGTCATGTAGTGTCAATGGCCTTGAAGGCTCTCCTTGAACAAGAATGACGTGGCCGATATCTAGATCTCCTTGCAAAGTCTAGAGATCAATGAAATGGGTTGTTGAATCGTCTTTGGTGGCTGTCACTTAGTAGAGCAAAAAAATAGTAACTTTATAGCTCTTCGGCAGCTGTCACTCGATAAAGAGGAGCTAGATGGAGGTGGGGCGCATGTCAAGGAGCTTCATCCTCAGGTCCGTGCAGCAAGTAGAGGCTCTTCATCGCATCCTGTACACTCCGAGGAGGTGGCGACTCGTCTCCTGGTGAATCATCCTCTTCTTAACAATGATTTATTCATCGATCAATCGAGGATGTTTTACTCAATGGATTCACGATCTTTTTATCATAAATCATTGAGTAATTTTAGTAACAATGCTCCACGAATTGTATTGATGAGATTTTCGCTGATGATCTAGCGATTCTAGTTGCTTAATCCTTGACCAACAAACTATAAGAAAGTCATGATAATTAGATAAAAAATATGAATTCTAGCTCTAAGTGGATTCGAACCCGCGCTGGTTGTGCACCCTTTTTAAAGAAGGTGTGACACAAGTTTAGTCCCACATCACTTGTCTACTGAAGTTTCTAGCGAGTATATAGTAATATTACATTTGCAATCAAGTCCCTTTCTTGTGCATGTACGACTACTCCTTGTCCCACAGTGGACTAGTCACCGATGACGTGGAAGGGGAGTGATGCACATGTGCCCCTATTAGTCCTAGCCACTCGAGCCCCTACGCGTGGCTCCTCTTTACTACGCTTCTAACCCACTTGTGGGCCTAGCTAGTCAGTAGATCCCTCCCATTTTGTTATATTTCTATTTTTATTTCTTTTTCTTCATTTATCTCAAAAGTAAGACTGTAAAAATCATATAAATTTATATAAATTACATAATTACCTAAAAATTCACATTAATCAATTAAAAATTACTTTCTACACTTTAACACAAATATAAGTCTATATATCATGATAATGAAAACTTATCAAGGCTTGAGGTAAGTTTCTCCACGTCTAATACATTTCGAGTGTGAACAACAATATAGCTTCTATAGCTTTGAACAGATAGAAATACAGTGTTAACTTCGTCTCGCGAATCATTTGTGTGTGTTTTCCCCATTTTGAATCATCTTCTACATCATTGAACTATTGTTTCCTCTTTTTCTAATGGAAAAAATTCTTCTCATTCACCATTGCCTTTCTTTTGAACTCATTTAATTTAAATAGTATCTAAGTAATGCCTAATTCTCATTCCCAATAGATTGACTTTGAACTTACCACTGTACTTACCTCTTTTAGTATATTTGTTTGGTAAATTCTTAATTATATTTCTTTTTTGATCAATTGATTTGGGGATTTTGACGACCCTCAATTTCATTTTATCACCCACATTGAAAATATTTCAACACATGAGTTGAATATAAATCAAAGCTACAACCTATAATGAGAGATCCCTTCTCTCAAAATAAAATAATGCCCAGAACCATTTGAGAGAAGGCAAAAAGGTGGTCCACCCTCACACACATGTGTATGATGCTTGCTCCATGACGAGTTGGCCACCATGATATGGTAGGGGAGTGATGAACATGTGTGTAGAGTAAGTCCTTCACCACTTGAGCCCAACTCATGGCTCACCTAATCTAGCTCTACCCACTCGACTACAGCACTCATTTTGGTTCAAGTGGTGAAGGACTTACTCTACACACATGTTCATCACTCCCCTACCATATCATGGTGGCCAACTCATGGCTCACCTAATCTAGCTCTACCCACTCGACTACAGCACTCATTTTGGTTGTCTACCAAGTTTTGACTTGCTAGGGGATAGAATATTTTTTATATTTTATTGTTTCATATTTTTAAATAATCTAAAATTATGCTAAGTATTTTAACTTGAGAATTCTAAAATTAGTAATATATCTTATAATTATTTTAAAAGTTAATAGAATGAAATAAAATAATAAAGCTAATTAAAAAACAAAAAATTAGTTGTAATAGAACCTCATCATCATTCAAAAAAATTTATATGTTCTTTGACTTAGTCAATCTCCCTCAAGTAATATTGAAAATTGTTAAAATGAAACTATTTTCTCATACACTTAGGGACAAGGCTAGTTATTAGCTATCCACATTAGATAGAGAATTAACTAGTTGGAAAGACATAGCATATGTCTTTCTTTGAAAATTTTATCCCCTAGTAAAAACTGAAAATATGAGAAAATATATATAGAGTTTTGCTCAAAGGTTAGGAAAAACTTTACGTGAGATATGGAAAAAATTCAAAGATTTACTTAGAAAGTGTCCTCATCATATTATACCCAAGTGCTAGCTCAATAAAAGAATTTACGATAAATTATTAAAGCAATGTAGAAATATAGTTGATTTTATATGTGGAGGAACTTTTTTGGAGATAACCCCTAATGAGATTTAGTCTTTTTTAGAATTTAAGTGAAAGTTCTAAAAATCAAGCCTCTTTTGAGTTCTATAATAAGGATAAAAACAAATGAATTTATAAATTGCATCATCAAAATGATTATAATTTAATAAATAAGTTAATTAGATTAATCAAAGATTAAATTTTATTTATTTATTTATTGACAATATTAGAAAGTCCCCTAACCCTCAATTTAATTCAAATAGTACTTGTCCTCTGTATGGTGAAAATGATCATTCCGAATTTCAATATTATAATTTAGATCAATCATTTTAGCCTATGCAAGAACAAGTACAAGTAGCCCACAATTTTAATAAAAATAGAGTCTTTTTCTAATTCTTATAATCTTAATTAGAGGAATAATTTTTTGTGGAGAGACCTAAATAATATTCAAAATCTATAAGCATTTAGACCCAATACAAACTTTGAATTTTATTCAAAATAGAAAAACAGGTTTCAAAAAAATCAACCCTCTCAAATTGAACCTGATTTTATAGATATGATGCAAAAAATATGCCAAATAATGCAGGAAATTATGAACCAAATGATATTACACAAAAACAATTTATAGAGGCTTTTGAGAATAAGAAAGAAAAGGTATAGTCACCTAGTTGGCCAATAGAAAATTGAAGAAATTATCCAATAGTAAGATTTCAACAAGGCAAGTCTAGTTAGAAAAATTTAAGAAAAAACCCACAAATTGAATATGTTAGAATAGTAAATAAATTTAGGAGTCAAAATATTTTACTTGATCCTTACCCTAAATCATTAAAGGAAATATATGAGCCATTAAAAGTAAGTGATAATATTAAGGCTGAAAATATAATAATAGAATTTAAATAAAATCATTTCTTACTTATGGTTAATGAATGAATATAATGAGGATGATGAGGAGAAAGAGATCTTAAATTAAGAAACAACAGCTGATCATGGAAAAATTATCTAAATTTTAGTAGAAGGGAGTAAGGACATAAATGAAGAAAAATATATTTCAGGTAAGGAAAAACTAGTTGATTTGAGAGATGAACGAGATGAAATTAATAAATCTAATTAGTATTTTACAACCATGAATGTTGGTAGTGATGATGATGATGATGCATAACATATACCAAAATTAGAAGATAGTTCTTGGAAAGATGAAGAATTTTATGAGTTGAGAAATGAAAGTTAAAAAAAAAGTTGATTTGACTAATGGGGAGAAATAAAAATAATGAATTGAAATATAGAGTTAATTTTGAAGAATTATATAAGGAAAATAAAATAGAGTAGGGAAGATTATGAAGATACAAGAATATATTAAGAAATAGGTGAGTGGAAGAATTAGAGATATCATTTTAGATAAAATATTATTAGATTAGATAAGAGCTAATTTAAAAATTATATGGTTGTATCACATTTTATGGTGTATTAACAGAAAGTATTTACTATTGAATCAGACTATTACAAAATTAAGTAAAAATGAGGAAACGTTCTTTTCAAAATGAAAATATTATTTCTGAGAAAATTTTGTTAATTTCTATTTTTTTTTTGGTTGAAAGTATCTCAAGATATATATATGAAGTATATGAATTTATGTTAAATCTAAAAAATAATATCATGAAATTTACCTTAGGATAGAAATACATTTTGTGGCCATAGATCATATCATATAATCTAAGAACTATCTAGCTAAATATATTAAATTTAGCATTGTATAGGAGGTAACACATTTTTTTTTTTTTGTCTTTGTATGTTCTATTTTTCTTAAAACTTTATGGTATTTGTTTTTGTATTTTTTTTTCTTTCAAAAAAAAGTGTAGGAATGTAAGATGAAGTGAAAAATAAAAAACAAGGTTAATGTAATGGTTTTTTCTGAACTTTATCATTTATGACAACATTTTTAGTGCTTAACTTTACATATATGCATGCTTTACATAAAAATTATATTTACTATATATTATGTTCTGTTTTTGGTGTTATTGAGAACAATGTCATTTTTAAGTTAGAGGGTGAAATATTAAGTCTTTATTTACGATGTAGGAAGATTAAGAACATGTGTTTGTGTTTATTTTCATGCTAACCTATAAAAAACCTAAAAAATAAATTCAAGCAATTAAGAAAATTTGTTTTTTGATTTGCTACTAAGAACAACAACAAAAAATAATCTACAAATTGACAAAAAAAGTAGAGAAAACAGTTCAAAATTTGAAATTCTAGAGACCTTTTTCTCGTATTTCAATCCTATAGATGTATATTACCGAAATTCAAAATTACAACTATAAATAAGATAGTTCTGATTTATTTTTGAGAAATTTGTTTTTGTTGAAAATAGAATTAAAAGTAGAAAGTAGAATTGTCAAAATTATCAGATTTACAAATTTCTAATATCATATTGCATGCATAGAAAAATAAATTAATTAGATTATTTGATGCTAAAAGATATTACAATGATTATTATTGAGTTAGAAGAATAATTTAGTAACATGAAAAATTGGAATACTCTTTGGACAGATGATAGATAACATAGATTTGATTTTATTGATTTTCGCTTCATGATCTTGATGGATAGTATATACTTGATGTGAAAATTTGATTGATGGTTTTAAAATCCTAATCTATAGGACTTCTTAGGAGAAATCACTTATTTTGGAATTTAGAAAAAAAAAATAATGTGAAAAATCTGAAAATGAAAGAGTACACATGGAGGGTGTGAGACATCATTATTATTATTGAAATTTATCTATAGAAAAAGCTACTTACTCACTATAGAAAAAAAAAGAAGAAATATAGCGTAAATTTTAAAAATTAAGCCACGAAAAAAGAAATGAATTATCAATATTATTCTTAGATGAATATTGATAATTGAAACATCTTCTGAATTATATCTATGAGTGAAGAAGTGATAAAGATGTGAATAAAAGAAGTGAAGTCTCGATTGTTATTCCAAGAAGTGTTTAAACATTTAAGTGCTTAACATCATTCTTAAATACTTGATATGAGTTCAAAGTGTTTAGAGGTGAAATATTTCTAATTATATTTTTATATATTATTTTTTTTAATTTTAATTATTTTTCATAATTTCATTACTAAGGGACTAGTAATGATTTAAGTTGAGGGGTGTGATAAGTTTTCATTATCCTAAGTTAATAATTAATAAGTAATATAGTTTTAACCTTAGCTCATGATAAATATACTTATATTTATGTTCAAATGTGAAAAGCAGTTTTTAGTTAGTTAATGTGAATTTTTGGCTAATTATGTGATTTTAAGTGAATTTATATAATTTTTAGGATCTTATTTTAAGATAAATAACGAAAAATAAAATAAAATAAAAAGATAAAAAGAGGAGAACTTGTTGGCCAGCCAAGCCCCACAAGTGGGTTGAAAGCACATTTGGGTGAAGTCACAAACAAGGGCTTGAGCTATTACGGACAAACTGATAAGGGAAATGTGTGTCACTCTTCTTCCATGTCACTAGTGGCTAGTCAAGCATGGGACAAGGAATTGTCATACACATACGAGAAAGAGACTATTACTTATCAAATATCATATTGTTATATATTCGTCGCAAAATTCGGCTTATAATTGATATGAGACTAAATCGATGGTCACAACTTTTCTAGAATGTTTTGATAATTTTTATACCTCAAATATCCCTTGTTTCTTAAAAGGAGGTACCCTAATGAAGTCATATTATAAGGGTATTTGCATACTTATTTCACTTTTATTCATGCAACTAGGTGACTGATGAGGGTTCAAATCTTATGAGAGTCAAAAACTTATATTTTAATCTAATTAAATCATGATTTTCCTACAAATTTTTTGTGAATGATTAAGCTGCTAGAATTACTCAATTATCAATGAAAATCTCATCAACGTGATTCACAGAGCATCATTATTAAAATTCTTGAATGTTTATGAATAAAAGAATTATGAATCAATTGAGTAAATCATCTTTGATTGATTGATGAATAAGCTATTATCGTGTAGAGGATGATTCATCAAAAGATGAGTTGCCACCTCCTCAAAACATACTAGATGTAATGAAGAGTTTTCTTTTACTATGTAGACCTAAGGATAAAACTCCCTAAGATGTGGCCCACCTCTAACTAGCTCATCTTCATTGGGTGATAGTTACTAGAGAGCCAAAATATCATCATTTTTCTATTCTACCAGGTGACAGCTGCCGAAGACAATTTGACGACCTACTTCATTAATTTTTAGATTTTACAAAGAGATCTAAAGATTATCTACATCGTTCTTGTCTAAGGAGAGCCTTTGATGCCATTGATATTCTACGACAATCTTTTTGAATGTTCAGAATTTTGATACATCACTGCTACAACATTAGAGCTTTGTTATACTATTTTTTTTCTTAATTTAGAGATACTTTTTATGACTTCAAAATTCAAAAATCTTCTTCATTCAATTACAATTCTTTTGACTTTTACAGATCTTAATTTGACCTATTCAATCATTTATAATCACTTACATAAGAATCATTAGGGTGCTAACATCACCCTTATGTAAAAATAATTTGGCTCATTTAAGATGCCAACATCATCCTTACGTCTGCACCCTTATTTCTCTTTTGGTAAATTTTTAAATATATTTTATATTCATCATTTACTTTAAAAAATTATATTCTTTTAAAACAATTATAAAATATTACCCAATATTATCTTACATCCGTATAATCGATTGGAAATTACGCACTATTTTTTGAAGCTTATATCAAATTATGATTAATTTATTTATTCTAAAATATTTTTAAACTCTAAAAATTATTATTTTCTAGTTTTATAAATTTAAAATTTAGGTGATTCATTATATAATGACTAAGTCATGCTAGGGATTATAATCTGAGAAAAGGGTCTCTAAAATTTCAAATTTTGAATAATTTTTTTTACTTTTTTGACAATCAATAAATTATTTTCTATTATTCTTGATAGAAAATCAGAAAATGGATGCTATAATTTTTTTGATTTGTTTTTTGAATTTGTGAGCATGAAAGGAAATGCAAACAAATGTTCTTAATTATTGTACAACATAAATTATGACTTAATACTTCAACCTCGAACTTAAAAATTACAATGTTCTCAATGGCATAGAAAAATTAAAACAAAGTATGTAAGAAATATAAATTTCAGGTGAAGCATGCATATATGTAGAATGAAGCACTAAAAATGTTGTTGCAAAGAATGAAGTTCATAAAGAAATCACCACAACCTCATTTTTTAATTTATACTTATATGCTTTTATTTGAAAAAAAGTAAGCATAAGGCATATTAATCTTACTCTTTTTTCTATAATAATATATTTTTTTTTTCTGCAAGGCATTCATGTTCGATATAGTGTTTAAGCCACTACCTATTTACCTTAAAGTAATGATTACTTTTAGGATCTTCGATCATCACAACCCCATGATCATGTCTCTTCCAGCACATAAGGCCCTATCTATTTTGACTTTAGTTTTCTTAGTAATAACTTCAACCTAAAATCATATAATCACACTTTTTGTGTAACATCAATATTTTTTACTCTATTGTATTTATCATGAAAGGTTTTAGTTTTTTCTTTATATATTCTATAATTTTCATAAAATTTATTTCTTAAATCTTTTAATTCATGTAACTAAAAAATTCTATGCTCACCAACTGATTTTTCATCCATACTTAAATTTTTTCTAGCCCATAATGCTTTATGCTTTATTTCTATAGAAAGATGGCATGATTTTTCAAAAATAAGATGAAATGAGGACATACCTATGAGATTTTTCTAAGTTGTTCTAGAAGCCCATGATACATCTTGTAATTTCGTGGGTCAGTCCTTCTTATCTAGTCGAACTATTTTTTTCAAAATTCTCTGAATTTTTCTAGTTGTTACTTCAACTTGCCCATTTGTTTGGAGATGATATAGGGTAACTATTTTATGGTGTACTCCATTCTTTTTCAATAGTTTTCTAAAATATTTATTTGTTAAATGTGTTTCTCCATCATTAATAATCACTCTAGGACATCCAAATCTTGAAAAAATATTTTTCTACACAAATTTATTATAATTTTATGATCATTAGTCTAGTAAGAATAACTTCTAGTCACTTAGATAGATAATCAACAATAAGCAAAATATATTCATATTTTACGGATGGTAGGAAAGGACCCATGAAGTTTATACCCTATACATCAAAAATTTCAACTACTAACATGTTACTTTTGGGCATTTCATCTACTTTATTCATGTTACCTATAGATTGACATGAAATACATGTTCTACTTGATTCTATAGAATCTCTAATTATTTTAGGTCAATAAAAACTACGTTGACAATTTTTTGTCAAAAATTTTGTAGCTATTTTTTATCTAAAAAATGTCCTCCACAATTAGATGAATGGCACATGTTAAGAATGCTATGATATTCTTGTTTGGGAACACATCTCCTTAAATATTAATCATTGTTCAAGTAATATAAAATTGGATCATATCAAAAATAATATCTAATCCTACAAAAGAAATAATTTTTTCTGTTCTTATCCCACTATTCTAGACTTTTTTTAGAAATCAGAAAATTAACAATGTGTATACTAACGTGATGGTTGATGTTGAGCTATCATCAATTGTTTATCAAGAAATGCATCTTGTAAAGTGTTGCATTTATTTCTATATCACTTAATTTAGAAACCTTTTGAAACCCTTTTTATCTTTTTATTTTGATGTCAAATTCATGCAACAATAAAATCCATCTTAATAAATATGGCTTTGCATCTTTCTTATTTAAAAAATATTTTAATACTATATGATCAATATAAATAATACTTTTAGCTCCTAAAATATATGACCTAAATGTTTTAAAGAAAATACTGTAACTAATATTTTTTTTCATTTGTGGTATAATTTAATTGAGCATCGAATATAATTTTGCTAGCATATGAAATTACTCTAGTTTTATATTCTTTTCTTTGTTCTAGCATGGCTCCCACTACATAATTCAAAGTACTACACATTATTTCAAATGAAAAAGACGAATTAGGACCCTATAAAATGGGTGCTTCAATAAGTAATGTTTTAATTTTAGAAAAATACTCAAAATATTTCTCATCAAAATTAAAAGATACATCTTTAAATAATAACATAGTAAGAGGTTTATAAATTTTTGAAAAATCTTAAATAAATTTTCTATAATAACCTGTATGAGTAAGAAAGATCTAATCTGTTTTACAGAATTTGGAGGTTGTATTTTAGATATAATATCAATTTTTACTCTATTCACCTCTAAACCTCTTTCACTCACAATATGACCTAACACAACTCCCTCTCTAATCATAAAATGTGATTTCTTCCCACTCGAAATTAATTTTTTCTTTATACATTTCTCAAGTACATGTTGTAAATGATTTAAGCATTTATGAAATAATTCACCAAAAACAAAAAAATTATCTATAAAATTTTTCATACATGTTCTAGTCATATCAAAAAAAATAAACAGCATACATCTTTATAATGTGACTAGAGCATTACACAACCCAAAAGGCATGTGCTTAAAAGAAAAAATATCAAATGGACAAGTGAAAGTCATTTTTTCTTGATCTAAAGGATTTATATAAATTTGATTATAACCAAAATATTCATCTAGAAAATGAAAAAAGTTTTTGGTGCCAAACTTTTAAGAATTTGACCAATAAATGATAGGAAAAATGATCTTTTTTAGTAACTAAATTTAATTTTCTATAATCAAGGCAAACCCTCCAACTAGTACTTAATCTCGTTTGTATTTCGTCCTCATTTTCATTTTTTAAAATCGTGATCCCTAATTGTTTTGACAACATTTTTGTAGGATTAACCCATTTTCTATTTGAAATAGGATAAATAATATCAGTAGCCAGCCACTTTAATTTTTTTTTAATTTTCATCATGTTAGGATTTAATCTTTCTTTTGATTCTTTGTTAGTTCTAGCCCCTTCTTTTGGATATATACTATTTATGCATACACTCATAATATTGATCATTCATTTTTCAGCTAATAGTGTTCTTATTTTCTAAAAGTGCATCTAACAATTTTTCTTCCTATTCATCACTGAAATCACTCACAATAATAATAATAAATAAATTATTTTGCTCCTAAACTACATATTTTAAGCTAGAAAGAAGAGGTTTCAACTCTAAGTTTCAATGATCTTCCTCTTTCTTCTCTCTCAAATTTATAATTCTTCCAGCACATTGTCATCAATAACATTTGGATCATCAAAACCATCTAAAAGATCTATAGTATGACAATCATATACTTGAGATTTCTTAAGATCATTTGATATCTCAAAAATTTTAATTTTTATTGATTGTTTTCCACATAAAACTTTTATAATACCTATGGGAAAATCAATATTCATCTTTGTTGTATGCAAAAATGGTCACCCTAAGATGATTAAGACATCATAAAAATATTCATTAAAATATATTTCAAACACTATTAAATTAGCTGAAAATTTAGACCCTTTAATTTTCATGATCATATTTTTAAAAATATCTTTAGGACGTTTTGTAGATTTTTCAGCAAGTTGTAAAGTAATAGTAGAAGGTTTAAGATCAGAAATGTTAAATTTATCACAAATACTTGTAGGTATTAAATGAATATTAGTATTGGTGTCAAGTAATGCATTTTAAAAAATAAATCTACCAATATCACATGAAATTAAAGGAGCACTAGTATTTCTCAATTTGTATAGTAATTGATTTATTCTAGGTGCCTTTTTTGGTATATACATTTCTTTCAAAACTCTAGTATATTCAGAAATATATTCAATGACATGTTGTCCAAGCATGTAGGATGGTGTTGGACAAGTGCCAAACAAGCACCCAAATGCACATGATAGGAGGTGTGATAGGTGTGCTGGGGTACACAAATTGGACATTAGGTAGGCATGCAAGGCGGTACTATAGGAGATTGCGTCAAGAGAAGATAGGTGACTCGAGAGAGGAGGCAAAGTGACAGTAGTAAAGAAACCCTAGGGTTCTAATACCATGTTGACAAGAGGAAGAGAAAATCCTAGATTTGATGATTGAAAAAGAGGATTACATGAAGTTATATAGAAAAAGAGAAGAAAGAGAGAGAAGGAGAGGTAGAGATTGTGGAAGAAGAATAAAGATGTGGAGAGAATAAGTCCAAAATGGGCCTAGTGGGCCTAGTGTTATTCTAATATCTTTTTTTGTCTAGGCTCTAGTGCTTTAGGAAATGGAATGATTGTCTTTTCTTTCGAAATTTCCTTAGTAGCCTCTATTAAATATTCTTCTACTCCTATTTGATTTTATTTTGGATTGTCCATGTTTTACTTTTCTTCTAATGGTTGAGGATAAGAATCAAGTAAAATCTTCTCACTTCATAATGCATTCACTATCTTAATATTTTTATTTTATAGAGTTTTTTCCTAATTCATGTTACTAGACTCTTACTGAAATTCTATTATTAGGTGGTTCTTTGGATTTTCTATAGGCTGACTAGGTAAGCTATCCTTCTTCTCTCTTATTCTTAAGTGCCTCATAAATTATTTATGCTATAACATTATTTGATTCATAGTTTTTTACATCATTTGGCTCATTTATTGCATCATTTCCATAGCATTAGGTTGGGTTTAAGAGGACTGATTGTTTTGAAATCTATTTTTTTAGTTAGAACAAAATTGAGAATTTAAATTAGATCTAAGTAGTTCTGAATTTTGAATATTATTTGGATCTCTCTACAAAAAATTATTCATCCAATTATGATTATAAGAATTAGAAAAAGGCTCCCTATTTCTATTAAAATTTTTGGCTACTTACACTTTTTTTTACATAGGTTGAAATGATTGATCTAAATTATAGTGTTGACATTCGGAATAATCATTTTCATCATACATAGAACATACTATTTGAATTAAATTGAGGGTTAGGAGGCTTTCTAATATTGTTATTAAGTAAATCAAGTTTTTTTAATCTTTAATTCATGTGATTAACCTCATTTCTTAAATCAGAATTATCTTGATAATGTAATTCATAAATTCTATAATTCTTATCTCTTCTATCACAACTCAAAAAAAGTTTGATGTCTAAAATTTTCACTTAAATTCTCATAAAGGCTATAAATTTTCAAGGATTTTCTTTATAAAAGCTCCTCCACATATAGAATCAATCATATTTCTATATTATTATAATAATTCATCATAAAAAATTCTATTGAGCTACCACTTAGGTATAGTATGATGATGACACTTTCTAAATAAATCTTTAAAATTTTCTCATGTCTTATGTAAAATTTCTCTTGGCCTTTGATTGAAAGTCCATATAAGTTCTCTCATGTTTCAAGTTTTTTCTAAGAGATAGAATTTCTGAACAAAGACCTATTATGTGTTTTTCCAACTAGTTAATTCTATATTTAATGTGGATAGCCAATAACTAGTCTTTTGTCCCTAAGTGTATAAGAAGTAAAGATATGCAATGTAAAACTCTAGTTAAAGATGTATGGTATATATAAAGTAATCAAAAAATACCATGTTAGGCATGTATCAAGATGATTCTTGATACATTAGCCTCAATTTGTGAGTGTGGATTGATCGCTCTGAAATGTCTTAATTAAGGAGTGTCAAAAATAAAATTAATAATGTTTGGATATCTTCCTAATGATACTAATAAGTATAATTTAAGGAGTATTTGAGTTGAACCACAAGGAGTTGTCTAAACTAAGGTAAGATTTAACTTGTAATCAAGATTAAATTTTTGATGAAGAATGAGATGAGGAGATAGAAGAAAGTTGACTTAGGCAAACTAAAGGGAGAATAGATGAATTTTTTTTGATGATTTTTCAGTCACCAAGAGAAGAAAATATAGCTGAGAAACAAATGGTGAAATTTGGGATGATTATGAATTTCTTAACCTTAATGTCTGTAAATAAAAGCTCTAATCTTCTTAGATCTTATATCACCTAGAAGATCAATAGAAAGACTAAAGTAGATTAATCTACTCCTAAATTACTTCCTAGCTTCTCCTTATCTCTCTCTACTTCCAATGAATGCTCAACTTTGATGAATCAAAGGAGCAAAATAACATAGAAGGAGAAGGATCTAAAGTATCCTAATTCTACCCTACCTTGTACACTCTTAGAAATGTGATCAACCTTGATAAATCAAGAGATCCACATACATCAAGAGAAGCAAGAGAAGGGTACAAGGGTTGGATTCTATCCTATGATCAACCTAGTGTCACTCTAGAGATCAAAGAATCGAATCCCTACTTACTTTTCAACTGGAACAACTCTTTCTCACCAAGAGGGTCTCAAGAAGAAGAGAAGACAATAAGAAAATAAAACTCATTCATTATAAATAAAATGTAATACATGAAAGATGCCTTCTATATGTCGTTTAGAGTGCTCTAGCAGATCCCTCCTTAGAGTTCCTAGATTGGCTCAAGGAGTGTTCTTGGAGATCTCCTCTTCTCCCTCTTAGGCACCCCTCTTCTATGAACGGAATGCCTTCTCTCTCCTCTAGATGGCTCTTTATTCTCCCCTTGGTCGTGCCCATTCTAAGCCCTTGGATCATGGTGGAGAGTGCACAGCCCTTGGATTAGATTTCTCTCTGCAAGGGCAGCCTAAGGGAGGTGGGCGGCTGCTATGATGTCTGCCCACCTTCCCTCACGCTAGGACTTATCTCAGCCCTTGGATTGGGCTGATTGAGGGCCTGAGATAGTCCCAAGGGTTGTTTAATGAGGGAGAGGGGCGTGGCTGATCAGATGGTGCCACATACCCCTCCCTCTAATTAAGGAAGAAATGAACCGCCCACCTTAAGTGGACAGTTTCCTTAATCTGAGGGGAGAGAAAACGCCTCCTTCTTGTTGGGCCTCCTCCTTAATTAATGTGGGCTGTCCAGCTGGCCCATGGGCCTAATATGACCTGAAACATAATATTAAAGTAAAGCCCATTACCTCTTAAACAAATAAATAAATTAGGCATAAGGGAGAAATCAACTTGGTAAATCTAAACTCACTTATACATGAGCTAACTTAGGGGTTAAGAGATGCATAATGAATCATAAAAATTATATGGATAATTTTTTATAATGTAAATAATCATGAGTCAAAACACTGATATTAATTCGGATTTAATAGAAAATTCCAGAAAAATAGAAAAACCTTTAGAATATTCACTTAAACTTGAAAGAAATCTTATAATACTCAAAAAATCCGAAAAATCTCTTAAATTCAGGAAAATTACTTTGATCATATTAAGTAATTATTAAATATTTAATTCATATTTAGACATCAAATGACATTTTATTTATAATTATTATTCAAGTAATCATATAAATAAATAAATACACATGCTATAGAAAACATGGAAAATTCACGAAGTTAAGCATGTATTTAGAAAATTTATTATAAATTATGCTTCACTTATTTTATGCATAGTTAAATTTAATTTTGCATAAAATTAAGCATTAATCGTCCAAATTATGTCATACTTATCATGCAGAATTGGTATGTTATCATGGATGTATGAGGTTGCTCCGAATCACATAAATCTAGTGTAGTTGTTCTTAACATTCGTTTCCTTTGTTTCTCATGTGCATTTTGCATCAGATTTCTGCAGTGCAACAAGGGAGGATGAGGAGGGTCCAATCCCCAACATCCCTTGATAGCAGCTAATGTGGTGGATTTGTGTCTGGTGGATTTAGCAGCAGCTAATGCAATGCAACAAGGGAAGATGATTGTTTATACATCCCAGCCTTTTGTCACTGTGCATCATTAATATGCACATGGGTACCATTGAATGAGTACACAACAACAAGAGTTAAATTAATCGCAAACTGAACCCGTAAACAGACACGTACAAGCAACATACATCACATAGAAACCAAGTTTATTACTAGTACACAACTAGATAGTCGACGAAATTCGGCTTCAAGTTAATCCTCATGCTTTAAGCTGGATACTGTTCTCTTCTCTTAATGGCAGAACGTAATAACCATTCATTAAGGATGCTCTCCGGGGCTAGTTTAGCGAAATAACACTGTATAGAGTGTCTCCAGTAAGGGAGAACCGTCGTTCCAAATCCGATGGCACGTACAGCTGGGAGGGCATACTCCTCTGGCGCTGAATTAAAGAAGGAACGTCTTTTATCTGGTACCATTTTGGTGACTATGTAAGATGGAACCTGAAAGTCGACGAAACTTATACCATACTCAGTGTGAAAAAAACATGCTTTATACCACAACAGAGTCTTTTTCAGGAGAGGGATGCAAGGTTTTCATTAAAATTTCCTCAAATCTAATCACATGCAATAGAGTATAACGTAATTTTTTTTTTAAAATCCAAATAATTCTAAATAGTCTTATGTTCAATTTTCTTATACATGCATATATGTGCGGGCGTATATATGTTGCAGACTGAACGATGAATGATGTTTTAATAACATGATTAAAAACTCTAGATTACCTGGCACTGGACATCGATCCCTTTTTCTTTGTATTCATGGTGAAGACTTCTTGATAGTTGATCAACGTAAATGATGGACAATAAGGAACATTAATTTTCTTAAAATTAGACACTCAACGCAAAGTTTCAAGCAAAATACTTATATCGTACATCGTGTAATGGAAAATAAATCTTTTAGTAAACTTCGGACGAAGAACAAGATTCGAATTCCTTGTAGCAGTGAAACGGTAAGGAATGAGTTGAGAATAGACTCACGCTTTGGTACCGGCATAAACAGTAAACATGGGGTAAGACGGAGCGATTACAGATGACCCAGAACCGACGTTTACGATGGCTCCCTTCTTTTTCTTCAGCATCCGCAGGAGCACTACCCTGGTAATCTCCGTTAACGCGTCCATGTTGACCTTCACCAGCTCCGTATACATCTCCTCGTCCACCTCATGCAGGCACTTCGGGACAGCGTACGACGCTGCTGCGTTGTTCACAAGAATTCCCACGTCGAGACGCTCGATTGCCTTTTCTAGTCGCTGGATCCCGTCTGGGATATCGTTCGAGAGGTCGAAGACGATGGATACCAGCTCAGCAGTCGGCACTTCCGCCCTAAGTTCTCCGGTGACCTGCTTCAGCTTTTCTGGATTCCGACCAACAAGGATCAGATTAAGACCTCGTCTGACCAGCTCGAAGGCCATGGGCTTTCCAATGCCGTCGGTCGGCCCAGTTACAATCGCCCATCGGCCGTAATCAAGAAGGTTTTTTGGTTGTCGGAGGAAGAAGATGTAGATCCACTTTAGGAAGGAGAAAGAAAGCCTTGAGAAATGTAAGAATCCAAGTGATAGCAGAAGCTAAATCCATGTAGGTTGATGACGGAGAGTCTCTAAAAGGGAAAATTCCATGACTTCTCTACCGGGGAGAGCTAAACTGAGCCTAAGTTCTAGTTTGTAGGTCGCGATCCCAAGGATGAAAACTATCTTTCGGAAGGGTCCGATCTTTGAATATGGATTTAGTGGGCAGATAGAGGTCCTTTCAATGTTTTAATGACTCGTGTGTGGAGGGAGACAAAGGGACCTAGAAAATTAATGAACCACACCGATCACAGTAGAAACGCTTTCATCTGTGTTTATATAAATAGCTGTCTATTATAATAAGTTTTTATTTATTTATCCAGATGACTTCTTCCCTGTACGAAGTGTGTAAAAATGGTATTTGGAACAGATAGAGAGGAATCTGCATCTTATGGACTACTTGACCTCCTCTAAGCGATGGTTGTAAAAGAGAGGGAGAAGACTCGATAACCGAGAAGAAAACAATTTTTCTATAGGGGATCTGATTTTCTATTAGTTCATCTCGATTATAATCGATGGTCTTTCATGATGGAGGCATTTCATCCGTGCACGCGATTCCAATTACCGAGATTTCAAGTAAAGACGATTTCTTCAGTTGAGTAAGCAAACTACATAGAATGCAGCAGTACTCTGAAATATTGTGACAGAGGTATGAACAAGCTCTCATTCTTTTCCTGGTAGATTACTACACAGAGAATGGTCCCCGTCGAGCAAGATCTCTGTGACTTATTGAATCTACTAGCTTGTTGTTTGGACGTCTATTTTCATACCAGTGTATTAGATTGCAACTCTCAGGACTCAGAAAATCGTACATGGCACTGGTTCTCGATCTGAATAACGGAAGAACGCGAATGAATGGGAAGAAAATGAATTAGTCATCTCACAGGGTGAAACGTGAGGGACAAGAATGAATGAGGAGCGAAGGTATCTCTGTATATTTGTTTCTTCACGTTTTTTCGTCTTTTCCTTTAATTTATCTATTGATAGTGAATCGTATGAAAAACGTATGTTTCTCCCACGATCAATTATCGATTTTTTCCTCCGTATTTTGTTTCCTCGTTTTCTTTCCTTCATCCGCATTATTAGTTCTAACAGATTCCTTTGATGATCCGCCCAAGATAAGCTCCTCCCAGGGTCATTATCACTACTCTTTTCCCCTCCCATTATATTCCCTTTCCTTTGACCGTTTGCATTAAAAGCAGCCACATCAACAATTGCGAAGATAAACTGCGATGGCAGCATTCGTAATAATGGCCTTTCTGTGTCGTCGCCTCTATTTCTCTCTGCGCGTTAATTCCCACAGCTAAAGATGAGTGACTAAACGAAATTCCACTCATGAACTGACCAATTGAGTTTTTTCGTCTGTTCATAATTAACTCCATTAATTCATTCCGTCCTCAAGCTCAGGAAACTAAGTGAGAAATCTGATTCTATCTGCGCTGGGTGAAAATCGATTGAATAACTCATTCCAAATACGAATATTCATACAAATTATTCAGCCGGAAATACTGATTAAACTAGGAAGCAGGCTGGTGCCGGAAGCACATCTGCTTTGATGCTCTCCATAGGACATATTTCGTTTCCCAATGCACAGGTTAAATGTACAGTGAGTTCGTGAGCAATGGACTTGAGAATTAAAATGTCTTAGAAATCCAGAAAGACACAGGCCCAATGCCCGACGTGAGTAGGAAATACCGAGGTATACGCGCACAAGGGCATAGCCTCACACACAACACAAGCGACGACGGACGTGCTCATCACATATTAACGCACGAAGCCGTGGAAGATGCCCACCAACATGGTCAATAAATTCCCAGAAAAGGGGGAAATACTGCAGCCCAAAAGAAGATATTGAACAAAGATAACATCTCTCGCATATGCATCTGTGCTTTTCCCCAGGTAATTGGAACGAATATTTGTGTAGTTCAATCAAATTGGAACAATTTTTGCAGGAAACATCATTTCTCCTTCAGATCGTAAAACTAGTCACATGCAGAACGTCTGAAGGAGGATACTGGTTCTCTTTCCAGTAGCAATGCAAATGTTTAAATAATGATACGAGGTCAAATGTCTGGCTAATGATACGAGGTCAAATCGCGAGAAAGGAATTCCAAAGTTTAAATAATTGTCTACGTAAGAAAATACAAGTAATCAAGAATGTGCGTGACAGGTTTGTGACTGACACTAGAAAGAGGATCATTTCAATCAGCTCCCAAGTGTACGGTTTATCCATTCATTCTAAGGGCGTGATGAATTCTTCCGATCTACATCCACCATCAACGTTGAAGGATCTTTATGTGCCTGGACTATTCTTAGGATCTTGAAGAGCAGTTATTTTGTTTAAGGGGAATATGCAAGCATTACGAACATATATTACCGGGCCTCCTAAAAGATGGACGCTCCACAATTAGATTTACTTCCCCAAAAAGTTTCTTAAACATGTGGTGTAACCTTTGACATGTATTACGTCAATATCCCAAGAGTTTTCTCCGTCTGCTACCAATTTGTCGATAAATGCAAAAAAACTTAATGTCAAAAGTCTGTCAAATCGTTTCTCTTGATCCGCATTCCTAGTTTTTTAATTGAGCGTGGAAGGGTGAGTCCCCTTAGATTGACTCCAATAGGAGGCGAGTAACTTCTCTCTAATGCATACAGCTAGTTATATTTTGCAGCCATCCGTTTGTTATTATAGATTAATTTGATCACGACTAAGACTGCGCAGGGTAAAATGGAAGCTGATAGTTGACGATATGGATTTGACCTAGTTGCTGATTACGATCTAACAGAGAAATTTGGTGCCGTATGGGATCGGGAAATATTACATTGATGGCAAGAATTACTGCGAAAGCAATAAATACGCACCGTGCAAAAGCAAGACAGTACAAAATAGATCAGCGTGAAAAGTTGACGGAAAGAGAGAGGGAGCGGCCGGAAAGGATAGTGGAAGTCAAACTATTATCTCGCTCTCATTAAAGCTTTGGCAGGTGGCAACACGTGCATTAATGACAAAATAATCAATACATACAGACATTTTCTAAAGAAACTTATGGAAACCACATGTTCCACGTTGACTGTCTGAGTGTACCATTATGTCAAGAAATGCGTTGAAGACAAGGAGGTTGAAGTGCTCATGTGCCGACGGAAGAACAACGAGCGGATATCCTCACGAAGCCCCTTGGACGAGTCAAGTCTGCTGTTTTCCGCACACTGACTGGAGTTCAAGCTGTAGTTGATCAGACGCGAGCTTAAGGAGTTTGTTAGAGTTACACACGCGGAATCAGCCTTGAATGGAGCGGTTTTTTGAGACGTCGCAAGGATCTGAAGTGCGCCGTTTCTTATCTGTTGTTTTCTCTCTCCTCCTACATCCTTTAATCACGACCGTTTATATAACTGTTGAGATGCCAAAACGGTGACAGTTGTCAAGCGAGTAACTGCCTAAACGGCATCTCTCGCATAGTGTTTCGACCTGGTCCTTTATAAGGACCTGCAGAGAACAGAATCATGTCTCTTCTGTTCTCCTTTTCCTTGAATCAAATTCTGTGCATTTTCTCTATACTTTTCTTGAGGGTTTCTTGAGTGTTTCTGAAAGAATCGTAACCAGATTATTCAATTTAAACACGTGCTCACGCGGATAGATAAATGATGATTAATCAAACTATCCGACTAAAACCATGTGATGATTACGTGGAGGATGTTTTAAGTTCAAATAAAAATAATTCAGGTGATAGAAGGTTAAATTATCGGCGATGTGCGCTAATATGTCGAACAGAAATAGACTCGGAACGTCATAATTTCTGCTCTTAACAGGTTCAGTCAGGAAGTTCTGATCTCGGTCCTACTGCCGTCCGAGTTTATCTCCGGAACCGATGTGCCAGTTCCCAGAGCAAGCTGGCCTCCTCTTTCACTGACTGCATTAGTTTCTTCTCTTTCCCTTCCCCAACGACTACCCCGCCCGCCATGATTCCGAGCCGTGCCCGCAGACGTTGGCCACGACTTATTGCTCAGACATCCATTGAATGGCATTTGATGCAACTTGGAAGACCATTTATGAGCCCATTGAAGCAACTTGGAACGAGATCAAGGACCAAGCCTATAATCTATTCTGCAAAAGTACAAAATGAACCATATGGCAAACCTGCTTTGAAGCAGAGTGAGTAATGAACTGCTTATCTCACGTTAATGAATGTTTTGCCCTTTGATTCAGTGCATCACCTAAAAACCATTCGTTTAGGATACTATCCGGTGCCAGTTTCGCAAGATAGTTTAACATAGAGTGCCTCCAGTGAGGGAGGATCGAGGTCCGATAGCCGATGGCACGTACGGCCGGAGGTGCATACTCCTCTGGTGTCGAGTTGAAAAAA